>OU963903.1:17631927-18256927 GCA_902850365.2 Chilo suppressalis | reverse complement strand
GCATTAGATGGGTAACCTCGGAGACGTTGTACATTTTAGGAATTTTGGTTGTTTCTCTTTCTCATTAACGACAACCTACCTTAACGACTTTTTAAAAAAACATCTATGAACACGTGCTCAACTGCGAATCGCCTCACTGTAAGCTGACCTCGGCAGTTCGGTACACCACGAGAGCTAGGTCAGGGATGTAGTACTGTTCTGCAAAATTGCCCATAAAAAAGCTAGATCCACTGGCAATAAGGTGACGTTCACCTGTTGACCGCCTGGCAGGGAGTAGGGGCCGTGATCCATAGCTAGGATTTTGCAACTCTACCATCTTCGCCCACGATCAAGGCAATGCTGGACGAAATTGCAATTTACACTTTTAGAGGTACTAAGCTATAATAAACACGCAAGTGCTAGCAAGCAATAGAGTGCTCTATATCAAAGGGCATTCGTATTTGCATCTCTATTTTAAAAGCAGAGATACCTTCTGGTTCTAATAAATACAAAATAGTATTTAATAGAGAAATGTAGATACACTTCTGGACATATCTATCGGCCCACCGAGCACTAAGTTTTGACGGTCCCTAGCTAAAAATAAATGTTTGATTGAGCAATAAGTTATCATCTACGCAGTTTTGAAGCAGATTCTAAGCATTTTTTCGTGTTTTTAAAATTATTGCTTATCCTTAAGCATATATTTTTGCAACAGATCATTAAAACTTATAACACTAAGTGGGCCGCCAGATATGTTCGGAAGTATATTTCTTGACAAAGAAAAATTGGTCATTTCAGTTGAAGGTGTGCCTCAGTTTTGCTAAAATCATGATCCTCATCTTCATAGATGTTTCTTGATACCTCTAATTTATTATTTCTTCTATGGTCCTATAAATAGGTCCTTTGGTTTACTAAATTAACTAGGTAGATACTTGATAAAAAAAAATCAAGCTAAATTAACCACATTTCGAATAAATCCCACTTTAGGTATGGGGCCCTCGCACGTACAGACTGACAAAATTATAGTATTTTATAAAAACGATTGCAGAATTCGGACTTTTGGTAGTAACTTGGAATCAGTTGTTTTAATCGCATTTCGTAAATAAAAATTGAGAAAATTGCCTTTTGCTGTTCCATCGTTTTTTGCTATCCAATAAGTCAATGTTGGAAAATAAAAAAAGTTCAACTACAGATCCCTTCTTCTTTAATTATAAGTTTTCACCTTTCGGAAAAACTTCTAAAGAAACAGGTTTAGATATGTTTCATCCATCACATCAGATGTTTCAACATCATGGCATGTTTATTGAACGATTACCAAACTCAGTCCAAAGGGGATCCTTCGTACAAAACAAACCAAATTAAACAAATATAGGATTATATTCATTGAAACATTCAAATCCAACATAATAGACATTGGAGCACATTCCAAGTTTGCACAAGCCGTGTACAGACTTCGTCACTGGGGCATGGTATCGCCACGAGTTCTTCCATCTACTACATTATAATCCCATTTGCCATAATTATTTCGGGCGTTTATTCTAAGCCACTATGTCTCTATTTTCGTCTCAAATACCTCAAACCATGTTAATGAAAAATATCGCAACCAACACACATTGTTAAAAAAACTCCGCGTCGAGTCGGTTATATTATATATCGAGAAAAGCCACACGTGAGAAATATTAAATCGACTCTGATTTACAATGTGAATAAGTTACTATGAATGATTAAAACTGAAACCCCCTTATTAATAAACGAAGATTAAGCTTGGATTAGTTACTCCATGTTTTGTCTCTTTTCATCGAATGAAAAATGTCATTTCGAGTGATATGAACAAAACACGGCGTAACTAGTCTAAGCTTATTCCTCGTTTATTAATAAGGGGGAAAGGGTATAAATTAAGTAGTATTATCAATTCTGATTACTAAGTGTCTTAAAACATCTAAGGCATCTTTACGAAAACTTATTGTATTTTTTTCTTAATTTATTACATCATATATATACATAATTTCGACATAATCATTTATTTATAACGTAACATTTCTCTGGCAGGTTAAGTAAAAAATTAAATAGTAACATACAAGTTTGGATGTTTTGTAAAGGGGCTTTCAGCCAGAATTAACAATACAGTGCTAGTGTTATATACCTATTTATGTGCAACTAAATACAGTGTACATTCGAGGCATTTAATAACATATTGACAATGCCTATTAAAATTTCGTTGATACACAAACGCAAAGCTTGAACTACTGTTACCCGATCATGTTAGCGTTGTGTTGGCCTCAAACGTACACACGTTTTGGTAATTCGACAATGATTAAAGCATTATTTATAATATTTTCTATTACCTACATACTTTTATAATCTATAAAAACTGATTTGATTACACTGGAGATTTGTGTTAAGATTTGTTATTATTTTTATAAAGGCGTTTCAGTCCACTGAGATCGCTTCACATATTCACGTCATCCGTAGACCCTGATTACATGTAGATGTCTATTGAAAAGCGCGAACCTGCGAAATGTGGCTCTGAAGACACCTAACATTAACGGGTCTGTGCATTAGCTATGTACAAGCGTCACTAATATTTACTATCACAATTACAATCATTGACAATGTTTAACAAAATTGTAATGCATTCCAAATATTTATTTGTTAAAATACCTCATCACTAGCAGGTCAATTTGGTTTGCAGCACATATAAAACCGATAATGTTTTTTGCGTAATATATAATACTCCGCATTATACCAATACAATAATTTAAAATTTATACATACCTACTAGTTTTGATCTATAAAAATAACCTTTTTACACTGCAAATACGCTATCTTAAATGTCTTGTTAAGTTTATGAACATCAAGTAAGCAATGAAAAATACTTTAAACAAAGTTATTCTTTCCACGAATCTAGATAACAGAACATTAAAAAGATTAATTGAAAGTTAGTATTAAATAAAAGCAATGTACAAAGGAACTTCATACTATACCATTATTTAACGATCGCCAATTCTCTCGCGCTGACGAACAATTTTTCAATTAATTTTACCGCGTAAAGATACTATTATTGGCCAAAACTTTTCTTTTACTTGCTGTTGCGGCCATGTTGTACGGTAATTATGCTGCCAGGGCAGAGCACATGCACATATAACAAAATATTGTCGCCTACCGCAGAAGACAAAATGGCTTTAATGTTCGTACAACTTTTAGTTTCACATTCAATCAACAATAGTTTCTGAACCTTTTGAAAATAAACAATTGCAAAAAAAAATGTTGTCAAGCATAAATATTTAATTTAAATCTGAAAGGGTCTTTCAAAAGCACGAGACCTCATTATTAACAAGAAACGATGTTAGGGCGTACATTTTATTAGGGCATTTTAATCACAAACTATAATTGATTATACTTCTAAATCTGTTACAAATAATATAACACAGTTAATCCTCTTGAGAGCCATTAAAGATATATATTATTTTAAAAATTCATTGAAATTTGATATCGATTTATAACTATAACCATACTCTCTCGCTGGGTATGTTGCGGATAGCACACATTAAGCCCTAAATAGTGGTGAACATTTGTTGAAAAACATGATGGCGGCACTTCACTTGGCTATTCGCGTTTGCTATTTGTAATCACCCTATTCCATCCATAGGGAAGGTCTGTGCCCCAGCAGTGGGGACATTAATAGGCTGATGATGATGATGATGATTTGTAAACTTGACACCAGTCTGTCCTTCTTCATTCTTTATAATTAAAGCATCATGAGGACAGATTGTTGTCAAATTGACAAAAAGCAAATACGAAAAGCCAAGCGAAGTTTCAGGATTATTGATTAATAGTGGCAATATTAATGAGAATTATGTTGTGACAATCCTAACATAAACAAATGTTCACTGTAAGGGACTTTATAAGCGACGTACACCAGCAAGCTATAACACAGGCACATTTGTCTATACATACTATATTATTAAACACAGTCGTCAGCATAATATTTCTCACAGTACAAATTCGTATCTAAATAATGATGTATAATCTTACAATGTTTAATTTTGCCGAATCACCAAAAGCTATAAGGAAAATAAAACTTTTACTGACAAAGAGGTTGACGCACACTTTCCCGCTGTTACTTCAGACCAGTGCAGTATTTTTTTCGTAAAATATGAACCATTCAATGACAGAAGGTTATCTACCTATTTAAAACAAGGAGGCCACAACTCGATTTCAACTCTGAAGAAACGCTGAAACTGCTTTTAATGAACAACAAATTGACGCCGTATCAACATAATAGAACATCGAAACCTTTCTTAGCTTCAAAGTTTAAAATATTCTTTACAAGATTATGATTGATAATACTCTAATACAGTTGGATTGTTAACATCAATGTTCATGATAAATAAATTGGTAAAAGGCTAAAAGAACACGTCGCGTATCGCTACGGGCGAAAAATATTTTAAGATATATTTACCAATCAAAAAAGTTTAAACTTTTAGCTAGCAGTGAGCGTACTAGTTTCAATAGCTTAGGAAAACAAGGGTGATCTGTTTTCATCTCCTACATTTGATAACAGCACAGTTTCTGCTAGAAACGGAGCTGGAAATGTATGGAGAAAAACAAGGCAACCACACTTATCGAATCCTTCGAAAACTCGTACTATGTGGCCAATGTCACAGCCATATGTTCACTAAGGACAAAATATGAATAACAAGATAATAACTTACACGTTGCAAAATAAGTCTTAATATTACACGACATTAAATTAGGGGCTATTTAAGACACATTTGCCCCAGAGCGAAGATATGGCGCAGACATATCTACTACACTGAAAAAGCACATTAAGTCGTTTGATATTCGTGTTCATGGTATCAGTATGCTATTTCATATAATGTGAAAATAAGGCTATTTATTGGGAAACCATGCGATAATAATCTTGCAGCGAACAATATAATTTGTCTGTTATGGTCCAGCGTATTATAAATAACAGCTTCTATAAAACATAATGAATAACACACTTCGATAGCATTCGTAATTGCTTATTATTTTTCTATGGACAGTGAGGATCCCTAACGATTTTAGTCGAGAAAGCAGATTTATAGAGCTAAGGATTCCATAAAATACAGGGGTTAAATATTTGTTCTACGACAAATATTGTCGAATTTATAACCAAATAACTAAACGAATTTTCGGCTGGCCGCGTGGTGGCTGTGACGTCACAGGGTTCTAACGCTTGGTCGCGAGCGTGCGTAGAGACGCTAATGAAGTTCGACTGGACTAAACCACGATCGAGCTCTGTGACGTCACACGTTTCGGCCGCCGGTGAATATTGGCTACCATAAAATTAGTTAAAAAACGCAACGAATGAACCGATTTCGATGATTTAAAAAGTATATTGATTAAAAAGCTTATTAGATCATCATACTGTTGATTTGAGTTGATTTGCTGACCTAGTAATGATCCTCATTTTCTAAATTGGATATTTAATTTGCGTGCCTAGCGGGTAATCCCCATCCATTAATTGACTGGTGGTACCAACGCGTTAACAAGCTTCCAATACACGGCCAGCCCGATGTAATACTGTTTAGTAGTTAGTACTTTTTTTTAATAATGCCCTCATCCAGCTCTCCAAAGGTAATGTTTCATTACCTTATATTCCATCACGTAATTTAATATACTAACATCATGTCAAAGAATAAAATAACAGCCATAGACATCTTCATCATTAGAATATCCTTTTTTTAAATTATTTGTACCAACCATTAGTATCAACATTAGTGCGTGCATCTCCCGATTACATAAAATATGCTTTCCAAATTGCGGTCACAAATAGAAACAATAACGCATAGAGCACTTCAACTAGACCGCATAGGGGCACCCCGCTTGTGTCAAGCTTATGCAGCAATGCTACGTAAGTGTTTGATACGCCCCCAACTTTGAAGCACGGCAAAGTATCGTTTCACTAATTTTGTCGTCTGACAATGACGTCACACTGACATGTGTCCAATTAAAACGCGCCTTACCCTCCCCGCACGCTAAACTGACGATTTAAATTTCAAACAAAATTGGATAGAAACAGACTGGAATGAGTGTGTTTAAGAAAATTTACGTCACCAGTTGGCACCACTGTGACATGAGGTCTTTTGTATGAAGTTTTTAGCTCGAATCAATCGATCGTGCATTTAAATTTATCTATTGACTATGACGACATAATATGTGATTTGACGGATGAGACCTTCTGTCTCAGTGCTGCCATATGGTGCCCTCATTTAAACGCGGCTTATCCTCCCAGCACGCTAAACTATGGCGATGTAGATTTCAAGCAAATATGGAGTAACGCTCTGACTCTAGTAGGGGTGTTGCTCAGGGTCAAAACGAGACCCTATCAATGCATATTCATGTAGTAGTGATTACTGAAACCTATCAATGTCTCTTGATGTAGTAATGGCAAGTGAGGCCATCGAAGTGTGTAATACAGTATGTTTGTACACAGGGGTGACCGCCTAACGGCTACGTCGGATTCAGTTGTATATCTTGATGGCCTTCTCGAGGTAGTTGACGCGGGACCGCTTGGGCGTCTTGTTGATGTGCTCGAGGCCGAGCCACGGCCGCACGCCCGTCGAGTCTGGCAGGGACACATCTTTATTACAGTCAAGCGAGTATTCTTGTTGCGGTGGCACGTTATGCCGAATGTTTATGCAGAATAATAAAAATAAATATTTCCAACACACACCAATTAGCCTAGCCCCAAAGCACGGTAATATTATCTATACAGTATTGTGACTCCGCCCTGTCCTTGAAAATAAATGCCTACACCGAGCGCTGTGTCGGCACGCGGTAGGGCCGCCAGCCTACAGTATTTTATGTAGTTTTGTTTTTAACGCGAGTGTAGGTAGATTACTCGTTTGTCTCTTTTTTCATCCTAACCACTTATTTATATATTATTCCAGATATTTTGCCCGATGGAAAAACCGAAATACCTAAATATTAGAAACAAATAACGTACTAGTAGATAGGTATATAAAAAATTTTCTATAAAGGTAAGACACCTTTCCAATATTTCAGGTAATTTAAAAAATGATATCTCTGTGTGTGTCATTGAAGAGTTCAAGCAACCAAAAACAGAAATGTGCTCGTCGTTTGTTCTTTTCCATACTAAATTATGTAGGTATCTACTTAATTAAATCAAATATTTACAATACAAAAGGCATGTTTAAGCACGGCTAACTGCATAAAAAACAATTCAGACCGTTCGGTCGTCGTTGCGGCGCGGCGGCGCATTCGCGACTGGGTGCGCGCCGAGCGCACATCGAACTCGAGTGGCGTAGGTATGACTCGCTTTCCGACCGTTTGTATGAAGATAGAATACTGTATGATATTATTACCGTGCCCAAAGTAAGCACTGTAAGGCTTGTGTTATGGGATAACTAGAGTAACGGATAGAATACATATACAGTACATATATAAGTATATTTATATAGAAATACATATTAAACAACCTTGACTGGAGTACAAATGCTCGTATTCATCACACAAACATCTGCCCCCATCGGGATTCGAACCCGGGACCTCTCGAGTCGGCGACACCATGAAATCCGGCGTACAAACCACTCGGCCACGGAGGTCGTCAATAGGAATAATAGGCTATTTGACAAGTTTATTGAATACATACGATATTTATAAGTGTAAAGTGACACCATAAACAGTGGATATTTATTATTCTTTTGCGTATCAGTAAAAAAACGAAAATAAAAATTATGGTTTTCAAATATGCCGCGGAAACATCTCTAACAAATATGGCGTTTTTACAGGCAGGTGACGTTTCACGGCTCTCGTAAAAACGTCAAACAGCATAATGTCACTTCCTCAGGATGTTTACAAGCAGTTGACGTCATTTTAGGCTCCGCCAATCCTAGGCGTATTCGGTCACGTGACAATAAATCAAAAAATACCTTTCTGTTTCATTATTTTAAGTAATATTATCAACTATTTTTTTTGTCAGAATAGGGTATTCCCTCCCAATATTCATGTGTTACACACATGCCAATAATTGGTACTTTACTTTTCATACTGTCAAATAGCCTAATAAAGAATTTCATAATTGAGCGGGGTTAAACAGAATGTGACCAGCCGTTATTTTTGATATCAATCAGAATCAAAATTATGGGTTCATAGAACAAATTTTCGCTTGCTCCAAAGCTGGTAGCTTTCCGCTTAACATCGCTCAGTTTAAAGTTATCTTTAAAAACTGTTTATCGTGAATGAATGGAAATTCGCCTATTTCAAAAGAGAAAATTTAGTACTCACTTGCATTACTAGTTGGCCTGAAGTCGAAAATGTTTATTACTGCACCTTCGCTTATGTAATTAGGTCTGCCATTTGTCACTATAGCAAAATTGTACTGAAACAAAAAAATAATATTATACTTCGCGTTTACGAGCATGACGTGCCTTCCTTTGACCGAAATTATATTCTTTTCAACTTATTTGCAATTTCATCGGGATAAGCACGATGATGGGGATCATTTCCCTCACCTTCTATTTAAACCAATAGCGAATTCTTACCAACCATATTTTGCCTACGAACTAGGTTTGCGAATTCTAATGAGGGAAAAGATTGCCTACTTACCTTTTCCCACTCCTTGTCGGGTATATCGAGTTTCTTCTGCAGCCGATCCTTGACCGCCTGGAAGGGCTCGTTGTGTTTGACGCGCGCGTAGAACGGAATGCCGAACGTCGCGTACACCTGCTTGTGGAAGTGGGCGCACGGCACCAACACTTCGTCCTCCTTTTAAAGGAAATATAAATAGTTCAAGAACTTCTCTTGTCATTTTTAATGCGTTTCTATTAATACTTGTTTAATAAACTTATTTTATCTTATAAGTAAACAAATCTGGAATGGCGAACCAATACATCCTGTCACTGTCGCATAATATTATTCCTGACAGAATTTAAGAGAGTGATAGACACTTGTTTAGCCGATTTCGTGGACATTATTATGGTCGCATCTCATCTCTTAAATATAACTTATGCCAATAAAGTATCTAAACCAAAGTGGCGTAGTAAAACATCATGTCCTTTTCGCATATTATCCTTGAAAGGATATGCGAGAGGAACTGTCTTGCGTCGGCATTTTTGATTCGTTTCTATTAAAAAAAGAGAAATAATAAATTATCTCTTAATTTTTTGCATTTGTTTTTCAATTTTCAGTTATACTGTGATCCTTTTTGTTCTTGTACCGAAAGCTCGGGGACTTACTAAAGACAAAGTGCATAGCCCTGCTAACAACATACAATACTTATACTTACATATGTGTCAGTATATGTATTTTACCATAGCATCCCATAACACAAGCCTTACAGTGCTTACTTTGGGGCTAGGCTAATTAGTGTGAGTGTCGGAAATATTATTATAATTAATTACTATAATTGGCACATCCTGTCTCATGAATATAATTCGAGCCAAGAAAAAAGGCATCACTGCTCGATCTCTAGCAAAGTAATCGAAGTCTACCACTTTTTCGATTTCTATCACTTAGAGGCGAGAATCGCTTGCTTGCCCCCCAGAGTGTATGTTTGCTTATGTAATCAAAACGAACAACCAAACAATAGGGATGATGATTGGGTAAAGTAAACAAAATTCTATTTAGTCCGTCAGTTAGGTTATCAAAAAATAACGGACACAATTTTTTTCTTTTGTCAACCAACCAAAAAATGCAAAGATAAAGCGTGTCAATGTTTGGAAGTAGGAGCTCGTGACGTCATTTCTAAGAAAAAAATGTAGCTAGAGGTGACGTCATAATCTTTTACTTATGTGAATAAAAACAAAATACGTGTCCAATACTTTTTGATAGACGAAAAAAAAGTTAGTCTTCATCCCTATTATCGCATAAGTGCCTGGCTGAGAATTTCTTAATAACTTTACACAGCACAATATCAATGCACAATCACAATATCAATCTATGTCACATTCAGTATTTATAGAAAACATGTCATAAATTATACTACCTGCAACTGAAGCTCATCTTTTGGTATTTCCTCTATTCTGTATAATCTGGGGGGTGATATAGTGACCTGGTCCAGCGTGAGCTCTGGATCAGGCCCCGGTAACACTTTGTGACAGGATACTTCAACAATCCTTAACCTGAAATGGCAATGATATTGGTATCGATACTGGCGTGATTCTCTAAGCTTAAAACTAAATTTAACATCAGTCTCTCCTTTTCATTCTATAGAGAATGACAAGGATACACAGTTGTCAAATTTAAGTTTAGGTTTAAAGAATCATACCAGAATCGACACCTTTGTTGTGATAAGTGGTGTGTTATTTTAAAAGTGCCAGCATCGAATGTTTTAGGCGAAACAACATAATTTCTGAGAGCAACATAAATTTTTAATTTAATTTTTAGTAGGATCTATTAAACACCTTGGAGGCCTTCATTTCATGAATGCCATTAAAAAAGAAATCACAAATAACGATGTTAGACATTGTGTTCTACTCGCACATGCTATCCTAATTAACGTGCGAGAAAGACGGCATGTCTTGTGTCGGCACTTTAGATTTCTTTCTTTAATGACACAAGTATAGCATGAGTTAATTGTTAAATTGTTACTTTAATTAGAACTTTTATTATATGCTAATAGGATGCCTATTATATGTTTTTAGCATAAACTAACCTTTTTGAACCCTCTGGGGACATTTCAACTACTTTAGCTGCCTCTTCTAAAATATCAGCAACTTTGCCACCTTTGTTTGGATATAAAATTAATTCTTTATCTTCTTTATAATTTGGACCAACCTATAAAAAAGAAAATATAAAAAATGTGCATTAAATCAAATACTTTTTAGTGTTCAAAATTTATGTATAACTAGTGGCCCGCCCTCGCTTCGCTTCGGGGTAGAATTGACCAAAATCCTTTCTTAGCGGGAGCCTACGTCATAACATCTACCTGCATGCCAAATTTCAGCCCGATCCGTCCAGTGGTTTGGGCTGTGCGTTGATAGATCACTGTCAGTCAGTCACCTTTGAGTTTTATATATATATAGATGTACTTACCCATAAACATTTGAATTGCTTCTTGTTGTCCAATTCGTTTACTTTAATTGATAATATCTGATAAAATAACTTCTTAGGGCACTTTGGTTTACAGTATACTAATAAGTCCTTAAGTACACCATCATACGAGTATCTCAGGGGCAGTCCGGGAATGTCCTTGTAGCTGCAACAATAGAAAAAGCAATCCACATTTTGTCCAATATAATTTTCATTGAAAGCAATCAAATGTCTCTGTATCCTATTATATAGCGGCATTTTATCCTTCTAGAAAATAAAGAGTGCCCTAAATAATCAGTGTTTTTATTTTATTTGTAGTTCACGCATATGTGGGATTTATGGACCGATTTTTACGATTCTTTTTGTTTCCTTAACTTTGCTCTGTTTTTTTTGAAGAATATCCTATTCCCAAAAGTACGATGTTTCTCATTTTCTAATAATAAATAAACAAAAATATTTAGGTAACTAAGCTTTGATAATCTTAATTCTAACCAGGAATTGGCCAAAATTACACTTTACTACGCCTTACGCATTTTCCGCCCACCGGGAGTAGCAAGACGGATGTATCTTTAGACTCCTCCCTGCCCATTTCACCCAGTTTGAAAGCTCGGTGAAATGACCAGCACTCTACCCAGAAAAAACCAGACAATACTTCTGCACCGGACATCCGATAGACACTCAAACTTAAGCTTAACTTAAAAAACTTAACTTAACTCAAAAAACATTTATTCAGTCTAAGCTGTTACAAGCACCTGTGAAGGTCAAGATGCTTTGCCATCGGTTCGCAAAACGACGGCGGGAGATCTTGTACTGATAAGAACCGACATGAAACTCAGCAAGGGCTGTGAGGCTAGGGTTACCAACTTTCTTGCTTGCCTTTTGTCCGGCTTTTTTTAATTAGATGGAATATGTGTAAAACTACTTATTAAGTTATATCAAATAATCTTTATTAAATTCCCATTAATTTAAAATTTCTTTTAAAATCAACGAGACCCCCCTCACGATGCGAGCGTCTGCTACCACGCGTATAATATCACTGTAACTATGTGGGTGATGTTTGCATTTTGTGACTAAAATGTCCGGCTTTTTGTCAGGACTTTTAAATTTTTTAAATAGTAACCCTATGTAAGGCACTATGAGGGAAGACCGAGGTCCCCATAATGTGTGCCGAGAGTATAACGTGGCGCCCTACACGAGACTGGTATTAATACACTTACTTCTGACATTTGAAGAATTGTATTAAATAAGGATCGACGTTGAGATGCTGCCCCACCGCTCGCGCCATCTGGTCGTAGCGCATTTGCATCGACAGCTCCATCGTAAAACTACAAACAAAATAACATGCAAAAATTAAGATAACAGTAGGTATGGACATATACGATAAATTTTAATCAAATATTCCAAATACGTTTCAAAAAGCGGTAAAATTTCGTTATTTTCGGTATTTACCAATCAATGTTGCTGAAAGACATATACGTAAGTACATAACCGTCGCAGTCTCAGCCATATAAATTTCTTTAGACAAATATGTTCACAGAGCACCCACTAGAGACCGCATTACCTAATTGTTTGAAATCGAAATAGTAAAAGTTGGCGGCGTGCGGGGAGGGTAAACCGCATCCGATTGGACACGTCAATGTGACTAAGACGTCACACTGCTGATGATCAGATGAAAAGTATCGCCCTTAGTCGACGTTTGAAAGCGTGGCACACGTTTATGTATTACTGCTACATAAACTTGTCACAAGTGGATGGCCTTGTAGGAGGTCGCGAGCGGAGATATTCTGTAACTATGTTCCATCTTTTCTGTATCCAGTCCATGTCATTTCAATCATTACTTGACTCGACCGGCGCATTCGAACACAATGATGTCATCGTTCATGCTCGGCTGAGGGCTGACCTGAGAATGGAGTCAACTGGTCGCCTAGAGACTCCCCGGGTTCCTTGGGTAGCGTCTTGTCCACGAACTGCACCTTGAACTTGTAGAAGATGTACTTGAAGTAGTCTCCGTTTATCAGCTCATCGAATGCCTAGCCTGAGAATGGAATCAACTAGATGCCTAGGGACTCACCCGGGGTCATTGGGTAACGTTTTGTCCACGAACTGCACCTCGACCTTGTAGAAGATGTACTTGAAGTAGTCCTGGCAGGTGGGCAGCTCCAGCTCCTCGTGCCGGTGGTCGGCACGCTCGAACACGATGATGTCGCCGTCCATCAGCTCGTCCAATACCTGGCCGCGTGCACACGACTCAATCCAAGGGGGCACGGTGTTTGCCCGTCTACGCTAACGCTTGCGAGATGGCTTCACACCTCTTTGTTACCGACCAGTTTCAATAATAGAAGAAAAGGCCTTTTAGAGCTTGCTTAAGCACGAGCTTCATTAAGTCATGTGTTCCAATAAAAGAGCTGGGCCTTGCTAAGCTTGTTTAAGTCACGTGTTATTGCATTCTACTGTTATCACAAAGTGACAGCATAAACGTTACTTAAAAGTTAATTGAATTTTTTGGGTACTGCACCCAAAAAATTCAATCAACTTTTAGTTTGCGTCGAAAAAGTCATTTAACTTTGTTAGTTACCTAGATATTTTTAATAGAACAACCGTTGCTAGGAAACGCAACCACAATAAGCTTATCTTTTACTGGTAGTTGATCATTGAAACTGACTGTTAACGCGACACCGGACCGATGCAATATACTAGTACTTAGTATAAATACATTGCTAGATAAAAACATGCATATCGCACGGGCCCGGTGTCCAATAAAACAATTTGTACCCTTATAGCGGGTTCACACGAGGTGATTTTAGTTGATCAATTGCTATGCTAAATCGCATGCAATTTGTACGGTCTGATCAGACTTTCTATCAAATTGAAGAAAAGCAATTGAACGATAAAAGTTGATCAATTTAAATGGCCTCGTATTAACTCGGTATTAGCAATATCGAATTCGAATAGTTGAATTCGATCTCGGTACACGTCAAATGTCAAGAAGTTTTGTATGGAAGATTTTTAAGTCTCGTTAGATCCGTTGTGGCGCTGTTCAAATTTCCATGCGAAACGGTACTGTACTGTGAAACTCGCGTGAAATTAGCAACTCGAGGGAAAAAGCGATTGCAGTACAGTGCAATGATTTTACATAATATTCGGATGCAGCCCCCTCCTAGCATGATAAGCACCGCAATATGATATTATGATACAGCTTTCTATCGACCCTTAACTGACAAACTCAAAGAAGCAGAAAGCTCTGAATGAATTTTTTATTTAGTTTTGAATAACATGACCTATGGTTATCTGTGCATGAAGTAACAGGCTAGCAGGTTTTGAAAATTTGTACTAATTATTAGGCTAGAAAGTTTGACATATTTTTTTATTAGGTTTATTATTAATTACTTTCTTGATATTAAAAAGAAATTAGTTGAGTCAAGCAGATATTTTGTGCAAAATGAATGAAAAAATGTGTTAGTCATGTCAAAAATCTTAGATTACTTAGCGAATAAGTATAATAAAACATTAGTTTTATACATACCTATGAGACAGGTCAATTTATGTTTCTGCTCTTCTACCTGTTTTATATCTATGATTCCATCAAAGTCGAAATTGATTTTTACACTAAAACTTTGTAAATGTATAGAGCAACAGAGTGACAAGTTAATTTTCTAATACCATTTTTCAAGTTTAGTCCAACCCAAAAATCATTGATTCCCATCAGATGCTTTATTCCCTTACATTCGTCATCAAACTAGTCTAAATATATGGATTAATGTTTCTCCTTTGGCAGTTCCCATTGAGATGATCCAGTGACAAAGAATACAAATCAGAGTCTCCTATTTCAAAAGACATTAATTATGCAGCTTTGTAACTTTGAAATACTACATCAGTACTACAGTATTTAACTACATCAGTAACTGTATTTTTTACAACTAAGTAATTGTCTGACAGCGTAAAACTGATAAGTAGTACCTTTTCGAGGGGATCGTTGTAGTTATTAATCTTCTCTACGAAGTCTGGCTTGATCTCCTCGTAAAGCACGAGCGGCGTGTCAGGGGGAAACCCTGAAAAAAAATAACACTGAAATCTCGGAGATGGGGGGGGGGGGGGGGGGGTTAGATCATAATGAAGACTACAATTATTTAAAAAAACTATGATAGTTTTAGTGAGCTCGCACAAACTGTCAGTTTACCTCATCAATGGTAGTACAAGTTAATTTTTTCGAGCATCGTTGAGACGATATCGTCCATGGTTAACTCGATAGTCCGAACTCTCTTACACGCTTAGAGAGAAAAAAGGACAGACTTCTGTCTAATATGGATGTCTAACTATTAACGAATTTAACTTATACTGCCGATTAAAGTTTATTACAGTTTCCACTAGAGGCGCTGGTGTGAAATGTATGGAAACAAAACATTACGACCATAGTTTTCGAAAAGTATAAAAACTCGCACTAACAGTAGCGTACGCCTAGGTTTGCGGAGATAGGCTATTAGGCGCGCACCAACAAGTGCTTTATATACGTCCACGCCGTCAAGACTACCGCCGCGGTCTTTTGGTGGGCCCACATTTTCCCATCTTTGTGGGTCGTCCCCTCTGGGCAATGTTTCGATCTATAACGAGCCCCGCACCATCCGTCTACCTCGGGATTACAACAGCTAAATATGAAGAGCAAGAGCGAGTTCTGGGCGCTATAACCGAATAATCTGGCCGGAGAATCCCTCCTGAGCACAGCTCAGGCTGCCACACGTATAGGTCATACTTTTACTCGCAAGATCAGAAATGCAAGAGAATCGTCATTAAACATCTGCATTTCAGTACACCAAAAACTTAAATAATTGACGCAATTGAAAATACTGGAAATAAAGTACAAGGGGAAATAGTAACAGCATGAAAACACATTCTTTGTTAATATTGCACCACATAAAAATAACTTTTTGAAAGACATAAAATTCATCTACCATAAAAAGGTAGTGATAGAAGAGCCAAAGTGATAAGCAACAATAGTACAATGCATCAGATGCCAACAATATGGACACAGTAAAAACAACTGCATGCGGCCGTTCAGGTGTGTTAAGTGTGCAGACGCACATAAAACTACTTTGTGCCCAGTAAATAGGAACAACCCAGCAATTGCTCAGGAAGCTATCCCGCTAGTGTATAAAGGGATGCACAGTGTATAAAGAAATACTTGCAAGGAAGAAATTTGGAAAACCACAAGGCATTGTGAAAACAAGTACTACAAATAACTCAGAAAGAAATGATAAATGATATAAAAACAAAGAGATTAGTGAAAACAAGTACTACAAATAACTCAGAAAGAAATGATAAATGATATAAAAACAAAGAGATTAAACAGTGAAACAGTCCAGTGCTGATAACGCGACTAGAAATAAGTCTGGGCCCCATGTCCAATGAAGAAAAGAATATCTCAACAAAGAAAGACCGAAGTCATACAGTGAAGTAGACAAAATTGGTACTAAGACACCATATACAAGTCAAAACCAGAAACTTCCCAAAAGAACAAATAGTAGACCATAAGGAAAAGGTGACATGTCCTGGAGATGATTTCCACATCACAGTCACAACGAGCAAACAATGACAATACACAGTCAAAGAGAACAAAAATAAGGAACAATGCTGTAAGTGAAACACAGAACACATTCTAGAAGAATCGATAACAATCCTCAAGAACATCTAATTAAGTTGGAAATACTAATGATAAAACAGACTGAAAGAGTTGACCAGCTTATAACACAATTAAGCACAATGATGAATTTTATCATGACACTCATCAGTAAATTTTCATAGTGCTCTCGTTACGAATTACCACCTGAAACGTCAATGGACTAGCGCCCAATAAACAAGAACTTGAGATACTGCAAACTCGCCCGCAGATTGTGGTCGCGTTTAGTGGTTAAATGTGCGGTTGCGCTAAGTCTAAAAATGCCTTTGTCATCACGGACATGGACTCAAATAATCTTATTTCTATTCTTATTCTTTAGAACAAACCTGCTCTCTTATTGAGTATCGGTATGAGATCGGCGGGTTTGCTCGCTATAGGCAAGTAGTGGTGTCCGCAGTAGTGTATACGCTTCTGCTTCGGGTCGTAGTACTTGAAGAATAGCACCACATCGTTCTCTTTGTCGAAAGTGGGCAACGCACTGAGCCCAGAATCCGGCGGCAGCATCTCAAGGAATATGTTCCACGGGTTCATGTTCTCTGAAACGTCCGCCACTGTCTTGTGTTGGTCGTTCACTATGTCCAGACATGTGGGACGGCATGTCTGAAACAAACAATGATCATTGTAAAACAAACATTCACTCAACGATACTAAACACCCTAGATTCACCAACACGAACCAAATCGTGGCCGAAACCAGTTCAAAAGATCCACGGAGCCCCGTAAGATGATAGCGTAGTCAAAAACTATATAAGGCATTACTTAAACATTGAAAATTATGATTAATGCATACTACATAAGGTCTTAATTAAAACGCACGCGTCAAAGTGTTACGACAGTTATAAAATATCATGTTAGTCAAAACGTATACGTGATAGGAGAGCACTGAACGACCACGGACGCAGC
This sequence comes from Chilo suppressalis, assembly GCA_902850365.2. NCBI lineage: Eukaryota > Metazoa > Arthropoda > Insecta > Lepidoptera > Crambidae > Chilo > Chilo suppressalis. Next base: position 18,239,335 of record OU963903.1, on the reverse strand, counting down.
TGCTTGAGCGGCTAGCGGAAATTCTCCGCGAGCATTTCCATCAATTCCGCGAGGGTAGCTTGCTTGCGGACGCGGAATACGCAATAATGAGCCAGCTCAGGGGTCGTAGAGGTCATTGCCCTGGTGGCCGTCAAAAGCTTCCTCAAATTTGTTAGTCCAAAGTAAGTATACCTGATTGGAGCGAGCACTGAACGGCCACGGACGAAGCTGCTTGAGCGGATAGCGGAAATTCTCCGCGAGCATTTCCATCAATTCCGCGACGGTAGCTTGCTTGCGGACGCGGAATATGGGATAATGAGCCCGCTCGGGGTCGTAGAGGTCATTGCCCTGGTGGCCGTCGAAAGCTTCCTCAAATATGTTAGTCCAAAGTAAGTATACCTGATTGGAGCGAGCACTGAACGGCCACGGACGCAACTGCTTGAGCGGACAGCGGAAATTCTCCGCGAGCATTTCCATCAATTCCGCGACGGTAGCTTGCTTGCGGACGCGGAATATGCGATAATGAGCCCGCTCGGGGTCGTAGAGGTCATTGCCCTGGTGGCCGTCGAAAGCTTCCTCAAATATGTTAGTCCAAAGTAAGTATACCTGATTGGAGCGAGCACTGAACGGCCACGGACGCAGCTGCTTGAGCGGATAGCGGAAATTCTCTGCGAGCATTTCCATCAATTCCGCGACGGTAGCTTGCTTGCGGACGCGGAATACGCGATAATGAGCCCGCTCGGGGTCGTAGAGGTCATTGCCCTGGTGGCCGTCGAAAGCCTCCTCTAGTACGACGTTCACGTTCATGTATAAGTGGGCCTCGTTGCGCTCCTTGCGACGGATCTGAAGCAATCGAGTAAATTCATATTGATATTATGGAACTTTTGACCTTGAGGTAGAGTTAACTTTTGGGATGGGGAAAAGGCATGAACTCGCATGAATGTTATGCTCAGTTATATTAGTACATATAAAAATTTGGCCATATTCCCCATGGTCACGTCAGGCGTAATTTTACACGCATAATTACTTCTTACACGCATTACTTGATAACGAATTTACCGATTGATTTTTTTTATAGAGGTAGGCAAATGACTCTACCCCACCTGATGTTAAGTGGTAATAAAGTCCAAATTAATTCATCTTTGTTCAGTTTTCTAACATTTTGTAGAAGGTTCTTACAGAAAGAAAAAAGTTGCGCTATAGTAAAGTTACGGAGATGAAGACGCGTGTGGAATATTGTTATATATAAAATTAATAAAAAAAATGCCATATTAATAAAAATATCAAGAAAACTATAATAATACTAGCTGACCCAGCGAACTTCGTACCGCCATAAAAAAATAGGGGTTGGTGGATGAAGGGTGAAAATTTAGGGTTGTATGTATTGGTGTATAATGTATCATAAAAAAAAATAAAAAAAATATATCTAAAATAGAAAAAAAAATTTAGGGGTGGATTACCCTTAACATTTAGGGGGATGAAAAATAGATTACATCCGATTCTCAGACCTACTGAATATGCATATAAAATTTCACGAAAATCGGTCCAGCTGTTTCGGAGGAGTTTAACCACAAACACCGCGACACGAGAATTTTATATATTAGATATTACCGTTTCAATCCTCTTTTCTTCTGCCAAGCGTTCACTCAGCTCTGTAGGTATATCCGCTTGCGTGACCTCTTGTAATACAGTCTTAAGCTGAGAATCCCTGTAAACAAAAGATTTATTTTAACACAGTAACATAAAACAGTTAAAAAACTGTCTTTCCTCCAAGATTCAGTAAATATTTAAGTACAAAAAGTTGAGATCTGTAGGATCCCTACGATTTGTGGGATGAAACTCATAATTCTCACATGCAAAACTCATACATTACTTATACCATACTCTTATCTTGCTTGAAACACAGGTTTACCTAGTTTAGGCTATAGTATAAGTAACATCTTTTATTTCTTGAATTAAGTAATTTATTGTACACTGAAATTGAATAAACATTTATTATTATTATTATTAAAAAATATTTTTATTATACTACGCGACCTCTGTGGTTGAGTGGTACATATTTACGCCGGGTTTAAAGAGTCGCCTACTCGTGAAGGTCCGGGTTCGAATTCCGATCTTAATATATTATACGAGCATTTTTATCTAAGTCTGTTGTAAGTCTACATAAAATATACATAAATGTGTATTCCATCCGTTACCCTAGTATCCCATAATACAAGCCTTATGGTGCTTACTTTGGGGCAAGGCTAATAGGTGTGTGTTGGAAATAATTATTTATGTATATAAAATTAAAATTACCAAAGAGAAAATTATCACCTGATATACACCAACATATAAGCGTTGGTACAGTGACGAACGGTCAAAGCCATATCTTCATCGTGGCCGCCATAGTTGTATTCGATGGCCTCTTGCTTCGTACAACGGGACACCACATCGTCGTCAAACTTGCACCACTATTGAAAACGTAAATACATAACACATTTAGTAGCTCAGGCTTGGCAAAAAATAAATCTATCAACGCTGATGTAATCTGTGACTCACCTTGCCATCTCCCTTGGGGTTGATGAAGACCACATAATGTCCGCCGTGATTGTCGCCCGAATGCACCAGAACAGCGTGCAGAGTATAATCGGCCGGGGTCTCCGGCTTCTCTTGGAGGTACGCGTCCAGATTTATGTGCTCGTAGAATTCGAACCTGAGTTAATAGTACAAAACAGATATCTTGATATCTTATTTTCATCATCATCAGCCTATTAATGTCCCTACTGCTGGGGCACAGGCCTTCCCTATGGATGGAATAGGGAGATTGGGCCATGACCCACCACGCGGGCCCAGTGCGGATTGGCGGATGCTTACAACTGCAGATGCTGCCGGGACCAACGGCTTTACGTGCCTTCCGAAGCACGCAAGAACCTGAGATAGAAGATTTTTGGTCACCCATCCAATGACCAACCACTGCGAAAGTTGCTTAACTTCAAAGATTATTTATCATTAGAAGAATATTATAAACGCGAAAGTTTGGTGACTTCATGAATAATCTCTGAAGTCATTTTTTAACTTGATGACGTCTTTGACCTATTGGAGGCCCTGGGCATATTAGCCCGTTTGGTGATCTAACAGGAACTAGGGACTTTGTATTTGATCTGAAGTGGCCCCTATCCAGTTCCCACTGGGAAAGAGGGGTCTGGATAAGACAGGGAGAAAAAAGCAGCCCTTGTTGAGGTTCTTGCTAGTTCTTCCCAGTCTCACAAGGTCTCCTGCCGCAGATTTGCGAGTCGATGGCGTAACTTCTCGACAACAACAAGTGCTTGTAAACAGCCTAGACTTAATAAATGAGTTTTAATTTTGATTTTGTTTGGATGTATGTGTGGATGTTTGTTACTCTTTCACGCTAAAACGGCTGACCAGATTTGGAAGAAATTTTGCATATTATATAGTTTATTACCTAGATTGACACATAGGATACTTTTTATCACAGAAAAATGTTAGCTTCCTGTGGGATTCTCAAAAAACTCTATAACGCGGAAGAATTTGCGGGCGGAAGTTAGTTTAATCATATTTGCTAGTTTACAGAAAGGTGATACAAGGCAGCTGTAAACTTCTGCATATAGATAGTAAGGTTATTAGATAAGTTTAGTTGCAGAATCTATTAAACAAAAAAATTCAAAAAACGAGTGATAACTACACTGGTTCATTTCAAGATTGCATCTTTGATGCTCCATATAAACATATTTGAGAAAATTGATAAATAACAAGCAGCAACTATATTAGCATTCTAACTGATAAAAAAAATTGAAATTGTTTACAGAAACATTATTTAGTGGAGCTATTGGGTGGAATACAATCAGGCCGATGACTTATACTGGAAAGGATTTTAAGATTGAATGACTCAAATCCATACTAATGTTAAGTAATATTAAAACGATAGAGATTGGTTGGTTTTATTACATTGACGAAAAAACATCAGCACTTTTTATTTTGTATTATCACCATGTTACATATACAATATATGAGAATGCTCATTCCATTTTTTAAATCTGTTTTTGTACTGACCTGTCATTGAACTTGACCGAGTTATCAGTGATTGGGTCATACTGGAATCTCATTAGGTGCAGGTGCAATACCGGTGGGAACGAAGCAAATATCACTCCCTTCTCAGCTTCCTGTAGACCATGCTCTCCAGCATCGTACTTATTCTCTCCATCCAGGGTCTCCGTACTGATGTAGTCTTTGAATGACTCATCGACTGAAAAGGATTGTTTAAATTTTACATCAGTTATTCATGCAATCCCTTTCATTTCATGATTTAATGCAGTACTAGAACCATGGGGTGGTACAGAAAAAAGATTAGATACAAAAGTGCCTTGGATTAGCAACCAACATGTAGGTATAAATGTTTCTGCCAGGCCATTAATTACTATTGAATACAATAAAAACAACAGTGGTCAATCTAGTAATAAATGAATAAATCTAGCAGTATTAAAAATTTATATGAAGAAGAAGACAATAAGCCACAAGATTGCCACTCAATATTGGCTGGCTTTTTTCTACATCTAGATTCAACAATCACTGCATAAAAGTGTGTATTTTCAGAATAGTATATAAATGTCACTCAGGGCTCAATGATGCAGTCTTTAGCATGTGCGGTCTGAGATCGTGGAATGTAAAGTAACTTTGGAAATGGCTGGTCATCAAATGAGTGAGCATAGATTTATTTCAGCTTTTCCATACTTTAGAAGACACAAAGCCATTAATCCTGGCTGAATCTGCAGTTGTTAGCACCCAATCCTATTCTGAGCACACATGGTTGGTCATGACCCAATCTCCTTATTCATCCATAGGAAAGTTCTGTGCCCCAGCAGTGGACATTAAACCCCTTATGAATAAATGATGAATAAGCTTAGACTAGTTACGCTGTGTTGTGTTCATACCACTTGAATACCAGTTGTTATTCAATGAAAAGAGAGAAAAAATGAACTATTCCAAGATTTTTAGTTTATTAATATTAATATTTATTATAGACTGATGATGAAAATGACAAGTAAATGTCACTGTTATACTCACTATTCTTCTTCCCTTTGATATTGAGCTGAATATCATAGAAGGTTTCGACACGGGTGCTGGACACATTGACATTCTTGCACTTAATGTACGAAGTCATTTTGCCTTCAAAAAGTCGAGGTACAGTGCCCTCCACACATGTCCCTTTCATTTTGCTCTCAAGCTTATCCAAAAGTACCTATTAAATTAAAATTAAGAAAATTCAAATTAAATGAAAAGGCTCTAAATCAAACTGCCACATTTTTTTTTGGTTCATTATCTGATGCTGTCACTTGTTATAAGATAGCTAAAGAATATGACAACATGTTATTTTGCTAAACATTATTAACAATCTGGATTTCTTTGAACAATATTTCAGAAAACGAAAGTTTATAGATAATGAGTATTAGACAAAATACTATTATCGCAAATCTAAAGTTAGTTTTTTGGCACAATAGTCAGAGAAATTCAGATAATAACAATCGTACACTAAACATATGATGGAGTGCAGGGGCGTTGCAAGACAAAGGACTTCTCTAATAGGAAGCCTGAAGACAATAGTAGAGGCCTGCAGCAACGTTCGGGGACTGCTGAGCTTTCTGGAGGAGCTGTGATGGCAGGACTGATGCCAATCCCCACTCAAAACACTGGGTGTAGAGTTGCGGAAACAGCCCGCCGTACTACTAAGACTAACATATGCAACATATTTAAGAAAAGCATTGCTATCCAAGTTTTTATTAAGGGGTTACGAAACAAATGTGTGGCAGTTAAGCAACTTTCGTAATGAGCGGTCACAGGAAGGGTGACCAACAATTTACTAACTCCTCTGCTCTTTCATTTGAATATAAAGTTTTTAGAAATCAAATGAAATTTATTACCCTCAAGAATTCCTGTACGTCATGCTGCATGAAGGAATCTAGCGTCTCCCATCCAAAGCTCTTGGTCAGTTTCTTTGTGCCCACTGGCTTGTCTGAGAACTGGAGCTCGTAGAACACTCTTTGAAGTGCCAATGCGACTGATCTGTACATACATTGAGTGTTTAGATTTGATTAAATGCTAATAAAGGAAATTAGCATTGATTAATGAAAAAGCATGATATTTTACAAAAGTGTACAAGTTTTTTTTCTGTACTTATTCAATAAAGGATTTTAGACTAACCTCTATTCCATGTAAAACCAGAAAATACAGATGTCTAAAAATAGACATCTGTTTTTATTTTTTTTATTTATTTATGAATAGAAAGTGTTGAATATGTCAAACCACTTTGAATGCAGAAGTTAAGCTCTTACTTTTTCAACTTATACCTTAACCACTTAAGAAACCTTATCAAAGTTCAGAAGCCATAACAGAATAATAATAGTAACTTAATCAAAGGTCATATACATTTAGCATCACTGCAACTAAGATTTTTGCATTATTCGGAATTTGATTACAATGTTGTTCTAATATAAAATAACAAAATTTACCTGGTACTGTCGTCAGATTCTGTAGGCATTTTATATACAGCCTTCCGAAGTTGATTTGTGAAATAAAGTGTCTGCAGCAGGGAATTCATATAACAAGTTGCACCCTGATTTTTCAAACCTAGCATAATGAAAAAGAATCCTCATTATCATCAGAATATACTTCATTTACATCAAGACAAAATCTAAAGCTTACCCAAAACACTTGCAGACAGTAAAATTATATTTCATCACAGTTAATTTTTGATAATTAGTGAAAAGAAGCTATAGATAAAAATATGAATAGAAAGCCTACAAACCAATAAATATAATCGTCACACTACATTGTTTGAAACACCAAAATTTCAACTACTAACGATTCAACTCAAGATTCTTTTAAATGTTTATAATGTGAGAGAAAATGCTTGATTTTTCTCATTTTTTTGCTAATTGTAAGCTGTTAGTAAATGTTAAACTTTATTTCTTCATACTTTCACTCCATCACTTATACTTTAGTGAATGGCATTACATGCTAACACCCACCTACATATCCAGTATGCTTCTTTGAGTCCCAGGATACACCATGAGGCGCCTCTGCTGTGACGTGCACCTCCAGTGTTATAGAGTCATCCTTTATATAGCCTTTCTCAGGATCTAGCACATCGTTCCAAGCCATAAAGTGAGAGAAGCCCCAGTCGTTCTCTTTGCTAAATTATAAATAAAATATAAACGGTATATATATAATAAAATATATAATTACAAATCATAGCAAGATTCTCCTCCAAAGTGAGGAAATGGTAAGTATCAATGACATCACCAGTTACGAAAATGACTCATACAACAAAAAAGTGCCACTCCAGGCACCCTCACTGGCAACTAGAACCAAAATTCGCTTTCCCTGTAGAGCGTTGGCAACTCACTAAAAGACAATATACTACAGAATAGTGCTTCAGGTGCGTCCTTGTAGATTTTAAATCTGTAGACCAACTCCAACTCAAAAAATTACAGAATTCATGATTTCAACTTAATATTTATTTTACAAAAATGTATCACACAGGATTATTTTTCTTCTATCTCAGTTACATATATGCATATTTTTCTTAACTCATATTTAAAATTTTGATTTGGCATAATGGCAACACATTATATTTAAAATATAATTGATAGAAGCAATGTATAGAAAATTTAACATGGACTAGGCAGCCGACGGAACTCGAACCCGCACCCTCCGCTTTCCAAGCGGATGCACTAACCATTATGCTACCGCGGCCATAAATAGTTAAATGCTTAAAAATTAAAAATAGAACTGATAGAAGCAATGTTTAAACTAGAACACCAACCTATAGAACAAATGTTGAATTTTCCTGAAGAAGGGTTCTGTGTCTGGCTTATGGGAGATGAGTCTCAGCTCAGCCATAGCATAACAGGACCAGCTAGAGGACTCGCTTTCTCCATTGCACTGGAGAAAGAATCCGAGCGACTTCTGTTGTTGCCGATCTGGCGAAGGCGCCTGTCGCGGCATCACCATTATTTTCCATGGGAGATTACGCACGTAGCATGGTGGTGAGAGCATGGAATCTTTCAGACTCCTGAAGTTCTGTACCGTGAATCGGAACGTTGCCTCCGACCTTGCTTCATCGTCCTCCATTTCAGTATCGAGACATGCAAGCTGTATAAAAAGATAGTCAATTTCAATAAAATAACTGATCTAAAGAATGATTAGTATTTATTTGAAATCTTACAGGTATATCTGAAGATGTAGTTTCTTGGTTCTTCATAACTTCACCCATAACAACTTCACCATTGGGCCCTTTCATAAGTTCGTCGTCCCAAGTCTTTTCTGTCGCCGTATCAACAGTTTCCACTGTAAGCAATAATTATCTGCTTACAAATCATATGTAATTTTAAAACAAAATCTTAGAAAATTCAATTAGACTCTACAAATTAATGCATTTAAATTCTAAGTGGATCATAATTTGAATACAGATGTAAATATAATACAATAAAAGTATCCAATCTAACAAGTAGACCTAGATAATTTGTATTGCATGAACTTAACATTGGCTTTTTGTGATTATAAAGCATATAATAAATAAAGCATAAATTATAGCATCAAATTACAGTGAATGTATTCTAACTTTTGTTAAAGTATAACCAAGAATCTGATACAAGTAACTCCAAAATATGAAATAAACAACTTTAACTGTAGGTATCAGGTATTTAGATAATAATCAACTAGTTATTATTGAATAAAAGTAATGTTACCAATAAATAACTCTTATTTATGTATTTAGAAATTAACAAGGATATTATCTGACCATTGTTTTACTGATAACAATTTTGACATTGACATCCGTGACAAATTAGTAAATGACACTTGCTGGCCAATATTTCTTTAGAATTGACTGAGTACCTAATAGATTTTTATATAAATAAATTCAAACATTCTATATGTTATGTAAAGTAAAATTATATCTAATCTAAGACATGAACAAGAATTTCATATGTAGATATATATATGTTCAAACATGTTTTCAGATAGAAGCGTTTTCATTAGTTTTCACTGAATGCCTTTGTTAAAACTAGAAATATCTAACAAAACTAGAATTTACCACTGATATATTTGATTTTGAGATAAAACTAGTTGTCACTCCGAGCTTTAGTTAAAACTAGCACTAGAGAAACTAATTTGGGATTGAAAACAAGATATAGTTTTAAAAATATTTATTAAAAAGATCTATGACAGAGAGTCATATTGTCACTTATAGTATGAATTACCGTAACCGCCAAAAGCCAATTTTTCAGCTCGCACTAGAGAAACTAATTTGCGATTGAAAACAAGAAATCGTTTTGAAAATATTTATTAAAAAGATCTATGACACAGAGTCATATTGTCACTTATAGAATTAATTAAATGTATGTTAAATGATTAAATTAAATTAATTAATTGGACAAAATAGAATACATCTAATTATAAACTTATTGTATAAAATCATAAAGCCTGATCCCAAATTGTTTCCTTTTTTTATGTTTTGTATTGATTTTGTTAGAAATGGGCATTATTATAATAATTCTTATTTGCTGTGACTGACAGGATCCATAATCTGATCTGTAAATATTTTGATCACCTGTTGTAGGTTATTCAGGTAGTGTAGTTATTGAGAACAGTTTTAACTGACTCGCTTTGAAAAAACGCGTATTGGCTAATAAGTTTGTAACTACTTTTAACTGATATCCATTTTGAGCATTAGTCAATACTAGTTTCAACAAAGGCATTTAGTAAAAACTAGTTCTAACTACGGAAAACACATTCTATCTAAAAACTAGTTCTAACTGTACCATATTTATATATATATTATATATATATATGTTAGAATTTAAAATAAAAGGAATACTAATTATACTAAAGAAGGTATCAGAATTAGTATCTTGTTTTAGAAGTGTTATCCAAATCATCAAAAATGCAGGTAGCATAGCAAATTAAACAAATTATAAAGATAAATAATTTATGAGTCATTAAATCATGTTTTTAATGATATTAGCCTAGGAATTAACATATAATGCATAAATATTTCCAATCCAAAAAAGCTTATAAATCCCAATAAGAACCAAATAATAATTTGCTGAAAACAAATTAATCAATTTATTTATAGAATAGATTGGAGAGGTCTAATTATATTTCAAGAAGCATCATAAATAGCTCAATAGGGAATAGTTAATGTAGGTGTTCATTGTTAAATGTTAGCAAAACAATAGAATCTAAATATAGATTGAGTATCAAACAACAACTTGCAATTTTGAAACAATGACTGCCCTAGCAACATAATAAAATTCTGTGATGAAAATCATACCTATGAACATGATATTTCACTGAAGAACTACAATTTTCAGAATAATGATTAGCAGTTTTGAGGTTAAGTTGGCACATATAAGTATCTAATAGAAACTAATAACATTTTGGTGTCAAAACAACAATACAGCTGTACTTCATTTAAAACTACAACTGAGTTTCTAATAAAAAACAAATAAGTCACAACCAATAATATAAAGAAAAAAACTACACTAACCATCTTGAGTTTCCATCTCCTCAACTTGGTTCACATTGGAGTCGTGATGCTGCCTGTCGGGAGCAGGCGTGTGGTTCATGTTAGCCGGGCGCGCCACGGGGGACTCTCGCCCGCAACTCTTTGAAATTTCCTGAACAAAGATTTTTGCATTAGAAACAAATTTCAATACTTATAGCACCATGGATATTTCAATAACACAATTCGCTTACCTTTAACGCCAGGGGATTACTCCCTTTCGACCTGCTAAAAATCCGTTGAACGAATTTCAACGAACCTTTGTCATCGACTCGTACACTCTGCGCACCAGAATTTTTGTTTTTCTTTGTCGATAAGATGTTAATTTTCAAAGAGTGTTTACTAGCGGCGCGGCCGATGTCTGCAGATTGTTCAGTGGGCCCGACAATAGATAGGTACGCTAATAGCACATTCCTAATCTTTTGATCACTGCCTGGTTTAGTTGAACAATACGCTGCGAGGCGAGATACTTTTAACAATCACTAATGTGTCCAGATAGAAACTTATTTTCGCGAATATAAACAAAATGGTGGATATTAATTTAATTTCTATGTTCGGATGTGTGGCCCGGTTTGATCGACGAATGCACCATTTTATCATTCTCTCACATTCACCATAGTGATGTTAGTAGTCCTACTACTGCAAATCGATAAAATGACACAGTTAACACGAGTCAAAATATTCGTAGTCTATGATTAATTTTAAAAAAAATGTTGGTCATTATTGACCTGGAGGCTTACTATGAGCTCTTATAGCAGGACCTATAATGAACTGCCTTACTTTTTCGTTCTATGACCTCGATTAAGCAGACCTGCTGCAGGCCTGCTATGGTGCTGGGGATGGTATGATGGTGGGGACGAAACCTAATATACTTCATTCCAGATAACATTAAAAAGAAGTAAAAAAAATGGTTCTTAAACCTTTTAAGTGCTGCTGTCGAACCAGTCCGACAAAAAAATGTCTCTCTCAATGCCGGCTACCGGACCAGTAAGACAAGACTAGTTGTACTAGCTTAGACCTTATAATTGAAACAAATAATATCAGAATGGTTTGTGTCGTATGTCAAATGAATGAGAAAGAACCAACCTATTCATTCAAAGATTTACAGTCTACAAGAACAATACTCATTCATGTGACCACCTTTTAAAAATATTCGCGCTCCTCCTCTCCTGTGCTGTTGACATACGAGTACTTTTCAGTGTGTTTTGTTTGTGAAATCCTACAAAGAAGTTAATAAATGAGCAAGTTATCAATTCTTTATACATTTTTTTTATATTTAAAAAAAACGTGCAGTAATCCATGTTTTAGTTTTTGAATAATTCGAAGACAAACAAAAACAATTTAAAATTTTTCCTACTATCCATTTTTCATGATTTTTTTTCTATTTTATTACTATATTATTTTATTCTAGTTTTAATTCAAACTTACAGCAAATTTACGAAAGAAGTTAGATTTTACAAAACATTTGTACTTAGAAAGATACTTTCACAATAAAATTCAAATATTGTAGGCAAACCGCAAAACGTTCGCAAGACGCACGCACACATGCAAAACATGACGTTTATGTGTGTGCATGAATTGCTCCGGCTATTGAACAAGGGTGTTGTTTTTATCTACTGTTTTGAAGGAAGTGTTTGTTCTGATTTGAAGATAATTATTTATTGAGATTTTATATTCAACTATGAACCTACTTAGGTACCTATATTTTTTAGCATATGTTAGGTGATTAGATTTGTCCAGTAGTGATGCTGTAGCATTGATAGGTATATGTAATCGATTATAAATACAGTCGAACCTGGGTAAACGAGAATCCAAGGGACCCGAAGGTTATTCTCGCTTATTAGAGGTTTCTCACTAAAGCAGTTTGTCACTTACAAAGATTTGAGTCTAGTTACTCTAGAGGTTAACAAAAGTCGAGAAACATGGTGCTAGAGCGTTAAAAAATACATACATAATAAGTACACATTTTGTTTTTAGATACATATTTTATTTATTCGAAGAAATCAGTTAATTTTTTCTGAGTGTCGTTCTTAAAATAATATGAATCTGTTTTACAATTTCATAAAGTTTATCAAAAATTTAAGAATCAATTTTATAAATTCTTTTTTTTTATATAAAAGGTAGATTCCGGCAAGTTAAAATCACTCATAATTACGTTTCTCGGCTTGGTTTACAATTTTAAGTTTATCATTCAACAAAATCTTTTAACATTTTGAGGGAACAACTTCAAACGCAGGTAGAGACAAGCGCACATGTGCGCTGCAGCCATTGTCGTTATCGATGGAATTACAAACAATTCCATCGAAAAAAATGACGCTTTGGCTTTCTTTGTTTACAAAAAAGGATATGGTTTGGCTTGAACTTTGAGTTGGGAGTTTTGAGATGTGTAGTGAAATATTATTGTAAACTGTCTCGATGGCGCAAGTGTTAGTTAGCGCGTTCGGCTGCGATCGTTAAAGTTAAACAACTTTCGCAGTGGTCGGTCATTGGATGGGTGACCAAAATTTATTAATATTATAATTTAAGTTGTTGTTTTTATATTTCTATAAGTTGAAATATATAATTATGTTTATTATTATTCAGATAAGTAGATACATACCTAACACTAGAAGAAAATTTAATATAATAAGTACCTAAACATTAATTATGAATAAATTATTATTTTGTAAACCTCTGTTTTATTTTTAAACTTCACTAATCTTACTTTGGAACCCGCTGTATACGCTCTTGTACGTACACAGCGGAAGGTCGACTTTAGACTTAAAACTTGAATAATAAGTAGCCACTTACAGAATTATTATTTATTGATTTTGTTTGATAAAACATAATGAAACGCATATCAATAGAATGCTCATTTATAGAAGTTTTTTTCAACTGTAAATAAAAAGGCATTGTATAGTAATTTTAGAAAAAACTGTGCACAAAACAATGCTCATAACTTTTTGCGTGAGTTTGATGTCTGATCTTGAAAACTTGGTAATTACTGTTATTTTATTTCCTAATACGATACAGTTTGGTCGTGATATTCAATATATGTAAATTACTGATATTTCAAACGAAAATTTGCTAAGTTATACCTTATAATTATGACACAGGACAATTTCGAAAAACCGGGATCAACCCGCGCGAATTGCTTCCGTGGCGAAATTTTAGCGTTTTTTCAAACTCCAAAAAGTTGTAGTTTTATATTTACAATATTTATAAAAATTACCAATTTGTTTAGGGAATTTTATGTTTAATCTAATAAAAATATGTTAATGACATATTGTTAATGACATATAAAAATGACATTTGGTAGCTAATATATTCCATCTTTACTACAAAGTAGTTAATTTTTCAATTCTTCTAAAAACAAGCTCATGTTTCCGCTCCAAATATAAACAAAACGTGTTTATTTTGTGTTCGTCAGCTAGTTTATTTCATTATCTTTCTGATAATATAAGCATTGCCGAGCTTTGTTAAGTCTAAGTCGTAAAAATACGATAAGATCGAGTCGAGTGTCAAATGGCGCGCTCAAATCTTAAGTGCGTCGGCCTCTACGGTATCGTATGCGCGAGGCCGCGCGAGCCCTCATAGGTATAGGTGCACATTTCAACTCATTGTGACAATAAATGTTTAATTAAGCTTTTGTCAATTTGTATGTTATGTACAAGCACATCCATCTTAACAATTACCTTGCTCTGTAGAAAAACCCAAAGAAGCAGAGGTTAGAAACCTGCATTGAAACGTTTAGGTATAATGCGAACAAACTAAATGTCACGGTGTTCTATGATGACACAGTTGGCTAAATTATGAAGTTTTGATTTTACTGGATGGATCATCGTGTCGTTTGTCATCAAGTAAGGAACGTAACGTGCCTTGAAAATTGAAAATCTTGCCATTTTTTTTTGGTGATACATATATCATTATCTTACATTACATGTGATTTTAAATTGCCTTTCGTTTTGTTGTAGTAATTTTTTAATGATTACTTAGTGCCATTAATTATGAAGTTTTGTATAAATGTTAGTAAATAAAATTTTGTCCTGAAATTCGAATATAGGAGTTCTTCAAACTTTGAGTAGTTTGGGTATAATAGGTTAAATAGCAAAAAAACAAAATTTAAATATTTGAAGTATTTAGTCTGTTTCGTAAACAGATACTGTAATATTTTAAGAATAAACAAGCAACTGCGTGTGACTGTGTAAAGAGAACTTGAACGGACCTTCTGTTCCCACTTCGCTATTATGACGGTGTGGCGGGAGGCCCTTGGTAGGAGCGGCTTGTTGCGATTGATGTGCCTGTTAAATTGATTTCTTTACCGAATGAGATTCAGTTCCTTTACGGTTCGGTGTACAAATGGGCATTTAATATATGCTCACCTTGCTAGTCTGCAAAAATACTTCTTCACGCCTCTCTTAAACGACCCTAGATTATATAAAGGAGGGAACACGTTGTTTGTTGACGACCAGTGGATGTGTTAACGGAAGAACATAATGTTGCGTGAACTGCGGTAAAGTTATTGACGGTGGCCAGACTGTCTCTCAGTGGACTAGATAGTGCCCAAAGTATTTCGTCAGAACAGCATACGATCCTACAAAATTCATAAAGTGCAAGCTTTGAGGCCCACTGTTCAGCCTCGTCAACGCGAATATTGTCTTTGGCTACTTATTAACTATGTAGCTTAACTGTGTAGCTTACAGACACTCATCCCCTATTTTTATCAAAGTATTATTGTTTTGTTAACTAAAAGCTTATTTACCAATTTTCTGATTACTACCTTCTAAACTCCAAAAAAAGTTTCATACAAACTAGTATCCTCTATTTAAATTCATTGTGGGTTGAATTCCAAAATCGTTTGCATTGTTAACCATAAGCTCATTGAGCAGTTTTTAATTTCTATACACAATGTTGCTGAAGTTTTACACAAACTTTCATACCCTTTTTAGGGTTCCGTACCTCAAAAGGAAAAAACAGAATCTTTATAGAATCACTTTGTTGTCCGTCCGTCCGTCTGTCAAGACCGTTTTTCTCAGGAACGCGTGGCAGTATCAAACTGAAATTCATCTAATATTCAGGTCTACTGTCCCTTAGAGTTGTGCAAAAATCAAACTTCTAAGCCAAAGCAATCAAAACATACAGTCATTTATACCGCAAATTTTCGAAACTCGCATGGGAATCAAAACCTATAGGGTACTTCCAGTGATCTTAGTATCTTGAAATTTGGTACGAAGTAAGAAAAAATGCGAAAACCGTAAACCTATATTTACATCATAATTATAATAAAAGATAATTATAATACAAGAAGAGCTTGTACGGAACCCTCGGTGCGCGAGTCCGACACGCACTTGGCCGGTGCTTGGCCTTTTTCAACCAAGATGAGCCCAAAGCCCAATCGGACTTTAAATAATTTGTAATGATTCTAAGCTCAAATACTAAAGATCAAAATAACAGAAAGCTAACAAATCCTAGGGAGCCAAGTCTTAAGCTCCGACCACGATTAAAATACTAGGTCCATGGCCTCGACAAAGTAAGTCGATGTAGTCGACTCAAAGTCTTCTTTAGAAGGGACTACACTAAAACTAAAGACAAGAGGATTCGCTTTCCTTCCATAGACAATAATTTATGGTATTGGCCATGGACGTTCCGTCCATAACCGAAAGCCGATCGGCGCCGATCAGCGCCGATCAGCGCCGATCGGCGCTTATCGGCGCCTATTGGCGCTGATCCTTTTTCTATGGACCCGCGCCGATCGGCGCTGATCGGCGCCGACACGCGCTGGTCCGAATAATAAATAATTTGTATTTGAATTATTATCCTTAGATTAAATCAATCTAAGTTATAATCTTTTAATAAATCTCTAACTAAGCGCTAAAATTATTTGTTTCGTACTTACCGAATGGTGACAACAAGTCATTCTTCTGGAAGGATTGGTTGTTTATGCCAATTGTCCCAATTTTTCATCAAACGGTTTTTCACTAAATCCAAAATGTAATAAAATGTTTCTTGAATCATTCTTGTATATGTATAAAATCTTTGTTCATCAAATTTAATTTTTTTTACAAATAAATGATGGTATTCTCCGAAACGTTTCCTTTCTCTATTTATACGATGTATAGCTGATTTTCGCATTTTTAAATAAACATTTTCTAACAAAACCAAATCATCGTCCGATGAGTCCGACATTTTGCTTGATCTGCTTTAATCGGCTTCCTTTATGTAGGAAGGATCGGCGCCGATAAGCGCCGATCGGCGCCGATCGGCGCCGATCGGCTTTCGGCTTTCTTTCTGTATACGGCCTAATATTCGAAATTAATAATTTATTTTATTTGGTGCTTGCTCCGCTCGCTCGTAGAACAAAGAATACGTAAAGTAGTTGAAGCGCATACTACTGATTCCAAATATAAATTTCCGATACTTACCTATAGTTCATAATACTGTTCAGTAGTTACAGTGTTATTGGTGCCAATTCTGGCGTGATTCTCTAAACTTAAATCTAAATTTAACATCAGTCTCTCCTTTTCATGCTGTATAGAGAATAACAAGGATACACTGTTATCAAATTTAAGTTTAGGTTTAGAGAATCATGTCAGAATTGATACCATTGTTCGTTATTTTCTATGACCCTTAGAGCTTATACCAAAAAAGGAAGAATAATAAAAAATAAGATTATGGCTGCATGGCTTTGCCTTTGCCTTTCCCAATAGGGAAGAATAGGACTAAAAAAAAAGGAACGAAAATAAATAGCACAAAGTTATATTTTTTTATTGTTCATCAAAATTTTATTTATCGCAGGGCAATATGAAAATCACTATCACATATTTGTAGGTGCCAGCCGACCTATAGATATTTATACCTTTGATAAAATAGTTCAAACTATTTGCTAAATCTACACAATTTTTTTAAGTTGAAAATATTGCGCCGACGAGTCATGAAGATTTAATGATAATGTTTTCCACAAATCATAAAACTATCTTTGTCCTTGATCACACACCATATTTTGGAATATCTTCAGACTATCCAATAGATTTTGATACTTCTAAGAGCAGAGGACCAGGTTACGTACCTTTGCCGCCGGTGTGCAAATCGCTATGGACTTGCAGCGTAGAAGCAGCTGTAGAGTACTGCCGAATAGTGTGGGATTTATTTCCTGAAGGAAAACTAGTAAGTTATTTTTTTTATTCTTTATAGATACACTTTTTTGTAAATATAATTCCAAGCACATTGTGCTTTGACACTTATACTGGAAATAATCTACAAATCTCTCACTTTATTTAATGTAAACTCAGTTTATATTCCCACTTTTACTACAACTTAAATGAACTTTAATTTTAAAAATGTTATGCATACCTATTAAAAGCATAAGAATATTTTTTATGGAAAAGTCACATGTTTTTATGAAATAAGGTAAACCTTTTAATTAAGTAGATAAATTTTAGGTTCGATTTGTGGTGAGTGACTCAGCTGCACATATTTTAAATACATGGGCAACAACACAACAAAACTTGACACATGTAAGTATATTATCAACCTTAAAAATATGCCTGTATAATATAAAAAAGCTTTATTCAGGCCTTTCTAGACAGAATGGTGTATACAAATAGAATGTGTTCCATAAATTTTATAAGAAGGAAAAAACAATAGTTTTAGTTTCAATTAATGTATTATTACTAAATTTTAAAATGCACTTAATCTATAGTATGAAATACTTCTTTAAGGCTTACATTCAAAATTATTGCTTAAGTACATTCTTATATCTTTTAATTTCTCTTATTATTAGATATTGAATGGCCTTTGCCTGGTCGGCCCTGTCCGGCGTGGAGCTGGTGGAGATGTAGTTGGTTTGGTAGCTGCAATTGAATCTCTAGCTGAACCTTCATCCAACCAATCAACTAGACCAGCTGCTGAAAGACTTGTACAGAACAGGTAATCATTAGAAAATATTATTTGTGATCAAATCTAATTTACAAATTATTTATGGTGCAATATAATAATTCACTTTTTAAAAGGTCCATAGTCACAAGACAATTCTTGAGCCTGTCTGGAGTCTTTTGAAACATCAACAATAATGTTGCATATATTTTAAAAAAGTGTTTTATTTAAATTGATATGAAAAACATAAAAAATATACAGTGCAATTTGTTAGCCATCAGTGTTTTAAATAAAGTTTTTGTTTTAGGGGCCGTATAATATGTATAACCAGTGCAAGAGATGATGATTCAATCAGAAGTCTGGCAGGAATTGCTCTCAACACAATTATTCAGCAGAACAAAAAAGCTACACAACCTCAACCACCTGCCAGCCCGGAATCTTCTACAACTGCTCAGTGAGTTATATGAAAAAAACTGTTAATCTGGTTCACTAAAAAAGTATTTGTTTAGTGATACTTTAAAAGCAATAAAAGATTCTATAATCAATGACCACTGACCTGGGCTGTATTTAAGGCAAGAAAGAGAGTCCACAACTTAGATAAACAAAACTGAATTCCCATGGATCACCAACCTAGGTGGAGGGGCAGAAAAAGTGGTCCGGGAAGCCAGATTTTAAAATGGGGCCCCACTCCCACCTCTGAATCCGGCCCTGACACTGACTATTACTAAATTTAAAGGTTCATAACATATCAGAGAAACAAAATTTTTGTTATATCTTCCTCTGTAACTTGTTTATAAGTATTTTTTTTTTGTATATTTCAGATCTCTTGTCATCAATTATTGTCATCTAGTAATTATAAATGTGGCTCCCGAAAAAGCTGACACTAGGGTTACAAATCAACCATTGACTGAGGTAAGTAAACTGATATGAATATTAAATAGACAAATTTATGTAAGAAAATGATGGTCATTAACAATTGGTTATGGTATGTAACATGAAATTATTATATTACCTATTGTTCTCTCAAAATACATAACTGTATGATTTAACTGTCAGAATATTTCCAAAAATATACTTCAATATATACCTAAAAACACCTGATTGTGGGTTCTCCTGTAGAATATTTGAAGTTATCTTTACTTGCATGAAACAGGTTTGCCCCTATTCAGGTAGCTTCATATACATATTGTAAAACTATTTTATATATTTCTCAGATGGGTGGTGGACTGATGGGTGTGGAAGTGATTGTTTCCAGAGCTAGTACTCTAGCAAATCTTCTGGGAAGATTGGTATTGCCACATTATAGACTAGCTACAACTACTGTTACTGGAATTCCAATGAAGGTAACTATTACTCTTAACAATATTTCAAAATACAAATAAATATAGCTCGGAGATCGAGAGAGGAGACATTGTGGCGAGGGAATGCCCTCAAGGGACGAGCTGGGCAAAACACACCTATTACATCATCACAAAAGCCAGCATAGCTTAATGGCAGTGCAAAAGACTGTTCGGCCGAAATTGGGACATAAGTCCCAAAATCACCTACTTACTGGCTATACCACAGTCATTCAATCAATCATCACACACGGGTCCTTACTTTGGTGGACTAGGACCAACCTAAGCACAGCCCGGAAGGACCCATTGAGTAAATACAAGAGGGGCTGCTGAATGCAATGTCGCAGAGACCAGTGTTGCTTTTTTCAGGCAACACTGGTAGAAGCTCTGCAACATTGACACCTAATTTCAACTCCATTTTTCGTGGAGTAAACACATAACGTATTTTAAAAAAATATATACATATATCTTGTAATTCCTGCCCGGTGACTGGGAAAATGTATTTTTTTTAACTAATTTCTATAGACACTAAATAATTCAGCATAGAAATTAATTGCATTAATGAGAAAAAAATAATCATTTTTAATGTACATATTAATATTACTACCAGTACAAACGCTGCCATCCAGCGTCAAATACACACACACTACATACTATGTTTAAATAATCAGGTTTTGATTTCGCTCTAGATTTTTTAAAATTTGCCCTTAATACCCCTGATTTCCAAAAAGCCTTGAATAAAAACATGTTTGATCACTTATAAATACATCAAAACTAATTAATTTAATTATATACGTGATCATAGTAGATCATTCTAATGTATTTTTAAGTAGTAAGAATCAAGTAGTCTTTTAAAGTGATATTTTCCCTAATATCATAGGAAATCGACGATAAAAGTAAAAAAGCAGTCTAAAAACTAATTCAAATTATGAAGTCAGCAAAAGAACCAAATTATCATTCCTTCATATAATGCAATAAATAAAGAGGAACATACATAAAAGTCATTTAAATATACTAATAAATAAAACTAGTTTTTACGGGTTAATGCACGAAACTTTATTTATTTATTGACGTTTCGTAGCCTTTACAGGCTTCGTCGTCAGAATAAAACTTTTATTATTAAACGTCAATAAATAAATAAAGTTTCGTGCATTAACCCGTAAAAACTAGTTTTATTTAATGAGTGATGTGCGTGAAAACCTCAGAAACAAATATATACTAATAAACTTAAGAATTTATGCAAACAATATAAAATGCTATATGCTAAATTACCCTTATTACGTAAAAAGAAAAAAGTATTGTAAAATATGTTTTCGCCCTTTTTAGCCGAAATCGTGCGGAAACCTAAACCCCTAACACATCGTTGTGGCCGTGGCGGAGGTGGTGTCGCTATCTTCCTACGTAGTACATTTTTGTATAAACTAAAAGCTACCTCCAATTTTGACTCCAAGTCAGAATATATTTTTCTGGAGATTGGGACAGGTCGAGCTAAAGCAGTTATTGTTGTAGTTTATTGTCCCCCCACAGTCGATTATTTCACCGAACTTGAAGAGGTTCTAGAATCTTTAGGTTCTGAATATGCACATATTATCATCATGGGTGATTTTAATACTAGTCTCCTCGCATCCGTTCCCGAAAAGTCTTTTATATTGTTCAGTTCGCAAGCCATATTTATGTATTTTATTACTTAGCCATATATACATATTTTACCCCTTCAACCAACTCACCAAAGCTCTTGTGGTGATGATACATGACCTGATTTATTCCTCACCTCTAATCCCTCTCGTCACATCACATGGTCAACATATCACCTCTGGCTTCTCTCATAATGACCTCATCTACCTTTCCTATCTGATTAAGCCCCCCAAATCCCCCCCAAGGTTTCGCACAGGCGCTCATTCGCGGGTGTGGACTTAGACAAATTACTAAAGGATGTCTCAAAGATCAACTGGGATCCTATGTTTCAAGCTTCGGCTGTCAACGAAAAGCTAATATTATTTAACAACTAGTGGCCCGCCCTCGCTTCGCTTCGGTATAGAGCTGTAGTGTAGACTAAAATGACTTTTCATATAATTATATGAAAAGTTAATTTATAAAATTATAAAAAAAAACTGAAAATAGTATATTTGTCTTTTCTATAGTTCTATTGACATCACGTCGCTCAATGGGATTTTAGAAAAGTGTCGTTTTTGGACATTTTCAGGCATTTTTCTAAAATTTTCTCTGCGTAAAAACCATCCTCGTACTTCAAGGAATATTCTAAAAAAAATATCGAAATCGGTTCAGTTGTTCTCGAGATTTGCCCTTAGCAACACATTCAGCGATTCATTTTTATATTAAAGAAGATACCCTGTTGAACATTTACGATGTCCACGTGCCCATCAGAAAAGTGAAGCTAAAGCGTGAACCAGCTCCTTGGATGACAGCAGGTGTTCAGATGGCGATGAGACGTAGACATCGTACTTATCGCAGTTATAGAAAGGATCGTTCTGACGAAAAGTGGAAACTCTTCAAGGCTGCTAGAAATCGGTGTAATCAGATGATACGTAACGCCAAACGCCGTTGAGAATATAACAATATCTCTTCCTCACCTTCTGCAGATATCTGGAAGTTCCTTGGAGGTATCGGCAAATCGAGACATTTAGACCTATCTAATTCAATAAACTTTAACGATCTCAATTTTCATTTCACCACAACTTTTAAGTTGGATCGTGATTCTACAGCAAGCACTGTTGCTTCCATTAATGGTTTAACGCGTCCTAACATCGACCCTTTCCATTTTTCACCAGTCACATCGGCAGAGATTAAAAAGATAATACTTTGCATTAAGTCAAATGCGATGGGGTGTGATGATATTAGTCGTCGCATGATCATTACTATTCTTGATCCTCTTCTTTCTGCTATAACGCATATAATGAATTATTCTCTTGAAACCGGCACTTTTCCTATGCTATGGCGTAAAGCTTATGTACGGCCTCTTTCCAGTCTTCAATCCAACATAGCCACATGAATTTCGGCCGATTTCTATCCTCCCCTTCATATCAAAAGTGTTAGAGGCCTGTGTTCAGAAACAATTATCTCAATTTGTCCACAAAAATTCATTGATGAACCCCCTCCAAGCCGGATTTAGGCCAGGACATAGGACAGTTTCAGCGCTCTTAAAGGTGACTGGCGATATTAGGGCGGGAATGGAGAATGGTAAAGTAGTAGTTAAGTACTTATTGATTTCTCCAATGCTTTTAATACAGTCAGTCGCGATATTCTCCTTTCTATACTATCCCATCTTATAGTCTCTGGCGATGTGTTGACTTGTTGATAAGTAGAGAACTACTTATCTTCTCGACCGCCAGCAGTTGGTCCGGTCTGGGGAATCTTCCTTATCCTGGCGCAATCTGGAAACTGGTGTTCCCCAACGCGGTATTCTCTCTCCTCTTCTTTTTTCAACTTTTATTGATTTTATCACTCACAATCTTCAGTGTTAGTATCATCTATATGCTAATGATTTACAATTATATACCGAAGCAAGCTTCGACAATTTAAACGAAGCCATTGTTGCTCTAAACAGTGACCTAGTCGTTATTAAAACCTGGTCGGAAAAATTCGGGGTCACTGTCAATGCTTCAAAATGCCAAGCCATTTTACTAGAGGGGTCAAGGAGGGCAAAATTAACATCAACAGTCTTGGTTCCATCATTCATGACGGCACTACAATAACTTTTAGCAACGTCGTTAAAGATCTAGGCTTGTATATCGACTGAGTTTAACGGCAGGACCAAGTTATTAGTGTCTGTAAAAAAGTAAAGGGAACCCTTCGTGCCCATGAAAAATTTTTTGCCGGTCAATATCAAGGCAATGCTTGTGCAAACTTTAATATTTCCCATAATCGACTATGTTGATTTGTGCTACCTCGACCTGAATACCTCGCCTTCAGAATAACTGCATTCCATTCCAATATGACCATGTGTCCGCATACTGATGTCTCTTAAAATGGATGCCCATTAGGCAGCGCAGAAGTATGCGGGCTCTGACCACCTTGTTCTCTTTGCTGGATTCTCCAAACGCTCCACCTTATCTCTCTTCTCAATTTCAGTACTTATGTGCCTCTCATAGTAAAAATCTTCGATCTTCTTCTAATCGTTTACTTATCGTTCCGTCACACTGCTCCGATATTATTCACTCTTCCTTCTTCGCAAAAACTATACTTTTGTGGAATGATCTCCTGCTAGATATCGGAATGTCCCCCAGTAAATATACCTTAAAAACCAAACTGCGAAGCTTTTTATTAGAACAGGCGTTTCGTTGAGTGGTTTGTCGTTATTATTTTATATTTATTTTGGAAGTATGTATGTATTTGTGTATTTATTTAAATATATTAACTTATGTATGGTTATATATTATTATTTATATTTATTGTTTTTATAAATTTTTCTTTCAATGTGATTTCCACCTCAGTTATGCACCCTACCACTAATAATCTCCACAACATCCTATGGTTAACTGCTTGAGAATGCCTACGGCATTAAGTCCGCCATTATACGTTTGTACATAAAGAATAAATAAATAACATAACATAGCTCGAAAATGACATAAATAAGTCCAACTGTGATATTGACAAGGTTATTTTAATTTGAAGGAATAGCCAGACGGAGGTAATATTTTCCAAAGCAATTAATAAACAGTATGGCTGGTATTTTAATTGCAAATTAATTCATGTGTTATAATCGACTTATTTAATTCCAGGAAGAACAAAACGCAAGCTCGAGTGCCAATTATGACGTTGAAATAATTCACTCCTTGGATGCTCATGCTGGCTTGAGGGCATCTCAGACTGCGGCTGAGGCAGCAGAATCGGTGAGTTTCATACATGTCGTATTATATCTTACCAAATGTTATATCATTTAAGGAGTACTTTATATTAGTTAGATATGACACTTATGAGCATACTGCTGTACTGCTTAGTTTGTCACATAAGTCATAATATGGCAAAACAAATCATTCAGTGGCAGAGTTATGTAGTTTATCAAAGGATCCAGAATTCTAGATTGATCATTAGCGATTCTATTTTAGTTCAGTTTATTTATTTACATTTATTATCGAATAATTACAAAATCTTATTAGGTCATTAATTAAGAGTACGGGTCGAAAATTACGACACAAGGTTTTCTATCCTTTTCGCACATTATTCACCAAAATATATTAGAAAAACAATGTCTAAGCGTTTTTATTTCAATTGGTTTCTTATTAGCGCGAGTTTAAGATCTAAAATTAAAAAATATGTACAGGTTGTCCTTCGTTGGTGGACACCCCGTGGTGCCGAAGGGGGCGCTAGCGGTTGCAGTGGCCCTTTATGGCGCGTGACGCCCGCAGACGTGGCCTCTAGACCTTCAGCCTGCCTCGTCAACTTCCTGCTGAATGGGCGCTCCGTAACGCTGGAGGTGCCCAGGTGGGGGAATTTACAGGTTGTTCTTCGTTGGTGGGCACCACGCGATGATTCTAGCTAGACCTTCAGCCAGCCTCGTCCTAGAGGTGCCCAGACATGGAGAAAATATAAAGAGGGTTGCTGTATCCAATGTTGCAGAACTTCTACCATGGTCGCCTAAGTAATTGAATTCAAATTAATTGAATTGTTTCTTTAAGTTTATTTAATACGCTTTCAAACGACACCAATATTGGTGGGGGTAAATGCGTGTGTTAAGGGTTATAATAACGATTGAAAGTTATCGCGGAGGTGCGATTTTTTTGACGCCGAGTGTATATAATAAAATGTCATCTGATTAGATTCAGCGGTTTAAGGATGCAGAGGTAACACACAAAAAGACACTTTTTCGCATTTATAATATTAGTATACATATTTTAAAATGACATACTTTGCTATTACTTCTTTGGTAGTAATTCTTTGGTCTCCTATAAACGCCGTAGGCCGCGTACAGCGCCACGCCGTTCGCCGAGTCTCGATGCTTACTATAAAAATGTACTGTTGTGGTCTCTTTCATAAGCTGACGTCGGTGTGTGGACACCGTAGAGCATCGTGGCGTGGCGTACGGCGTGGCGCTGTACGTCGCGTAAGGCGGCTACGGCATTCATAGGAGACCATAGCCTAAGTTTAAATTAGTTATTATCAAATTGTATAAAACTCAAACTTTAGGGGGAGCAAAGTGATTTCTTGCTACCCCCTACGCCTGTAACCCAGACCAAATTAAAATGTATGTAGTCAAACAATTTTTTAATATAAAGTATCTTTTACGTTACAGGAAAGGCGGCGGTAGATCTGCGTCTCACGTATTGGCCGCTCAGGGCGGGGAACTGTGGATCGGGGCGTTGGGCGGGCGGACCACGTACGACGACCCGCCCGCACTGTCTGAAGGGGCGGGCGGCCGGGTCACTGACTATAGGTAGCTGACTATGTGAATATTGCAGGCGGATTTTAGATTAAACCAAGTGTCCGCTCGCGGCTGGGGAACTGGAGGCCTACTCTATTTCAACGAAAAACTAAATTTCGATCGAAATTTCGCACGTTTCTTACTCTGTTTCCTCTTCATGTCGAAAATTCGTTCGTTCGAAAATAGTTTGACATTTAAATTCTCCAAGCCTACTCTAATTCACAAAACTTTCAAACTAAAAGTTGAATTTGACATTTAATTGTTCGAAATTTTAACCTTAAATTGACGAAATGAAAAGTGTTACCTATTCATTTTCGTTTTGGAACTTTTGTTTAAATTAAGCCTAAGCTAGAGTATTTTTAATCCAGGCTGCTTAGCACGAGGAACATTTTTTAGCATGTTAAATTAAGAAATTCACCAATTTTTAATTAATTATTGCATTTCCAATAATTCAAAGTATTAAACGAAAAATTTAGGTTGACATATAATGAAGTGCATCAACTCTACAAATTAATCGGCTAACACTGTCAAAGAAGGTGCTTTTAATGTCATCAAAATTTTTGTAGTAAAGTAATATTGTTTCCAAGTAAAACAGGTAATCTAAAAAGTGGAGATAAAAGAACTCACAAAAATGACTCATTCCATACGTTCACGAAAATTGTCTGTGATTCCAAACTTTATGTGCGTGTTCGAAAATGAAATAGAGTAGAGTTATTGGCGAAATTTCGTTTAAAATTCATTCGTTACCGAAATTTCGTTTCGGAGAAAGAGAGTAGAGTTCCAGAATCGGGTCGTTGGGCGGACGGACCACGTACGACGACCCGCCCGCCCTGTCTGAAGGGACGGGCGGCCGAGTCACCGACTATAGGTAGCTAACTATGTCAATATTGTAGGCGGATTTTAGATTGAACCCAACCATCAACGAGTGGTCGCTCAGGGCGGGCTCTTTGGATCGGGCCGTTGGGTGGGCGGATCACGTACGACGACCCGCCCGCCCTATCTAAAGGGACGAGCGGCCGGGTCACTGACTATAGGTAGAAGTATGTTAATATTGCAGGCAGATTGTAGATTGGACTTTAAGATCAACGATATTAAAAACACTTACACTCTATTCAACTTTATTTAAGCAAAAAGGTTAACAAACCATTAAAATGTTTTGCAATAGAGCGAATGTTATACAACACAATATAACGTCATTTTATTCTTGGTCAATCGCAGGGATTGACCAAGAATAAAATGACGTCACCTGCTAGTAAAGTTCCGGTTCAAAGTGTCGTTACATTGTATCGTTTGGCATTTTAATGACAGTCGTGTGACGTCACACACTAGTGAAATGTCAGATTTAACAGAGTAACATTTTCGCGGCAACTTGAAAATTTAAATTCTAATTTAGTTTTTTACTAAATTACACAACAGCACTCTTAGCACGAACCAATATCGAATTCGTAAAGATTGCGAGTCCGAAATGTCATTGTCAAATGTGTACTGATTTTTAGTTCTCGTTGCGTACTTTGTGGCGCTGCTGTTCAAGTTTCCATACAAAATTTGACATTGACATTTAGCAATCGCAAACCATTAGAATTCAATAATGGTTCCTGCTAGGGTTACAGAGTTAAAAATATCCACCCTTTATGCAGAAGGAATAGAAAAACCAAAGGGGTGATATTATGAATTATCCGATTGGATGATATTATAGTTACTAGGATATTGGTTGTTTTAATTTTGGCAATAACCTGCTTCAGAATCTTTTATAGAGGATGGAAGCCGGGGTGTAGATAAATGAACATAACTTATTCCCAGGATAAAAGAGTTCGGCGCTTTAATGCAACAGAACCGCTTGGGCCCCTTACGAGGATCAGGCGCTAACGGACGGGCGAGAGCTCGCCTACAACGACATACCACTTATTGGCCGCTCACTATATCCTCTACGCTCATATTTAATCTAGGATCGGTGAGTATCTTTATTCCTTATTTTATGTTTCCCTATTTTATCCCCTTGGGGATAGAATTGATAAAAATCCTTTCTTAGCGGATGCCTACGTCATAACATCGACCTGCATGCCAAATTTCAGCCCGATCCGTCCAGCGGTTTGGGCTGTGCGTTGATAAATCACTATGTCAGTCAGTCAGTCACCTTTGAGTTTTATGTAAATACTAGCTGACCCAGCGAACTTCGTACCGCCATAAAAAATGGGGTTGGTGGTAGAAGGGTGAAAATTTAGGGTTGTATGTATTTTTGAATGATGTATCATAAAAAAATTAAATAAAAAAACTAAAATTGAAAAAAAAAATTAGGGGTGGATTACCCTTAACATTTAGGGGGATGAAAAATAGATGTTGTCCGATTCTCAGACCTACCCAATATGCACACAAAATTTCATGAGAATCGGGCAAGCCGTTTCGGAGGAGTTTAACCACAAACACCGCGACACGAGAATTATATATATAACTAGTGGCCCGCCCTCGCTTCGCTTCGGTGTAGAGCTGTATTTCAGACTATATTTTTGTTCTCAGGCTTCTATTAAACACAATGACTTTCTTTAAATACCTAATTACTAAAGACACGCGCCGGCCCCCCGGCCAGTACCGCCCGAACCGGTATGTTCCTGCATTTTAAATCTGTAATATCTTCGAAAATATTCATTTAAATTACATGCTGTAAAGGGCCATATTGACCTATATTACACGCACAATGTATTTAAGGTACTTAATTAGTTAAGGATTAATGCTGTATTGCTTAAAATCGCTTGTTCGTAAATAAGCCATTATTATCTCGTAATTAGTAATTAAAAAATGGTTATTGTGGGTTATACCAAAGAGATAGGCATATACCATCGCGGACTTTTTTGTAGACCTTTTTAAGGTGTACAATACTGTAGTACATTATTTTGATCTATCTCGTTGGGTTCAGCCAGCGTTTGCAATGTAAGCGCAAAAAAATGTGTTTATTTACGACCTTACATTAAAAACCTCTAAAATTATCAGTGTTTCTCTACTATATTATGCATGTATTATACATATAAACCTTCCTCTTGATTCACTCTATCTATTCAAAGAAACCGCATCAAAATCCGTTGTGTAGTTTCAAAGATCTAAGCATACATAGGGACATAGGGACAGAGAAAGCGACTTTGTTTTATACTATGTAGTGATACTAGCTGTCCCAGCGAACTTCGTACCGCTATAAAAAAAATAGGGGTTGGTGGTAGAAGGGTGAAAATTTAGTGTTGTATGTATTTTTGTATGATGTATCATAAAAAAATTGAAAAAAAAAATTTTGGGTTGGATTACCCTTAACATTTAGGGGGATGAAAAATAGATGTTGTCCGATTCTCAGACCTACCCAGTATGCACACAAAATTTCATTCGGAGAATCGGGAAAGCCGTTTCGGAGGAGTTTAACCACAAACACCGCGACACGAGAATTTTATATATTAGATTATATAGATAGAAGGTGGTAGGAAAGAGAAAACTAATGTTGAATATTTTTTTAAAGAATACTTGGGGTGTGAATCTGCAATCCATACCGAAGTCAAAAATATAGTTTTTAGAATTTTTGTCTGTTTGTCTGTATGTATGTCCGAGATAAACTCACAAAGTACTGCATGGATTTACTTAAAATTTGGCACGAATATTATTAAGAAGCTGGGTCAACATAACGGCTACATATTGTCACGCTATCACCTACGGTGAACGAGCAGTGAACCTTTATTTCTAACTAACTCCAAGCGAACGGAGTCGCGGGAGGCCGCTAGTCTAACATATTTATAGACAAGGGGCCCAAGCATGAACTTTGACAGCTCCGTAATCGCATTGCATCGTCAAAGTTTCTATGAAAACTAAGCAGCGTCCCTACCGGACGTGAAAACAAACTGGCTTCTTCCATACAAAATTTGCTTGGGCCTAAGATGTCGTGAATAGATGGTAGGAAAATATTTTAGGGACAATTCAAAAGAGCTTTTTAAGAAGTCAACTTAAATAAAGTTGATTTACAATTAATTACACAAAGAATGGACTGAGCGACGACCGTTTGAATCGACAACTTTCTAAAAAAGAGAAAGCAATGGAGCCCATATCTATATGAACAGTGACTGCACGATTGCTTCGCATCTTTCATACTTATCTGCACAGTTTTACTTTACAGATGAATAGAGAACGCCCAGTGCCATCCCTGTGTCCACAATTTTAACATAAATTCAGTGTTGACCCATTATTTTTCCGGAAATGCAAGATTTTGACTTTTTGCGAAAAGGTTCCCACTGAGACGAGACACTGCGCGCTCCTTTTAAGCAACTCTGTTTTACTCACTCTCTCCTTACCATGAGAAGCAACTTGGTGCTACCTTCTTACAACGTTCAGTTCAAATGGGCTAATCTATACGTATATTTATAGATTATACCGTATGTATACCCGCTAACGCCGTAAAGTACGCAACGGATTTTGATGTGGTGTTCACCATGAGTCAAATAGATTTTCACGGAAAGTCACTGTATGCATTCACATCATCAGCCCATTAATGTCCCCATTGCTAGGGTACAGGCCTTCTCTATCGATGGGATAGGGAGATTGGGCCATGTCCCACCACGCGAGCCCAGTGCAGATTGGAGGATGCTTACGACTGCAGAGGCAGCCGGGGCCAACGCCTTAACGTGCCTTTCGAAGCACAGAGGAGCTCGAGATAATAAATCCCATCACCCATCCAATGCGAATGTTCGATGCATTTTAATTGAACACCCATAATGAATAACATTAGTATTTTGCTTAAGACAGCGTTAATAAGGTTAACATGCGCGTCAATTTATTCAGTGCATTTTTGGTACCGAATTAGTCGGATGCATTCATTAAACATTAACATTTTTACATACCTACGCGTAAAAACTTTATCATCATTAAATGATTAATTTTAGTATATTTTATAAAGAACAATATTGTGGACAGTATAATGAACTATTTTAATATATTTGAACTTCCTCTTTTGCTTCAAACATTCACCGCTATCTAGTGCAAGTTGGAACAGCGAAAGTTACTTAACTTCAACGATCGCAGCCGAACGCGCTAACCACTTGCGCCATCGAGCTCCTCAATTATTTAGCCCGATTGTATTATTAATAATTACTATCTTTGTTTCAGGTAATGGATCCGCTAACCCGCCTGGTCGTCCAAGAGTCCCTTACGGACGAAGAAGTGGACACTTGTAGAAGCGTACTCCTTTCGTTGCTGGGAATGGAATCCCGACATGAGTTTCCGACGGCACAGCTGCCTTCAAACATGAGGTCAGTTACAGTACAGATAAATATTAAGAGAGTCTATTTGACACCAATATATTTGCATATAGCGCTCAGAGGCCCAAGCATGAATTTTGACAGTTATGTTATCGTATCGTATCGCCAAAGTTTCTATAAAAACTAAGCAGCGCCAATAGGGTATTTGACAAATTTTGGAAAACGATATGAAGTTATTTACTTATGTTTATGGAGTCCATAAAAATGGATATTTTTGATTCCGCTGTGTAATTAAGCAAAAACGACTAAATTAAAAATTCTATTTTAAAGTTCCCGTGAATAAGTTTCTCCGGACATATGGCGACTCACTAGTGTGTGACGTCACACGACTGTCATTAAAACGTCGAACGATACAATATAATGTCCCGGAAATTTACTAGCGTGTGACGTCATTTAATTCTTGGCCAATCCCGGCGTTTTCGGTCATGTGAGACAAAAAAAAACATTTTCATTTAATGATTTTATAGCAAAGTTATTAATTATTTGTTCTTTCAGAATAGTAAAGTCACTGCTAATATTCATATTAAATACCAACAATTGGTGCATCCTTTTTCATGCTGTCCAATAACCTATTTTAAACTCGCTCTTTCCATACAAAATTTGACGATGACAATACAATTACGGAGCTATCAAAATTCGTGCTTGGGCTTTAGTTCTCTCCCTTAAACACGGTGTAAAAATATATAGCATCCGCTGATATGCATAATAATATTATTATGACATTAACCGCCTCATTAAAAACACAGTTAAACCTGAACTAAAACTGATTTTGTTTGCTAAAAAGTCTGCGTTTTGGAATAATTAAAATTTCTGCTTAACAAGGTAGGCCCATATAAAAAAAACGATTGAGCCTTACAGTAGTCGCGTATGATGTGTAACATTTGAAACCTCACCTTATATTAGTAAAAAAAGAAATAAAACCTACTACAAAAAGAATAAGCCATTTGAACATTATGTTCTAAAATCAAATTAAATAGCGTGTGACTTCCTGTTACCCACTTCCGTCCCACTTCACGTAATCACAATTACGAATTGCAGGAATGCGAGAGGAAAGATGTTATACATCAGAAATATCTTTCTTTATTGCAGAGGTAAATCCAGTGGTCGTCGCGAAGAGCTCTGGCGTCAAATATGGGGTGAATTAGAAGCTTTGATTCGAGCGCATTCAGCGTCGCCCGCGCACAGAGCCTTGCTGCGAGTGCTGTTAGAATGTCGCGCGCACAACAACCATACTTCCGACAGTAAGTTTTTATAGACCTGCATCTAGAAATATGTGTGAATGTGGTGTAACACAAATAATATTATAATACACGTTTTCATCTATTGTCTGTTAAACTTCCTTTATGACACAAGGTAAACATATAAACTAATGTTTCTAAAACGTTTTT
Organism: Chilo suppressalis; assembly: GCA_902850365.2. Classification (NCBI taxonomy): domain Eukaryota; kingdom Metazoa; phylum Arthropoda; class Insecta; order Lepidoptera; family Crambidae; genus Chilo; species Chilo suppressalis. Next base: position 18,206,555 of record OU963903.1, on the reverse strand, counting down.
AGGGTTCCGTACCTCAAAAGGAAAGGACGGAACCCTTGTAGGATCACAAAATACTTTTTTTGGTTTGTTTACCTTCTTTCTTAGAGGAAGTTAGTAGAGTTTAGAAACATGTATGAATTTGGTCTAACAAGAATGTTATAATGCTCGATTACATCTAGAAATATATGAATGTGGTCTAATACGAATGTTTTTTATAAAAAGCATATTCAAAATTAATGGCTTATTTTCTTATGGTTTCATGCACACCAATCATTAAATAGAACACTGATTGAACGGGCTTAAAGCGCGGTTTTGTATTATATATCGCCCGTCTGATGGTAAGCAGCACAGAACACAGAAAGAGGTTAGAATGGCCTTGTGGGCGGGGCAGGCGCGTCACAGTTATGAGCAAATGCTCATAACTTGACCGTAACGTCCGATCGCGTCGTTTAGTTGCCCGCGACCGCTCAGTACGAGAGTATTGTGATTACCGCTTAAAATATGCCTTCGTGTGCCGTAATTACTTGCAAAGTAAGGAGTCAATCATCAAATCTACCTAAAGCAGGAATTTCTTTTCATCGGTAAATATAAAACTTCTTAGTTAGACTGATATTTTAGCAAAAATTCGAGAAATTTTAGTAAAACGATAAATCACATATATATTTCCACAAAAATATACATTGCTGACAAAGTACGCTCGCTATTCTTTCTACGACATTCAAAACACATAACGTAGTACGATCGAGCAAGAATGACGCGTGGATCACAGAGCGCTGCACGTGGCCGCACGCAGTACAAGGTCATTGCATCTACTTTAGTGGTGTCTTGCGTCGTACATTTTACATTTTCGATAGATTTTATCGACTGAATTTTAGCACCTAATATTGGAATTAAAGTTACTTTTAGAAATAAATAAAAGCTGATTGTGAATGTTTATTATACTTAATATTATAAAGGCGAAAGTTTGTGAGTGTGTATGTTTGTTACTTCTTCACTACTAAACGGCTGGAGCGTTTTTAATAAAATTTGGTATGGAGTTAGCTGACACCCTGGATTAACACATGCGCTACGTTGAACTGCGGGAAAATATCCAGATCATTGCCTAGCCACACTTGAACTTGATAATACACATGATACAAGTGTTGAAAGGCAGAAGCAGATGTTGGAGGCAGACAATACCACCGTACTGTTTTACTGTTCCATGCAGATTTATATCCCATAGTAGGCCTCAGAAAGATATTATAACAGTTATTGTGGTACTTAGCTTTAGCAGCAACTAAGTTATACTCAATATGTAAAATATGAATTTTCTAATTATTAAAACAGCGATATCTCACGAATGGTGTGTCGTGAGACAAAAAGTGACTGGACCAGTTTTGTAGAGAATTGTATGATCTTCAACTTTAGTCAGAACTATTTTCACGATGAAACTTACCGTTTTCGAGAAAAATGGAAAGAACCATAATTTTGTAAGTTTGACCTTGAATATTTTTTTGCAGAAGTAGGATCGAAGGAAATTTTAGACATTTTATTTATAATGATGTATTTAATTTCTCTGCCAATTTTCAGCTCTATGCAAATTATCCCTAAGTTATGACTTATTTTTGTCTATTTTGACTGGACTATAGAGAGAATTAACTTGTCCACACAGTCAGTAGAAAGAGATTGTAAAGAGCCATCTGAAAACGAAGAGGATCAAGATGAAGATTTTACTGATTTCAGTACACAAGTCATTGCCTACATAGCAGGCAATGTGGTTCATGTCCTTATAAAAAAAAAACTAATGCGATATTTGCCTTGGAGCCCTAATATCAGATTCAAGTAATAATTAACATAAATTTATTTCGTTAAAAGATAAAGGTGGGCTGATATATCCGGCCGTGGTGATGTTATAAAAATACGCAAAAGTGCAGAAAATGTAATACGACAACATGCAGATAATTTGAAAAATGTCAAAAAAGAAATTTTAGTCCAAAAAATATAAAAAAAGTTTATTGGCACTTCATTATTTGATGAAATATCATTTTATCAAGTTGGTGAATTCCCATTATCTAACCACGTAACAGATTCAATTAAAGTGGTAATTGAAAAATATATAGATATATTTCTTTTGAAAAATAACTTTAAAAAAGAAACAAAGCGTCACCTTTCTCATAAATATATATTGTTTAAAGGTCAATAAATAACTATCTGTAATAATGCGTTTTACATTAAATCATTTTCTTTATCTTTACTGACTTTGACAGGATACAAAAAATTCCATACAACCAAGTCAAGTCCAACTCGCACTTGGCATATTTAATATCGATAATATTTCATCGACTCAGTGACAACCACTAGAGCTAAAATCGGTGTGAACGAATGAACGCTCACAGTCACGACTGTGCGATTCGATGAGCGCTGATTCGTTCGGTTGCTTGATGTCGCGTCGTTTGATTGGCTTATTATCTATTAGGTGGAAGTGTAGTGGGGACGAGCCGGCGACATCGGTTCTCACACTGGCGATCGCTTATCACCCTTCTAACCTCTTTCTGTGTTCTGTGGTAAGCAGCCACCATAGCCTATAGACTGTTGCGATACCAAAACTATCACTCACCACGTTACTAATATGTATGTTTAACTTTTGTGTTGCTTCAACATAGAACTGGTAAAAGTTCCGAAATGACAGGAATAATGTCGAATAATAAAAACCGCATTTTGAACGCGTTTGAAGTTAGCTCAAGTCGCGGCGCAGTAAATGAAATGTAGACTGATGTAGGCGCGAGCGGGATGTCAATAGACGGAAACCAGCGCATTGTTGCGCTCACTGCTAACTTCACAACTGCAATATCATTTGAATCGCTCTATACACTTGAATTGAACCTTGAATTTTAGCATGTCTAATGCCTGTCTGTCTCATTAAAAAAAACTGTTTTACATCATAATTAAGGTGGCACTTTACATGGCTATATGTATTAAGTTTGTTGTAATAAGAAATTAATCAAAAAATTGTATTTTGTTTAGTTTTTGCGTATTTGAAAAATACAGATCCAATAAATAACTAGCGTTACCGCACCTCTGACGGTTTTTATGAGAAGTACAGACTTATTTCTAAGCAAAAGAGATAATTAAACAAATTACAACTATATTTATTGGTTATATTTAAGGCGTCGTCCTAAAACTGTACGCTCTTCTGAGTAGTTCGGACTTTTTTTTTATCGTTTCTCATCGTTTCATAATGAATTCGGACAATTCAGCGTTTAAAAATAAAACAGTAACAGAAATTTAAAGAATAAAATCCTGCTGCCATATCTAGCGTCGGGGTGTGACCGCTATATTTGTTGATTGTGGTCATAATTTAAATATTTGGATTATCGTATCTTCAAACTGTATTGCCATGTATTAGCTATTGATGGGGTCGTTTTTTTTTAATTATTTTACCGAATAAATTGATCAAAGAAACTATTAAGGGTATGTCTGGCAATCTTTGCCGAATAAATAGAACACAAATACGCAAACACCAAATAAGCATGTGAAGTGTCATCATTACACGTGCAAGTGTGAATTTTTGTGGTGGAAAATCATTTTATGAACATGACAAATTTTAACGTATTTCAAATGAAACATTATACTATGTTTGATAAAAAATAAATTATAAAAAATATATTAAGAAATAATTTTTCGAATTTTATCAATCACGTTTGTATTAACCAAACTTTTGGATAACGATGCCTATGTCCCGTGGAAACTGCTCTATACTACGCATGTATTGTAATATTTCCATGAATAAAAGGCGATCATAGTGTATAGTGATAGATTTTAAAAACACATGCATACAAATAGCAAGCTTTTTGTTTTGCACCTTGTGTAATGTGTGGAATGTTTCGTTACTTCGCTTGCAATAGGGATGATGACTAACTTTTTTCTTCGTCTATGAGGTACATTATCAAAAAAATATTGTACACGTATTTTTTTCTACTAACTTCATCATTTCATTACAGAGATATATTGATTTGAAATATCAGATGACGTCACGTCTAGGTACAATTTTTACTTAGAAGTGACGCTACGACCCACTCTAAATCTTTATAATTTGAGAAAAGAAAAATTAGTGTATTTTTTTGATAATTTTACTGAAACTGACTAAATACAAATCATCCCAATGACTAATCACAGCATGTGACGGTTTTTACGTGTTTATTTCGCACATATTTTCATGCCAAATTTTAATTTATCAATAATGTATTTTATTTTTAATAGCATGACTACTAATATGTTAACGCTTCAAGCATTAATTTATAAATGTCTGGAATGTAAGTGTTTCATTTTAATTGCTATTTTTATAACTATGCGGTATCATTCCTTTGTACCTCCAATATTATGCGCCGAATAAAGTCTACGATTTTTGTCTTAAATTGAAATTACAAGCTACGTTATGGTATTAAAGTCTGTTGTCTATAATTTACAATGTGAAAGATACTGCAAAGTTTGTTTTTGTTTTAGTGATTGTTTTTTTTTTCGTTGTAGTATGGCACAAGGCTTGTGTTATTTTGTAAAGTTAATCTATTTAGATTTAAACATCTAGCAGTTAAATGCTTAAAAAATAAAAACATAAGTTAATTTATGTTGATAATTACCAATACAATTAATAACATTTTTGTTTCATCAAATTACTTTACATGATTGATTCATTTTGATTTTTTATTAATGAAAGAGCATACATAATGAAAAGCTTGAAATTTTAATTCTTTATAAAGAGACTTACGTTGTAGGCAATTTATTTTGGAGCAGTAATGGCAATTCATTAAGAAATTTCTACCTTTACTTACAGACGAAATTCGTGCTGAACTATTTTAAACTTTAATATTCCATAGTTAGGAATTACATATTTAGAATAACAAAAACTTTTAATTTCGAATAATTATCAATTGTCATTTATTTGCATTAACCAAATCGGCCTATTGCCACATTTCAACCATCAAAAAAAAACAGCCTTCAACCGTATGCCTATCGTTATTGCAACTTACACATTTTCTCACGACTCAAACATTGCTTACAGGCGAATCCCGTGCCAGCGTGATTCGAGCAACCACAGATTCGCCTCTATCGCCAGTGGGCTCGGGCAATGGCCAATCAGGCGACGTTTGGGCTCCCAGGAACGTTCTAGATGCACTATTGGCGGGACCTCGCCCTTCGAGGCGACCAGACTTCGCGGGAAGAATGGCCGCCGGGAATAGACCGGCTGTATTATACCAACACTTGCAACAAGACGTAGAAGCCCAACACTGATATGGCATTACATATACAGTATTATTCCATTCGGCTAATAAAACCTTTGTAATAAAGTTCGTTGAAGAGAGCGTTTATTTGAAAACTACACGAAGAAACGAGCTGTACTGAAAAAAGACATTGAGGATTGGAAGTCCAGCACTCTAGCGGAGTGGTTTATTTTCCCTTTTGGTTAATAAAGAATATGCAATAAAGCTAGTTAAATGGGCGTTTTTTTTTATTGTTACTAGACACACGTTTCGTTTACAAATCAGCGTGATTCCTGCATTACATATTCCTCTTTGTCGCTAGTAGGTGCGGGCAGCGGCCAATCAAGCGAAGTTTGGGCGCCCAGGAATATTCTAGATGCACTAATGGCTGGACCGCGCCCTCCGAGGCGACCAGACTTCGCGGGAAGAATGATCGCCGGTAACGGACCGGCTGTACTGTACAAGAATTTGAAAGAAAACGGCGAAACTCAGCCAGGATGAGGGGTTGTCTACTTCCCTTTTGTCACTATGAAGAATACTAAATGAATATTGAGTTTTTCGGTGCCATTTATGTAGTGGGCTCCTGTTGTTGGTATTAATTCGCAAATTGTAACGAAGTCAATCCTACTGAATTTTTCAGCGAACTCGCAGGATACATTATATTGCGTCCAAATCAATGTTTAGGAAAATTTTCGCCAGCAGTTGACGCAACTGTGACAAGAGGTCTTTTATATGAAGTTTATGGTGCTAATTAATCGAACAAGCATTAAAAATTGGTCCATAGACTATGACCACATACGTGATTTGACGGATGAATAGACCTTTCGTCTCAGTCCTGCCACCTGGCTCCCGTACTTCTTTTAAACCCTCATTGGTATCCTCTAATTCCATTACTACTGCAGTGCATAGTGCTAATGCTAAAGCTAGTGTTAGTTTCATATTTAACTGAGTGGATAAGGGCTGAATTTTCTATTTTGAGATATAAATTGTCTGCCAAATAAATCATTACCCAGTCCAAAAGAAATTTCATCCACAATCACAACAATCCTCAATAGTTTGATGGAAAATAACCAATGTTCATTTTGTCCATATAATACGATGCAAATAAGTCTTGTATTATCCCGGGATTTCATCAGCCCTTAATATGTCCAAGTCTTAAGGCAGATTTTTCAAATGCTGCTTAAATGACATAACGTTTTCAATATAACTGTACAGTACAAATAGTACGATATTAGAGGAGATTTAAATTTTGTTTAGGGATTCATTTTCCCCTAACGAAAAATAAAAAGTAAAATAACTATCATGTTTTCTATCGTTGTAGTTGTTTTCATTTCTATAACACTGGGTTTTTGCTTAGATATAATTAGGTTTGGTTGGAATTAGTGCAATGTATGCTATATATATATATTACCATGCCCAACACAATAGTTTAAATTGTATATTTACAAAATCCCAAACATCCAACGCTTTGATAATATAATTTATTATTATTTATATTAATTTGAACGATTTGCCCCATAAATATTATCACATTTGCTAAATCCTATTTTAAAGTTTTGCATGTTATGAATATTCATTTCATTCATCGTCGTCGTTGTCGTACAATGTTTCGTTATACCAGTAAGTCAAAATTAATCGATAATACTTAAAGACTCAGTTTTTCGTCTGCGGAAATCTATTAATCTTTTCCAATAATCCATTGTGTATAGAAATTATTATCACATTAATGGATTAATTGAAATACATTAACGGATTTTCGCTGACAAAAAAGTCAATTGTATTATCAACTCATTTAGATTTACTGGTAGTCCGGTCAAATTAGCTTCAAAAATAGGGGTAAGGTTACATTAATTCGCACCTAGCTGAAAATTGGCATGAATGTTGGGAACCCTATTACACACAATTTATCAATTATCCACATGAATCCAACGTGAGGAAAAAAAAATATTCAAGGTCAAATGTTGCAAAAATCGGTTTATCGAGTTTTCCAGCTAAACGGTAAGTTTTATTATAAAAATAGGTGAGGCAAAAATTATTCATCATGCAATTATCTATAAAAATTGTTTATACACTTTTTTTCCTAAGATTCACCATTTCGGAGATATAACGATGCAAAATGTTGAAAAAGTTGTATTCTTTATAATATGTATGTCAATTACCGTTAAATACGTTACAGAACGATAATATAAGTTAAAAATATTAGTTTTCGTGGCGTATACATGCATACTATACAATTGTAAGAATATAAACTCGAAAAAAAATCCAGTCCCGTCCAGTCAGTCAGTCAAAGCACCTCAGAGATAAGTTTCGATACTTATCTTTTGCTAAAAATACGCATAAAAAAAACAAGTACAATTAGCTTGTTTTCCTCCAACCTCTGCTTCTGCTCAGCGACATCTATTTCGGGTATATTATCAAGTTCAAGTATGGCTCGGTATAGTAAGTTAATTGACAATATATTGGAACCAGTAAAGACTTTACTACCTCCTGCACCAGAAAAAACTCCTCAATTCAATTTTTTGCAATCGCAAATCGGGGTGTAATGCTAAATGCGGCTGTAAAAAAGTTATGTTGTTTTGTTCATTAGATCAGTTGTCGAGGCCAATCGTGCTCCAATGTTCAATCGCCAGTAGAAGAGGATTCTTACGATATATGCGAGGAGACATCTGATGCATCGCTCTTTGAACAATTTATTTGTACCCAGCAGGAAGAAGAAGAAGAAGAACAAGACAGTATGGATTATGTTCCATTAGAAGAGTATCAATCAGACGAATAATTTTCTCAAATTACTCATTACTTACACCGACCTTGTCATTACAATAGTACCATTTTCAATTAAATACAATAGCTTTTAACTCAACAGAACCACAATAGATCGTGGAATAGGCCTACCGGGGAAACCACGGAAAAATAAAACGCACCATTTACACTACCTCACGGGTGGCGCGGAAACGTGTGCATATTATGAGTAACACAACTTTTTTAACTTTTTACATCGCTATATCTCCGAAATGGTGATTCTTAGGAAAAAAAGTGTCTAAACAAAATTTATAGATAATTGCATGATAAATAATTTTTGTTTCGCCTATTTTTATGGTAAAACTTACCGTTTAGCTGGAGAACTCAAAAAACCGATTTTTGCAACATTTGACCTTGAATATTTTTTTTTCCACACGTTGGATTCATGTGGATAATTGACAAATTGTGTGTAACAGGGTTCCCAACATTCATGCCAATTTTTAGCTGGGTGCGAATTAATGTAACCTTGAATGTCTATTTTGACCGGACTATGGGTTTTCGCTGAATAACAACGATGCGCAATCGTCGCCCGATCTCAGGAAGTTTACTCTTACAAATTCCAAGTATATCTATTAGAGATACGATGATGACGTATTGGCTTTTAATTTGAACGATGTCTAATGCTCACACTTCACATGGCTATTTGTGTTCGCCATTTGTAAATTTGACAGCAGTATATCCTTATCATGCTCTACGAGAATGAAAACGAGGGCTGCTGTCATATCGAGTTTAAGATTACGGACCTGAAAAAAAGACCGACGTAACATCAATCTAAAATGATGTGAAGGTCCCACAATTTCGTTTGTTGTACACTACTTACACTCACACAATTGCACCAGGTCAGACAAACCGCTGTCATTTGACTCTGCGTGACAGCGCTCAGCGCCAGTCACACGTTCAATTGCTCCGACGATTTTTTTTAAATATGCCGTTTCGTGTGATGAAATCTTGTAAAAACCACGCTTACACTTACCATGCTTAAGTAATGACCACGGAGGAAAAACAAAGAGGAGGTGTGGTGATTAAATTTTCTCAAGAAACGACGCGTGATAATTTGCGGGATGCGGGGTGTTCAGCTCCGCCCACTTCTCAATATTTCATCTATCGGCTAATAGCAAAACTAGCTTAGGTTGATATTTATGTTACTACGTAGTAGTTCAGCTATCTAACACTAGATGTTCAAAAGTTTTGTATATAATGGGACGTACTCAGAACTTGAAGCTTCAAAAAAATGAAATATGTAGGTAAATAAATAAAATAAACGTTAACAAATTTGACCGATTTTAAAATTTTTAAGGTATAATTTTTATTATTTTAAAACATGTAACTGCTTGATGAAAAAAAACCAGGCAGACCAGGCAGCAGACGGGACTCGAACCCGCACCCGCTCCCGTCTGCTGCTTGGTCCGCGTGGATATTTTTCTAGTTATATTTTCTTTAGATTTAAATTTTAAGGTAGTTTAAAAATAATAGACAAAATGTTATTACAAACATAATTTTATTAAAAAACATCAATTACCTGTAAATAATAGTTTTGGTTAGTTGTTGTCGGTTGGTTGCCCTATCGTTTTGTATTGTGGCAAAATGCTTAAAACGAATATCAATATATTTTTCTGCAATCGATTTCATCAGAAATACAACATAATCATTGGTCAAACATATGGTTGGCCGATTTTTTGAAACAATCTTGTCCAATTAGTGATTTTAATGTATTCGATACAATTTTATGTTTACGAAAGTTAGGAGTATTCAAAGATTGCGAATTAACACAACGAATACTGCCTTCGGTCCGTATACATATTTTTATGACATCTCTAGATGGGAAAGTAAGACCACCCTTATTTTTAGTTTTTATCAAATCAAGGTCACTATCGTCGTAGTTATCAGCATATAATTCTTTGAGACAGCTCTCACATTTGATCTTGGAATGTAAATATTTGACCACATACCCAGAAATATATGCTACTATTTGACGGCGCAAATAGTCACCTATAGTTGTATTTAATTGTTCATCAAATTCCAATAACATATCGTCAGGCATATGCTCGACATCCGTGCTATCCGAAGACTCGAAACTCATTTTATTTAAAATGCGATAACGTTCTGATGTAATATTAATTTTTTGCACAGAAGATTCATTTAAAATGGAAATATCTTCTTCTTCTATGGTGTCCAATCCGGTCTATTAAGTTTTGAAATCCATTGCTGTTTTAAATTATCGTTGGATGGAAATCTAAAACGAACATAAAAATAATTAAAATTTATTTACTTGGTAAAATAATTTAATACGTATTACGGCCCTGGATATTTGTAACGTTTAAAAAGTTATTCTATATGACGACAGATGGCGGCCAGTTAGTAATATATTGATAAAATTACTGTTTTAGATACTAAAAGTTATTTAGGAATAAGTGTATAACAGTTTTTAGTATTTATGTATGATTATTACAATATACTACTGCAAAATTATACGTAAACTTGTGTATTTTCTTCCTAAAAGTGTCGCCATCTGGTGTCAAGTAGTAGAATTTTAACGCTGATAGCTGAGGCTGAGAATGTTCTAGAACTTATATATTTAATTACGTATAAAATTACTTACAAATGAAATGTGATGCCATCCATATTATTAGAACGTCTGTCTGAGTAACTTTGACATAGTAAAACACAAAACTTCATCCTTTTCTTGTTAAAAACGCAAAAAAACACTTATAATGCGAGTCTCGTTAAGTGTGCACCTGACGAACGCTGAAAGCATACTGACTTAGGCCCCGCCCACAATGATGACGTCAGGACCTAGTTGAAAATCACAGTGCACAGTAGCTTAGGCCAGCTCCTCTTTGTTTTTCCTCCGTGGTAATGACGAACCGTGATAATTTTTCTAAATTATTTAATGTGATAAAAATTCAAAACAAAAAATACAACTGACTTTTTTTACGGGAAAACCTTCCTAAAAGTCGGGAAATTTGTATTTCATGCATTTGTGACTCGGTAAGACAAGAGGTCGTATTTTTTAGGGTTCCGTATTCCAAACGGAAAAGAACAGAACCATTTTATTCATATAAAATTACTCTTGCCTCCTTTTTATGATTAGTGTGTTTTAGTTATTCGATACTGCAGAGAAGAAAACAATTGGAACCCATCATCTGCCAGTACTGTGTGCAGTGCACATTTTGATCATGTAGATTTTATAACTACAGCTAAGGGGCTACGTTGTTTAGTTCCGTACGCAATCTGCGCGGTTAAAAATCTGTAGAATATTTTTTCTAGAAAAAAAAATCATCTCTTTCAAAGTTTCAGGCAGGACTCAAATCTACGTGTTCCGCTGTCCGGGTGGATGCACTAACCACTAGCATTTGTGGTAGTTTCTATAATAAAAAAAAAACAAAAAAGCTTATGACTACACAACTGAAGTGAAACTTCTTTAGTTAACCTAAAGATTTGTTGATAGAAAAAATCCACCAATCTGCGCTGGTTCCGTTATCACCCTCCAATCTGCACTGGGTCTATTATCACCCACCAATCCGCGCTGGGTCCGTTATCACACACCAATCCGCACTGGGTCCGTTATCACCCACCAATCTGCGCTGGGTCCGTTATTACACACCAAACACTAGATTCATGTATTTTGTGACGGGTATTGTTCATTGTTTACCGATGAGTCACCGATGACACTAATCGTAAAACTGATTATTTCATTCATTATTACAAATGTACATATATTATTAACCTCACACTTAATATTAAGGCACTAATATTTATATGTAAACAATTAATTTCTTTATACGTAACAAGTGTTTTCTTTTCTATCGCTGTGTTCATAAAAATGAATTTGATAGGCCAACATCATGTTTCTGAAGTGCAACCGTTTAAATTGCTGAAATATCGGGAGCTCACAACGAGTAAAACACGTGGTAAATATCCCGTTATTATAATATATATTTTTTTATAAATGTTAACAAAGTTTTAGTTTGCGAGATTTAAAAAGTAGGGAAATTAATTATTTACCCGACAACCCTCAAATCACGCACACGCGGTAAGCGGGCGGCTATTGGCATACTTCACTCACGATTAGACGAGCGTACGTCCGTCTTTTTTTCAGGTCCGTGTTTAAGACAATATGATTGGAAAGTGCTAGTTTAATATGTTAATGTATATAGGAGATTTAATTTTGGTATTACATGATCTTAGGTTATAGATGTATGTCAAATTGTCAATAGCACACGATCCTTTAAGTTTTTGCTAGAGTTGTTCATCAACGATTAAAGTATTTCTTTAGATATATCCCTAGTTTAAGAAATGGTAAAAATATATGGTTGTATTGTAAAAAATACTATTTTTGTCAATAAGTAAATCAATAAACTTTTTTAGTTTGTAAGAAAATGGCTCACAGTTGAATATTCATTTTAAACGTTTTTTTTTCTTGTTTTTAAATTAGTTTCCTTCAATTAATGACAATTGGGGAAGTCATGCAATAAATAAAAAATGCAACATTATAAAATTAATATCTTATATTTGTTCAATAAAAACTACATTGTGGGCCCGTGTGCCCGGCGCCCGGGTAACACGACCTTTGTATTATCTTGTTGAATATAAACTCTGCGGGCAGACTGTGTCATAAGGCAATGGTGTGATTGTGACGGCCTGGTGGCCTAGTCAAGGCATCTGCAGGCCTACACGGAAAATCAGACGTAAACCGTCGTAATTAAGTTCTGTTTACATTGCGGTCATCCATTGAAATATCAACACGTACTGCGCTATCAGTAGACTCGGTGTTCGTTTCGATTTTCCGTGTAGATACTCTGGTCCGGTAACGGCGACCCCTCGCCGCCGTACGTTATAAATTATTGGAATGTCACGCGGGATGCGAACGTTCAAACATCAAAAGAACCATTACAAACGAAACCTAACGTTAGGCCCCGTTGCGGGCCACTCCGCAAAATACACTCGCATTGATATAATAATATTGTACAATCTCATACTCTCGTTATAGACGTAGAGCGCCCGGCGTAAGTCCATTGAAACGCATCCGAAACATTAATTAATACCCTATAAAACTTACAAAACCGACCGGTACTCTTAAAACTTAATGCTAAGTTTAAAATTAAACGGAATTGAAAAATAAATTACCTAGGTACAATATTTTAGTCTAGAAAGCTATTTATAGGCGCACGAGGGATGCTTGGTGGGGTGCGCGTGTGTCAGTGTGTGGCTTCTCGAAGTTTCTTTGCAACGGGCGGCGCCGGCGCGTCCGTCGAGTCTCCCAGTGAGTTCTCTTCCGAACTAGCTTCTTCTAACGGTCTGTTGGCAGCCAAACAACAATTTCGTATTAGTTTAAACTAGACAATCAAATTCAACATTTATAAGTAGGATAGCTTTGAGAAGCATCGAGTACCTACTCGATAGCGCAAGTGGTTAGCGCATTCGGCTGCGATCGTTGAAGTTAAGTAACTTTCGAAGCGGTAGGTCATTGGAAAATTTACTAGAGCTTGGGAATTGGGGGGGGGGGGGGGGGGGGGGCATTAATAAGCTAACGCTGATAATGAGATAGCTTTATTTAACACTTAACACTGGTCTTCTGAGAGCGAGGACATCTATCATAGATCAAAAGAAATATTACTCGTGCATCATCTTAGGCCCAAATGTGGTTATAAAATTGATACATGCAGTTTTACAGGCCTAATATGTTGGAAAACATCAGCCAGCAAGATAAGGTAGGCTAGAGTGGCATGTTTCTCTGCTGCAAAAGCCTTCCTTACAACTCAGATCACTCCCACAAAGGCATCAGATGTGGTACGGTAAAATGCTGGGCTTTTTAGGTTTCCGTACCTCAAAAGGAAGAAAACGGAACCCTTATAGGATCACTTTCTTGTCTGTCCGTCCGTCTGTCAATACCGTTTTTCTCAGGAACGCGTGGAGGTATCAAACTGAAATTCCTTGGAGCTGTGAAAAAATCAAACTCCTAAGCCAAAGCAATCAAAAGATACAGTCGTTTATGTCGTTGACGACCTCCTTGGTCGAGTGGTTTGTACGCCGGGTTTCATGGTGTCGCCGACTCGAGAGGTCCCGGGTTCGAATCCCGGTGGGGGCAGATGTTTGTGTGATGAATACGAGCATTTGTACTTCAGTCATGGATGTTTCATATGTATTTCTAAATAAAAAATATACTTATATATGTACAGTATATGTATTCTATCCGTTACCCTAGTATCCCATAACACAAGCCTTACAGTGCTTACTTTGGGGCTAGGCTAATTGGTGTGAGTGTTGGAAATATTTATTTATTTATTTATTTAAATTTTCGAGACTCGCACCGGAATCATAACCCATAGGGTACTTCCCGTGAACTTAGAATCTTGAAATTTGGTACGATACCGCCTTACTACTATAACCTTCGATCACAGAAAGACTAGATACAGTACTTCATACTTCAACTATTACTAAATGCGTCGGCGCGACATTAGTAGTGTGTGTATCGCGTGATATATTACCCTTCAGCTTCAAGAGATCGCTAGCAATGTACTGCTATCCTTTTTTCGCGCACAGTGATCTCGTATTGCTTGACCTTTCGTTTCACGCACACATTTACGTGCTCCAAAATAGGCGAATGTGGGTGCGCGTATTCGATATGTTATGTGTGCGTGCCGAGGCTCAAAACTATGGATTCATATTCATAGCGGCTTTTATTATTTTTTTATTATTGTAGTATAATTAAATATCAGATGTATAATAAAAATGCAATAAAATTACAATAATAATAGTATTATATGATAGAATGTGAAAAAAAGCATTGAGAATTATTAAGTTAAAAAGTAGTGTTTTGGGGTTTCAAAGTATTCAGTATCGCTCCCTATCCGTGCCCTAAGCACGAACTTTTGACAGATGCGTAACCCTATCGAAATCGTCAAAATTTCTATGGAAAGAGCCAGTTTGTTCTTACGTTCGGTAGGGGCGCTGCTTAGTTTCCATCGAAACTTTGACGGTGGCGATACGTTTACGGATCTGTCAAAGTTCGTGCTTAGGGCACAGCTGTCGATAGAAAGTAAAACCTGTTTTTTATTGCATATTAAAAGAGGTTGCAACCATACAGAATACAGATAATTTAGTGCGGGAATGAAAATTATAGTATTATGTCGCTATGGCTACTCCCTTCCGTGTTGCTCTATGAAATAAATGAATTAGACAGGAAGATCAAAGTATATCTTCTATCATCGAAATAAGTTGGTAAGTAAGTTGTTAAGTAAGTTGAACTTTTCAGTAAGGATAAGGTTAAAACATAAACAATTGAAATTATCATAAATTGCAGGTTTATTATATAAAAATTCTCTATTTATAATTTTAAATGTATTGGCAAAATTTCATGTACCTTTAAAAAGTGTCAGTTTATTAAAAACTTGTCTCTTAGTTTTGATGTACGACTCCTTTTTTGAATTATAATAAAGACGCAGACTAACATACTCTTCAATCACACTTCTTACCAAAAATATCCGATGATTATAAGTGGCCGGTTGCTCCAACGAGTGCCCTTCAAGGCACTGGAAAATTTCTTTATATGCATACATGCAACTTTTGAAACACTGCAAGCAAATACGAGCGTAATAGTTTCTGTCAGAAGCTTTGACTCGTTCCTTGAATATTTTTCTAAGAACCATTTCACTGTTGATGCAAACTTTATAAACATCGACAGACGGATAAATCAGTCCACCAAAGTTTTTCTTATCAATCAGCTTATGAAAATATAACCCACTTGGCGTAAAAAGACTGTCAGAGCATGATCGACATTTAATTTTTCGGTTAATTTTTTTAGATACAAAACCTGATATGTACCCCACTATTTGCTCAATACTTTCCGGTGGCACTGAAGCATCCAACATTTCATTAAATATGTCACAATTTTTTCCTTCCTGCGTATCCTTCTCAAACGCACCCTCTGTTTCTTCATCTTCTTCAAATCGATAGCCAGTTACAGTACGATTGATTGTCGATACAGCTGATGAACAATTTAAAATTGGATAATTTTCCAGAGGGATGCAGTTTCCAGTGAAATTTGATTTCAGTTCGAAGTGGTTAAGCAGTTTTCTGAAAGCACCGCGTAGTTGACGGGCATCAGGGTTATTGTTGTGCCCCCCATGACTTCGAATATTACTGAAAAATAATTCTACGTGGTCCTGTGAGTACTTATATGATGGAAGATACTGTATCACTTCAGCCTTCTCAATCAGTTCTTCATATAAATTTCTTAAACTGTTAATACAAATAATTAACCCAATAAATCCTGTTTGATTTCTAGTTTCAGTGATCGGTTTTTGATAAATGGTAGTTGTACTTATTTTATTTTTTTTATACGTCTTTACATGTGTTATTGGCACTTCTATCTTTAATGCTTTTAAATATTGTTCGGCTTCGTTCAGTAGTCTAAAATGTTGTTCTTTGTTTTTTGCACAAATTGGCTGTTTGTAACCGTTATTTTTGATTGATCTAGAATTTAAAACGTCGAATAGGTCATTCATTATTTGCACCATTTTAGTAGTTGCTGAAGCATCATTGAACGTAGATAATTTAAGTTCATTTTGACACAAATCCAAAGTACTTGCAACGCTTCTGCTAAAAAGTTGGGTAGCGAGTTTAACTTTCATGATTTGGTTACGAAATTTTATGTGTTGTTCAGTGACCTTGTTTGCAAAATGCATGCCTAAGTTATCCTGCAACTTTTGTAACTCAACGAGATATTGCCATTGTATAATTTTTCCATTTGAATCTATAAATTCCTTTTTTGACTCCAATGTATTTCTAACCAACTTGACCATATGACATGGATCAAGCATCAAGTAAACGTTTGTGCTATTGTCACTTGGATGTGGAAAGTGCGTTTTTAAATTATGAGTGTCATCTAGTTTACAGCCCAATTCGTTGGCAGCTGCAAAATTTGAGGCGCATCCATCAAAAGTAAGCGTTTTTACTATGGCTCCAACTTCGTGACATTTTTCTAACGTTCTTTTGATAATATTGGCTCTTTGTTCGCCTGAAAAGCCATTTACTAAAAAATACCCCAAAGGTAATTTAAAAGAATCGTTTATTGGCACTAAAATGACACAGTATGCTTGAGTTGCTATTTCCTCTGTATTTTCTCCGAATGAAACTAATCCTTCCATGAATTTCCCGTTGAAAATCTTTTTTTGCCTAATGGCCATTTCATCCACTATCAAGCAAAATCTTAATTGTCTGTCAGTAGTTGCAACCACTTTAACTTGTAATGCCCGAAATGCCTCCTCCGAGAAACCTGGTTTCCCATCTATGCTTTGATACCACTTATTAAGCGTTGACGGATGTGGTAAACACGAGTCAAATACCCTTCTAACGTACTTGTATCCAGCTGGTGAAAGAAAGTCTAGGGTGAGGGCAAATTTTCTTATGAATGCAGGATATTTCAATGTTGTTCTCTTACATTTCTTTTTTTTTAAATGCATCCTATTAAATATCTCAGCTGCCATTATATTATTATTAGAAAGTTTTTGTTCATCGTCACTAGTAATATATTTTTTTTCTTTAAGATCTTTTATTATTTTCTTCAAATAGCAGTTCTGTTTAATCAATCTTCTATTTGTTCTCTGCACTTTTTTCAATTTTTTTAATCGAAGGTCAGCGAGCATAGTTTTTTTTCTTAATTTTGTTTTAAGGGCATACGTTTTTGGAGATTCTAAATATGAATTTATATCTGAATAAGATGAAATTGGAGAATTAATATTTTCTTGCAAACAGCTCTGCATAAATGTATTGTTAGGTTCCTGATGTTCACAATTTGGTTGAAAAGCAAACTCTTCAGTTGTTCTAGTTGGTTCTTTGTTAATAACTACATTTTTAAGTTCAGTGAATGTTGTATTCAAAAGATTATGTGATGTAAATGACGTTGAATTAGTTAAATCTTGTAACGGTTCACGCAATAAATAGTCACTCGGTGCTTTGAGAATTTCAATAGACTTGAATGTTTGAGACTCGGATGAACAGTATCTTTGAGATGAAGTACTTGGTTTGTCTATTTCAAATGTGTCGATATGTTGTAGATCTTGTGGCTGGCTGGAATGATTCTGCAAAAAAATATTGAAATAATTAACACAAACAACTTAATTGGTCGTTAGCCCGTATTCGGGTGCACGAAAGACGTTACTGGAATTCGGCCACCCGATGCAATAATTACATTGTTTTTACTCGAACACGGGCTGCAAGACGGCGTCGGGTAAACAAAACGAAAACTGTCCGATATGGGCGACTCAACTCCGTTCATTTACACTTAGTCGTTTGTCCGAATTCCATAGGCAATCGTATTCGGGCTAACGACCAAGTGTAATTGCGCCATCAGTCACCTAAAACACCTAGTTTTAAGATCTTTTCCAGGATCATACACGTTCATAACTTAACATATCTAAAATTTATTTGAATTTCTTTTAACACCTAGTTTTAAGCTTTTTTCCAGGATCATACACGTTTATAACTTAACTTAGCATATCTATCATTTATTTGAATTTATTTAACACCTTGTTAGTGTATCATATAATTATAACTTATCTATCATATAACATTAACTCATTTGAAACTTCGTTAAACAAACTTTATAGGTATTTATCTTTAGGCGTGAAAAGGAACACAGAGAGACCGAGTCACCTCTGTATTTATAATATGTAAAAGTGATATAGGTACTTACCACTAGTTTATATTTAGGTAAAGCTGTTTTCTTTAATCTCCGTAGGCCTTTGTTAGTGGTATAAAAATCCGATTCATGAAAATGTAAGGAGCAAATAGAGGCACGTTTTGAAGGTCTCCAATTTATGTGTTATTTCAAATAAGGCATTAATCTAATTTTCTCGCCTCTCTGCCGATTGTGGAAATCTAGATAAAATTAAATTAATAACGAGATTAAAAATTAAAAGAAAATGATCATAACAAGTTTGTTAGATACACGTTTTTTTTATCTGATACACTCACACCTCAAACTAAGCAGAGTTTGTACTATGAGAGCTAGGTAACGGATATTAATACATAATGTCATATAAACATCTATGACTCTGGTGCAAATGTCCGTATTCATCACACAAACATTTTCCCTTTACGGGTTTCGACCCCGCGACCTATGGTTCTGTTCCATAGGTCGCGGGTTCGAATCCCGTTTATTAACCACTAAATCAACAGGCCTCTCAATATCCTATCTTACGTATTAAATCTTTACCATTCAAACATAAGAAAATAGTTTATTTTTTAAAGAAGCCGTCTCCACTTTACACAACCAGATGAAATGTATGAGAGAGTAATTTTTGTTTTTTTCTTATCAAAAATTGTATTTAAAAGCATACTCACTCATGAAATGTAATTCCAGTAGTTTTAGTGTGCTTTCTTGTATCACTTTTACATGTTTTGATCGTGCAAGTCGGCATTTTTGCAATATTAGTGACGAGAAACACTGCGAAATTGACGGGCGGTCGCGTAGCTGCCAACGACAGACTGAGCGGGCGATGAGTGGAGTTTTTAAATTGAGCGGAGTTTTCATGGAACGCGATTCGAACCTACTTGCTGTATCTAGTCTTTCTGTGATCGAAGACTATAACAGATACAGATAAAGGAAAAATTGCGAAAATCGTAAATTTTTAGTTTCATCGTATAATAAAAAATATTTCTGAAAATTTTAAAGTTACTACCTCTTTTGTCATGAACGCTTAGAGGTATTAAATTGAGTTTATACGGAACCCTCGGTGCGCGAGTCCGACTCTCACTTGGCCGGTTTTTGTTTTATGTAAAAAGAGTGGTATATAACCTTGCCCGATAGAAGCAGTTACCTTGGCCTATATACTCTGGCGATAAGAGAGTATGTCTTGCACGTAGCCTATCCTCCCCCCACCCTCTAACCCTGTAACCTTACTCACTACAAAACCCGACACCACCAAAAAGTTGTGTTGTTTCACTGCTTTCGTCTGGAGGTATTTTCGCTCCAAACTTATAGCGCTTGGCGTGCTGGGTCTGAGATGTCGAAGAGAGAGGCGAGGGTGGCAAGAGAGGCGGCCTTAGCGTCCATGGAGTCTTTCATCCTCTACATCGTTCAACCTTACTCACCGACAGAAACAACATCGCCAAAACGCAGAGTAAGGTATTTTACTGATTTTTGTTCTAAGTCGGAGGTTATTCATATAGAAATAAAAATTGATTGTAATACCAACCTTTTAGCGCTTGGCGTGCTGACCGCTGAGTCTGAGTTATCGGAGGGAGAGGCGGGGGTGGCAGGAGAGGCGGCCTTAGCGTCCATGGAGTCTTCCGTGCACGACGTGGTTGTGTCTTCGTTTACTGAGTCGGCCAGTTTGCCTGTGGACAAAAGTAGATAGGTTCCAAGATTAAAACCTTTAAGTTAAGCTGTACCGATAACGAACTTATTATTTATTTTGAGAATAAACTTTAATATGATATCGTTTATAAAAATTAAAATCACGGCGCAATTAATTTGACGACCTCCGTGGCCGAGTAGTTGGTACGCCGGGTTTCATGGTGTCGCCGAATCCCGGTGGGGGCAGATGTTTGTATGATGAATACGAGCATTTGTACTCCAGTCATGGATGTTTAATATTTATTTCTATATAAATATCCTTGTATATGGTACAGTATATGTATTCTATCCGTTACCCCAGCATCCCATTCCACAAGCCTTACAGTTGTTACTTTGGGGCTCATTGCCGGATTTAGGGGAGGGCAACCGGGGCGAAAGCCCCGGGGCCTCCACAAACGGGGGGCCCCCACAATAGACTTCGGAAAAAAAATCTTTTAAACTCCAACTAGTAAACACTAGTAAACATATTTTCGGTTCCGTTCGTTAACTTTAAGATTTAATTTCAGATAATTCTTGTTTATATTTATGTGTTTGTTCAATACTAAGGGAATCTACTTGGTTCACAATAAATTATTTATTGAAAAATTCTACTGAAAAAAAATTTTTTACTTTATTTGGAAAATAATTTGGGGTGAGGGGGGCCTCCGCTCCTCTGTTGTCCCGAGGCCTCTGGACCTCTAAATCCGGCCCTGTTGGGGCTAGGCTAATTGGTATGTTTAAAAAAATGTACCTATAGCGTTAGCGTAATATTAGCCGACTTCAAAAGGGACGAAGTTCTCAAAGCAACAGGTATGTTTTTTATGTTTGTACCGTACATTTGTTGAATATAGTGTACACCGATTACGTAAAGATTTCTTCTCCGATTTAAGTGATTCTTCTTCTATTCTATGATAATTGCCGTTTGGGTCCCATAAAAATTTAGTTTGACCAAGTAGTTTTCAATATGATTATGATCATTTTTGTTTACTTGCATAATGTTATGTTCGCGATACTTACCTATTATAGTTCTACGGTTAATCATATTGACTTTTGTATGTGTAGTCGCTTTACAGTAAAATGGATGAATAATTGTTATCTATTTATAAACATAAAATAATATCCGACTTCAAAATCGAAAATAGAACTAAAAAGTAAAAAATATTATCCGGTAGCACGAAATCGGGCGGGTCCTCATTTATTCATTAGTTTTTCATTTAGTCTCAAACGATCTTATAATTTGATGGTAGTACTAAAAAGCACCGTTTGATTTTAGTTCCATAGAAATTAGGTAATAATCGTTAATATAAAGTTTAACGGATCCAGAAAATTATCGAAATGAAAACTTATAATGTTAAATGAAAAAACTACTTAAAAGTTATAATGAAATGATTGATACCTGCTTTTATTATTGGTACTTGTATGAATGTCGTATTGTTCTATTGTTTAGTATAAAATCGTCAACGAATACTCTTAAAATATAATAATTACTGTCGGTAATAAATTACTATTAAAAATATTCAGAAGAAAGGTTGTCAAGAAGTTACATTTATTTCTCTAAGTAGGTATATTTTATGTTTGCTTTATCAACATGACTTCTTCATGCAATATTTATCGGTCGGCTTGTAGCTTTTCATGCATACTAGTAAACATTGTTTGATTATATACGTAGGTACGTATGTTAACAAATAAAATAGATATCCGTAATATATGGAGTATTGTACATTTACATTTTCCTTATTTCAAGTAGCTGTTATTGTATGGGTAAAGATTACTCGAAAGAGCAATGAAACACGGAAAAGGGCTTAATAACAAAAAACCAAATCTAAGAATTTCGGCGGTAAGGCCACGGTAAGGCGCTCAGCTTGAACATTAATCTGCAAGAATAGGTAGTTTTAAAATAATACCTCGTAAAATCTTCCCCTAATGTTCTACCTGGCAAACACAAAAGGGTTCCTTGTTAACGTTTACGGGGAATGTGCCTTTACCGCAAAACTATGGTTTTAAGCCTTCTTAAAAACGCTTTGGAGCGCGTATGATCATAAACAATGACAATGAAGTAGGTAAACGCGCGGTACCACTGCAACTAAGACAAACTAGGTAGAGGAGTTTTAACAAACAGGCAGGTAGAAATAGGTAACATAAGCTGCACTGCCGATAGTAATGTTATTCTATTCGATTGAAGTGCTACATATGCTTACTTGAAGAAATACTTCTTCAAGTAAGCATATGGCCTCATCAATGTCAAATATGATGTTCCCAAGCAGGTGTGGCTAATTAATAACTTAAATAAAACATTTGACGATCTGCCAACTTCGCAAAGGGTAACTGTAATACTAACTTATTATGTCATTATGTTATTTAGTTATTAATAACATTATATAAATTATTTCTTCCATTTATACTCAATTCACTTTCTATAACATTATTAGAGCAAAATTGAGATCAAAAAAAACAGGCGGAAATATGCTAAATATTTTTGGTTCTGTGCTAAATATGAAGACTTGGATATTTTTTTATTGCAGCGATTGGATTTTTAAACTCATAAAAATAAATATTTGCAATATCGTAATAAAATGATTCAGCGAACAATGACAAACTGCTAAATAATACTTTCCAGTAGGTATATGAGGTTAATTACATAAATGTTTATATAATCTTTTTTATTACCTATATACTTTTGTTTTATTTTCATAAGAGAAACTGCTTAGGTACAAGTTTTTTTTGTTTGGGACTTATTATTGTGAGTCTTAGGAATTTTCATAAAATCAATTTATAAAAATCCGTTAAAAAAACTCAAATCCGATAAACTTTACCAAAGTATGGGCAATTTTGTTTCTGTTAGCATGACTGGTTATTATAATTATATTATAAAAATATAATAAACGTACATGCTGCAATGCCATAGGTATTCCGATTTGATCACTACTTCATTACTACAAGCATTAAGTAAGACTGATGGATTTTTAATTGTTTGTGATTTGAGAATTCTGTTGAATGTCTTGATATAAACATTGTATGTATCTCTCCTACCACATACCCTTGTTTAGTTTATATATGTTAAAGATAAATATATTACGTTAGCTCGTTTTTTTTCTGTTTTACACTTTTATTCAGGTTCAGTTATTTATAATAAATGTAAACTAAGAATGCGTGTTTTTGTCAATTAATTATTATCTTATGCATTTTCTTTATTCGAAGGGTTTTTTTATTAAGAATAATATTCTTTTAAATAAAAGAATATTTAAAATAAAAAAACAGAAAGGATAACAACAATAGCTCATTATACAGAGAGTCAATATTTTCTTATAACATTTAAAATCAAAACATTATTTTTTAAGAATTCAAAGCCTAAAAGTATTGTCATACTGTCATGTTATCAGATTGATATGTTGAATCAACAAAACCATCGAGATAGTCCGATATTGGCCATACTTTCTAGTTGAATCGGATCGCTTTGTATGTTTCAATGGATTTGTTGTGATATACATTTAAAGAGAATATATATGAATCCTCCATCATTGTATTGCAATAGGAAGAGAATAAACCAAAACTTAAGCTTAAGTTAATAAGAAATATCTTCGATTTTATATACCTACCAACTTCACTGAACTTTTTTTTTATATTTCTTTCACTTATTAAAAATAACTTAAGTACCTATCCATTTTACTCATAATAAAAAAAAATTTTACTGGTTTTTGTGTGTTTTATATTATACTAGCAAACCCAGCGAACTCCGTTTCGCCACCAGATAGCTTCGTTTTATGTAACATTTCGTTTTGTGATTAAAAGAAAACGATTTTTTTTTGAAATTTTTCCTGAATTTTCTTTGCTATAAACCTTACGGAGCCCGAGACCTATCCAACGAATGCAAAACCGTGGAAATCGGTTCGTGCGTTCTGGAGTTATAGCGTCAGGAAGGAAAACCCGACTTATTTTTATATAGTAGATAAAGAGACTGCAAAATATAACTACTCACAAAGAGGGTGATTTGAATGATTTAATAACATGTATTTTTAAATTTAAAATCAAAAAGAGTTTCTTATTTTCGCAGCTTACTAATGGTAAGGCAGGATAAAGCTAATATTTAAACAAAAAATATCGTAATACTTAGCTTATTAATAGATCTTAAAATCGGCTCGGTCAATTACGGAATTGAAAATAGTAGTAATGGTAGTAACGCATCTATAATTATTAACCTAACACTCGGATAAAATAAAACACATGTACTTACCCAAGAGTTAAATATGTAATAATATATGAGCACCACCATTTAAATCTCGTTCTTTAATTGTTCATATTATAAAATAATGTAATGATAATTCAACGATTTACCTATTAATTTTATTTCAACTCATTCATATTTTTTGTTAAATTACTTTTGAAAGGCGAAAAGAGTTAAGATTTTTTTCCCACCCACGTGACCCAAACCTTTGAACTTTTATGTGTGCAAATGGCTCGAAGTTGAGGATGTAAACAAACAACTTCCCTTCCCTCCCCCCGCTTCCTTTCCGCCTGACACACTGTCCACGTGGTATTGTGTATTTATGTTACATTATAACGAAAGCGTGCGATATGCTTTGCGCTACCGAAATAGAACTCAAAAAATAGTCGGAAGAAAGAATCCGCCGTTATCAGAGTTCCTATTATTAAACAGTGTTGAGTGAGGTTAGTTTTATTTTTATATTCGCCGAGTAATTGCATTTGCAGTGTCATTGAATATACAAACTTTTCACGTACGTATGATTGTTGGCAACGCTGTTCGTTAAAATACCGTAACGCAAGAAGTAAATTGGACTGAAATTATTTTGTATTCGTAACACAACTTCTTTGTGCGTGGCGCGTATTCAAAGGTTTTATTCCTGTACCGTTACTTTCATTGTAAACGGTTCTACAACAAATATGCGGTCCGTAAATTTATTTTTATTGTTCTAAGGACAATTGTCTTTATATTTCTTTATATGTCTTTATTATATTTCAATCCTATTGGAACATGTCCTTATTTACAGTTGCCTTCTTCGTTGTAATTACATACAAACTTTACACGGTCAGTCACTTAAAAAATGTACTTAGGACTGTTGATAATACAATACAAAGACATTACAATGTGACTTGCTAACTCTGCAAAATCATCATATACCATTACAACCGTGTTTGCATACCTATAAATTTATATAATAGAATGTCTTCATGAGATAGTGTAATGTAAAGAAAAGATCCGGATCGAGTTACATGTTGTAGTGTCACATGCAGCTATTTAATACTCAACAAAATGGGAATAAGATGTACAATTTGAAATTATCAGTTTGAATATATAATACAAGATTCCAAGAATGCCTTACTTATTTTCTCATTGACAAAGTATGGTTGGATAATCGAATAGTATTAGTGTGTACAATGAACATAATATATCTAATATATAAAATTCTCGTGTCGCGGTGTTTGTGGTTAAACTCCTCCGAAACGGCTTTTCCGATTCTCATGAAATTTTGTGTGCATATTGGGTAGGTCTGAGAATCGGACATCTATTTTTCATCCCCCTAAATGTTAAGGGTAATCCACCCCTAAATATTTTTTTTTCAATTTTAGATATTTTTTTAATTTTTTTTTATGTTACATCATACAAAAATACATACATCCCTAAATTTTCAACTTTCTACCACCAACCCCTATTTTTTTATGGCGGTACGAAGTTCGCTAGGTCAGCTAGTATATATATACATGCTTACTTTGCTGTGGGCCAATTTTTTGGTCTCAGGTGACACAGGTGCGTAAAAATTTTACTCACCTAACTTACCAATATGTTTAATTGATTGAAATATGGCGAGTTGTTTTTGTATTTATTAATTACAAAAATACAAATCGTTCCTCTTTATTTACCAATTACGTATGTAGTGTCTGTTTTATACAGCGATATGGTTTCTTACCGTTGCCGTTGGTGGAAGGCGGCTCCAGGTTGCTTTCGTCGCTGGGCAGAGGGGACCCCCCGTTTGTGGGCGCGTTGCTGTTGGGCTCCTTGCCCAGCAGCTCAGGCCGCAGGTCCGACACTATGTTGTGTGTCCATAACGCGAGCTCCACCATGTGTGGGGACCATTTCTTGCCACAACCATTTTGTTCCTAGAACAATATCATTTCCTTCTTACAATATCATTTGCTGACAACCGACCGTGACCTTCGTCGACAGTCGACGAATGTCGTAAAGTCATTTTCTGTTATACATATTTTTATGGGTTTGGAACCAAATATATGAAGTAGAAGTTTAACGTTGAAAGTGGTTGTTTTATATTGATCCATTTATTTTATGAAGGTATCTATTTCCGCTTGTTTAAAGTGTTGTAAGAGTAAATACAATAAATAGGGTTGATGACGGGGTTATTATATAAAGTCTTTGGACGGGGTACAGTAAACAAAATTCTATTTAGTCCGTCAGTTAGATGATCGAAAAATAATGGACACGTATTTTTTCTTTGGGCAATCAACCAAAAAATGACAAAGTTATAGCGCGTCAAAGTTTGGGAGTAGGGGCTCGTGACGTCACTTTTGAGTGAATTTTCACTCATAAGTGTACTCAAACGTGACGTCATGCGACTTTTCAAATCAATATATCTCTGCATTATTTATATTATGTGAAAAAAGAAAAAATACGTGTCCTATACTTTTTGATAATCTACCTAATAAACGAAGAAAAAAAAATTAGTCATCATCCCTATTCTTTCTACTTTCAATTCGAAGAATCTTAGAATTTTTTGGTGGTTTGTGTGTTGTGTCAGTGAGTAAGAGTTCCAAGGAGCAGGGGGGCGCGAGAGAGACTATAGTATTATGGCATGGTGGACACTTGCCATCAAGCGTGTCATAATTTAAGCAACAGTTACCCTTATTTTTCTTAAAAAATAAACCAAGGCGTTCTTGTACAACACGGGATATTAAAACTTTTTTTGTATGAACACATTTTATTAATTTTTTTTTTTTTTTTTTTTTTTTAAATCATTTATTCAGTTTAGGCTGTTACAAGCACATATGAATGTCGAGAAGCTACGCCATCGGTTCGTAAATCTACGGCGGGAGACCTTGTACTGAGAAGAACCGGCAAGAAACTCAGCAAGGGCTGTTTTTTTCTCCCTGTTTTATCATTTACAGAGTCGTCAAGTTGAAAAATGACTTCAGAGATGATTCATGAAGTCACCCTTCATTACATAATGTGAAATTATACATTAATTGTACACCTGCATTTTGATTGCTGTGTCACACAGTATAAATACAAACAGAGTTATTTATAATAGGTGTAATGAAACATTTATATCTTAAATATCAAAGTAGTTAGGGCAGACTCATCTCCGCTAGCAGCACCCGTTCACGAGCATGACGCATGAACCAGCCATCGCTTCGCTCAACCATATTTTAGGGAACGTAACGACCCGCCTCACACGACACCACCGAAGAGACTTTTAAGAGAGCATGACTACCCATAACCACCTATATCAACCACAACATATTTACTTAAACTTAAAGTCATTTATCTGTAGGACACTGCAAACAATTACAAAGCAAAAACAATGGAGAAATCATGACCACGCCATTTTGTCATTCAAATCTTCTTAAATAGTAATAATAGTATAGTAATAATAACGTTTTAGAACGAAAGAATGTTATGGATACATGCACTATATGGAAAATGTACCTCGAATACAAAATTGTATCTTACCTTATTTAGCCTATCACAGACGGTCCGTATATGTGTTACGAAATTGAGGTATTCCTTGGCAGTGTAGTCGCTTCCTTCCATTTCTGGGATGGCTTGTAGGCACTCGTCAGCCATGAACGGTGCTATTTCAGGGCTTGCTGCCGCGAGGAGTGCTGATGCCGTCGCTGTACCCACCCCCTTCAGATTGCTAAGTGCTGTCATCGCGGATTCTATGTTGGGCAATTTACGGAAAGCCTTCTTTGTCTCTTGCATTACTGCTCTCGGTGTATTTACTTTTATGAGATATGATAACTGTGGATAGAATCTCCCTCTCTGCAACGACAAATAATTTTAGCCATTAGTTATCGTCGTTTGTAAAGAAAGTTAATGATTCGGTGATTAACTGTGTACATCAATAATACTTATTAAGGATAATTGGCTTGAGAATTTATTAAACAAAAAAATTGGAAGAAGTTGCTCAAACAAATACCTCGTGGTGATGGTGACTTATGTTCTGCAAACAGATATTTACCCTATTGTATATGAAATAAGTAGCAAATTCACACGCTCAAAACGCGTTAGTTACACTCAAGACTCAACTACAGTTTATCATAAGTAAAAAACCGGCCAAGTGCGAGTCGGACTTGCGCACCGAGGGTTCCGTACAAACCTGTAGGTATATTTTAATAATTATTAAAAATATTTTTTATTATATGATGTAACTAAAAATTTACGGTTTTCGCAAGTTTTCCTTTATCTGAACTATAAGACGTTACTTTGTACTAAGTTTCAAGATTCTAAGTTCACGAGAAGAACCCTGTAGGTTTTGATTCCCGTGCGAGTTTCGAAAATTTGCTGCAAAAACGGCTGTATCTTTTGATTGCTTTTGCTTAGAAGTTTGATTTTTTTCACAGCTCCAAGGGACAGTAGATCAGAGTATTAGATATGAATTGCAGTTTGATACCTCCACGCGTTCCTGAGAAAAACGGTCGTGACAGATGGACGGACGGACAACAAAGTGATCCTATAAGGGTTCCGTTTTTTCCTATGGAAGTACGGTACCCTAAAAATGATGTATTGGTGGGATTTGTTACGTTACAAAGAGGCTGTTTTTTCAAACTGTGACGTCATTCGACGTAATTTTTCAGTGTTGAATATAATATTGTTAAACTCACTAGGATAACAATTTATTTTAAAAGCAAGTTTACAAACTCGTACGCTACGTACCGCTTGTTTCCATTTCATAAGTTGCACGAGCTCTTCGTGTATCATGTGAGCATCTTTGCCTCGCGACTTGATCTTTTTTGGTAATTCATTCTGGTACCTGTAGACAAGAAAAAAAAATTAAATCCAAAACAGCTTAGCATAAAACTGGGCTTATCCGTATTAGTATTATTGTTTGATTATATTTCAACCAAGTAAAATTAAACTTTGAAAAAAACTACGTGGATTGTTTAAAAATCATTTTTTCTAGAAGTCGCTTTGCTGAATTTCTTTTAAGGATGTACCACATGATCCGGAGTTAAGGACAGCATTTAATACATAACAGAAATCTTATGACCGCACTCTGTAACTTAAATGAATTATTATAAGTTTAATAAAATATAATTTTGTCAGGGCTTTAAAGTACTTTATTTTTTTGATAACAGGAAATAACACGTGACTTAACGAGGTATTTTTGGATGACACTGAGTGCGCCAGGGTCTTATTATTGCTATTTTTTATGTATTTATTTATAGCTTTATTTTCAAATCCGATGTTTAAAATTGAACTTTTAGACTGATTTGTGGACATCAGATTTGCTTTTCAAATGAAGCCTATTTAATCTGACTAGATGGTATGTACTTCGATAAATTACTCTTATTTGGTGACTCATCTAAACCAAAAATATCTGTTGTAACCTTTTTTTAGTCTTCCATATTCAGTAGTATACACCCCCCTAGTATATAAAATAAAGCAATGTTTACATTTCTAGAATTTAAAGTATAACCCGATGATTGGCCGAATTTAAAAAAAAAAAGGTATAATCCTACATGTTAGGTATGCACGTAGGGTGGGTATATAAGTTTATGTAAAATAACTAAAAACCTTTGATTTTATTAATAAATTAGAATCATTCTATAAAATAACTGATATATTACCAACTTAGTTATTTAAATTTAATTACTTAATTGTATCTGTTATTGTTATAACTTCATATGTACGTCTCGGTACTGAGTTTTATTTCAGGTTGTAATTTAATTATGTAATGTGTAATAAAAGCATTGCTTTTAATTGAGGACAACACAATATTTTTGTGATTTACAAGCAACTTTAAAGTATTTTACCTCTAGAGTATTAAGGTGTCCAGTTACTCATGAATAATTGACTTATATACGAAATTTCAAATACCTAATCTTTTATTAGTACCTACCTAAGTACATAGTAAAAAAAGGGCAAATTTACGATATTTCTTGACAAACAATTAATTGTAAAAAGTGAAAAGACATTTAATTTAATGTTTTATTTGTAACTACTTATATCAACCTCGTTATAAAAGTAGGCGTTCTATCTAAGTGGGTCCCCTTTCGTTCGCTGACTCACTGACTATATATTTAGTAACTATACTTAATATTAAGTTTAGGAAACTAAATAAATATATTAATATCTTATCCACTGGCAACATATGGTAGGTAATAATTTGGTTTCACAAAAGATAAATTAAATTTATAAGTTACTATACGAATAGCAAAGCTAAAAGGCAAGTCACCATTTTGAACGGATGTGACTCGGCTAAACAAAGCATTGTATTATTAACAAAAGCAGTTAAAAATACAATAACTTGTCGTTTTCATTATCGAGCTTTTTGTAAAGTTAAGATATCTGTGAATTTACTATAGAACAGTGCTAAAATTTGAACGTAAATGCATTAAAACGAGTCATGAAACGTAAAGGACAGCCACCATTTTATAACGCCTGAGCGCGGCGATATTTTCCCCCACACTGGCTTCAGGAAAAACGATTGTGTCAATTTGACATCGATCCCACGTGACGCAGTGATTTTAATGAGCACTCCGCGGACTAGAGATGCAGTCCGCGAGGGAGGTAGCTATCAAATCAGTTTGCACGGATACACACACAATACAAGTTCATTGACACGCCACGGCCGCATTTTCTCCTTTCAAAGACGTTCGTACTTACCAATTGTCCAATTTTATGAGCTCCTCGGGTTTCTTTGTTTTCTGTTCAGCTTTTAGTTTAATCGCCTGTGGATATAACTTCAAAACACTGTCAAAATCTTTTGCATCTGCCTCCAGAAAGAAAGTAGACGTGTCTTTCGCGGTAGCCATTGTGAATGTTCTAAATGTACAACACTGCGTATTAGTTTAGCTATAGCGCCGAACTCGACGCGGCGGCAGCACCTGGCCAACTGGGCGCACTCTCCCCACTCGGCGCCATCTTGTTGACTGAACCTCGCAATGACGTTCAATATTATTATTCGAAATGTGTAATATTCCCCCGCATTTTTAATTACATTTCGATTTAATTCCACGAAATATTGGCCTAAATATATTTTGGATAGTACATTAATTAGGTGGAATGCGTCTAAAGCAGTTTTGAGACTTGTTTTAAAACAAAAAATGTACTTACTCGCTAACGCAAGGTTATATCGGTCGCACATCGAGTCGTGGCGTCGGACATTTGTCTGGCCTCCTCCCACTAGGAATAACAGGATGCAAAAAAATAAATCCATGTTGTTAGGATATCACCACACTTCACTAAAATAATGATTATTGAAAAAGAAAATAGTACATAAATGAGCACTAAAAGCAATTTTATGATAGTCGCGTCGACCTCGGAGTATTATCAATTTCCTTAAAACGTGACGCAACACACGACACCGTTCTACCGAAACGACTTTGGTAAACACGCATATTTTCCGTTGCATTGCAGTACACACTGAGCTCGGAGTAGTCATGAAGTAGTAACTAGCGGTGTACATAAGGCATTTAGGTAGTAGGACGTACATATCACCGGGGTGGAACGTCACCAAACCAATCGGCTTTGTTGTTTTGATAGATCGCCATGTGCTCTACTCTCCCTAACTGAGGTGTAATATCGTTATGGGCATCGAACTTATCTCGCTAATTAAGTATTAACATCACAATCGTTGTTTACATTTACATACGCACTTACATAAATATTTCAATCACTACATTGATTTATAGCTTTTGAAAAATGTATAATAAATACCTAGGTAGGTACAAAGAGTCAATAGTATGTATCTATTTGTGTGATAGATAAAATAATAATTCAACTGTTTCTTCATGTCTCCCTAATCTATTTTTGAAAGTACTTACTTTATTATGTATGTATTAAAAAATACTACACAGATAGTTCTACAAATAGCTACTTATTCAAATTAAGTAGAGGTACCTTAAAACAAGTATCGAGCAAATCACACTATTTATTTAGTCAGTTTAAAACTGACAAGAATGTCGCCAAATATCAGAATAATACTTTAATCAAATATGTACACAATCATGATTCGGTAACAAATATTTATTTGGACACATTACACAAATGCCTCAACCGGGATTCGAACCCAGAACCGGGCTCGGATTAAACGCAGAAGGCGGGCTAAACAGGTTCGCCGCTGTTTCACCAAAATAAAATTATTACTTACCAATATCATTCTATATGGGGTATTTATGAAGTATTTAAGATTTAATATATTTATGTATAAAACAATACGTACGTATTTTTGCAGGAGAGCGTAGTAAGTATAAATAAGTAGGTTGCATTTCATTTACTTAGATAACAAAGTTATTTTACAATATGAAGATACAACGGTAGCTTAATATAGGTACACTTAACTAAGTACACTTATTCCTTTGTGAAAGTGATTACTTTTCATTTCAGTAGGTATCCTTAATGATGCACAGTCGAGTACAACACCAGTTGTAGAGTAACTTTGGAAGGTAAATACAGTAAAACGGTTGCATTTCGTTAAATAATAACTTTTTAGCTCTCTACAATTTTTTAACACCTAATTCCTAATGCTGGATTTTCTATTCAAGTTTTCTATTACTTTAATATGAGAGTCACTCGCCGATTTAATTAGTAAATAATTAAATTAACAGTCGAATTAACGTAACCAGTAAATTCAAATTATAACATTGTATAAAAACGGTTTCTTCTATATTGTTTCCGTTCCGAGTGACCATTTAATATTAAAATGTGTAGATAAATCATAATAAGCTCGTACTAAATTGACTTGCAAGTAGGTAATCAAGACTTTTGCACAATGACGTGGCGGCTCGTTAGCTCAGCGGTTAGAGCATCCGTTTATTTGATAATAGAGGTGGTCGGGGGTTCAAGTCCCTCACGAGCTGATTGCTTTTTTTTGCTTCTTTAATTACAAATAAATCATGTAGAAGTTGAATAAGTAAAACAGACTATATTACGCTGTAGTAAAAATGAATAACGATGCTAGGACGGTTAGGAAAAAAATATGCAACAGATAATAATAAGTTTTCTGCTTTGTTTGTTGTTAAATATAAATTATTCTATATATAAATATTACGCTAAGCAACGAATATTCTTAATATTTATTCTGCGCCAGTATCAGCATTTGGAAATCGAATTTACTCGCACGAAGATAAGCGAGCGCGATAATGTCCATAAATGTTAGCAACTTGTCATAATTTTCGTTCAAAATTCTAACAAAATATCGCTTCAATAGGGTGCGATTTCAATGCAGGGTTACGGTGGGTTGTAAAAGTTGAAAGCGTTCGGGGGTTCAGACAAAAAGTAACGTTTACAAATATCCATTTTAATGTGGTATAGAAATAGGGTTCAAAATGGAATGTTTTGCTTGGTGAGGGAACAGTTGGGTTTAATTTTTTATGTCGATAGGGACGCCCGGGCCCCGAGCGAGCGAGCATGCGTCCGATATTTTAACGAACCGAGCGACTGCCTGCTGAGTGGGTTGTTGAACAAGTTGAAAAGGGACGCAGTAATCATGAGTTTTCTGTATAAATAAATAATAGTAACACAACAAAATGACGTATAGAAATATCTGTTTGGTTCTATAAACTCTCTTTCTGAACTTATTCTTAGTATAATTGCTGGACGTTAATGTTTTATTCTACCAAATTCTACTATTAAAAAAGAAAGTGATAAAATCAACTTTAACTTACATTATTTTGTGTTAAGAAGAAACTGACAAAGATAGTCTTGGTTTTGGAAAGTAAATAAAACTGTTAATTTTTAGGGTTCCGTTATTCGTTAATTGGTTCCGTACATAAGAGTGAAACAGAACCGTTATAGGATATCCATCTGTCACGCTCACGCCTGTCCGCCTGTCAAGATCCTTTTTCGTGGAATGCGTGATATCAAGCTAAAATGAGTACCATCTACACGTTATGTAAAATGTTGCCAAGATGGCAAGAAGTTTTCAGATCTCAAGTAGATTCTACATAGAGAGAGAAGTAAGCTTGGCTCTTTATTGTAGATCCAAGCTTTAACTTATTAATCTAATATAGAGCCAAGTTTCTAACTCTACACACCTTAATTCTATGAGCCCTAACTTAGTAAGGTGAATTTAAGTATCAGACGGTATTGAACCTGGACAGAGTGGATGTTTTTATAGTAATATTATTCTCTCAAGTAAAATTTTCTTTAGATTTAAACAAATAGCAGTTAAACGCTTACAAATAAAAATATAAAAGGTGAATTTATCTGTTTTACAATAACAGGGCCCAATAATATTATTGTCACGTCTATCTTACTCAGATAAAGAAACACACCACTAAAAGGTATTTAATTTTTTCACTGTATTTAATGGACTGAGGCGTAGGTTACTTCCCCAGACGGGCGCTCCAATTTGAGCGGAAAATCCGCTATGCCCTTACTTCTTTAGAAAGGCTTTCTATTGATTCTATAAAAAAAATCTGATTCCATTTTGGGAATCCATACTAATATATTATAAATGAGAAAGTGTGGCAGTCTGCCTGTTTGTTACCCCTTTGCGATTAAACTGCTAAACCGATTTGATTGAGATGATATTTGGTATAGAGATAGATGACATAGGAT
Organism: Chilo suppressalis; assembly: GCA_902850365.2. Taxonomy (NCBI): domain Eukaryota; kingdom Metazoa; phylum Arthropoda; class Insecta; order Lepidoptera; family Crambidae; genus Chilo; species Chilo suppressalis. The sequence continues at coordinate 18,171,445 of OU963903.1, read as the reverse complement.
AGTTTTTAACCCAGAAATCATCCTTTAATAGAGTGAAAAGGGGGTGGAAGTTTGTATGAAAAAGTAATTTTTCCACACTTATCAAAGAAGTCAGAGTTACATGCATGATTTACGCAAATTGCAAGTTTTATCAGTTGCTCTATATTATCTTTATAAAATGTATAATTTTATTCATATTCATAAGATGTTTAGTAACTAATAAATAAATTTTGGAATGATGATTAATTTAATTTTCAATCAAAATTGGTTATCAATAAAAAAAATCTGACCAATTGCAAGTCAGGTTCGCGCGTGTAGGGTTCCGTCCTTTTATCTATAGAATAGTAGAAGTGATAAGTAAGACACTATATTTTAATATTGAGCAAAAAAACATGTCTGTTTGTATGAGAATATCCCTTGAATATTTATTTTATTAAAATAATTTATTTTTAAAGTTAATAAACAACTGAATATTCTGTGAATTTCAAGCGTCTACCTGTTGCCGATCGAGCAAAAAACGGCAAAAAATCACGTTTCTTGAACGGGAGCCCCACATAAATATTTAGCCTTAGCCTGGAGACAGATAGACCCCGTGATTTTAAGAGAGGCAGGAGGAGGAGCTTCTGTCTGGGGAAGTAACCTCCATCTTACATAAGACCATAGTAACATACTTACCTTTTGGTGGTGTTGGATTTTAGTTCTTTGTCGTTCGGTTCCAGTGCTCCACGGAGTAGGGGATTGGTTCAGCGTAGGCAACGGCGCGAGTGAATATTTTTGTATCGCAAGCGTCTATAGGCTATGGTGGACATTTACCATCAGGCGGGCAATTTATTGGTTCGCCACCCTTTTAACATAAAAAAAGACAGACGAACAGTGGAAACTTAGTAATAAAGTTCTATTTAAACATATTTAGGCTAATACGAAGATAAAAGTTTCTAAGGTTGATAATGAAGCAATAATGGTACCTAGTATGTTTTGTAACTTCATCCCCTTTATGATTTAAGATTAAAACCAATTCGGAGCAGGCCGTTGTTAAAGAAAAACCTATGTCCTCATTGAAAAAATGGCAATAGCGCAAAACAGTAAACTGTAAATGAAAGTTAATGACATAATTAACCCATCGATACTAAAGGATCCTAAGTAAAGAATGTAACTTCTTTTTTCCATGTTGTAACATACCATTTGTATAAAGTTAAGAACGAAATGCGCTTTATTAGTATTCTTGAGCAAGACAAATACCACAGTAGTGGGAATTAAAATTCACCTTTTTGCCCCAAGGTCGGCGAGTTGTGACTCGTGATAATCACAACGTGCTGGCGGCCGCGCTTGCGCTCCGTGAACCGCGATACGGAGAACGGCTGAGAGATATTTTTATACCTGATGTAATGTGAAGACTACTACCGCCATCTATTAAAAGGTAGCCGCAACAGTGTTTCGCCGTGTCGGTCGGGTTCAGGTTGCTTTAGAAACAGCTGTTACTATGGTTTGTAGATTAGAAAATTATTTATTACCGAATTGGGTTGGGTATTCACTTGTGATCATTTTTAAAAGTAAATCAATGCCTATTGACAAATCTGTTGAGCACCTAAGTATCGTATGTTTAAGGGCATGTATTATAAAAAGACTTGTAATTTATATTGTCCTTAAATTTGCGTTATTAATAACAGTTTTAATTGACTTAATGAAATCTTATGGAAAACTATTATACTCGTAACATCATAATCACTTACTTCACGTTTTTTTCTACATTGTTTTATCACAATTCTACTAACTTACGCAATACCCATTAAGTTGAAATCAAGTTTACTTGCGTCATTTCCAGTGAGGGTTGCCCTTACTATATAATATTGTATCCTACTATATAAGGGGATCAAATGCTATATTTCTATAAAAAATATAGTAGACGAAACTACTATATTTTGCTTAAAGCAAAATTTTGCCAGTAAAGGCTTTCTTAAAAATAAAAATTGAATTATTTAGGTATAGACCAGCAAAAATATACTCATTTCAAAAATAAAGTAAATAGTTTAACCACATACTATATTTTTTCCATTTTTTGCCATCTACTATGTTCTAAGAGGTAACAGCTGCAAAAATACTATATTTGATAGAAAAAAGTTGGTAACCCTATTTCCTCATGCTCATTTTATAAAATACCTAAGCTTCACTTTTGAAAGAATAAGCCCTCCCTCCGGAATTACATGCGGCAGTTAATTTTTCACGATTTTTTAAAGAAATACAGAAAAGTATTTAAATCTAAGTATAACTTTTATGACTGATATCCCTAACAACACGACATAAAGTATTGACTATTTAAATTAATCTTTCAAAAATAGAGTGATAATTAAAATAGTGATTCGTTTCACTACTTATTTTTAATAATGAATTAACGTTTTTGCACTGTAATTATGTTTCTTTACTGAAAAGATCTTTTATTTATGTATAAGTTTGAAAACGGCGATTATTTTAAGTACTTACAAGTTATTTGTTTCTTAGGTTTTCACGCACATCACTCATAGTATCATATCATCACAAAAAAAACTAGTTTTAACGGGTTAATGCACGAACTTTATTTATTTATTGACGTTTCGCACCCTTTTCAGGTCTGCAGGACTGCATCGTCACAATAATGCAGACATGAAAAGGCTGCGAAACGTCAATAAATAAATAAAGTTCGTGTTTTAACCCGTTAAAACTAGTTTTACTTACAAGTTATTTTTAAAATATTTATAAGATTTTGTTTTACTTTCACCAAAACATTTTATTTGAATATGCATAATTATACATAATGTTAGGTAAAGGTAGTAGATTAGTTAATTAAACCTAGGTTTTTTTTCATAAATATCATAATAGATATCATTTACTAACTAAGAAACCTTTTAAAGAGGCTTTCATGTTATTCATCACAATATAGCTAATGTCAATATACTTATACTTTAAAGCAAACAGTTAAGAACGTCATATCACTTTCAATGAATATTTCGCAAAACTTTGCTCAATGGAGTGACGTCACCCACCGCATAGTACTCCAACGTCAGCTGATTTTAATATAGTATACCTATTTCCTACACGTATATAGATAATATTATTATATAGACTTCTTACTTTTGCGTCAGATGTTTTGCAGGGTTATTCAACGACTTCATTATTTAACAGTATTGTGGATTAGGGCGCACGCCTTCTCTTTTCTCCGATTCATCTCAGTCTAATTTCCTAAAGATTGGAATTGTTATAGATGTTATAAGAGATCTTCAAGTTAAATTGACTTAAGATTTATTATTCACTAAACAATGGTTAAAATTAAAAAAAACAGCATAAATACAATTACATTTAAAAGTAAGAAATAATAAATATTCTTATCTTATATTTTAGAATTATAATGAAAGTAAAATCAACATTTGGTGTTGGTGCCTCAGATTACAGAACGTAAGGTTTGTTCTTTAATCTGAGGTCGGTGCAATGCCAACACAAGCAGTAAAAGGCAATACAGATCTATCAATATGATTGGCTTTAAGATTTGTTTTTTCAAAGTAAAATCAATTAACTAACTTTAATATCATTATCATAATCATAATCAAAATCATTTATTCAGTTTAGGCTGTTACAAGCACATATGAATGTCTAGAAGCTACGCCATCGGTTCGTAAATCTACGGCGGGAGACCTTGTACTGAGAAGAACCGGCAAGAAACTCAGCAAGGACTGTATTTTTCTCCCTGTTTTATCATTTACAGAGTCGTCAAGTTGAAAGATGACTTCAGAGATGATTCTACTTCTAGTAGTTCCCTGACCTAACTGCATTATATTATTCATATTTCTTAAAATAATCAAACGAGAAATGAGTACTGTTTGTAATTGAGGAGTTCTATTGTTTGTCTCCAAAAGTACTCATCCGATATTTACCAAATGGACATGGGACCAATTCGCCTAAAAACTTATACAATCAAAAAAGGAATCATCAAAATCGGCCCATGCACCTTGGAGATATGTGCAAACAACAAAAAGTAGAATTAGAACCTCCTCTTTTTCGAAGTCAGTTAAGAAATGGAGATCTCCAAATCCAAAACAATTTGCATAATGTAATAAACGAGCAACTAAATTCTTACTATTTATACTTCCAAAAATATTACAAATTTTTAACATTTACATTACAGTATCAATGGAATCTTATCGGTCCCTAATGGCTATTAGATAACGTGTATCAATCCAGGTATGATCGAGAATGGACCTACTGCAAGCAATGCTTACAAAATATTATAGGTCACAAGTATACAGTTGTCCATAGCATAGCAGTAGTCACAACTCGGTAGCGATGTGAGTCGGACGCCGCGCCGCCCGCTTGTTCGCTTCTTCGCGCTCATTTGCGCCACGGTCGTTTGTTTCACCGTGAATTTGGGCCAAGCAGTAATCCTCCTCTCTGTCTCTTTCCCCGATTTTCACTCACTTGTTTATTATTCTACAGTCATTTATGTAAGAAGTTCAATGTTTACATCGGGGCTCCCATCTTACCTGTCAAATGATATTGTGACTTGTCTCAGATAATCGCCAAGAAGTTTCTTCAGCTTCAATTTATGTGCGTACCTATTTGTACTTTCTGTATGTGTATTTATATGTTGCATACGATACGTTGATCAAAATCATAGTGTAACATTGTGTGCTACCATGCTAGTGCCAGTGCACTATGAATGCCACTAGACCATAACATACATTGTAGTTGTATTTATTATCTAAACTGTAGCAACACTTTTATTTTTTCGCAATTTCATCATATCCATAACTTGAATCCTCAACGCAGATGTTGATTTCCGCATCTTTGCTAATAAATCTAACTTGCAATTACACCCTTTTACAAATGTATGTGTACAATACAAAACGTATATTCAAGTAAATCAAATGTTAAATAAACATTATATAAAGGCACACACAAATACGGAGCTTATGTATGTTGATATAAATGATACACGAAGGCTTATTAAGGATAGAACTAATAAGATAGTAATTAAGATACATGTGCTAGTAGAATTATACTAAGGTGAACCGTGTGCGTAAATTGATCACAACTATAGTACAATATAATCTTCATGAAACTACAATATAAAAAACAGCTGATTGATATTGCTTATCACATTAACTTTCTCAATCAAACCTTACTTTTTTCAAATCAAAATAAAAAAAACAATTTATCGTAAATTGTTTTTTTTTGTCATCAAGCAAGCGAACGATAACGTGCATTACATTCCATGTAAATGTCGGTAACATAGTTGAAACCGTTGGAAATGTTTAGTCAATATTATTCATTCCCTTCCTTGACTATCAATTGACCTTTGATCATCATGTATTCATGCAGTATTGCTGCTAAGGTAAAATTAGATTTGAGGTGGTAGACCGGTACCTATTTGGTTGGCTGTTCAAGTTTAACGTCTATTTCAGTATTTTCAATATATAACTTAGAACTTATTATGACAAACCGTATGGGTTTTTATCATCATTTCGAAAACTTCGGAAAACATGTTTTTTTGACTTGGGTACCTTTTAATTGCTAATTAGTTAAGCTGTAACCCGTTCTCTACTGAATAATAATTAAAAAAGGCTCAGAACACACTACAAGAGGCTACAAAGATCCTTATCCTAAATTAATGAGGATAGGATATGGATAATCCATTCGAACAAATCTAATCCAAATAGACACGCTGCATTTACTATCACAGTTGGTTACATTCTATCCAGATGTTTGAAGTCACTCTCTTGCAAACTCCTTCTTTCTAAACTTGACACTAAGTTTGATACTTCCAAAATGATCTAAGTTCCTTTTTCTAAATCTATAATTAATGCAGTGTCTGTAAACAATTATAGTATGGATATAATTAATGTAGATAAACACAAAATGTAAATTGTACCAAATAATCACGTTGCAGTGAGGTCACTAGCACTACGAGCGACTGTTTCTAAAACGTTTTTTCCACCTCTTTTACGTTTTGGGGATTACTCGTGTCGGACACTTTTAAACGCAAGATAAGGTCCAACTTTAGTCTTAGGTACTTGATTATTATTAGTCTTATTCGAAAATGTTATTCAGTATCGAAAACCTGCCCGCCGCTACCACTGACATAACCACTGGAACACGAACCTGAAAAACACTGGAACATGATAAAGCAGCCTTTTCTCGTTAGGATTTTACTATTAAGCGGGGTGAATATTAGATATTCATTTTGCTATGTCTTGCTGAAAGAGCTTTGATATTTCTATTATGTTCTATCGAAGTATCGAGTGGCATCGAAGTCAGCACCGAGTCACCGACTAAGGATACCAACCAACGATAATACCGACCAATTTAAGATATAAACATTTGACGTTTACAGGCACTGCATAAATTAATTGCTCCTTCTTCAGTTAAAAATTCCATCTTAGAATTAGCAATCATCATATTATAAATCGTATTATAAGAAAGATATGACAAAAATGAACATACCAAAATAGAGATTTTTGAAATTAAGGATTACATAACCCAGGTTGACAATTTACTCCAGCTTAGTACATACCAAGATATGAGTTTTATTGACATATAACTATAATAAAATAAAAGATAACGTCTATTGAATTTATGATATTTAATCACGCGCTTATGACATACGGATATAGGTACCTACGTAACCCAAATTATTTTATAAATAAATATTAACTAACGGTACAAAATTCAAAATAAGTGATAAGAAATCTTTTTTCATGAAGTAGGTGTGTTTTCGTTATCGCAGTTCTTACGAAAGCCGACACTTAAAGTATGAAACCGAATCCGGTGGGGATAAAAATCTTGTGATAATAAGTCAAACGTCATGTTATTGTAACTCCTGAAATTTAGAATTACCTAAGCAACGTGAACTTTTGATATTTAATATTTTAATACTTATATTATTTTGTTAATAATTTGATTTATTTGTGACTAAAGAAAAAAACCTTTGAATTCATTATTTATACATTTCATAACGATAATATAAAATATCAATTGATCAAACTTGCAGTTTGCGTAAATGATGCATGACAGTTTTGATGTGTGTTTATTCATACCAAAAATTTGGTCAATTAGGTAAGAACCCAATCAGCAAGATTATTTAATGAATTAGGTAGTCCTTCTCCTGTAAATTTACTAAATTATTTCTAATTCGTTGTTAAAACTGAGATACGACGTTTTCCTTGCAGGAGTTCTTAAAATTCAGCCGCAACCTCATTACCTACGATTCATAAGTCCACGCATGCATAATTTTAACATATGACTGGTATAATTATAACACGCTTATCGAAATGGTTATTAAAAACAACGAGATTATAAACTTTTATAAACAACCAATCAATTTGCGATTATTTGGGTTAAAAGGCGGCACGCACTTACCTAATACCTACTATGTAAAGTATCAAAATATACTCAGGCGCATCTTTCTCGATGGTCATTGTGAATTCAGTATTCAGTGTTAATACACGTAGGTTCAGCAGCAGTGTCAACTGTCGTTGCCCGCGTGTCTGTGAAGTTATTGAACATTTATTGTAAGTACCTATTGCTATTACTTTAAAACATCAATTAATACTTACACACATTAGTACAAACACAAAATAATATGTTAGGCGCTATAATACAGTTTGTGTTTTCTGTATCATATTTAATTACTAGCGGCCGCCCGCGACTTCGTACGCGAGGATTTTAATTAGAAATACAGGCTCACTGCTGCCGAAGGTGATAGCGTGATAATATATAGCTTATATGTTGACCCGACTTCTTAATAATATTCGTGCCAAATTTGAAGTAAACCCATTTGAGTTTATCCCGGACATACATACAGACAAACAGACAAAAATTCTAAAAACTATATTTTTGGCTTCGGTATTGATTGTAGATCACACCTCAAGTATTCTTTAAAAAAATATTCATGCACAGTTTTGATTTTCCTACCATTTTATTACTATATAATACTTTCCTGATAAAAAAATACATATTTCTTATTTAAGCAAAATATATATGTATAATATATTCAGACTTTAGATCCCTCCCTCTTAGAGCATTTACGAGTCGTAAATGCTCTAAGCCCTCCCTACTCCCTACATTATCTAGATGAGAACGCTTGACAAGAATAAAAATGTACCGATTATATAATCTCGGTCACGAGAGTTACGTTCACCAACAATTTGCACCACCACTGGTGTGGTGGGTCATCATGACTCATGGCCTTTCCATCCAAAGGGAAGGCCTGTGCCTTACCAGTGGGGATATTAATAGGTCAATAATGATTGATGATAATAATACTACAATAGAGCCAATATTCATACGTGCTTGGTTGGAAGCGAAAGGAAATAAAATGTGCTAGTTGCTAAATTTACTTAGCAGATAGTAAAAGCAGGTAAAAGTGAAAAAAAAACTATAACTTAAGTAAATATAAAATAAATATTTCTTGCACTCAGCTCAAAGGCAAACCAAATAGTCAAACTGGGTAGGCGTTAGGGCTTACAATCCCGGTATTCCGAGATCCCGCGCCTTTTTCCAGTCCCGCTCCTAGCGGGGTTACGAGCGCGGGATCCCGCGGGATTTGCGGGACTGCAAAAAGGCACATGCTAAACGTCGAGCCCGATGGCTCGAGCACTGAACGGCCGGTCGTGGTGGGACGCTCAAGTTTATGATCAGAAAACTGGAAGAAAATCATTCAGTATTAGCTTCAAAGCTAGCTTCGTCTTTGCGGCGACGTATTTCACAAAGACGAACTAATTTGACTGCACTTTTGCTTTATCTTCAAAACCCTTCCAGCTACAATGCGTCGCGTGATGACGAAACGTTCCATCTCGAAACGAAAGCTTTACTTCGAAAAGAATTAAAAGATTTTATAATGAGAATGCAATTCAGTCTTTCCAATTCAACCACTGAGAACAATAACAACGAAGACGTTGTTCAGCAAGGAGATCAACTACGTGAAGTCACAAATAGAAACTATGAAGAGGTTTCCGATCCTAACCTTTCACTTACCTTGCAGCAGGAGTTAGAGTTGACTATATCATCAGCATCTCAGCTCATATGTCCATCGCCATCTCGGGCTAACACACTCGAGTCCATCATAAAAAAAGAGATGACTCTTTATGAATCTGGGAGCTCCATAGGCAAATATCTATGCTTTGCGTACAACGCCTTAAAAGGAATTCCGCCAACTAGCGTGGAAGCTGAAAGAGTTTTTTCGGCAGCTGGTTATATTGCGTCTAAAATTCGTAGTAGTTTGGCTGACGACACCTTAGACATGTTATGTTTTCTTCGCAAATATTTTCAACAAAATATTGGTCAAAGCAAATAATAAATTTGATATTTTAATAATTTGTCATAAATTATAATTGAGGTCCTTAGTTCCTTACAGTTTGTTTAACATAGGTTGATTTTAATCTCAATAGAACTTATAGAAGTGCAATGTTATTTTGTTATGTGTAATATTTAATATTTGAAAGGTAAACTATAATAAAAGTTTAAATACGTTGATTATTTCGTTGTTTTATTTAGCTTAATAATTGATATCATTAATTTCTATGCGGGATCCCGCAAATACCGGGATCCCGCGGGATCGAAAATTTGCAATCCCGCAAGTACCGAGAGAAAGATAGGCTGCGGGATTGGAAGCCCTAGTAGGCGTGTTTATGAGATACTATGATACTGGATAAAAATACATATAATGATACACAGATTAGCATATTTTTGTAGAAATATAAATATAAAAATCTTAAGACTCGGGCACAACTACTCGTACTCCACTTTACCATACAAAAATTTGCCCTTACAGGGATTGAAATTAGGCGACTTTTAACACCGGTGCTTAAAAACCCCTATGGTTGATCGTCAAATAATAAATTTATTTTTATATTCTCTTGTATGTTCTGTGTTCCGAAACTACAAAGCTATAATACTGCGAAGAACCTCGCCAAAAACTATGCTAGTGATTTAATAGGTGTGTCCCTTGCAATACGGCCAACTGCTATAAAACGTCTGCAAAGTATAAGGAAATGAAACTCTATGACGTGAACGTTTATCTGACTATAATAACCTGACAATAATTAGTCACTAGGCGAATATAGCTTCGCTCTCGTGTGGCTTTAACCTTATGGCGCGGCGATCTGTTGGCTATCTACTGGTGGTACACTGTTTTAAGTGGGTTAACGATATTATTGCACCATACGATATTGGACCATCACAATACCAAACATCTATTTCAGTAGATAAGTTTTATAAGCAGTTGATTATCTTTGAATCTAAGCAATTAATATTTAGCTTTATACCGCCGTTCGCGTTTTTCTTGTACCATTCTATTGTATTTTGGTCAATGAAGTTTAAAATAAATAAATTAATTAATAAAAAATAAGTATAAGTAACTGTAATGCTATATTGGGTTCTAATGATATGACAAGTTACACACCTATATATTATTATTATATTATACAAATGATTTTCTAATTTTACTAATCTGCAAAAAAAAACTAGCTAATTTCATAGCCATTAGGACTGGGGTTTTCAAATTAAAATTTTGAGAGTTACCTGGGTGACTGACTCTGGGTACTGTCACTATTTGCTCTTGAATCCTAACAAATTAATGGTTTTCTTGACAATGACGACTTCTTAGTTAACATCATAGTTTCTTGCAATATTGCAGTCATATCTGCTGTGTGCGGGGTTGCCTGGCTACATTCCAAGGGAGCCTAGCATATAAGTAGGATAATATATAACTGGGGTCGTACCATGTACTCCTGAATACTCTCTACACATACATAAATGCTGTAAAGCTGCATCTTGTTTCGTTTCTACGATTGCTTTTATATCAACATAAAGAGTTCTTAGTACGGCTCCTGATGTTTTGGAATGAGAAGTGGTAATGGATAAGTTACCCATTTTTACCCGGCTGCGCAATGCAAGAGCGCGAAGCGCGACGCGCAGACAGGGTTATGTGTTTAACAGTCTATATATGTATGTTTATTTCTTTGTGGCACACTAGAGACCAAACGCCTGGACCGATTTTGATGATTCATACATCAATCGATTCGTCTCAATCATGGGAGTGCTACTAAAGATATGATAGTAATCAAAATTCAGTATGGGCAAAATTAGGCGCTATATTGTGACGAAGTAAAAAAAATAAGTTGACAAAATATGTCGAGTGGGGTATCACTGTCTAGATAATCAAAAATCATATTTAGGTTCCTAACACCATTTTTCATTTTATATGATTGTTTAGGATCTACAACGCTTAAAAGTTGTATATTAACCACTTACGCTTTTAATTTCAATCTTACGTTTGTATGGATTTTTGTTGCTCTTTCACCAAAAAAATACTGAATGGATTTTAATGAAACTTAACAGTAATATAGCTCATATATGATAATTACATATATATAATAATTTATGTAGTTATTGAGTGAATTGGCCAATTTATAACAATAAGTGTCACATAAGACGGAAAAAATCTCCCATTTGCGAGCCATTTTGGCCTGCACTGCAAAAACAATAAAAGTTACATGAATGTAATGTAGAGTGAAAATGTATCTCTTAAATAGTTCTAAAAAAAGTCCGTGACACCATATATCTATTTTTAATGTGTAAGTCATTACCGCTAAAATAGTGAATCAAAACTAAAATATTATTTGATATCTATTTCCAAAATGCACATTTTTTATTAACAAATTATGTTTTATCAAAAGAAATACTTTTATCACTTTTAATATTTACAACGATGACAAAGTGATAGCGCGGTGTACTATGTAAAAGAAAAAAAATGGGGTATTCGCAATATCTGATCCTATACGAAGTACTAACAATAAAACTGTGATACAGTTCCTTCTTATTGAATGATGAAAAACATCAAACAAACTCAGAATTTTACTGTTTTTCATTTTTTTTAACGATATTACTTAATGTTACAAAAAAGGTTTACTTAATATAATGACAAATAACCCATTTTTCGCTAGTAAGTACATACTTATTGAAATCCCTGTATTTATTAATCAGCTCGCAATAATATTGGTTTTGTAATTATTCTGCAAAATTCAAAGTAAAAAATGTAGATTTTTATAGGTAAATCACCCCTTTCATCACCCTACGCCTATAAGTATTGCGATGTTGTAGCTAAGAACCAAGTTCCCATCTACTTCTATATGGGAATTCATTATATTCGATTTAGCTATTAGGGCACGGAAGCGCAACAAATAAACTCACTTTCGCATCTATAATATTATATTATACTTACTAGTGATCCACCCGGGCATTGTACGGGCGAAATTTATTTATCGGGATAAAATATAGCCTATGTCACTCGGACAAAATGTATTTAAATAAAGAAAAATGTTATAATAAATAATGTAGCTACCTTATGATGAATTAATATTTGAAACCGGTTCAGTAGTTTGACAGATTATTTGGTACAAATCTTGCCTCTTTATAATATTAGTATAGATAGTGAGGATAAGTATTTAATTGATGAAAAAGATTTAAAAATAAAGTAAGTAATAGGTTTATTTGATTATATTTGTAAAAGTTACTTAGCATTTGTGCTTAACAGTGATACGTTATTCGGTATTTTTATAACAAAAAAAAATTGGAAAATAATTGTCATGATTGCACTAAGTACTGGGAGTACTCTTCATTCGAGCTTTACACTACCAATAAAAAAGGGTCGAACACAAAGTCTTTGACTTGTTAAATTTGAACACTTTAAAAGAAAACTACAAAGAGAACTATAAATTGATAATAAATGAGATTGCTATGGTGCTCTACCTAACGTTATGAAAATTTTATTATGCGCCTTTAGTTTAATCAAATATTATAAACTTTGCTTTGGTGATTGCATAATTATTTAATTTAGTGATCTAAGGCAGTTGCCACCATTGTCCAAAACAACAGACGTGAGTTACTGCTTTCTTCAACCTGTGACATAAACGTCATTGATTGGTATTGTATATAGAGGATTAAAAACATTTGAAGTTAACTTCTGGCATCTACATATTGGCTTTCTGTGAATTATGTAGGTATATCAAATTATGAGACTAGGGACTGACACTGAATTTGTGTATATCACAATCTTAGACGTCCGGCATGACAATGCAGCCACTGCCAATTTTAAATAGTCGACGAATAAAAGTAAATGAATTTTATATTTACTGCTAAACTATAAAAAAAAACTTTAACAAAAGATGACTTTTTGAGTAAGTGCTAGTTTACTATAAAATTTACATACATTAGAGATATTTATGTAACGACTTGATTTAACTTCACACTTTTTTGCGAAAATTGAGGCCCATCTGTAGCCTTGACCCCGCGGGTAAAGTCTTTATATGTCTTAATAAATCAATCTTTTAGACCGACGCAAGGTACTTAATAATTCCCGTGATATTAATTCCCTTACTGTAGTAACAAGACTACGGTATATACCGTCTTAAAATACTAATTAACTAAAAAGTGTGAAATAAAAAAGGTAAATTTAAAAATCAAAAAACCCGACTGCTTAATTATACTTCAAATAAAAACTGAAAAGAAAAAAACAAGTCCATTTGTCTATAATTCTGTTAATAAGGAACAAAGCTACTTTAACAGTCGGGACCCACTGTTGAAAAATATTATGTATTCTTGAATATCTAATGGGTCCCGACTGTTAAAGTAGCTTTGTTCCTTATTAACAGAATTATAGACTACTGGACTTGTTTTTTTCTTTTCAGTTTTTATTTGAAGTATAATTATGCAGCCGGGTTTTTTGATTTTTAAATTTTTAAATAGAATCAGTTCAGAAGAAGTAGATCATGTAAGCCTATATTTTGATTGGTCAGTGTTTGTGAAAATTAAATAAATAAAAAAATAAATATTTCCAACACTCACGTTAATAGATAAAACAAAATAGATACAAAACGAATTTACGATAAGTAGGTAATAAATATTTTTCATTTCTACGAGGTTTGCATATTTTTGTTTTAATCATTTAACGGCTAGATGTCAAAAACTAAAGAAAAATTTACTAGAAAAAAAAATCCACGCGATGGAAACAGACGGAATTCGAACTTGCACCCTTCGCTTTCCGGGTGGATGTACTGACCGATTTATGCTACCGCGACCTTATGGTCTAAGAGCTGGCTACGAAAAAGTGAACTGATAAGGTGTAGTAATGAATTATATGTATAACCTCCCCTTGGTAGCTTATAAGTACAGAGCGAGGCCCGTCAGAACTCTCTCCAGGGGCGGAAGGCGTGGGTGGGCGGTCAAAATCGTAAATTTTCAATAAGAAAAAAATGATAAGGTGCAGTTCTGAAATTTGGTAGAGCTATAGTTTTTAACTGTAGGAATCTAGGAAAATTATTGTCAGAAGTCTAGGTCGGTGCTTAAAGACTGTCAGAAGTCGACAAAGTTGTAAAGAAATTGTTTAAATTTAAACCACAAGGTGTAGTTCTGACAAATGCATTTTTGTATTATTTGTAAGCAACAAATCGAACCTGTATATAAATTGTCAGATGTCTTAATAATGGCTAAGTACATAAAAATTGATGATATAGTCAGAAGTTGCTGAAGCGGCTATCGCGACGGAAAGCAACGTTTCGAATCTAGTTTTGAGTTAAAATAACGAGGTGAATTGTCAGAAGACAATTGAATTTTTATATTATTAATAGCTTACCGAACCTGCACATATATTGTCAGAAGACTTAATAATGGCTAAGTACAGAAAAATTGATGATATGGCCAGAAGTTGCTGAAGCGGCTATCGCGATTAAAAGGAACGTTTCATAATTAAATAACAAGATGCAGTTTTGGCTATTTATTGTTTTTATTATTTACACTATTATTTCAATAAATATGCAATGACAAAAGGTTAAGTGAGGGAGATAAAAAAAATATAAAAACTGTGATGCCGAGTAATCGCTGACTTAGACTTTAAAAAAAAAATATTCGAACTCAAAAAAACATGAAGTAAATAAATAATATGAAAAATGAAATAAAATCGATAAGTTTTGCCGAGAGCATGAAAAAAAATTTGAATTTTATTTTAGTTATTTGAATGTCAACATTTATTTTGCGCTAAGTAGTTTCTCATAACTCATAACTCTATCAGTTCACTTTTTCGTAGTCGAAGCCGCGTTATGGTATTTTATTCCTGACGTTTCCTTTTATGCGTTCATCAATAAGTACAATGTTCAACATGTTCGCAGTGCAATGTCACCTCTGCTAAATGAATAATATTTATTCATGTGCCTCAACTGCACATGTCTCTCACGCGTTGTAGATATGTTTACAAACGAGCTAAAATAGAATGTCGATGTTTACTTGTTGTTATGTTTTATAAAAAACCGGCCAAGTGCGAGCAGAACCGCGCACGAAGGGTTCCATTATGGAATGGTATGGAACTTTCATACGTCCATTATCTATTATAAATCTTTGTTTTAATTTAATTTAATTATTTATTTTTGAAGTGATACACAACTAAATATATTAAACATGTTATTGAAGCTACCTTTTGTCACTGACACGAAATAGTTCGTTTCCGAGCTAGATATCGCAACAAACCGCGAAAGGAAAAATCATCTATACTACACCTGCTCGGAAAGTGCTATAATATTGTTTTAAAAATGAAGCAGAAAGTACCTCATTACTACTTAGATTAAAACAAAAAACCGCTTTTTTGTTTTGACTGGATATTCATTGTTAACGTGCTGTTTTTTTTTTAATTTATGTTCCAAAAAGTGTTCAGAATGATTTTGCAGTAATGTCAGTTCATATGGTTCAGTTGTAACTTTTTTCGTTTACGATCTAGAGTCCGTTCCGTTTTTGAACACACAGACGAAAGAGTGAAAGCTATAGGATTCCGTTTTTACCCTTTGGATATGGAACCCTAAAATAGTGTGTGTGACAAACACACAGACGACAAAATGAAAGCAATAGGGTTCTGTTTTTACACTTTGGATATGGAACCTTAAATAGTGTATGTGACAAACACACAGACGACATTGTGAAAGCAATAGGGTTCCGTTTTTACCCTTTGGATATGGAACCCTAAAATAGTGTGTGTGACAAACACACAGACGACATAATGAAAGCAATAGGGTTCCGTTTTTACACTTTGGATACGGAACCCTAAAATATTGTGTGAATGGCCAGAGTCCATAGTCCAACATTTGTTGCGCATTCTGTTAACGAGACTAATAAGTTAGCATATATTATTAGACTGCAAGGGCAAACGCATTATATACCTATTAACTGCGCAAACTATTTCAAAAGTAATTTTACAGCTGTTAATAAACTAGGTTTTTAGAAATTATATATTACCTATATAATTTCTAGGTTTTTTTATATGAGCCGCAACAAATAACCACAGCCTACCTGGGGGCCATTCGCCTAACGGGATTGCTTAGGAAAACGCTATCGCTTACGATTTCATTCTGTTATATCTAGCCGCCTGAGTTTTACAAATGCCTCGCACTCTTTTTTTTCTTTTGTATTGGTAATAACAATAATAAAGAAAATGAGCGTGAGGTATTTGAAAACCTTCGGCGGTCAGAAATAACAAAATGAAATCGTAAGCGATAGCGATAGGTAGCGTTATCCAAAGCAATCCCGTTAGGTGAATGGCCCCGTGATGTTTAAGTAAATGGAGTCCAGTCGGGAAGATAGATGATGTGGCAGAAGCTATGCGGCACCAGACCAGCCATCTTCACCTTGCCGGCCTGAACCCAGCTTATCCCACAGAGCTCCACAGAGCTGGAACCCCACTCACTAGGCATGACTCAGGTTAGGGAAATTGACTGATAACATATTTATCTCAAATGTACATGGGATAATTAAAATAAAAACTTAAAATGCGACAGCTACTTTTTAACATGATGGGATAAGCCTGCCCCGCGGGCATCTGGATTAACATTACTAGCCAGATGAATGGTACCCCGGGGACAAATCCTGAAACTACTTTAATCCCACGCAGACGTAGTTTCAGAGGAGCTATTTTATTTTCGATACACATAAGTAGGTGTACCTCGTGGTGTACCTACTGTAAGTACCTACTTATTTGCTGGAAAGATTAAAGTATTTGTGTTGAAGTGCGTAGCTGATTCTAATTTGCATAGCTTGCTTAATCGCTACGCGCTATTGCTCACTTGAGAATCTTTTCTTCAGAAGAAAACGGAAAATGAAAACGAAAATAATATTCTTACCGTCTTGTCTTACTATTTTCGTCGTGATGTAGAAAATAGTTCTAGGTCAGTATGAAGGTTGCTTTTAAACAAATTTATAAAACCTAATTTGGTTTGGCTGTTTCTTATAGATGGATTGCTTGTCTATTTATGTTATGAGGGTGGCAAACAAGCATATGGCCCGCCTAATGGTAAGCGGCACCATAGCCTATAGACGCTTACCATATCAAAATTATCACTCGCGCTGTTGCTTACCCTGACCCAATTCCCTACCCCGAAGAGCCTTGAATGGAACCCTTACTCGCCGAGAGAAACACAATACCATCAAAAGGTACACTACCTTTTTTTACTGTAGTCTTCTGTAAGGTGGAGGTTACTTCCCCAGACACCAATCACACTAGATTCAAAGTTGCAATGGGGCCCACATATTGATAAATTGTCGAAGAGACTTAGTTCTGCAGCATATGCTGTAATGAAAATACGTCAGTTAACGGATATAGAAACTGCCAGATTAGTCTACTTTAGTTATTTTCATAGTGTATTGTCTTACGGTATTTTACTGTGGGGAAATGCCGCCGACATTCAAACAATATATGTGTTGCAGAATCTGGCTATTCGATCAATTTATAATCTTAAAGTTAAGGACTCCTTAAGAGATACCTCACAGAATACCGGCGTGAAGCAGTACTTTGTGCTGTGTTTCGCCGAGTGAGTGAGGCTACCGGAGCCCCCCCCCCCCCCTTTTGCCTCATGATGGCGCAGTTAAATAGGATAATACCTCAGGGGGGTACCAGCTGTTTTCACGCTGGAGAATCCCCCTCTGGACGTCCATGCCCAGAACTGTTTCCTTCTGGACGCGGACGTCGAGGCTGCCCTTCGTATTCTGGGGAGGGCGAAACCGCGCTCAATACTAAAAGTGCTCGAGGCCAGAGCAAGCGTCATACGACACCCCCAGCCACGTTTAACGTGGATTTCTGCAACATCAAGGGCTTACACTCCAACCTTAATGCTGTTCACTACCACCTTCAGACAGTGCAGCCGGCCTTACTTTTTTTGACTGAGACGCAGATATCCTCTCCAGCGGACACCTCCTACCTCCAGTACCCTGGGTATACTTTGGAACATTCCTTTGTACCACGGGCTGGGGTATGTGTGAACGTTAAAGAGGGTAGTTTCAGTTTCCGTCGCCTCGGCAACTTTGAAGGTAGGGACCTCTCCATCTTATGGTTGCGTGTAGACGTCGATGACCATCCCCGCGTCTACGCCTGCCTCTACAGGTTCCATAGCGGAAATACCGAAATTGACCGACTCTATGATCACGTCCAGGTGGCTACAGACTCCGTGCTTCAGCAGATCCCATCATCTGAAATTGTGATCCTTGGTGATTTCAATGCCCACCACTCCGAATGACTTGGATCGCCCACTACTGATCATGCAGGCAGATCTGCTCACGACTTCGCCTTGGCCTATGGTCTGAAGCAACTAGTCACCTCGCCTCCGCGAATCCCAGATGTCGAAGACCATACACCTTCACTGTTGGACCTTCTGCTGACTTCACATCCGGATAATTACAAAGTGTCCATAGATGCCCCTCTTGGCTCCTCGGACCATTGTCTAATCCGGAGTATGGTTCCACTCACTTACTCACCGCGGCCGCAATTTGCTGGCTGTCGTCGTGTAATTGCCAGAGCGAAGTCAGAGCACATTAGCAGCATTGGCAAGAGATTAATAAAACTTCCCTCTGGAACCCGCGCGTTTTGGTCTCTTGCCAAGGCTGTTGAAGGAAATTTTTGTAAGCCATCCCATCCACCCCTGCACAATGGCGACGAATCGATGGCCCATACTGCAATAGAGAAAGCGGATCTTTTATGCTCACTCTTTGCGTCTAACTCGACTCTAAATGACAGGGGATACATACCGCCGACCATCCCGCGGTGTGAGAGTTCTATGTCGGAGATCCGGTTCACACAAAGCTTAGTGCGTAAAGCACTCTTTTCCCTAGTTATCCACCAGTCGAGTGGGCCTGATGGAATCTCACCAATTGTGCTGAAGACGTGTGCTCCTGAGTTGGCTCCGGTACTCACGCGTCTTTTCCGGCTCTCCTACTCTTTAGGTGTCGTTCCGAACTCATGGAAGACAGCTTTAGTGCACCCGATTCCTAAAAAAGGCGACCGCTCACTCCCTACTAATTATAGGCCTATAGCCATCACCTCCTTGCTCTTCAAGATAATGGAGTCCATTATAAATTGCCAGCTCCTGCGGTACCTAGAGGACCACCAGCTGATCAGTGACCACCAGTACGGTTTCCGTCAGAGTCGCTCGGCTGGTGATCTACTAGTATACCTGACTCATCGTTGGGAAAAGGCGATCGAGACCAAGGCATTGGCGGTCGGTCTGGATATAGCGAAGGCCTTCGATCGGGTTTGGCACAAAGCGCTTCTTTCGAAGCTTCCTTCTTATGGGCTTCCTGAAAAGCTGTGCGTTTGGATCACTAGCTTTCTTGCGGACAGGAGCATCAAGGTCGCAGTTGACGGTGCATGCTCGGACTCCAAATCCGTAAACGCTGGTGTTCCGCAAGGCTGTGTGCTATCACCTACGCTCTTTCTTCTTCATATCAATGATATGCTTCAAATTGATGGCATTCATTGTTATGCAGACGACAGTACGGGTGATGCCCTATATAACGGCCGCGCCAACATATCACGGGAAAACGTCATCGAGTGCCGGAACAAACTTGTGTCTGAAGTCGAAACTTTGTTAAACCAAGTAACGAATTGGGGTCGACTTAATCTAGTCCAATTTAACCCTACGAAGACACAAGTATGCGCGCTCACCGCAAAAAAATTACCATTTATCGTATCTCCTCTTTTTCAGAACACTCCTCTAACTGCCTCAGCTAGTATTGGAATTCTTGGCGTTGACATATCGAGCGACGTCCAGTTCCGGGATCATTTAGAGGGCAAGGCCAAATTGGCCTCTAAGAAGCTTGGTGTGCTCAATAGATCGAGAATGTACTTCACACCGGCCCACCGACTGCAACTTTATAAGGCACAGGTTCGGCCTCACATGGAGCACTGCTCTCATCTTTGGGCGGGGGCACCCCAGTACCAGCTTCTCCCTGATCGCATCCAGCGCCGAGCGGCTCGAATCGTCGACGACCAGGACCTTTCCGATCAGCTTGATCCTTTGGCTTTGCGTAGGGATGTAGCTTCGCTCTGCATCTTCTATCGCATTTATCACGGGGAGTGTTCTGAGGAATTGTTCGGATTAATTTCATCCCCATCATCTTGATGCGTGGCTATCCACAACCGTTCGTTTTTGTCGAAATTTTTTACCACGTACGATAAAACTGTGGAATATATTGTCGCCAGCAGTGTTTCCGGACCAATACGACCCAAAAACCTTCAAAAAAAGAGCGTACTCCTTCCTTAAAGGCCGGCATCGCATTTGTGATACTCCTGGTGTTGCAAGTGTTAATGGGCGACGGTAATCACTTACCATCAGGTGAGCCGTCTGCTCGTATGCCCCCTATAACATAAAAAAAGATAAGTTTAAAGAAATAAGCATAATGACGGTTGCATCACAATACATATATGAAAACTTAGTATATGTCAAAAAAAATATTAGTTTATTTACCAAAAATAGTAAAATACATACACTTAATACTAGAAGTAAAAATAAGTTAACTTTACCTGCTACTAGGCTCCACAAAATTAATAATTCGTTTAGAGGCCTCTGTGTTCGCTTTTACAATAAAGTCCCAAGCAATATTCAAGAGTTAAGCCTGACTAAATTTAAAACGACCATTAAAAGATCTGTTGTTAAGAATGCTTATTATAAAGTGTCTGATTATATTACAGACAAAAATGCTTGGGTTTGAACTGTTCCAACCATTCCAACGGGTATTTCATGTGTTGATGATACTTCTATTCAAAAGCTGTATTTAAAGTTGATTACGTAAGGAAGAATATCTGACTCTTTAAGAAGATTTGAATGACAAAACGGCGTGGTCATGATTTCTCCATTGTTTTTGCTTTGTAATTGTTTGCAGTGTCCTACAGATAAATGACTTTAAGTTTAAGTAACTATGTTGTGGTTGATATACACACATCAAAAGTGTCTAGGGATCAACATATATTTTTGCAATAACTTTTCTCCTGATTGATATTAATTAAAATTTTCTTTAAGGATTCATCAAATAAAGTGTTTTCGTTTGTCACAGTAACGATAAACCAAGTCACCTTTGCATTAATAAAGAAATTTGCCATTTTCCTAATAAAGGGATTTTTGACATTTGAACCACTAACACAAAAGTTCGAAAAAAAGACTGAAATAACAGTTTTCTCTAAAATTTTATTGGGTAACTTAAACAATTAATAATCCGTATTTCTACCGCGAACACTAACAACACAAGAACATCGGTTTGGCATACTCAAAATGAGTTCATCCAAATCACGCTGTGGAATGGCCGCCCATGTTCGTTGCAACAACAAAAAAAGGTCTTCTTGCGACTGGATACCCTCCATATTCGGCAGAGCTCTTCTCTGTAGCATATCCCATGCATGCTCAATCGGGTTCAAGTCTGGCGACTGAGCAGGCCAGGGCAGGACATTGATGTTAGCTGCGGCGAGAGTCTGTCTTACAACTCTTGCGGTGTGCGGTCGTGCATTATCATGCATTAACTGAAATAAGGGACCGATTTGCACTTGTAGAGGAACGATGACGTCTGATACAATCGTCTCAGCATAAATTTGAGCGTTGAGGTTGCCTCTGATCCAAATCAACTCAGTTCTTCCGCCGATCCAAATACCCGCCCATACCATGATGGTTCCACCACTATAAGGATGGACTTCCTGGCAGGATTTTAATCGCTGTTGGCGTCCAGGGGTTCTCCAGTGTCGTATACGTCTTGTATCCGGTCTCATACCAAAACGAGACTCATCAGAAAAGCACACGGAACGCCATTGTTCTTCTGCCCAATTTCTGTGTTCAAGAGCCCATTGATATCGAATCCTACGATTGTGCATTGCTATAGGTGGTACCCGTAGCGGTCTTCGGGAATGAAGGTTCACTTCATGCAAGCGGTTTCTGACTGTTTGGTCGCTAATTAAGTTCCCTGAAGAGTGATGAAGCCTCACGGCTAACATCATGGCGGTTATTGTTGGAGCTCTTCGAGTTAAGATTTGAATGTATCGGTCTTGTCTCCGTGTGGTGCAGCGATACCGTCCTCCATGGCGCTCAGCCACGGTACCAGTGCTTCGGTATCGTGTCCAAAGTCGACTGATAACACTCTGACTTGTATTCAGAGCTAAAGCCACAGTACGTTGCCGGGAACCAGCTTCTATCATTCCCACGGCTCTGAGCATTTCTTCCCTGCTTAAATGACGTCGCCGCTCCATAATAACGTTGGTTTTAATCAGTAGTAGGGAAACAGTAGCACTAATAATGTCTTCAATGCGTTGTATGTTTTTATAGGGAAAATATTGACAGCTGATTTTCATCTTTTACTCGAATTTGATTCACAGTTCCTGATTCAAATTATGAAATGCACCAAAAAGGATCCATATAAATTTATAAAATCATAAATTTATTACAAAGCCACATCTCAATCTCAAGAAATCCGCATAAAAATGCTTGATCCCTAGACACTTTTGATGTGTGTAGGTGGTTATGGGTAGTCATGCTCTCTTAAAAGTCTCTTCGGTGGTGTCGTGTGAGGCGGGTCGTTACGTTACCTAAAATATGGTTGAGCGAAGCGATGGCTGGTTCATGCGTCATGCTCGTGAACGGGTGCTGCCAGCGGAGATGAGTCTGCCCTAACTACTTTGATATTTAAGATGTAAATGTTTAATTACACCTATTATAAATAACTCGGTTTGTATTTATACTGTGTGACACAGCAATCAAAATGCAGGTGAACAATTAATGTATAATTTCACATTATGTAATGAAAGGTGACTTCATGAATCATCTCTGAAGTCATTTTTCAACTTGACGACTCTGTAAATGATAAAACAGGGAGAAAAAAACAGCCCTTGCTGAGTTTCTTGCCGGTTCTTCTCAGTACAAGGTCTCCCGCCGTAGATTTACGAACCGATGGCGTAGCTTCTAGACATTCATATGTGCTTGTAACAGCCTAAACTGAATAAATGATTATGATTATGACGGGTGCTCCAATTCGAGCGGAAAATTTGCAATGCCCTACCTCTCTCAACCTTTCTTTTAGTCTATGTGCGTGCCCTCCGAGAGGCCACAGTGAAAAGCGTAGGATTTGTATACATAAAAAATTAGCAGGACTTTTAAAAATTGTAGCCAGAAGGATAAAGTAGCGGTTGTAAGTCGGATGCTACGACTCACTGAATATGGGTTGCCAGACTAAACGCCTAAAGTTTCATATTACTGTATCTGACCAATTTTATTAATTTGGTGAATAGTAATATTAAGAAGGTAATATGTAGGACTAGGTATAGAAATTTGAGCTCTGTTGAGTGACTACAAATAAAGAAAATTCAATCTGTTGGTGGACCCTTAGTTTTTACGTGTTAAAAATTTACTCTACTGCTACAAAGGACATTGTTCAGCGTCCATACATAGTTAGCCTAAGAACCAACAATCATGAAATATTATTTTCTAGGTTCAAAATCGTAAGTATATGACTGTAAAAACAAAAATTATTGACGGACACTTCTGAGAACTTAAATTATTAGGAAAACTAAAATTTTTTGAGGTTATGTTTAATATTCAATGAAACATAGGTCCACCTATGAATTTAGTATAAACTCAGTATGAATTGAATTAATATTACAACTAATTCATTTTATTCGGTGTGATTTTAAAGAATAACTATTAGGAAAATCTTGGTTAGGTAGGAATCATGAATAAAATAATGACTGTAGTTTTGCTTCTTATTTATTGATTATTTTTCACATAATTGTATCATATTGTTTATTGTATTTATTTGTATATGACATGTAAGTATATTGTGTAAATATGCAGCGGGAATGTGTATCAGGTGTTCTTGAATAATTTGGCAGTATGATCCTCTCAGGATGTTGTGGCACAGGTTCCCTAGCACTTGGTAATAAGGGCTCTGCTCTTTGGTAACATCGATGTCATATTAGATAGCCGAAATAGTTAAAGGAAAAACAATCGCAAATAAACACACACAACAGGTAATCCGAAATGAGAACGCACTTTCTGGTATATTAAACTACTCTTTGGAATGCATGAATGCCACAGATTGCTACGAATGCAAACTGCATGCACCACAACCACAGAGTAACGAGTTTTATGCCGGCCTTTCACTTGACAACAGTTTGTCCTTGTTATGCTTAATAAGGAATGAAAAGGACAGACTGATGTCATAATTTAAAATAGCAAATACGAATAGCCAAGTGAAGTGCCGGCATTAGGAAGAAAGAGTGTTTTGTTTGCAGCGCTGCCATAGATTATACACATAAAATGGTATTTATTGTCTCAGATTATTTTTTAACTTTTTAATTTAGCTTACTTAACAGGAAGTGTCCGTCGCAATCTAAATACTGATAATTATCGCAAAAAATATACTAAGAATAATCATAAATGCCAAATTGGTGTTGGTTCTTAGGCCAATTTTAACATTGTCCTTTGTGATCAAAGTTGAGTTTCTTTGGCAAGCTTTCAAATTTAGCTGAAGTAGTCAAAATTCTACCCTGTGACTACGAGGTTAATATATTTTACCCGTACAGAATAACAAGATCTAGTAAGTCGCAGATCATCATCGGCATTATTAGTAAGATAGATAAATGTTTACGAATCCTACGTTTTCCATTTTGGCCTCTCGGAGGGATTTAAAGAAAGCAAAGAACACAGTAAAATAACATTACCTTTTGATGACCTGATTGATGGTATTGTGATTACCTCGGCGAGTAAAAGTTTTCCATCCAGGGCTCCGCGGGGTAAATTTATCCTTCTGACTTTAATTTTTAAAAGGTACTGCTTTGTCTTTATGATTACGAAACCTTCGTTTTCCACTGTTGCCTCTCAGAGGGCACGCACATTAATCCCTTGTCTGTGATAAAAACGTATTTATTTGACTATGAAGTGCCATTAGCGCACCGATTACGTACATTATGTTGACTTTATGCTATTAATATCAAAGAAATGTCAATAATATTGACTGAGGCGAATGGAAAGATCTACCCATTTGTCACTCAGTAACATAGGTCTTTAAGTTAATTTTATGAAATTAAAGAACAAATGTGACAATGTTCAATGAGTTCTACTTTTTAGGGGACACCCGCGTACTTTTGTCTACACAACATGAGACTATCCAGTCTCTCGGCATCGGTTCGGTAGACTTTGTGTGCGTTACTCGATGTAGGTAGTTGTAAGCGATCAATTTTGGCCGAACATAAAAAAATTGCGGACAAAAGTCCCTCATCTGCGCTGGTTGTCATAGTGCCTAAATAGTTTTTTTTATCAGAGACGACGAGATTAAAAGTACAAAGACGGATTCAGTGATAGGTATACTTCTCTCAAGAAGACCGACTCACTTGTAGTTACTGTTATTACTCACGGTTATTTCCCCAGACGGACGCTCTAATTAAAGCGCTCTTAGAGCTCCCTACCAATTATGTTGGACATTGTATTGGATATAGGAGCCCTCTCTGTGAAAGTGTCCACTTTATAGATAGATTTCCACTACAGCTTAGTTTCACCAAGTAAGGAAATAGGGTTGCGCTTGCGACCGTTATGGTGAGGTTGGCTGGTGCTAGTGGTACAAAAGGCATGTATGCTATATAATATATAAAATTGTGCTACAATGCAAATAGCGAGTAGAAGAAAGTAAAGCTGCATTTAAAGTCAAAGAGAAACGAATTTCAAATTTCATAGTACCATGTTAAATTAAAATGTTCCATCCAAAAAGTTTTTGTTCGGTGTTGTGTACTTACCTTACATAATATTCTGTGCAAGGTCTGTCTGTTAGAATGGAAGATGATTAATGCAGTATTGATTTTATATTGGATGACCTTTACGTAACGAATCTTTATTTTATTGATCTCCAATGAATGACTCATGATAGCGAGGCGACACATATGTATATCTATAAAGCATTAAATTTTCTTTGTGCCGCTATACTTATCAACAGTACTTATCGTGATCTACAGCTTTTGGTGCTTTTGTCCCTCCATCAGACGAGAAACAAGGTCATTAATCAAAATATAAACATCTTTTAAGCTTGACCAAATTTCACATTGTGAGCCAAATTCCTACAAGATCAGATATTTAGTGTTGTCGTTTATCCAGTATAAAGAGTTTTTTAGATGGTATATACATCTTTAAGAGCCCTTTCACATTTTTTGCAATAAATCGCAATTTTTGAGCGCCTCGTTTACCCCCTTAGAAGAAATTTTGACTATTTCCAATAGACGTAAACAGTAGATTTATTCATCCTATTGAAAGTTAATGTAGAATATTTGCAAATACTATTTTCCTTTTTTTTGTACTGGTCGTTCTCCCGCAGCTAGTTTACGGAAAAAACGATAATATGCACAACTTCAAACGCCTCAACCTATCAATAATGTTCAATAAATTAGATCAAATTAATTACTACGACATCAGAAATATGTTTTTGTTGAAACATAATGTATTAGAATCTTGATTTTCCATCTCATTAATTATTAAAAAAACATCTAACCTCCGTGAGTTTTCCCAAAAAATAACGCAAGTTTACCTCGTATTTTGATATTGAATTAAATAGAATTACTTACAAAAACTTTCATAAAATTAATATACAATCATTGAACTACTGAAATATGTATATTTTTTATAATTAATTCATTAATAATTATTTTATAAGACTTGAAACATCACCCGTAAAATGCAATTTATACTAGTGCACTTGGATCATTCTTAACATTACCTACACGTAAATATCATGGCCTTAGTTTCCGTTCTTGGTGAGCATAAAATGACTGGCGAAGTGCCAGTCGTCTCGAACCGAATGCGATGCACTTCCTTCCAACGGTGATAGTGAAAATTAGATATAATTTTGGTAGTGTTTTGTGGAGAACATAATATTCTACGTATTAATATACGTTTTCATACTGTGTACAACGAAGTTAAAATCTCAATATTTTATAATAACAAGCATCAAACTGCAAATTTTTATATGTTATGTAATGTTTACTTTCAAAGGAATACTAACTCAAACTAGTCTCAGTCTCATCTCAGGTATCAGACGGGCGAAAGGCTAGAAATAATTTCTGTATTTCGCACTCTGTTTTTCTCCATTCTTTTATTTGTTATTGAGAAGGAGAGTCTCTTGTTGGTGTATTAGAAAAAATGCCACCTCATTGTTGGCCATGGCTGTCCACCAGCCTGTCCGATCTTGCCTGAAGGGATAACTGTCGTGAGGACATAATATAAACATGGTGTATTATATACACCATACCAAACTCGAGATGATGATGATATCATATGACAAGTGTCTGTTCTGCAATGTTTGAATGAATCATTTCGGCAGTACTTAACTGTTTGATTGCCGAACAAGAAAAATGGAAAAGCATTTTAAGAAATTAATTATCATTACGTCTGACTCTGGAGGTCGTCATAAACTGACCCGGATTTCACTTAATTAATACTGTGTGTGATTTTTTTTAAGTATTGTGTATACCTACTATAACCCACTTACATCAAAGTTCTTAAATGAAATAAAAACAAATACATAGATAGTTACACGTATAAACCTCATTCTTTCCTAGCCGATTATACCTATTTCGTCCTATCCCTATCGCGCACTTGAACTAGCATATTTAATGAAATCATCACCTATTAATATGATACGACAAAAAACCCAAATATTTTATAAAAAAAAGTATTTGACGATATTAGACACCACAGAACATACCATCATTCAGTGTGAATGAACTTCTATGTAGGGCAGCTTATTACCAGTTACAATGTTACAAAACTACTTTTACTGCTTACGCTACAATGGCTTGATACTAAGTTGATAGCCCCGACTGCATTTGCAGCTGCAGTCGCTAACAGTGCTAGCACTGCGTCCGAGTAGTGGGTTATGAATTATGATGGCTAATGAATGAGTAGAAATTATCACTTCTAGTTTGCTGGTGACGGTCTACTCTCCTATTTCATACATAGAGGCTTATCATATTAATAAGGTTACGATGAAATACGTAAATATCTTTAGTTTTATACTATACTATACTACCGCTAAATGAAACAAGTTTTTCATTGGATTTAAAATGTGTTTTTAATAATTTTTTTTACAGAATTTGAAGTTTATATTTTATATTTCTGACGACGCATCCTGAAAAGGATGTTGAAGTTCAGTAATTAAGTATTATAAACTAATTTTACACCCGTTTCGTTTTCAAATAAATACTACCGTTTTAAACAATTAATAACTATCAAAAAAGAAAACAATAAGTACTTATAATAAAAACCTTGAACCCACTTGCAATAATTTCGATCAAACTGCTTCTGTGCAATTTTTCATCATAACATAATTATGACGTATTTAATATCTTAGGTATGTAATACAATTTTATAATTATGCTGCTAAGCAGCATAGATTGAGGCTTATCATAATCTGACCCAGACCCGCGCTTTGATAAATGGAAAATTTTACATAAGATGGAAATTAACTTAGAAAATCTCACGGTCATCGAATGTAAACATGGATCTTCTGTAGTTAAGATTAGAGTTTATCAGGGGCGGCGGATGGAGGTGGCCAAAGCCCTTTGGTACATATTTTTTATATTAAGTGTGGCAAAGAAACCAGTCCGCCTGATGGTAAGTGGTTACCGAAGCAAATGAACACCTGCCATACCAGAATTATCACAAGTGCTTTGCAGACCCTGTCAAACCTTAAAAAACAAACTGTTAAAGGGCATAGCGGTTTTGCCGCTCGAATTGGATATTTTTGGTATCGCAAGCGCCTATAGACTACAGTGGCCGCGCCAGATGCTTGTATGCCACCCTTTTGACACAAAACAAACCTTCACTTAAAGACACCCATACATACCTAATGAATGCATGTCATTTGAGAAAACCTAAACAGAAAGTTGATACGCCGGAGGAAATGCCATTGAAAACGCGCATTACGTGACCAACTCGGTTCCTAAGTGTGAGAATAAAGATAGGTACGTCCATATTGGATTCTAAACTGAAAGATTGACATCCCACAGATATTATGGACCGAACTACAACTAGGTGACCAAGATGCCGATCCTACACAACGCGGACAGTCCCGTCTCTCACGTCACAGACTCCGTAGCTACGCGATACTTGGTCGCTGTTCTGGGCTCTTGGGCGGCGGAAACAGGTAAATTTGCTTTTTCATTTCTTTATTTTGAGTCTAATGTTCCCACTCCTAGGGCGGGGAGCACACAGGGCTTTCCTACAGACTACTCGCAGAAAGCCATAGCATATCCTTCTACGCGCAATTTCGATTGCAGATATCTTAGAAGATTAGCCATGAAAGTTTCAATGAATTTCCGCATTATTTTTATTATTACCGAGTATAAACCAGTTATAAATTTGTATAAAGGCTGGGCTATAATAGTAAACAGAAAGGAAATTACAAAAAATATAACATCTTTAGCATTGATTAATTATATATTTAAAAGCACCCTTTTATTTCACATATATTCAGCCAAAAACATTAAAATACTGATAATTTTTAATTGTAAGCTTATTTATTATTGTAATGAGACATTTTAAATAATAAAAATATGTTTCTTTAATCGTTTAGAAATATTTTTTTAATAATATTTTGCCTTGTAACGTTATCTGAAATATTTTCAACACTATACAGTTGAGAATAAGATAGAGATACATTAAAAAAAAAAACAAAAAAACTATATGGCTGAACCTACTTTTACCTACATAAATTATAATTTACAAAATAAAAACTGTATCACCCCCGCACATTTTTGCCTATTTTAGGCAAAAAAATGTCCTTTGTTGGCCCTTTTCAATGTAAAAGGTACTTTTACCTTTTTTACATTTTTAGTCGTTTTTAGACAGATGTGATAGTGTAATCTTAAACTTAAAAGTTAATTATAGCCTATGGAGGCTGTCAAAGTGAGATGCTAAATTCAATTGAGATTTTCCAGCCGTCAGAATCTAGCCATTTGATTTCTTTACAAATGAGACGCAGCATAATTCTAACTTATAGGTACCTGAAGAAGAGTTTACTAGTAAAATCCAAGTAAACTCTTCTTTCTTCTAGCAGTTTAATGCTTAAATAAACATAATTATAGGTACCTATTAATTATTCATTTTCAATTAGCGATAACCTTTTGTAATAAGTTAAGCGCTTGTGTAGGTAACGAGTGCTTCTAACTCCAAAGTCCGTTGGTTATTATAATATGGTCGATCGAGGTCATATGACACTTGAATGCAACGGTATTATTAATAATAAATTCCGGTTAATTTATACTGATTTATAATTCCCTCAGTAAGCAGAGCTTGTTATACTGACTTAATTTTAAAACACCAACAACCTCTTAGGGGGTGATTCTACCCATCAACAGGAACAACTTTTATTATGGGACCAACGCTGAAAACGTGAAAAAAAAAATGTGCTGTTTCATACAAAAGTGCATCAGCTAATCGACCAAATTTTATGAATATTTAGACATGTTGCTCTATGATACATGGTGACATATAATGTTATGTTCATCACGACAGAATATCACATTATGTAATAAATACAAATTCTACCTACCGGGTTTAGAACCTTTTTTTTTCGATGACGGGGAGAGAAACTGTATTATATCCACGACAATGACCAACGCCACGTTGGTTTGCTGTTAACAAACCCTCGCGACGCCGGTAATTGCGTGGTGCATTCGGCAAGCGGCGAGCCGCCCGAGGGCCGCTAGTCGGTGCGGTTATACTTTGACGTGCACTCACGCAAGCGTGGCATACGTCAAACCACCCCGCCTCCGAACAGCAGCCCGGTCCGCACCCGCTTTAGCCGATCCTGGGCTTCTCTGTTCACAGCGTCACCTGGCTAGTCACACGGACCACAGTCCGAGCGGCTAGCCAGCTGACCAACTCCCGTACCTACCAGGTAAACCAACTCCCCGATCTACCCCTCACCCTCCAGGCGTAACTGCGGGATCCATTTATAACTCGCCGCTAGCGGGTTTAGAACCTAACCTAACGATCATTGAGCCATGGGGCAGGATCGCCGCCGGCACCGTTTCAAAAACAACCGTTCGCAAAAAAATAGTAAGCCATGATGCCTAGATTGGAAAAAATGAAAATCATTGAGCGAAAGCTACGAGTAATTTGGTAAAGTAGGATAATTCATTATTCTCTGCTTTATTTTCTTTGTGTAGATGCTATTTAATTTAATTTTATAATAGGTAATGATTTTATGTAACTAACATACCTAATACTTACCAAATATATATATATATTTATTGAATATAGGTACATAACGTAAAGTGGCAAAATAACTAATTTTCCGTGACAAACCAATTATCAAAGTAGTGCTATAAATGCTATAGTTGCTAGTTGCGCCGCGGTGGGGGCCGTTGCTATAACTATGATTACCATAGTTATAGCAACGGCCCGGTCCCAGGTCAGCTGCATTGCAGGTTTGCGGTTTAAGTCAATTTAGCAACTATTCAACAAATCTCGTCCAGGCCGTTGTTCAAGTGAGACGTGTTTCTCCATATTTATTAAAACTTTTGTATGAAAATTTCACCTTTAAATGTACAATAATATATCCCAAATTAATTTAACAGTTATAATAGACTTACGCTTTTATTCACTCACTACCGTTTGAGAAACTCACAGTAAACGCGGAGGAAACAGATAAAATGCATCGCACACCAATATCTGGACAACAATTACGGTTTTTAACACAACCATATCTTTCTGCTCTCTTCTTTATCAAAAGCATTGCGTTGAAACAACATGGTATTTGACATCCCCGTTTGTAGGACTACATTTGCACATAGTTTTTCGGATTTTCTGGCCCCGCTAGTATAGAATCGCATATGTAAAACTAGGACTATAAATAATCTCACTAGATTTCAATGTGGAAAGGCTTTAGATGAGTATTTCAGTAGTATGGATTATGAGCTGACTGAACAATTAATGCAAGTAAACTGATTGTTATTTAATATTGTATCTTTATTTTGAATAAAAAATATAGTTGTGGATATATATTATTTACAAACATAGCTGTAATATATCATGATATTAATTAATAATATTAATTAATGATATACTTTATGTATAATTATATATTTAATCTTCTACATATAATTATATAGAAGTATTTTATGCGATTTAGCGTAATTTTGTTCATAAAATCCATGCATTTTTACTGTCAAAATGTTGAATGCATTATATTAAGTTTTTTTTAGTTTCCATTAGATCAAAATAGTATATTCATTTAAATAAACTATTTTGTTTATATATTATTTGTAAAATGTAGTTCCTGTTTTGCTTAATCTGATTGTTTTACTGCATGTTTAAGTAAAACTTGTTATTCCTTATCGTAAGTAGTATTGTATTGATAGACCGTAGAGTTTTTCTTGAGCGATAATCTTGCCTTGCCGTAACACAGTGCTGACTTGTTCGGAAGGTAAAGTATGTTTGTCTCGTATATAATAATAATAATAAATTTTTATTTTCTCATACCACAATCTAAATAAAACTTACATGAAGCAATGGTACAATGTTGCAGACTGTGGTGGGCTGATACCTGAACTAGGAAAAATCCTGTATCCCAGGTTATCAACCCTCCACCCCAAACAATGGTCAGAAAACTTACAAATTGTATGCACTTAGTGAGACACTTTATAAATAATCATGATGGGAAGTTTTGACACACACTATTCATATAAAGAAGTTAAATTCTAAATAAATAATACATTTAGGACATTTTATAGTTTAAGATTGCAATGCCAATACAGGATTATTTATCAACTTTTAATATTTTTTCTGTCGCAAGATAATCAAAAGATTTTAATTTTTCTTTTAGAGTTGTCTTTAAACCAGCTTTATTCATTTCAATTATACGGGATATATCATCAAAGTACCTATAGAGAAACGGCCCAGTATAGTACATCTGACGTCGAGCAAATATTGAATTATAATTTGGGACTTTCGTACGATATCGCCTCTTATGTTTAGGAAGTTGGGATGGGTCTATCGTTTTATGATGCCGAAGGATAGTATTATAAATAAATAACTGCCTAACAGTTAGTAAATTAGCCTCCTGGTATAACTGGCGTGTCGGATATTTCCTGGGTTTACCTAGCATGACTTTGAGAACAGCTCTCTGTGCTCTTTCAATCTCCAAAAGATGGGTTTTAGCAGCACCACCCCAAACCGGAATACAATAGGTTAGTAGGGATTGACAAAGAGAAAAATAGATTTTTATAATAAGCGTTGGGTCAGCTGCTTCACGAAGGTTTTTAAAAATGTGAAGCAATTTTCGTACTCTTTTGCTTAGGGATGAGATATGAGGTGCCCAATTGAAATTTTTATCAATTATGATACCCAGATATTTGTGAGTATTAGTTTCAATTAAATAGGGACAATCACAAGGGGGGTCAATAGTATCGGAGGAACACGTTTTAAAGTGGGCTTTTACGTTAAAATTAATGGGAGGTTTAGTAGCACTAGAGATTCTGAAACATATGAATTTTGTTTTAGGTACATTGATGGTTAGAAGATTGTTGTCTAACCACCCTATAACCTTTTTAAGACCTCGTTCAGCTAATTTCCGGACTAGAGACCAAGTTTTACCGTGAAAGATTAGGGCGGTATCGTCTGCAAAAGCCAGCGTGTTACCGTTGTCCATTCTGATTTTGCAAAGGTTGTTGACGTAGGCCAGAAACAGGGTAGGGCCAAGCGTGCTACCTTGCGGAATACCATAGTTGTTAGGGGAGCTAGAACTAACAACTGTGGAGACTTTGACTACTTGACTTCTATTTGATAGGTAATCACGAAACCAATCGAGTGCCGTCCCTCGTATACCAAACTGTTCTAGTTTAAGTAAGAGTATGTATATATGTATACCTAACCTACCCACATATAAAATATTTTTCTTTGAGTATTAAGTAAGCAGTTTTACTTTCAATTATTTACTACTAATATAGAGCATAAGAACGATGAGTGCTTAATTCCATATACACACATCAAAAGTGTCTAGGGATCAACATATATTTTTGCAATAACTTTTCTCCTGATTGATATTAATTAAAATTTTCTTTAAGGATTCATCAAATAAAGTGTTTTCGTTTGTCACAGTAACGATAAACCAAGTCACCTTTGCATTAATAAAGAAATTTGCCATTTTCCTAATAAAGGGATTTTTGACATTTGAACCACTAACACAAAAGTTCGAAAAAAAGACTGAAATAACAGTTTTCTCTAAAATTTTATTGGGTAACTTAAACAATTAATAATCCGTATTTCTACCGCGAACACTAACAACACAAGAACATCGGTTTGGCATACTCAAAATGAGTTCATCCAAATCACGCTGTGGAATGGCCGCCCATGTTCGTTGCAACAGCAAAAAAAGGTCTTCTTGCGACTGGATACCCTCCATATTCGGCAGAGCTCTTCTCTGTAGCATATCCCATGCATGCTCAATCGGGTTCAAGTCTGGCGACTGAGCAGGCCAGGGCAGGACATTGATGTTAGCTGCGGCGAGAGTCTGTCTTACAACTCTTGCGGTGTGCGATCGTGCATTATCATGCATTAACTGCAATAAGGGACCGATTTGCACTTGTAGAGGAACGATGACGTCTGATACAATCGTCTCAGCATAAATTTGAGCGTTGAGGTTGCCTCTGATCCAAATCAACTCAGTTCTTTCGCCGATCCAAATACCCGCCCATACCATGATGGTTCCACCACTATAAGGATGGACTTCCTGGCAGGATTTTAATCGCTGTTGGCGTCCAGGGGTTCTCCAGTGTCGTATACGTCTTGTATCCGGTCTCATACCAAAACGAGACTCATCAGAAAAGCACACGAAACGCCATTGTTCTTCTGCCCAATTTCTGTGTTCAAGAGCCCATTGATATCGAATCCTACGATTGTGCATTGCTATAGGTGGTACCCGTAGCGGTCTTCGGGAATGAAGGTTCACTTCATGCAAGCGGTTTCTGACTGTTTGGTCGCTAATTAAGTTCCCTGAAGAGTGATGAAGCCTCACGGCTAACATCATGGCGGTTATTGTTGGAGCTCTTCGAGTTAAGATTTGAATGTATCGGTCTTGTCTCCGTGTGGTGCAGCGATACCGTCCTCCATGGCGCTCAGCCACGGTACCAGTGCTTCGGTATCGTGTCCAAAGTCGACTGATAACACTCTGACTTGTATTCAGAGCTAAAGCCACAGTACGTTGCCGGGAACCAGCTTCTATCATTCCCACGGCTCTGAGCATTTCTTCCCTGCTTAAATGACGTCGCCGCTCCATAATAACGTTGGTTTTAATCAGTAGTAGGGAAACAGTAGCACTAATAATGTCTTCAATGCGTTGTATGTTTTTATAGGGAAAATATTGACAGCTGATTTTCATCTTTTACTCGAATTTGATTCACAGTTCCTGATTCAAATTATGAAATGCACCAAAAAGGATCCATATAAATTTATAAAATCATAAATTTATTACAAAGCCACATCTCAATCTCAAGAAATCCGCATAAAAATGCTTGATCCCTAGACACTTTTGATGTGTGTACTTACCATAATATTACGTGTGTATGTGTGTGTATTAATAAATAATAGGTAATAGATACTATATTGAGCTACCACTTACACATTATGTAATTTACACACATACGCACGTAACAACATTAGTTTATTGGGCATTTAACAGCTGTATATTTGAATCTGGGGAAACCCGGCCAAAAAGAAATTTTCTTTAGATTTAAACTTAAGCTATCTTAGAACAGAAATACCTACTAGTTAAAAATAGCTTAAGAAGGTTTATGTTTATTGCCAACCATACTATACTGTAACACATTTTTATAAATAAAATTCTATTCTAAATAACTGAAATATCAGTATTAAAGGGGTTACAGTTCGGGGTGTACACTTAAAAAATATATCGATACATGTATTCGATATAAAATATCGGAAAGTCATATCGGTATTTTTCGATATATCGTTTGAAAATATCGATATTTTTTCAATATCAAATATTTTTCACAAGTTTATTTTACTATGAGTATTACTTTAATGAAATTATATATATAGGTACTACTAAGATAGTGGTGAGATGATTTTTATAGATGTAAGTGAAACAATACAAATTTATAATCGAAATATTTTATTTCAATACCTATTTATTTATTACAAACTAGTAAGCAGGAACTGGAGATTAACACAATCAGAGGATGCAATTTCAGATGAATTATCTATCTACTTGCGTAGCCCAATAGTTGGAACTTTGTTGGCTTATTTTCTAATGCTGCTCAAGTAGTCAACCAACAACAAATAAAGAAACAGAATGAAAGGCATAACTAAAGACTAATTAAGAAAAAATCAAAATAGTAAGTAAATAAAAATAGTGCGATCAGTTATTCAACAGTAAACGTACTACACCCCCATACAAAAATATTGATTTATATAGTTTACAAATTATCAGAAACAGTGCAAAGTAAATAACATACCTAATATGGAATTATTGAACGTTTAAAGAACGTAGATTCAAAAATTAGATTAAAAAAAAATGTTAAGGTTTCATAGTTACACAAATAAAGGTGGAGATATTTAAAAAAATTGTCAAATATTTGCAAAATATTTTTTTTTCAGTTTCAGACACTGTTTCAACTGTTTGCCAATCTCCTTTACTTTTTTTTAGTTTCTCCCGTTTTAGGGAAGGCAAAGGCGAAGGTCTTTAGATAAATTAATCTTTTTTTTTCTTTTTACTTTACTTTTTTTATTGCCGTTATTATGAGTCAGTTTTACTTTATAAATATATATCGTAAATATCGAATAAATTCGATATATCGATATTAAATGAATATCCCTAGTTACAGTTTAGCTGGACCATTCCCGTTTTTAGCCGAATTTGTACTTTGTTATTTAAAATCAGCTATCACTTTTAACCAAATATTTAGAAACCTCGTTATTTTTCTGAAAGCAGATGTTTTATTTTTTCATTTTTATATTTTTACAGCCACTTATCCATTCGACCTGACGAAAACAAGAATTCAAATACAAAGCGAAGTAGCGGCGGCTAAACATGGCTTCAAGGTAAGAGAAAGATTTTTAAGATTCTTTGATTTGAGATTTACGGGTTTTAGTTTTGTTTACCGTCTTTTTTACTGGGTTTATGATGGGTATACATCTCAGGAAACTTCATAAGCATCGACCATAGACAAGGAAACCTGCGCATGAGCAATAGAGTATTTGACAAGTTTTAGAAAACCACTTTATTTACTAATGTTTATGCAGTCCATAAAAAGTGGATAATCATCATTCTTTGTATTTCAGTAAAAAATCAAAATAAAAAATTCCATTTTGAAGATGCCGCGAAAGCGTTTCTCTGGGGAATATGGCGTCTCAGTAGTATGTGACGTCACACGACCGTCATTAAAACTTCAAACAATACAATGTAATGTCACTTTGACCGGAAGTTTACTAGCGAGTGACGTCATTTTTAACCGACTTCAAAAAAGGAGGAGGTTCTATGTTCGACTGTATATATATATGTATGTTCACCGATTTCTCCGTCAAGTGGGGACCGATTTCCAAAATTCTTTTTTATTCGAAAGAGTACACTTCCGAGGTGGTCCCATTGGTACCAAGTCAGGATCTGATGGTGGAATCCCGGGAAATCGAGGGAAATCTTCAAATTTCAAAGGCAGGCACGATGTTTTTTATGCATGCTCACCGATTACTCCGTCAATTGTGTTCTTGTTTACTTGATCGATGTAATTTTCACTAAAATGGATGAAATAAAAAATAAATAAACAAAAAATAAAACCGACTTAAAAAAAGGAAATGGAACTAAAAATTTAAAAATAATATCTGGTTCATGATTTCGAAGTCGGGTGGGTCAAGATTGAAAGACGTATTATTACCGATCAGAAACGAAAATCTATTTAATGTTTCAATCTTGATCCCGCCTGACTTTGAAATCATGAACCAGATATTATTTTTAACATTTTAGTTCCATTTTCGATTTTGAAGTCGGTTTTATTTTTTGTTTAAAAATTTTAGTCTTCGCCAATCCGAGGCGTTTTCGATCCCGTGACCATCAGAACAAATAATCGTTTCTATTTAATGATTTTTTAGAAAATTTATTGACATTTTGTTCCCCCAGAATAGTAAAATCGTTGTTAATATTCATATAAAATACAATACCAACAATTGGTACTTTATTTTTTATACTGTCAAATAGCCTATTTCACATACAATAACGTCTACTGCGCAAGTTCATTTGTCTTTGGTTTTGCTCAAAAAGTTTCCTGCGACCTATACTGGTTGGTTACCTAATGTTTAAGATTACCTTTTACATAATACCACAACTAATACGCCTAACGACTACTTTTAAGTGCTAATGACATTGGAAATACGTACCCAATTACCTATATTGCCTTGCATGGCAACATATCTGCATTGTTTGCAGATATATACAACTGCATTGTTTGTTTGTTTTTTTGCAGGTGGAAAATTTAGGTATGATCAAGACGGCGGTGGGCATAGCCAAGCAGGAGGGAGTACTCAAGCTATGGACCGGGCTCATGCCAATGTACCACAGACACGCAATCTATTCCGGATGCCGGCTCATCTTCTACGAGCAGCTCAGAGACGTATTCAAAGATGAAAAGGGGAAAGTGTCCCTGGCAGCTGCATCTTTAGGTAAGTGGATACACCAAGTCTTTGTCTAACTTTATGAATGGTTACTAAAGTGGATGCAGGTAAGAAGATGAAATAGAGTGTGTAAACAGACTGCGACCGCGGTCCTAGTTGCCCGAATATCTTTCTTAAATCAGTCAGCTGTAACAAATGTAAATGCGCTAGGAAAACCTACTAGTTTTTATAACTTTTAAGTCACGACCAGCAGTTTTTTTGTACGAGTCCTCGCGTTTTTTTTTATTAATCATACTTTGCTGCTGAGTTAAGGGCGAACTGTCGTTTCCTTAAATTTTTATAGTGATCGCTCGGCATAAAAATACTTCATGGAATAATTAATGCTCCAGACCAGCCCCTCTAGCATGATCACCAAAACGGGATATGATAAAGCGATATATCGACATTAACTGTCAGACTACTGTCAAACTCCATAGTAGTCTGACAGTTAATGTCGATATATCGCTTTATCATATCCCTTTTCGGTGGTCATGCTAGAGGGGCACAGTACTGTACCCCTAGCACGAATCATTATCGAATTCGAATTTGCGTGTCCGAAATGTCATTGTCAAATGTGTACTTGTGTACTTTAGAGTTTTAGTTCTCGTTACGTACTTTGTGCCGCTGCTGTTCAAGTTTCCATACAAAATTTGACATTGACATTTCGGTTTGCAAACTATTCGAATTCGATAATGGTTCGTGTTAGGGGTACTGTTCTGTGTTTCTTCTGATTTTGACCAACATTATTATAATATGTTTTTATGCGGCATCGTTTGTCCCCGCTATCTTCCCTTTGTCGTACAATGACCCCAACTCAATACACTTCTGGCCTGATAAGCCTGAATTCGATAAGTATCTTAATGAAGGAGCTCGATGGCGCAAGTGATTAGCGCGTTCGGTCTGCGATCGTCGAAGTTAAAAAAACATTTAACATTAACGTGTTAACTTTGTGAACTGGTTATAATAGCTTGGATGAAAAAAAAAATAACTTCTCCGTGCTTCGCAATGCTCGTGAGACCGTTGGTCCCGAGTTCTGACTGTGTCGGCAGAAGTCAGCACTAGCACCCACAATTCCGTAAAAGGCCCGCGTGGTAGGTCATGGCCCAAACT
This sequence comes from Chilo suppressalis, assembly GCA_902850365.2. Classification (NCBI taxonomy): domain Eukaryota; kingdom Metazoa; phylum Arthropoda; class Insecta; order Lepidoptera; family Crambidae; genus Chilo; species Chilo suppressalis. The sequence continues at coordinate 18,131,342 of OU963903.1, read as the reverse complement.
CCCTATTCCATCAACGGGAAGGGCTAAGGATAGTCGAGAAAAAAATGAAAGGAGACTAATTACCTCGTCAAGTTAATCGCACTGATGAGGCCGTATTATGGTAAATCTCGTTTTGGTTGGTCAAACAGTTGAACACAACAGTGTGACGTCAAGCTCAGATGACAAATATGATGAAACGAACTATGATGACGTTTAGGGGGCGTATTATATGCAGTATTACTTCATAAGCGCGGGCCCTTGTATAATGCGGTTCTAGCGTGGTGCTGCTACTGTGCAGGGCCGAATTTAGGTGTGGGGGCCCTAAGGCAACGAAGGAGTGGACGCCCCTTAATCTAGGCCGGGCTACTTACGATTTGCACTCTGGTTGGAGACCCATCGATATATTTTTTTCTCTGTAATTTTTTTATCCTGTTTTGGGCAGTTACCCAAAAAAAAAAAAAACACCTGCCCTGCCTAAAATCCGGTTCTGGCTTAGTGAAATTTTGCCTTAACAATATTTAAATGCGAAGTAAAACACAAACGTAACGAATTCCGAAGTCCCACAGGTGGTCTATTAGCTGGATCGCTGGCGCAGCTGATCGCCTCGCCCACGGACTTGGTGAAAGTGCAGATGCAGTCTGAAGGCCGCAGGGTGTTGCAGGGAAAACCTCTGAGGTTCAAGAACTGTAGGGAAGCGTACGCCATGCTGTATGCCGAGGGCGGGCTCAAAGGATTCTGGAGAGGTAATCAATGACGATTTGCGAAATCAATTTCCTGCTTTGCGTTTATAGGTCCTTGAAGTTCAGGCTCCCTAGCACAGCTGGTCACATTGCCCAATGACTTTGTGAAGGTATAGATGAAGTCGGTAGATCCTATGGTGCAAGCCTGTAAAGTTTAGGAAGTATAGAGGAGCGTACGCCTTGGTATAGGGTATTCCCATGCTGAAGGTGAAATCGAAGGATTCTAGAGAGGTGTTCATTTTATATAAAAACAGTGGTAAAGAAACATATGGCCCGCCTGATGGTAAGCGCTCGAAATAGCCTCGCGTTGCCTACGCTGTCTCTAGCCGGAAAGGAAGTGGAAATTTATACTTTAACACATAGAGTTGAATTACGTGTTACACTATGCGTTAAAGTATAAATTTCCACTAGTCTAATCTACCATAAAATTGTCTCTTCAAAGGTGCCGTACCAAATGTGCAGCGCGCCGCGCTAGTCAATATGGGCGACTTAGCAGCATACGACTACTCGAAACAGTTTCTGATGCGGGAATTCGGTATGGCGGACAACGCTCTTCTTCATGCGGCCGCCGCCTTCTCCGCGGGCTTCGTGGCCGCGGTACTGGGCACCCCTGCTGACGTCATGAAGACCCGCCTTATGAATCAACCCGTGGGGCCGGACGGGAGGTACTTATATCTCGTTAATTAATATAAAGTGTTCTGGCAGAGTATTGTCAACGCGTTGCTTTACGCGGCCGCCACCTTCTCCACGGGCTTCGTGGCCATAGTTCTGGGCACGCCCGCTGACGTCATGAAGACCCGCGTCATGAACCAACCCTTGGTTCCGGAAGGGAGCTATTATTCCTTACACGACTATTGGTAACAATGATATATGGTCGACAACGCGCTGCTTCACGTGGCCGCCGCCTTCTCCGCGGGCTTCGTGACCGCAGTACTGGGCAACCCCGCTGACGTCATGAAGACCCGCCTTATGAATCAACTCGTGGGGCTGGACGGGAGGTACTTATATCTCGTAAATATAAAGTGTTCTGGCAGAGTATTGACACCGCGCTGCTTCACGCGGCCGCCACCTTATTAACGGGCTACGGGCTTCGTGGCCGCAGTACTGGGACCCCCCCGCTGACGTCAAGAAGACCCGCTTCATGAACCAACCCGTGGGGCCGGGCGGAAGCTATTATTGCTTACACGACTACTCGTAACAATGGTATATGGTCCAAAACGCACTGCTTCACACGGCTGCCACCTCCTCCACGGGATTCGTGGCCGCAGTACTGGGAACCATCGCTGACGTCATGAAGACTCGCCTCGCGAACCAACCCGTAGGGCCGGACGGAAGGTGCTTATATCTTATTAATATAGTGTTCTGAGTGTGTATTGACAACGCGCTGCTTCACGCGGCCGCCGCTTTCTCCGAGGGCTTTGTGGCCGCGGTACTAGGCAATCCCGCTGACGTCATGAAGACCTGCCTCATGAAGAAACACGTGGAACCGGACGGGCGCAAGGTGATTATAATTTGTTTTTGGTACTTAGTTACCTGCCAGCGTACGCGCTTGAAACATTTGCTGGGGCACATGGCAGCATGCTGGTGTTGGATCTTTATCGAGCTGAGTTGAGGCAGCGTTCATACGACTTGGAACAGTTCCTGGTGCGCGCGTTCGACATATTCGATTATTCTACTTTGTACCAGGTCCAGCTAATTCTCCCACCAGCAAGAAAGTAATTCTTTAACTCTACCTAATCTAATGATACTTTTATATCACGAGCGCCTAACTTAAAGCAATTTTGAACGCTGTTAAGGTTAATAGAGATCAAGAAAAGAAAAATCTTTCTTTGACATCTCCAATATTCGAGAAATATTCTGTACTAATTTTGACACATTTATTATTAACTATAAATATTTCAAGGCTAATATTATGTTTTTCTCATTCTTTTATAGATAAGTATAAATTATTATCAATCACGGACCACCGTCAATTATAGTTATGCCTGTACTACACTTATTAGCATTTATGCTCTAAGACTCTTATTGATATTTATACCAACGAATTCATAGTTGAGGTGCTCTCGGTGCATTAGTGTTATTAGAAAAGATATACCTATTAAGATAAATCGATTTATATCCGTAACCAGGTTCTTTGAGAATACAAAATTTTAATTAACTTTGTCTTTAACGAAAGAAGAAGGGTTGAGAAAATCGATAAAGTAATTTGCCAACAGTATTACGCATTTTCGATACAACCAGTCAGAGGGAAAATTGTGTTTACTTAGGTTAGGCCGTACCCATAAGTGTTAAGTATGATTAATTGATACTTTATAACTATGTAAGAATCTTTGCGCAAAGGCGCATGCATGGTTCATTTCAGTTTGATTTCAGAGCATTCTCTGAGATCGAACCGCAACGCATTCGTTACAAAATTGAGCACTAAAAAGTATAAGCTTTTGTGTAAAATATATATAAATGTCCATTGTAAAATATGTTATGCAGTTGTCGCAAGAAAGTTGGTTAATGAAACCTTTTTCGCCATTTATTAACAAACAAGAAAAAACTTGAACTTGTAAAAGAACTATTGGACTGCCTAAGCTTAAGAATTTTATGAATTCGTTTAAGAGCACTCTAGTTTTCATCTAAGTCTTGATTTATGTATGCGTTACCATCACAAAAGATTAATCCGGACTAATATTATAAATGCGAAAGTAACTCTGTCTGTCTGTCTGTCTGTTACTCTTTCACGCCAAAAGTACTGAACGGATTTGAATGAAATTTGGTATACAGATGGTCTAGACCCTGAGACAGGACATAGGCTACTTTTTATTGCGAAAAGGGGGTTGTAAGGGGTTAAAAGGTGGGGTGAAAAGTTGTATGGGATTGGGAACTACGAAGCCAAACTTTTTGTATGCAAGCTGTTGGTGCGGGATGAGTGCACAATGTCGCATAAAAAACGATCGAGGCGCTCAATCGGACTCTGAAACATATCAGAAGCAACCAGAATTTAATGGGTGAGATGGTAGTGCTGCTTGCTGGTGATTTTCGACAGACACTACCTGTCATTACCAGAGGCACTCCAGCAGATGAGATAAATGCATGTTTGAAGGCGTCTACATTATGGGTGCATGTAAAAAAATTTAGTCTCATTAAAAACATGCGAGTACAACTACATAATGATACGCAATCGGGGCAATATGCAGCTGCTCTATTGAAAATCGGGGAAGGTCGAATGACTACGGACGCTAACGGCATGATTACATTAAATCAAGAATTTTGTAATGCTGTCCACAACTTGGAAGATCTTAAAAACAACGTCTATCCCGGTTTGGAATATAACATGAGGAATAGAGTGGCTGTGTGAAAGGGCAATATTAGCACCGACCAATGAAATCGTGGGACAGACCAATGAACAAATGATGTCACATGTGCAAGGCGAAGTTGTCGAATATTTGTCAGTAGATATTGTCATGGACAGTGAACAGGTAACATCTTATCCCACAGAGTTTCTAAACTCTTTAGAGCTGTCAGGAGTGCCGTCACATAAGCTGAGACTGAAAATTGGGGTTCCTGTTTTGTTAATGAGAAATCTCGAAGCGCCGAGACTATGCAACGGGACTCGATTGCAAATTACGCAGCTAGGACGCAATATTATTTAATAATCTCAATACATCCGATACGTGGATTGACCATATCATTGTATCTTCCTCAGATCGTGTCGTTAAATTCGGTCAAATCTCTGCTCCTTGCTTCTCCAGACACGATCTTATTTATATTGCATACGATGTGAAGCCTCCCAAATCGAAGCCTAAAATGATCTCCATTCGGAACTTTGCGAGGATGGATACGGAAAAACTTGAGCGTGATGCGAGTTTAATTGATTGGTCTCCTATTCGAGAAATGCCCTCTGCCAACGACATGGTCACCTACTTTAACACGGAGGTTCTTAAGTTATTTGATAGGCACGCTCCTATAAAAAAGGTCAAATTAAAACGTCTTCCGGCGCCCTGGATTACACCTGGAGTGCGTATGGCCATGCGAAAGCGTGACAAAGCTTTTCGCATTTATAAAAGATGCCGTACTGATTTGCATTGGAATGCTTTTAGAATTGCTAGAAATCGTTGCAATCAGATGGTGAGAAAAGCTAAACGCCATTACATTCATAAGAATATCCTGGAATCTTCTCCTGCGGATACTTGGAAGTTTCTCCGTACCCTTGGCATTGGTAAATCACAACTTCGGCATAAGCCGTCTTTTCCGTTAGATGAGCTAAATAAACATTTCTCTTCTATTAAACCTCTTCTTACCAATGTCAAATTTTCTACTATCTCTGCTCTTTCTTCCAAGGTCCCCTCAACAAATTCAGAATTTTGTTTCAATTTCTTAACTGAAGATGAAGTCCGAAAGACAATTCTATCCATTAAGTCTAATGCTGTGGGCTATGATAACATTAGTCGAACTATGATCACTTCAGTGCTAGATTCTGTACTTCCTGTCTTGACTTATATACTTAATTTCTCCCTTACATCTGCATCTTTTCCTGATCTCAGGCGTAAAGCCTTAACTATCCCTCTACCTAAAAACAAAAGTCCCACTTTGCTTAGCCACTATAGGCCTATTTCTATTCTACCATTCTTATCAAAGATCATTGAAGCCGCAGTCCACAAACAACTTACTTCATTTATTAATTCTCATAAACTTCTTTGCCCTTTTCAATCTGGTTTCCGTCCCGGCCATAGTACCACTACTGCTCTCACCAAAGTTCTTGAAGATGTCCGGGATGGCCAAGAAAAAGCTCGTCTGACACTATTAGTTTTAATTGACTTTTCAAACGCTTTTAACGCTGTCGATCATGATATTCTCATAGCTGTCCTTTCTCGACTAGGATTCTCATCTTCAGTGCAGAAGTGGTTTACTTCTTATCTTCGAGATCGCTGGCAGGCTGTTCGTTTCGACCAGGAGTTATCCGGTTGGCGCGAGCAGACTGCTGGTGTTCCACAAGGCGGTATTCTTTCTCCTTCACTCTTTTCTTTTTTCATAAATACTCTCACAGAACTTCTAACTTCTTTTTACCATCTGTATGCGGACGACTTACAACTGTACGCCAGCAGTGACAGCCATCATTTGAATGAGGCTGTCGCTAGTCTAAATCGCGACCTCAGTGTGATCAATGACTGGTCAGCTTCTTTTGGTATTTCAGTAAATCCTACTAAGTGCCAAGCTATCATTGTTGGCAGTTCTCGTCTGCTGACCCAAATTGACCTTACTAGGATTAATTCATTATCTTATGATGGAGTTGTTATTCCTTTTTCGACTCACGTGATGGATTTGGGTTTAATTATCGATGACAAACTTTCGTGGATAGACCATGTCGATTTCATCTCGCATAGGGTGACCAATTCTTTGAGATCTCTATACAGGTTTAAGTTTTTTCTGCCTATTCGCACCAAGATTGCTCTTGTTCAATCTTTAATTCTGCCTATTATCGATTATGCCGACGTATGTTATCCAGATATTAATGAAAATCTTTTAAATAAGTTGGATCGTCTTCTCAATAACTGCATTCGCTTCATATATGGCTTACGTAAATACGACCATATCTCACATTTTCGTCATCAACTCAAATGGCTTCCTATTCGTGAGCGTAGGAACCTAAGAGTTGTTTGTGCTCTTTTTAATCTTCTTTACGATCCACATACACCAGCTTACCTGAAAAGCAGATTTAGGTTTCTGTGTGATTCTCATGACCGTGTCCTCCGTTCAACGGACAACCTCCTTCTGCATACTCCCGTCCACTCTTCTGGCTTCGTCTCATATTCTTTCACCATCACGGCTGTACGACTCTGGAATGACTTGCCCCCTAATATACGTAAAGCTCCTAACAAATTTGTATTTAAGGGATTGGTTCGTGAGCATTATCTTAATATAATTAATCTGCGTTCTCATACTTGACTGGCATAATTATGTGTATGTATGTATTGTAGATATAGCATATATATTTACATGTATGTAGTGTATATATATTTTAATATTTGTGTATTCTATTGATATATATATTACCTACCTGGTTTATTTAGCATATGTCCATATTGCACCCCCGTATTTTTAGTTCTCACGCTTTTACTGGTCGACTGGTAGAGAATGCCTTATGGCATTATGTCCGCCAATTGCTGTTTGTTTTGCAATAAAGTATAAATAAATAAAATAAATAAATTATTAGAGCAATTATAATGACAGGAATAGCTAATGATGAAGAAGTTTTGATTCCCCACATACCCATGATCCCTACAGATTTACCTTTTCAGTTTAAAAGAATCCAGTTTCCCCTCAAACCAGCCTTCGCAATGACCATTAACAGAGCGCAAAGGCAAACACTTAAAGTAGCAGGTGTCAATTTAGAGAAAAACTGTTTTTTACATTCTCAACTGTACGTGGCCTGCTCGCGAGTGTCGAGTCCAAACAATCTCCACATTTTAACAAATAATAACAAAACAGCAAACGTTGTGTACCAAAATGTTTTAAATTAGGTCATTTTAAAATATTTTTGTACACAACGTGACGCTGGCCCCTGTAAGTGTCTCTTGGACATAAGGGACCAATAAATTTTCCTAGTTACTTTCTGCCACTCAATGGAATACAGGTACCTTATACCTAATGTAAACAAATATTTTTTATTTTTTTTAAATATACCTACTAAATAATTAGAAATGCTACCCAAAGATACTATTCCACGCGGACGAAGTCGCGGGCGGGTAACAGCTAGTATTAAATAAATAATTATTCATCATCATCAGCCTATTAATGTCCCCACTGCTGGGGCACAGGCCTTCCCTATGGATGGAATAGGGAGATTAGGCCATGACCCACCACGCGGGCCCAGTGCGGATTGGTGGGTGCTAACGGGAGTTAGCATCCACGCATCTTAACCTGCCTTACGAAGCACGGAGGAGCTCGAGATAGAAAATTTTTGGTCACCCATCCAATGACCGACCACTGCGCAAGTTGCTTATCTTCAACGATCGCAGCCGAATGCGCTAACTACTTGCGCCATCGAGCTCCTCAAAATAATTATTATCACCACCAATTGAACGTTCTAAAGTAACCCTATTTTACTAATACTGACTTGGACATTCATGTTCCCTTGTAAGGTTTCATGGAATGAATTATTTGATGGGACAACTCCCTTGTATAATACAATTGTTAGGCCTTGGAAGGATTCCTTCAGTTGAGTGCTTTTCATCTATCTCTCCATTGTTGTGGAAAATACTTGACACACTTGAAATGTATAGAAACTGTTTATATGAGACGCGCCCACCTCTTTATAAATTCGTTGACATTGATCCACCGACCTAAGATAATAAGAAACCATTAATATTATCCTTAAAAAAGATCTGCCTTTGCATTTTTAAAAATGGATATTTAAAACCGACATTTAAGACAGTAAATACCTACATAAAATTACAGCTCCTAAAATAAATTACAATTTTCACCAAAATTCTTCTTCAGAGACATTGCATTTTCGATTGTTTTGATTTGACTCTAACGACTGCCCTTAGAGACGTTAATTACGTTTGATGTTTGATTTATCTCCAATGGTCTAGTTCTAATGCTATCGCAAATGGCGAAAGGACAGCATCAAATTTAATCAAACTTAAAAATTAATGGATAAATATTTAAAAAAAAAATACCTACATATTTTGAATAAACCTATTACAAAAACTAAAACATAAGTAGTTGTTTTGTCTTTTGTGTTCAACAAGTGCACGTGACTTGCGTGTAAAGAGGCGTTGTTATAGCAGAATAGACAAATATATATATAGACTTTAGGTCGATAAGTAACGTCTGTTTTACTTCGGAAGGCGCTGAACAGCTGAGCGTTTGAGGTCACAGAATGAGGTCAAAGTCAGCGCGCAGACTCCGTCCGAATCCCTTTTGCTTTCAATTGAAACGTAACGCTTTAGTGAATTGTAAATACATGCGACAGAAAGTGTTTGTTGAGTAGCTGCTTTCACAATCAAAATGTTTCGTAGGCAATCTGAGTTACTTACAGCTCGAATACACTTTGTTGCAGTTGAAAATGCAGATGGTTGCACCATCTTATGTGCCCAAAATTATTACTGAAATATTCGTATTCAATTTATTTTTCTACTCTTATTTGGCCGAATATATCTCGAATAAAAACAATTAAATACTTTTTTAATTACATAAATAATATAATAATCGGTGAATAAGGTTCCAGGGCTCAACGGGGTAGGTCAGGGTAGGCAATGGTGCGGGTGATATTTTTGGTATCGCAAGCGTCTATAGTCTATGTTGGCCGCTTGCCATCAGCCAGGCCTTATGCTTTTTTGACACACTTTTAACATAAAATAATAATAAACAAATAAGAAATAAATACATTGCTTACGGCGGTGTTCATTTTTTTATAGATGATAATGTTTTGAGACTACACGTGGTAGGGGATTGGGTTCAATTGATTGGTATTCGGTTGGGAAGTGTTACCCCTTTTTTCTATCGAATCTATAACTACAATGGCAAATGGTCTCCTATGGCATAAGCCCATTAATTAATATCACACTAATATTAGAAAGGCGAAAGTTTGTAAGTGTGTATGTTTGTTACATCTTTACGTCTAAACGGCTGGAGCGATTTTAATTAAATTTGGTATGGAGTTAGCTGTCAACCTGGATTAACACATAGGCTACGTTTTACTGCGGGAAAATATTCCTAATAAACCGCGGGTAACACCGCGATGCACAGGTAGTCATTAATATGTTTATGCTCATTAAAAACTCCTTTTCGAAATACCGTAGTAAACCAATTCCGTATGTACATTTATTTCCAGAGGCAAACTGTACCGCGGCATGATCGACTGTCTCCAGCAATCAGTGAAGAATGAAGGCTTCATGTCATTATACAGAGGTTTCTTGCCTCTATGGATGCGGCTGGGTCCGTGGGCTCTCATCAACTGGATAGCTTTCGAGAACATCATGCTTGCTATAGGTGGGAAAACCTTTTAGGTGGGTTGAGCTGGTCTTGTATCTATTTATGGTAAATCAACTTAAGATATTGTATTTTAATAACAGACAATGGCTGTAAGGGCTCCGTTCCCTATGCCTCTCCAGTTGATTAAAACTGTATAAATTATACCAAAAAGTATAGCTATGATAAAAGTATCTTTGTAGGTGATTCTTGTCGGTGAACGTTCACAACTAAACCCTTTACTTACCAAAACTAAAGTCGAACATATTTTGAAACCTTATATGGTTAAGCCATTCGATCAACAATTCTATAGATAACGGGTCAGCGAGTAAAATCCGTTTCGGTAAATATAGCCTCACTTGAGGCGTGAGATTTTATTTTAAATTAGTTCGGTTAATACAAAACGAAGTATATATAGTAAGTCATAACGTTGATTTCACATTTTCCTTTTTTCACCTTTATCGTCTTTTTCCCCCAAGTATCAGATATAATTTAGAAAAGAAACAAGAGTTCGTTTTATAATATAAAAGGTCGTATGTGCGAAATAACATTTTGTTATTTGTAACCTTATTTCTTTGAGAGACAGTTGTTATTAGGTTCCACTTAACTGTTTTAAACATTTATCTTTGTTCATTGGGAATCGAATGTAGCTGCATAAGGCCGTATACAGAAAGAAAGCCGAAAGCCGATCGGCGCTGGTCCTTTTTCTATGGACCAGCGCCGATCGGCGCCGATAAGCGTCGATAAGCGCCGATCGGCGCCGACTCGCGCTGGTCAGCTGCAATTTTAAATTAATAAACAACGACAACAGGTACGTCAATTACTACACGCAATTATTTTTTAAGTAGAAAAATGGATAATGACATTTTGATATCCTTAGTATTCACTAAACAACCTCTGTGGGACAAAACCGACAAAAGGCACTGTAATAGATACGTGGTTGACAAATGTTGGAAAGAAATAAGCGAGGCCATGAATGAAGACGGTGAGTAGGTATTAATTGATTTTGTTTTAGTTTGTCGACTTACTTAAATTATTATTTAAATCGGTTAAGTATCTTTATTTAAATATTACCTATGTCTTAAGAGCCCTTCAACGATATTAAATACCCTAGATACAACCTCACGAACAAAATCGTGGCCGAAACCTGTCTAATAGGTACATTGGACGATCCACGGAACTAAGCACGGAGTAAATTGATCGCGTAGTGAAAAACAATATAAGGCATTATTTAATCATTGAAACTCACCTTTAATGCATACTTTTTAAGGTCTTAATTAAAAAGTATGCGTCAGAGTTATGACAGTTCAAAATGCAAGCAAGGTAGAATTTTACGAATTTATTGCTATATGCGGAAGAATATACACCTTATTCATTTGATTTTACGCGCAGTTCTGAATGCGCTATTCGCAATGTAACAGATACGGACCGTGAGGAAAAGAGACAGCTATATTACCGACCATGCATTTCAATATCACAAATATTTTCTATCAAATCAGTTTATAGTAAGTATTAGAACAAAATTTGCTTCCAATGCGTTAAATTAACAAACGTTTATTAGATACCTGTCGATAAAATGACACTTTAGTATTTATTTCGTATTTTTTCACGGAGCTCTGCGAAATCTCGACTGTCCAACGGTCCGCGCGGGGTTTAAACGCCGTGTTTCATGGTGTCGCCGACTCGAGAGGTCCCGGGTTCGAATCCCGGTGAGGACAGATGTTTATGTAATGAATATGAGCATATGTACTCCAGTCATGGATGTTTAATATTTATTTCTATATAAATATACTTATCGATGTAACACAAGCCTGATAGTGCTTACTTTGGGGCTAGGGTAATTGGTGTGAGTGTTGGAAATATTTATTTAGTATATCCAGCCGGTTTACGATAAATGCACTCGAAGAATTTGTGACGCGTGCGACATAAAATGTCATCATAGATACCTCGAAGGGCGTTGGCGCCGTACTGATCGGCGCCTAATTGTCGAATTATAAATAATTTGTATTTGAATTATTATCCTTAGATTAAATCAATCTAAGTTATAATCTTTTTATAAATCTAATAACTTTATCTTTTATTAACTAAGCGCTAAAATTATTTGTTTCGTACTTACCGAATGGTGACAACAAGTCTTTCTTCTGGAAGGATTGGTTGTTTATGCCAATTACACCAATACTTCATCAAACGGTTTTCCACTAAATCCAAAATGTAATTAAATGTTTTTTTAGTCATTCTTGCATTATGCATAAAATCTTTGATCATCAAATTTCAATTCTTTAACAAATAAATGATGGTATTCTCCGAAACGTTTCCTTTCTCTATTTATAGGATGTATACCTGTTTTTCGCATTTTTAAATAAACATTTCCTAACAAAACCAAATCATCGTCCGATGAGTCCGACATTTTGCTTGATCTGCTTTAATCGGCTTCCTTTATGTAGGAAGAATCGGCGCCGATAAGCGCCGATCGGCTTTCGGCTTTCTTTCTGTATACGGCCTAAGTTTAAACATACGCGGACAGTTTTTAGCTTTGATTTTGTTTGCATCTCGTTATCTATAGAATTGTTGATCAGAGGTTAAGGCTCACAAAAATTGTACTTTAGGCAACAAAAAAGGTTGGCCGAAATTCCAATGAAAAAATGGTAATTTATTTCCTTAAGTTTTATAATAAAAGAACTTCGGTTCCTAGGACAAACCTATCATTGTAATTGTATTAATATTATTTGAATAAATGAATATATTCAATTTACTTCAAAAAAAGCCGACATAACAACAACCACCCATAAAAATAAGTTTCATACAAGTGTCATGTGCTTACTATAACAAAAAATAAGTTTAAACTTTATTTAAATCGCATGTGTTGTATCTATAGTAATAATTTATTCTTCTTTCTGTATCAATGATAAATTTAATGATAAAGTAAAAAATACAGTGAATGAGCATATTTTAAAAATGCCCCTAAATAAACTTCACGTGTGTTGTTTACTTTGTTATGTGGTAAGTTATTTATTTCATGCAATATCAACACTAGGAATTCAATCTATCTTTTGCAATGGCAAGATATAGATTTTTGATTGTTAATTAGAGTTTAACCTCAGGCATATTAGTTTTCATGTAAAAAGCATCAACTTGCGTGTGTTACTTTTTGGTCATCGGATTCTACACACTTTCCGGCAGGAATTTAACATAGTTAGGTAAGAAATGAGCTTGTTTTGTTTTTTGTGTGTGAAAATCGACTTTTTACAATGTAAAGTATACTCTTTTAAACTGCTGTACTTTACATTTGAAGAATGAAATTTCTCCATGAGGTTGACGTATTTTTTTTTCCACGTGTGTTTATTCTCGTGTGTGGCGTGTTACGAAGTTGTGTGACGTCACACACGACAAAATATAAAGATTGGTTTACACAAGTAGAAAATTCGTACTATAGAAGGTTTGTACTATATATATTATAGTTATTTTGCGTAAATTCTGATGATAAAAAGGATTTCATTAACTACTTACCTGTGCTTCTAACTATTGTTACATGATTTTCCTTTTATATATTTAAAGGGAACAGCTCTATATAAAGAGAAAACGCCGGAAAAGTAATAAGTAACAGAAAATAAAAAAATATTAACATAAACAAAATAAATAGAAAGTAAAAAAAAGAAATACTTTATTTAATGTGTGTTATTTCTATTTTCTAAGTTGAAACGTAATTACTTATGTTGATTTTACGTATACGACTTTTATTTATTTTGAAATGTTATTCCTTACATCTTTTTTAAACATTTCCATCCTTTCGCTATCATGAATTATTTGGGTTCATGTTTTTTTGGTAGTTTTTTTATTGTTATTATGTTTTGTGAACCAGGCTTAACAACATTTCCAACGTGTTACGTTTTTCCAGTGTGTTATTATGTGTTAAGACTTCACGTGTGTTATGGTACAAAGTTTCTGAGCCTTAGCCATATATACCCTATATTTTGAATAAATGAATAGAGCCCCACAATTAATATTAAAAAGTAAAAAAAAAATAGACATAATATAAAATAACCTTGTTTTGCAGTGATTTATACATTTCGCGTGGATATATTAACTTGATGTGTTATAAGTAGTAGTGGAATTGACAAAGGTGCTAGAATATTGTAAATAATTCATAATATTTGTAATGGAATACCCAAGTTAATGATATTCCTACAAAATCGTTGACAATAAATTCTGTAGTAGTTGTAGGTATTGTTCACAAAGTAACATACAAAACTTTCTGCCATAAAAAACCTTTTAACAACTTTATTCCTAGAATGATACAGTTTTTATATTACAATTTTGACTTGTTTTATTTAGATAAATTATTTTTATTTCATTTCAGAAAGATCAAAAATAGCTGTACTTATTTATTTTCTACAAACTGTATTTTTTTATCGTTTATACAATTTCTTTACTGTGTTATATTAAGAAGACGCACATAAATTAAATAAACTTTTATTTATTCAAAACCTTAAGATCCTTTTAATAAAAGACCCCAATATTTTACCTGTTATATGCTTTACACATATTTAGGTATTGAAATTGAAATAGTATTGGTAAGTAAAAATAAAGTCAAATAGATTCATTGAATTAGAAAAAGTGTAGTCATCTCATAATTATTTATAAACAAGAATTATGAGATCATAAGTCAGCTGTGATTCACATACATGATAAAGGTCTGCTTTAAATCAATTTAATAAAATATTTTGCGTGGAGTTACTTACTCTTGATGTTAATAGTATCATAATGTTAGTACTACTCAGTTCATTGGGATTACAAGTATTGTTATTTCGTTACCAAGTTCGAGTTGTTGAACCTTTATAGTAATTCAAATAAAACTCAATTTTCTGATAAAATGTTTTATCAAATAGATATAAAGCAGACTATAGATTAAGGTTCCACAAAATGTTTAGTCAATAGTTTTATTAGTTAAGTAGTAAGTGTATATTTGGTTTAATTTAATTGTTAAATCAATTTGTAAAGACATATTGAATGTGATGTTGGTATTTAATAAATGAAATATTTATATAACGTTGAAGCAACATTTTTGTTTCAATCTTTGTATTACCTCTTTTTGATGGGGAGCCACGCATCTTTTTGAAGACCCATCTTTGAATGACAATTTAATGATGAATGACCAAGCTAAAAAGGATCAGATATCGAGATATTGATGGCAGCTATTTAGTTGGATATTCGTGTTCGCTATTTTTTTTTTATAGATAGGTCTGACAAATGACTTCACCCCACCGGATGTTAAGTGAAGGTGAAGTCCAGATGCGAAGATAGCTGATACAGCAGTTCTACCCTTAGATTAAAACAAAAAGGGTAGATACGGTACGTTCATACTTGCATCAAACAAAAACTGATCCCACGGCAGCGCGAACGGGACGGCGAGATCCGCGTCACTGCATTACCGACCCGAGCGAAACAGCACGTTAAGTTTCAACGGCAGCGCGAACGAGACGGCGAGATCCGCGTCACTGCTCTACCGACCAATCACGCGACCAGTACTCGACGTCACAATAAGATTCAAAACTAACAGCATTTTTTATGAAAAAATATATTTTACACTACTTACGAATGAAAAGTGATGCCGTGGGTTTTATTTTTAGTTCTTGAGCAATTTGAGCACTTTTTAATATACTTTTTTGATATACTTAGGCATTGTTTTATCATATAAACACAAAATATTATCAATATTTATTTTTGGAGTTCACATGTACGTCGTTTGCATGTCAAGTTGTGACTAAAGCTATTAGGGTCGTGGACCACAACTTGTGCGGATCACTTTTGTGAGGTTAGTGCCGTATCTACCCTTTTTGTTTTAATCTAAGGTTCTACCTGCCACACCAGCCACCCTCACCCTGCCGGACTGCATGTTGCTTTTTCTTTTCATTCTTTCATTCATCAGGCAGTCTTTTCACTCCCTATAAAGCATGATAAGAAGTTGACAAGTTTACGAATAGCCAAGTGGAGGGCCGACATTACATAAGGATTTCTTTGTCTAACTTTTTCGTATTCCGCGTTCTCTTTCATTTCATATTTGGGAAAGAGATTAATAATGTCACATTGACACTAGTTTAGCTTTGCAATCACAAAGGATTTTAAAGTTAGACAATAAGCCCCAAATACTTTATATTAGAACATCAGAAAATGAAACACAAAGTTACAATATTAAATTTATTAGTAAAAAATATTATACATCTTCCACAATATTGGAGAATCATAACTTAATTATTTAAATATTTGATTATTATAGATTATATAGCACTTCCGATTTCTTTAAAACTTGCCTTCATGCACTTATTTGTCACTATAGCGAGAAGCACAGTTTTATGGACATATAAAATCATGTTTACAATATTATAATAATAGTATTGAATTGGTGTATTGCAGTATAATATTTCGTGGGCCGTTCAATCACAACATGCTGGTAAGTTGCTTCCTTAACCTATACGTACACACATTAAATGCTTTGCGGAAGAAAAAAAAAACAATGTTTATAATTAATACGGGACATATTACATTTAATACGCGATGGGCAGTTTTGCGGCAGTAATAAGTAAAACTTTTACCCGACTCAACAATGCGAGGTTCTTTAATAGAACTTTTGTTAATAAGAACTGTTATCACTTCTTCACCGGAATATAGACCTTAAGGTCATTCCATTGGTTTAAATTTGCGTCATCGCCCGCATTGCGGGATTGCCCATCAGCGTGTTAGTAACAATGTAGATCTTAAAATGCTTACACGAGTCTTAAAACGTAGTTTCTCAAACGTTTCACGATTAAAATTCTATTCATGTACGCTCCATAAATATACTAATTTTGGGTACAATACAATAACAAAAATAAATATCTACATTGGATCAACGAGCACTCAAAGTTTTTTTATCCATTTCAAGTCTTGACTAAATGTTTTACTTTCTAACTAAGTACAATGACACAATTCGAGTGCCACGAATTATTACATAATCACATCGGAATTAATACATAACCTTACCATTCAGCAGCCTAAATACTACTTTCGTCGAATATTCACTATAAAAAACTGCATTAATTTACATTTTAAAAATTTAAATTTTATTCTTTAAGACTTTAATTTCGTTTACATTCGTTACTCGCTCATTAATTGGTAAAAACACTAAAACGGTAACAAATAAAGAAAGAAACACATCAAAAGCGAATACAAGCACGATGTTACACATATTATAATTATTATTGTTATAAAATCTCGCTGTACATTCCATTCTATCAAAATGTTGCCGTACAAAATAAATTGACGAATATTCTTCATAGGCATTAATTACCATAATATTGTGCGTAACGGAAACTAGTTCATCTGATACTAAGACTAACGATGAGAGCTTAGCGTTTGGAGGGCGCAATAATTTTCATTAATCTTTATCCTACGTGACTATGGGTACCAGATT
The DNA here is from genome assembly GCA_902850365.2 of Chilo suppressalis. Lineage (NCBI taxonomy): Eukaryota > Metazoa > Arthropoda > Insecta > Lepidoptera > Crambidae > Chilo > Chilo suppressalis. The sequence goes on along the minus strand of OU963903.1, from coordinate 18,114,212 downwards.
ACATAAATGTTTCATATGCCGAAGAAAAAATATAAGATTGAAATGTATAAAACTGAACTTAAAATCTAACACTTAACTAACATCATGTAAATGGTAAAATATTTTTAAAATGAGCATTATACACTAATAAAATACGATAAATAATGGTCATATTTCTTTTTAAAAAAATCACAACAAGACGAAACTTAAACTCGTGTGTGTATATGTGTGTGGGGGGATGACAAACCGCCTTGATCCCGTTTACCTTTGTATTACTAAACGTATAAAATACATATATTTATAAAAAAAACTACAAATAACATTCTGGCACGTAAATTAAGGACAAAAATGCTGCACCGCAATGCAACACGTCACGATTACAAAACATTATATAATTATTGAGAGAATACAATCATAAATTCGTCACGGAACAACAAAACGCAACACTGCACTAATTAATTATATATATTTTTTGTACTACCAAAACATCATCATTGTATTGCATAAATTAAGGCGAATAGACCCAGCGGCCAAGCTGACCGCTTGACGTTGCTACTCTCAAATTGCTAAACGGAGTAAAGATTTGTTGGAATCCATAGACATAGAGAAGAGTGACGCTCGCATGAAATTGACAACTCTCTAGAAAGAGACTCAAACAAAGAAACAATCAACGCATAGACTAACAGTGGGCCTATCGCTGCGACTTTGTCACACAAATCTGCCCAGTTTTTCTTCACAGTTGATTACAGAATGCAAGTCTATTCTCTATGTTGGAAACGAAGCACCATGTATAGAAGCAAATCGGGGCCGTATACAGGTGTTGCCTTTATGTACGTGTCCACGGGCTCGCATCGACAGTTGCATTGTTGCATCAAACGTGTAATTGACTCCCAAGTTTGTTACATTGTAATAAAGGCTTTTTTCCTAGTGCCAGTCACTGTCATTCTTTAGACTGAAATTATTTAATCTCAAAAGCGAAAACGTGATTTACTGATTCGGACTTTTAAGTTTATTCTTTCAAAATTTATGACCGAATCCAATATATATGTATTATTAACGTTCTATATCCAAATTGTGATTCGATCGCTATTAGTTCTTACAATTTGGCGCTAGTGTCATAGTCTTACTTGAATATAATAGAATTTCAATTTTGATTAATACGAATACACTAATTTTTCATTCATAAATCTATTGATAACTTATACAAACTGCCGATGAGTATTTATTGCATCGCTTATGCATTGTTTGGAAATATTATTACTTTTATCAATTCTATCTCGTACACAGTTCTCATTTTTTAAACTCGGAACAAAAATCTAAATGGAAATGGCAGTTGTGTCGGCAATTTCATTCCTATTCTTTTAAAATTCGTCCTTATATTTTTACTTCTCCATCACACAGATCTAACCTAACTCTAACTACTTAACATTAGTTTGGTAGTGTATTATCACCAAATATTTACTGGTAAGTTTAGTTCGCGGCTGTGATATGAGGAATAGAATCGAGAAAAATCGGACGAGTTACCACCTAGTCTACCGATCTGACACGCACCCGTGGACACATTCTAAAGACCTATATTTTGAGATTGTTCAACGAATCCACAAGAACAATTTACACCGTCGTCCTTACCCACTTCGTTAAGCACTCGATATTATTTCTCGCTAGAGAATAGACTTAGAGATTGGACCGTGCAACTCTTGTATGAAACTGACATCTCTTTATAAATGTTTTTTTTTATATCTCTTTAGAAGGTTCTCTCTTTCTGAGCGACGGTGTAGCCAATACGTTTACGAACTTATTGTCGCACGATAGCTTCCTATCTCTTACACTTATCGGTCCTTATCAGTTTTTACAGTTGGATAGTGAAATTGACATCTCTCTAGAAAGTTCTTTATGAGCGATGGTGCAGCCAATACGTTTACGAATTTGTGGCCGCACTATCGCTTACTCTTTCACACTTATCTGTCCAATTTTAGGGCCTGCGCTGCGTTAAGCGGGAATACGAATATAATAATATGTGCAGACATCCGCTACGCATGCAGTTTCATGTTATTTCATATAGCAGGGCTGCCTGAGGCGGGATGAAATGCTCCCCGGTCCCACTTACCGTACCCTTCCAGGAAAAAAGCATTGTCCAATCTCTATGTCTGTCTCGAATAGCTTGACGATAGTCAGTCAGCCTGTACCCTTAGTACGAGTTTTACAATTACGAAAACTATGATAGTTTTCGTGAGCTCGCACTCGTACTAATTTTGTTGTTTTCGTTTCAATACAAAACAGTGTTTAAATTCTATCATTAAATCATTTGCGTCTTCTTAAATTTTAAGTATATTTGGTTAGTGTTTACCAAAATGGACATAGAAACATAATTTACAATTACGAAAACTATCATAGTTTTCGTAAGCTCAAACTCGTACTAAGGGTACTGATTGTAGAAGGGGCGTGAAGAAACCAACGTTACCGTACCGTGTTACGTACTAAGCGTCCTTGTGTAGTGATATGAGCGTACCTATAGTATAGTGTGGGCGTCGCGCGCGCGACACGGCGTCGGAGGCAAGAGCGGCGCGCACTATGAGTGGTAGGCGGTCACGTACGAAGCGGGGAATAAGCCGCGTCTGTGAGCTATCTCTCCCTGCGAAACAAATAACATTTTTAATCACCTTCACCACATGAGTATAAGAATGCACAGAGTCAAAGCTCATTGGCGTAGCTCAGGATTTTTCCTAGGGGATCGTCCGTTTTTTTTTTGTCTGGGAAATGCCTTACGCACCCTTCAACCACCTGGGGAGCGAGAAGAAGGTATGTGGGACTTCTGCCTGCGTATTACAGCCAGCCCTTGGGCCGGGTGACATGAGCCTAGGGTCCTGCCTAACCACAACTAAAAACCAGACAATACTCCTGCACCGGTCACCCGGCGTACATTCTGAGGACCGCAGTCCCCCTAATGCACGCCGGGAGTACGGGTGTGGTCGCAGCAATCGTTACCGACTGTCCGCGAACGGACCCACGCCGATGAAGATGCCCCGGAGTATTAGCGGCATCAGGGGATCGTTCCATGGAACAATAAAGCCCAAAACACACACAAAGCGAGTCGTGTTCCGTGCGTGATGTGTGCGGTTCATAGTGCTCACACGCACAGAGCGGGCGGGCCGGCTGCGGCGGTATCTTGCGTTGAAACGGCTGCAAAATTTTGGCGAGCTTCAACATGTTCGCCAACAGTGATGATTATAGTTTCTATCGTAAACAAGTATGCCTACGTAAACATGCAATTATATTTTCATTGAGATCCATAGCAAATAGTCAAATTATTTGTAAACAAACACAAAACCCCTAAACGCACGTCCCGCTCACGCTTCTGTGTGGATGCCTATAGGAAAATACGTGTAATACGACGATTGTAACGACGCTACACCCGTACCCTTATACCGTACCAGATTGAACCAATATCGAATTCGATCTCAATACGCGTCAAATATCAAGAAGTTTTGTATGGGAGATTTTTAATTCTCGTTACGTTCATTGTGGTGCTGTTCAAAATCCATACAAAACTTCTTGATATTTGACGCGTATCGAGATCGAATTCAACTACATGTTCGAATTCGATATTGGTTCATGCTAAGGGCACCGCTCCCTAGCACTTCGCACTACGCGCTGTCTGTAGTGGCAGGAGCCGGGGGCGCAGGTGTTGTTATTCATTTATGTCCAAGTGAATAGACTATAGGCAGATCGCTTAACTGAGGAGTCCTCGTTTGCGGGGTAAAGGGTGTGGAGGAGGACGAGAACGGGGACAGTGAGAGGTGCGGGCGGGGGGCGCTAGTAATTTTGACAAGAATGTGCCTGCTGCCCGCAGCCGCTCTAACGGTCCCCGAATAGCTAAATAGAGTCGATGAGGACGAGAACGGGGATCGTGAGAGGTGCGGGCAGCAGGCACTCCCCCACTCTCAGACCCTTTACCCCGCAAGCGAGGTCCCAGTTAAGCGGTGTACCAATAGTCTAGAGTACGGGACGGCGCGACCCGCCTAATGTGTGATTTGGACTTAAATTGCTGCATAGAGCAGCATATATTCAGAGGAATTATAAACAGTCATAACAATAGGAGCAAAATACATGGATTAACAACAAACTATATAGAAGCGATGAAATAATTTTAATATCAAACTTATTTCTAACATTTTGGGTTAATTAATACACTCCTGTTTATATTTTCCCGGCTGACGTATAGAAAACAGGAAAAAGAACTATGAATATTGTATGACTCAGTCGCAGTTCAGAGAAATCAATTTCATATTGATACATGATAAAATATTATCGTCGTCGACAATGTCGTTACAATGTTAGGTAAGTTTATGTAACATCGTAGTGGTATACAGTTATTTACAAATTTATTCTTTAAATACTTGATAAACTTTCTATTTACAAAACAAAGAACACAGAATAAGAATTTTAATAAAATTATTCACGATAAAATAGTAAATTTTGCCGATACGAATTCATAGCACCATACAGATTTAAATAATATGTATAAAAAATATGGGTTTACTTTAAATGTGGGAAATTAATTAATGACTTGAATCAATCTAGACACAGGTTACAAATTTTGTATATACCGTTTTCATGAAAAACAGACAAGGAAACAAGAGAGGGGTTTAAGATACAACACTGCTACTTTGTATAAAGGAAAATAGATTTAGAAAAAAATATTTTTTGGTTTTGAATAAAAAAAAACTATTTGCTTCTAGCTATAGCAGCTAAAGTGAGAGATGGCTTTCGCCATCCTCAAAAATAATAGGGATGATGACAAACTTTTTTTTTCTTTGTGTTTCAGGTAGATTACTAAAATATATTGGACTCGTATTTTTTCTTTACACACATAATAAAAACATTACAGATATCTATTGATTCGAAATGTCGCATTACTTCACGTCTGGGTACAATTTTGACTTCGAACTGATATATTAAGTCGCCACTCCCAAACTTTGACGCTTTAACTTTGTAATTTTTTTTGAAAACAAATGCGCCCAATTTCTTTTGATAATGTACCTGATGAACTAAATAGAATTTCTTTTACCTTGTCCGTCATCACCCCTATATTACCTTTTACCTCTATTGATTTCGACAAATCCTGTCGGTAGCCGCGAATAATTCTGCTTGAAACTGCGTGGGAATGTCTGTGAGCGTAATATCAATGTGTGCCTGACAAAAATGACGCTTTATTCTGGACAGACTTTCTGCATAATAGGAGACGGCGGTTATGTACTCTGTGGTTTCACTCTACGAGGAACTTTTAAACATAAGATCTTTAAGCGAGGTAGGCCTTAGCGGAATTTCAGCTCGAACTGGAGCACCCATTTGGGGAAGTAACCTCTACCTTACAGAGGAGCACAGTAAATTAACACTACCTTTTGGTGGTATCGTGTTTCTGTCGTTGAGTAAAGTTTCAGGACTTCACGGGGTAGGGGATAGGGTCAGGGTAGGAATCGGCGCGTGATATTTTTTGTATCGCAAGCGTCTTTAGGCCGCTTACCATCAGGCGGGCCATAAACTTGTCTGCCACCCTTTAAACTAAAAAAAAACTGAGAAGTCCTAAAATTTAAAGTGAATATCGACTTGTCGCATCGCATACCTGCCACCAATGCTGGTCTGAGCGATCGGTGACCGTGATGACGTCACCGCGCCTGAACTCCAGCTCGCCCGCCTCTTGTGGAGTGAAATCGTATAGCGCTTGTACCAGCATCTGTAAACAATAATAAAGCAAATTAAAACAACTTCGTCATCTACGAATTCTACTATCAATGCAGCGTGTAAGTAGTCGAAATTTTGTCTCTAAGCCTACTCCTATCCTTATACACACATTCACATCGGACTTCAGTCCTCAAGATATTGTTATCATAAGTAAATTGTGTGAAACTCTATCCATATATTCAATAGCCGATACATCAGCTGTAGACAACCTTCATATTATACTTGGATAGATTTTTATTAGAACAATGAACACTGAAGAGATTTCGTCATCATCAGCCTATTAATGTCCCCAAAGCTGAAGCACAGGCCTTCCCTATGAATGGCATATGGAGATTGGGCTATAACCACTGCGCGGGTCCAGTGTGGATTGGTGGGTGCTAACGACCGCAGCAGCAGCCGGGACCAACAAGTTAACGTGCCTTCCGAAGCACTAAGGAGAACTCGAGATAGTAAATTTTTGGTCAACCACCCAATGATCGATCAATGCGAAAGGTGCTAACTTCAAAGATCGCAGCCAAACGCGCTAACCACTTGCGCCATCGAGCTACTCAAAGACGTGTCATAGACAACTAAAGTTTTATTGACACCGAGATAATACTAGACGGAAGAGTTATCATAAGTAAGAACAAGGACTTGAAATAATCTTATGATCGGCTCTTTCCCGTGCTCCTGATAAAAGCTCACCTCATTGAAGTTCAGCAATTTCTACAATCTAAAAATCAATACTTTATGAAGCTATAATCCTGGCGAGTTCTCCAACAAGCGCTTCCGGAAAAAACATTCGACGTAAAATTTATCAGTCCTTTTATTCACGAAAAGCTCGAAATGAAACGTTATCCAAATAATTCGATTTCTATGATTTAGCACTGTTCGGGTATTGGCATATAAAAGAACAACAGAGACAATTGTGTATAATAAGGACGGTATTTCAATAATAATACAGAAGTGCATTGTATTGTTTATTACGTATTTAATTTTATTGAATGTTCAGATCTTTCTCGACACACACACGCAGGCGGTCCTTTTTCTAGTTTTCTTATATTGATTATTTTATTTTATTCAACACAAACGCACAGATTAGTTAATAGTTTGAGCTCTATTTTATTCGTCACATACAAAGCAAAAAGTTTATTATCTTACCAATACCAATGTTTTTTTTAAATTTATTATAACACTTCATTTAAGCAACCCCATGTTAACTCAGCAATTAATCTTAATAATAACCTATGCGCAAGGAGATTAATTGAATCAGTTTAATTAATGTAACACAGCGAGTGACCGATTTATTACATTTATACATATTCATAATAGGGAATTTAATTAGGTATTGCGCTACATATATTACAAGTTCAGTGCCAATTTAATAACATTTCATATGTAAATAGACATTATATTCAAATGGATATGCTCGAATACATATTATTATATGAATTATTTTGTAGTAAATATTGAAATGTCTGATTTGGAAACTAAGTATCCATATTATGTATTCAATATTAATTTTATTTATTGAGGTAATGCCAAAGTTTGGAGAAGAGTAAAATAAGTGACCTACCCAATTTTTATGTTACGGGTTTTATAAACATATTTTATTATGTCTATTTTATACTTGGATAGAATAATTCTAAAGAGTAATGAAAAGATGTCTTTTATGTATTTTTTGTACCTACTCTGTGATTTTAAATTAAATTTTACATCTCCCATCAAAAAAGGAACATGAACATAATATTCTCAAACCCACTGAAATTTCCCCCTGTTCCATATATTCCTACTCTCATTTGGGAGTTTTTTTATTCATTTATAGCTACCAGTTGGGATAAATGGAACTTTCTATTCCATCCCTACTGATACGCACTGGTAGGGATAATTGGATATTTTTTTCCATTTATCGCTATAAGTAAGGATGAGTTTTCAAGAGTTTCTTAATATGATTAACTAGGTGATCCAGAATTACTTGTGATAGTGAATCTTTTTTTTATAAATTATCTCTACCAGTGCGGATCAGTAGGAATATATGGAATAGAAAGTTCCATTTATCCCAACCGATAGGGATTATTGGAAAAAAAATCCAAGTATCCCTACTAGTGGAGATATGTCAGTAGGGCTATATAGAACAGGGGAAAATTTCTTATACATTTCAAAAGTAAGCCGGTTTCTGCAATAAAATTGCTTCGAATTCGTTGTTCGCGAGTTTATAAATACTGTCATACAGGAAAACAATAAAATATTGTATTGTCTGCGGTATTTCAGTCACAACAAAAAAAGGCAGTATAGAGATCTCATAGCTACATAACAAAGATACAGACGACTAGGGCAAAGCAGACTTTCAGCTTGAATTAAAGCTCTCTTAATTACCACCTTACAGAGATTGTCAAACAACGCTACCTATCTTTAAGTGCTTTTGCGTTGATGTCTGTGAGATAGAAGATTCACGGAACAGACAGGTAACGACATACGGAACAGACAGGCAGATATTCATTCGCATTTATATTATTAGTATGGATATTACTTAGCTGCTTATGTTACAAAAGAACTAAGTCTAATTTCTCCATCCGCTGGGGATTAATCATACTGGTAATAACAAAAAAAGGGGCATCCATTTCGTTGATTATTACCAACTAATCCATCCATAATAATATTTAATACGAAAGTGTGTCTGTCTGTCTGTTACCTCTTCATTCTTAGTAAACTGAACCGTATGAAATTTTGTATAGATAGTTTGAGCCCCGGGAAAGAACATGTAGTTTTTATCCCAGAAAAAATCTTTAAGGGGTTAAAAAGTTTAGTTTGTATGGGAAATCAATTGATCCACGCAGGCAAAGTCACAGGCACCGATTAGAGTAATAAATACAAAAGTCTACGCTTTCAAATTAAATATAAACAGCAAAATCGATTTAAAAAAAGTTTGGTACTTATGGAGTCAAAGAAAATATTGTTATGTGAACATGTTACTGCTTTTCGTCGCGAATTAATACTTTAAGAGTAAAAATAAGGAATGCAAGTTCGTTAAGAAATCGCATAGAGTTCACAGAGATTTCGCGTGTAAGCACTAGTAATTTATTTTATGCTTATACCTATTGTGTAGAAGCATAAAATAAATTACTTATCTGGAAACGCTCTATACTAAATAAACTTTTTCTATCTACCTTATATGAAGTTAGCAGCAGCATCTTGATAAAATCACAGAAGCAGTTTTTCACAAGGATTCCGAAACGCACGCTTACAAAATTGAGATATACATAGAAAACGAACTATATAACAAAGGTTATAAAATATTAAGAGCCCATTCACATTTTTAGCAAAAAAATCGTAATTTTTGAGCGCCTCGTTTACCCCCTTAGAAAAGATTTTGACTATTTTCAATAGAAGTAAACGGTAGATTTATTTTTCCTATTGTAAGTTAATGTAGAATATTTGCAAATACTATTTTCCCTTTTTTGTAATGATTGTTCTACTGCAGCTAGTTTACGGTAAAAACGATAATATGCACAACTTCAAATGCCTAAATCTCTCAATAATGTTCAATAAATTAGATCAAATTAATTACTACGATATTAGAAATATGTTTTTGTTTTAACATAATGTATTAGAATTTTGATTTTCCATCTCATTAATTATTAAAAAAAACATCTAACCTCCGTGAGTTTTCCCAAAAAATAATGCAGGTTTACCTCGTTTCATAAAACTAATCTATCATCATCGAACTACTGAAATATGTATATATTTTTATAATTAGTTCATTAATAATTATTTTATAAGACTCAAAACATCACCCGTAAAATGCAATATATACTAGTGCAAATCTACCTACGCGCCGATCAGTACGGCAGCGGCGCAATTTTGTAAAAGGGCTGTTAACGAAAGGTTTGTATCGCTAGTCCGTGCCGAGCAAATAGTTATAATCAATTGTCAACACATGGTTACTAAGTACATGGACGTAATACAAAACACATAGGCAGATCGCAGTCATCATTTACACGGCAACCAAAGATTATAAGCAAGTCGAACGGCTGACCGGGTTATTTTCGTAGTTTTATCAGGGTCACGCTGCCATACTATTTACAAATTACACAGACGACGGGTGATTTTTATTACAGACATTCAGTCGATTCTGCTTTGTTTAACGTTTACCCGTTTTGCAGAGAACGGCCACCATCGTTGTTCCTTATTTATATATTGGTGTCGATTCTGGCGTGATTCTCTAAACTTAAAACTAAATTTAACATCAGTCTCTCTTTTTCATTCTGTATAGAGAATGACAAGGAAACACTGTTGTCAAATATAAGTTTAGATTTAGAGAATCGTGCCAGAATGGACACCATTATATATACATATTTCCAACACTCACCAATTAGCCTAGCCCCAAAGTAAGCACTGTAAGTAAGGCTTGTGTTTTGGGATACTAGGGTAACGGTTAGAATACATAATATTATATTGTACATATATAAGTATATTTATATAGAAATACATATTAAACATCCATGACTGGAGTATAAATACTCGTATTCATCACACAAACATCTGCTCCCACCGGGATTCGAACCCTCGAGTCGGCGACACCATCAAACCCAGCGTATGAACCACTCAGCCACAGAAGTCGTCCTTAACGCCTAGAACATTCATCCCACAATACGACCTAGGTGGTTTGATTACTATTAAAAGGTTATATACATACCCGAGTTGACTTACTAAACTGAATAGGAAATTAAAGAGTATTTGCGGTTTCCCGTTTTTGTGAAATAATCCAAATATATTACAAGAGCACCATTGTCAATATTAGTAAACGATATCGTGATGACTCAGCAAAGAGTTATTAGTTTAATTTATTGTTTGATGAAAATAATAAGAAAGCTGGAATCGAGTACCGTTATATTTTTTTTAAATCTAAAATTAGTTTTTGGGTTGGGTTTTTTAAGAAAGAAAACCATTATAATCACTCCAATTTTGTCCAAGTCCTCAGCAACTCACATAATGTGAATCGAACATAGGGACTGAGGCTAAGTTCATATTAAAGAATCAATAATTGTTACATTCTGGTAACTTAGTAGGTAATCAACGGACAGTCTTAAGGAGGTGACCGAAACTAATTCCTGGCTATCGTACAATTTAATCAATCAAATCAACAGACAATACGGTTCTGGTGTTTAGACCCGTCAACTCATGATACGAACAAAAAATAGACACTATTTTATTTTAGATTAGAAGAACCATGACCACCATGAATGTTTGACGACAGTTCGATGTTACGATAACGATCGTGCCTATCAGGTCCTGCCCCCGCCCCCGCCCCCTCCTTGCTTGAGCTCCGCGATATGATATATAACGCGGTTTTATCACTTTCAATTGTCAAATTGCTATGGAGTTTGACAGTTCGACGCGATAAACAACGTTATGTAATGTAAATTGTGGTGCTCATGCTACGGGGACTGGGTTCAAATCTTGGTAAGGGTATTTGTAACATTCCAGTCGTAACTGTTAATATATTCGTTAATGTTATTTATTATATCCATCGTTTAATATTCTTAATACCTAGCTCTGTTTCATTTTCAAATACAATAAATAACGTATTAGTGCAAAGCATCCGAAATTTATTAATTTACTTTATTGTCATGTTTTAATACCGCTATTACAGAATTGCGCCGTTGCCGTACTCTGATCGGCGCGTAGGTAGATATGCACTAGTATAATATTGCATTTTACGGGTGATGTTTCGAGTCCTATAAAATAATTATTAATGAACAAATTATAAAAAAAACTCACGGAGGTTAGACGTTTTTTTTTTTTGATAATTAATGAGATAGAAAATCAGAATTCTAATACATTATGTTACAACAAAAACATATCTCTGATGGCGTAGTAATTAATTTGATCTAATTTATTGAACATTATTGAGAGATGGAGGCGTTTGAAGTTGTGCATATTATCATTTTTACCGTAAACTAGCTGCAGTAGAACGGTCAGTACAAAAAAAGGAAAATAGTATTTGCAAATAGTCTACATTAACTTATAATTATTTTGAGATACTTGGATTGAAGTCCACACAATATGGGAATAATTGTCAATTTGCTTTTAGTCGATATTCGCTAGATAGTAGTTATAAAAGATACAAATAAATCGCAAGTAAATCACCCAAAGTCTCCGATTCTTAACAGGAGGGAGAAAACTGAAAACAGAGCAACCTGGAAAAATACTCCTCATTATCCTCAATGAACACGTAAAATTTATTTACCGCGGCGACGAGTTATTGGTAAATACTATGTTACGAAATTATGTCACAAAGGAAATATTTGCATTTTTCCTCAATGAAAAACCGATATGCTTAACTGTATGTATGAATAATTATAGTAATATCTATGTTACGTTATTTCGGTTCGGATATCAACATTTTATAAGTCACCACAACGCAGTTTAAGACGCTTTATACAAAATAAGACACTCGTTCGTACCACATTAAAAATGGGCAGCAGCGCCCTTATTACAAAGTCATAAAGACGCGAATAATTTAACTTACCCGTAGGTATAAATTACACGTTTTTCCCACTATGTTATGCAGTTGTGCCAATAAAACAGTTTGACGTAAACGCGTCATAGTAAATTTAATGCGTGGAAGTAATCTGACGTATGGTACACAAATATTTGTCTATATCTATACTCACGAAATTAGGAAGTCATAATATTTGAAGGTTTGATATGTGCGGTGGTTTAAAAAGACTATCTTTATATGGTAAAATACGATGGCATAGAGCAGTGTCTCTTAAACTGTTAGGCACGGCCCACTATCAAAATTTACGGAGCCCTGTCAAAGAATTTTTTACGAAACGAAAACAAGCGTTATTGATATTTAATAAAATATTAACTACGCCCCCCGATTGATACACATGCTACGGATCCTTAAGTGGTGCGTGAACCCTACTTTATGAAACACTGTCATAGATTATCTCTTTTTCGTTTCTGACACAATTTCAGCTCTGCGGCTCAATTGCCTAACGGGATTGCTATGGTTTTGGCTACAAATTACGACTTTATTTTGTTATTCCTGACCGTCGAAGGTTTTCAAATACCTTACGCTCATTTTCTTCAATATCATTAAGTTATAACCAATGCAAACGAAAAAAAAACTTCGACGGTCAGAAATAACAAAATGTTCGATAGCTTCAGCAATCCCGCGATTGATCCCCTGGTTACTTTACGTACTCGCATTTAGAATGTAACACCACTGAATATATTGTTTTAAGTAAGTTTACTATACGTGTTTCCATTCAAGAGGAGTGTGGAGTTCGTTAAAATATTTGTCTTTTATTGCTCCTCTGGGTTTCTGCCTTCTATCCCGGTTTTACTAGTTATAATGCTATTGGTTACAGCTGGAGCACACACTTCGTCACATGATGGGATGGACTGTGATTCTTTCGGATTTCTGTCCATAGTGAAGTATCCAATTTTGCCGTTAATGTAGATACTTGCATAGACTGGCGAAATATATAACACGAAATTTGTCACGTAGGAGGCTTACTAGACGAAATGTGAAATTTCCTCGCACCATTTAATCGTGCTGAATTTTGTGACATTATGAAAGTCTAACTATGTTATTGCAGAGCAGAAATTAAAAACGCAATAGTATTATGTCGTGCGTAACATAATGCAATAAATACTAATTTTATTCGCGCTTTATGGACTATGAGTTTCAAATCAAGCAGAATAACGTATACATACATAATGTTATAATTAACTTGTTAAGTAAGTTTAAATACAATAATTACTAAGGAACAAACAATTTATGTGATGAGATCATTATAAAAAATGGGGCATTTATTTAGATTTACAGTAAAAGGATTTTCGAAGATCTTTGGATCAAAATAAGAAGAGAAAGCTAATAATTAAATAGTGAAGAAAGCGTTTCTTTTCATCACGCTCCAGCCTTTAGCTGATAAGAGTTTTGGAACTTTCGATCACATACCAATGCAAGGGCTATTAAGCTATAGATAAGACTTTAGTTCGTAAGTGATTCATTAATTATAATCTGTGACTTGTTTAAGGACAAGGCAATTTAAAGAAATAGGCCAAGTCATAGACATGTCGGGTCTGAGCGCTAGCAGGGTTTAGTTGCGTACGTACGTACATATTTAAAAACGTACATATAAAAAATAATGGTCTTGATTTATGTTTAGTTTTTTAGATATCAAAACTTTCCTTCCTTGAAAACACGCAAATATGCTTTCCCAGTTATAACATAAGGAAAATTGTGTTTCCTATATAAAGTGACAGGAAAATAGAATTCAATTAGTTTCAATTAACGTAGTGATGACGTAAACATATTTTATGACGCGCGAGAAGGTTATAACGTATCACATAAGTAACTTCATGTGATAAATAGTTTTATCAGTTCGCACAGTTGAGGGCGTCGCGCTTATGTGAAATTTCGGATCGGCGATATTGGAATCCGAGATATATTTCTCACTTCATTTTATTCGTATTAGTTCATAAAACTGCACATATTTTATGACTATATTTGATATTATACCTACTTAGACCAGCTTTAATAAAAAAAATGTACCAAGATGTGACGTCAATATATCTCTGTAATGTTTAGATTATGTTAAAAAAGAAAAATTCATGTCCAATACCTTTTGATAATCAACGTGATAGATCAAGAAAAAAGTTAGTTAGTCATCATCACAATTGCAATGTTATAAATTTTATTATGAGCCTGAATTGAATTGTGATTAATTTTTATTTTATTATAAATATTAGTGCCTATCACACTAATATTATAAAGGCCAAAATTTGTAAGTGTGCCAGTGTGCATGTTTGTTTCTTCTTCACGTCTAAACGGCTTGAGCGATTTTAATAAAATTTGGAATGGAGTTAGCTGACACCCTGAATTAACACATAGGCTACATTTTACTGCAGGAAAATATCCTTAATAAACTGTACATAACCGGTAACACCGCGGGGCAGAGCTAGTAAATAATAATTATGTCTTACCTCCTCTGGGACAACGTCTTTGAGCTTGACGTCTTGCAAGCGGCTGACGGACGCGGTGCGGTGGTAGTCCACCAGTTCATTGAGCGAATTGAACTTCACCACCCACAGAAAGAACTTGCTCGACGCGTCCCTTAACACCTTGAAGTGTTGTACACCGTCTGGACACCTGTGGAACGAGATAATAGGTCAGAGTACAAAAAAATATGAGATGGGACTTGAAATAAGCGAGTACGGGATAATCGCACAAAGGTGCTTCAGGGACAAGTGGATAGCGCGTTCGTTCTGCGATCGTGGAAATTAAACAATATTCGCATAAAGATCCGAAACATCGTGAATATGTAAAAATATCAAATCCCTTTAAAGTGTATTCGTGACTTCGTCTGCCTGGATATATTGGTTTCCCATACAACGTCGAACCCCCGTTTTACGCACTAAAAAGGATTTTCCAATACACCTCCTGTGTTTTGGAAAATCCTTCTTTACCGCATGCCTACATCATAATATCTATATGTGTGCCAAATCTCAGCGCAATCCGTTCAGTGGTTTGAGAGTTTGAGCTGTGCGTTGATAGATCAGCCACTCAGAAGAATATAATATCAAGCTTCTCCGGCCTTCGGAAGGTACGTTAAGCAGTTGACCCCGGCTGCATCTGGCGTTGTTTACTCACTAATCTGCACTGGAATTACGTGGTGGGTCATTGTCATAGCCTAATCTCCCAATTTCATCTACAGAGAAAACCTGTGTCCCCACATCAATCGATCGATAGTTGGTCGATGTAATCCACATTATGTTCTGTTATCAATATCGATCGCTTGGTTTGGAATGGTGGCTGTTGGAATGATTCCATTATGGAGGCGCAAACTTAAAGGTATCTGATTGCGACCGTCATTTAAAACTAGAGTTTGTATAATTCATCTAGGAGGACCATCGACATCGAGCAATAGGTTAGTTAACAACTGACTTCATAGTCCATCCATACATTGACTAAATGTGTTCATTTTACGATCGATTGGCGATGGATTGATTGGTGTGAGAAGCCCCAACATTCTATTTTTAATAAAAACAACGATCATAATAAAAAAATAAAGTTAATAATAATTTATATAATCAGGAACTAGTTTAACGGAAGTTCCAAGCGTGTCATATTATGTGTGGAATGGAAATGATTGGGTAACAAAAACAAAGATAACTGGGGACATCATTTTAAAAACTGCATTATTTTGGGAGATGTGATTAACAAACAAACAAACTTTCACATTTATAATTTTAGTAAAATAAGTAGCCGGAGCCTAACAGGGTACGTTCAAACCGGCAAGGTGATGATGGCTAAATACTGCAGCACTCTTAATACAGCTAGGTGTATTATACGAAAAAACAATTGTGACCCTCCCTCAGTACCAGAGAAATAAGATACTAAATCAATATGATTTGTTAGTTTGTACGAATTTCAAAAGAACTATCTATCTATATCCGGTAGTAGGTAGGCTTTTGTCATAATAATAAATTATGTCTGTATTATCTTTTATAGTCTAATAAAACTGAGTTTTTTTATATTATTCATAAAAATCCCCCTTATACACAACACTGTGTTTGTTTCAGCAAAATATTTCCACTTTGTTCCCAATTTCAGGCGAGCCATCGAACTGGGAGTGGCAGCGCGTGTGTTAGTCAAATTACCTTTTAGAATTGACGTTAAGTAATGAGATTTCGTTTAATGGTCTTGCTTGACTCAATTAAAACGGCAGAATTGAGCTTCTACTGCAAAATAATAGATGAAACGACATCGCCCTACTTGGAACTGTCGTTATTCAAGTGTTACAATATTTTGGTTTAAGAAGGGATAGAAACTTAAAAATCTGTATCATACAAATTCGATTTGGTTTCAACTCATATGTTGAATATTTTAAGTATACACTTCAAAAAATCAAAGTCCCACATGTTATGTGTTCATATTCCGATTTTATTCAAAAGAAAATATTATTAGAAGATAGATAACTAACTAAGAAAAGAATACATTACTGCTAGCCTTCTAGAACACTGTCCGTTATCTAATATCATGAAACTGATTTTATTTATTGTGTATTGAGATTGTGTTGAGAAGAAATGAACTCAATATCTAAATAATATTAAAAACGAGTTAATTAGTTTATCCGACTATCAAGCTGACAAGCCTTAAATGTAAGTAATAAGATTGACCTATTATAGGGCAGAATACTTTGGGGAAACTATATTGCAAGTGACAATAATCTAAGATATACATATAATGTAACTAAATAAACCTCTATTCACACTAATTTGACCTCACTTAGCTAAGGGACACGTGTGACGTAACACAATAAAGTTAGCTAACGAGATGTTCTTAAGAAGGTTTGGTAACATTTTCCCAGGCATGCAACGAGTGACCCATTGTACGACTGCAAGTATTGTTGGACTCACGAACAACTTGCTAAAAGAATCATGACTATATTTCAGTCAGTGTAACCTTTTATCTCCCTTTTCCATTCATAAGGAAGGCCTGTGCCCTAGCAGTGGTTGGCAACATGATTAATAGGCTGATGATGATGATTTTTTTTATCATCGACTTGTAGGTCGCGACTTCGTCTGCATGAAAATATTGGTTTCCCATACAAACTTCCGACCCCATTTTCACTCCATTTGATTTAAGGTAGGCGTAGGTATTAATGAGGAGCTCGATGGCGCGGGTGGCTAGCGCGTTTGACTGCCATCGTTGAAGTTAAGCAACTTTCGCAATGGTCGGTCATTGGATGGTGACCAAAAATCTTCTATCTCGAGTACCTCCGTGCTTTGGAAGGCACGTTAAGCAGTTGGTCCCGGCTGCATCTGCAGTCGTTAGCACCCGCCAATCCGCACTGGGCCCACGTGGTGGGTCATGGCCCAATCTCCCTATTCCATCCATAGAGAAGGCCTGTGCCCCAGCAGTGGGGACATTAATAGGTTGTTGATGATGATGAGGTATTAATTGATCTCTAACTCTCAAGACCGACTTTTATCTACAGAAAACTGTTTAAGAAAAATATTATGCTATAAATAATCGGTCAACATTATTGAGATACGAAAGTTTTAGATATAACGCAGAAACTAACCATCAACAATTCTGTACAGTACAAAAATACATATTCATTTTATTTATTTACTTTTAACGTGTTCCACAAGCTCTACTCTTCGTTACAAAATGAAATATCTAATTCTATATAGACTTACAATTAAAGAAAGTTCAAAATTTGTTAACACGATCCTTATTCTATGTTGCTATTGGATAGATTTCTCTCATTGAGTTTCATAAATTAATGATAAATCAATATTTATCAACAGAAGATGATTGTAAACGAAAATTTATAAAGAGAGGCTCGATTTCAGCTCTAACAAATTATAAATAAATAGTCCAATAGCCCAAACAGGTTTCAGTACAATCAACATGTCGCTGATTCATACTCTTGGTCGGGAACTGGTTTAACCTTGCGAGAAAACTAAATAAATATGGAGTTTTGAAGAGTGCTTCGACTGTTCGAAATTAGCAGTTTCTTAGATATTTCTGTAAAAAACTTACGAGATTAAACATAGCAGCATCGCTTATCGTTTTATGATGTATAGAAACATGATGTCTGTATGTTTATAATGTCGATTTGTATTTAAATAAATCTCACTTATTAAGTCGTGTCTCGATGTACATATGAATAAACTTTTTTTAAATAGGCATTAGGAATTTATGACTAATTCTAGAATGGATCTAACCTAAGCCACAACTAAATACGACAGTGTTTTTATCATAACGTATAAAAAATTAAAAGGCGAGACTGCTGTCCAAATGTTAGTTTTAAATTTAGCCGATCTGGCCTAAAATGTAGATATTATTTCTACATATTAGGCCAGATATGTAGAAATTTCATAGGTCTCAGCTCAGTCGTCAGGAAAATATTTTAGTTAAGTATATATTTCAATGTAATATTGTCTTTATCGTCGGGGGTTTCTGATGTTTAATGTAAGACATATCTAGACGTAATCGTATAAACGAATTCCTATTTATTTGTAGGAATCAAATCGGAAAGAAAAATAAATAGTTATTTAATTTAATAATTTATCAATATGGATATAGAAATGTACCCATCAGTTTCATTAAATGCAGTTTATAAAAACAGTAGAATACTTTTGTTTGGTAAATATAAAATATTATTAAAAAATCCACGTTACTACAGTTTTTATTGGTCAGCGGTTTTAGTGCTTCCTATATCCGCCATTATACATACATTATAATGACTAATACATCACTGAGACATTCCCAACTAAATAAAACGGACTCGGCATGAGTCAGAGCAGAGCGCGAGTAGAAGCGAGAGCAAGCTCATTTTTTTATCAACTAATTTAAACGCAACTAGACTTTGGTCTTCTTGCGTTAACATGTCCATGTGTAAATAATTTTGCATTTGCATTCGGATAGAAATCAAATCGGCATGGCAGAGACATATAAAGAATTTTAGGACATTGTGGGTTAAAATAATTACTAAGTATTTAATCGGGAATTGCTTTCCCTGATTTATGAAAGGGGTTCATTCTAGAGGTCATTAACAACAAATTAAGTCCCGTGAATGCAACTGACCAGGAGTTCTACTCTAATTCAACGAAAAACTAAATCTCGTTCGAAACTTCGCACTTTTCTCACTATGATTCTGGTTCGTTTTTATTAATTATAATAATATTCGTCTTCGGAATATAGATTGAGGTAGAAATTTTAAAGCCTACTCAAAGAAAGCTTCAATTTGATAGTTTATCGTTAAAATTAAGTACAACCTTAAATTGACGAAATTAAATTTCGCTATCGAAAGTTCGTTTCGGAGAAAGAAGTAGACCTCCTGACCTGTGTGCGGCAATTGACCAGTTCTTCTTTTTTGTAGAACTGCGTAATCAGCAGTTAAAGTAACAAAATATTAAATACTAGTGGCCCGCCCTCGCTTCGCTTCGGTGTAGAGCTGTAGTGTAAACTATAGTTTTTGTTCTCAGGTTTGTGCTATAAAGAATGACTTTATTTATATAATTACACGTGCTATTGTGAGTCAACTATAAAAGATAGACATATGCTGTTGCGGGATATTTTTTAGACAATTTCATGTAGAATATTTCCGTCATACATGATTTCTATGTAACTTTAACCATTAAGGCTGCACCCGCGACGGAAGCTTAAAAAATGGAGTAACTTCTCCCGTTTTCCCAACATTTCCCTTCACTACTCTGCTGCTTTTGATTGTAGCGTGATGAAAAGTATACTATAACCTGCCCAGGAGTATGAAGAATAATTGTACCAAGTTTCGTTAAAATCCGTTGAGTAGTTTTTGTTTCTATAAGGAACATACACACAGACAGACAGACAGACAGACAAAAATTTTACTGATTGCATTTTTGGCATCAGTATCGATCACTAATCACCCCCTGATAGTTATTTTAAAAATATGTTTCATGTACAGAATTGACATCTCTACAGATTTATTATAAGTATAGATTAATTTGACTGAACTTAGTTATGCGGTACAACAAATAAGAAAAATAAACATGTACGTATCCTTAGCAGTTTGTGGCTGATTCTACACTACGCAATGCGCAAGTATTTAAATTCGACTGGTCGGTTGTAGTTATATCGTCCTTGATTTCAGTGAAAAATCTACGGGCGGCGGTTGCGGTTATTCAATATCGTTGCGCGTAACACATAGAAAGATTGAAAGTTATAATTTGTTTGTGATATAGTTACGAAGTAATATTAACATATTATATCAAAAAGTTTTTTATGTGTTTTTTTAAAGATTTTATTAAATCTTTTATTTATTGTTATTTTTTATATTTTTTTATTAAAGACAAGATAGAAATTATCGCTAGAAACAGTTGGTGACGAAAGAATATGTCCTCCATTATACAGAATGAATTTAATATATATACTATATTAGGTATATATACAACAGATCATGTCGTCCCACATCCTAGTACTGTTTAAAATTCCTTAGATAACCTATTATTAGCCTTATTATTAGATAGTATAGAAAATACGTATTTTTGTTACGCTGTTGGTTTTCTGAATAAAAAAATAAATAAATTATGAATCTGGTTGATTTTCTGATTGTAGTTTTTGCAGGTGAGTTAGGAAGGTACTGTCATAAAAGCTCAGTATAAGCTAATCAGTAAAGCTTTTTGCCAACTAACTGTTCTTATTTTGGCAAGATATAAAATTTTGTTATCAGATGTACCCAAGATAATAACAATAAATCGAAAAAAATATATATAAATCATTAACACTCTGTGGTAAAAGTGAAGATTACAAAATTTATGAACCTGGTGTTGTTAAACATTCAGACACTGTTCATTGTCATTGTTTCCTGCGCAATTGCTGACATTATAGGCAGTGAAGCACCAGTAAAGTAACACATTAAAAACCGTAAAAGTGCGAATCGGATATAGGGTCGAACGTCTAGGGCAGACTTTTGGGTCTAGTACCCATTGGACCCTCCTAATTGGACCTTACCTACAAAAAAGTGCCCGTTCGACCTCCTATCAAGAACATGGTGCCCATTGGACCCTCAAAGACGTACTTAATGACACAATGGGAGCTATTGGAGCTCTTAACTATTTGGCTAATTCTTTTGGAACGGTAAAGTACAGTCGTGTAGTAAAGTAACATTGTAAAAGACATAAAAACACAAAGGTAATAAATCTAAGTATTTGATCAACATATTTATAAAATTCAAAACACTAATCATCAGTAACAAACCAATATAAATATTTACATAAAATATAATAATCAAATCACAGATTTTTTACTTTACTTTTAAATCCAATAGAAATTATTTTTTATCAAATAGCTTAACTAAATTATAAATATGGTGTGTTATATCACACAGATTAAGCACAATTATTATATATTCTAAATATTGATAAAATAAATAAAAGCACAAAGGTTATAAATGTAAGTATTTAAAATCAACATATTTATAAAATTCGAAACATCAATCATCAGCAACAAACCATATAATATAATAATCAAATCACAGATTTTGTTATTTTACTTTTAAATAGAAATGATTTTTTATCAGATATCTTAACTAAATTATACATACAGTTTTTATATCACGCAGATTAACTATTGAAGCACAATTATTATGTATTCTAAATATTCGTAAAATAAAATACCAATGTAATATTTTCATATTACATTTTATAAAAAAATGTTTTCTAATCATATTTTTACAATTAACGAGAAATTGCTTATTATAAAAACATACTTTAACTAAAGGATATGGTTCAAAAGCGGTAGTCGGTTTCCGGCAGGGACGAAATATATATAATTTGAAAGTTTGTATAACATGAATGGATACTTTGATTTTTTTATTCATTACCGATTAATTTAAAATCGTATTTAATAATTAAACAATTTTGTAAGTATGCTGGCCACCATATCTTAGTAACGTCATATTTTTAGTGCGTGGTGGCTTATAACGTCAACTCAATCACTATGGCAAATGTCAATTAGTCCAGTCATGGATTATTATCAGAATTATTATCACTGCTCTTGTTACACATTGAACATAATATATTTGATGCTTGGCAACAAAAAATAGATAAATAAACTTGCCATTTACAAATCAATTATTAATTAATTAATTAATTATTATAGATTTATGTTATTTTAATATAAAAAACCGACATAAAATAAAATTCTAGTTTTTTAAAGCCGAAAGACCCACTACCAACATCCATAAAAAAATTAACAGTCTTCTTTTCTAAAACATTATAAATTACCAAATTAAATATTTAAGACACATATGTGAGTAATTTTTCTAAACAATGGCCTATGGTTGTAAGCGCCAGCGCCATCCTTTTGTTTAAACGCAGAGATTGCTTGGGCTTGGAATCTATAACCTTCCTTTCATCATGTGCTTAAGAGGAGTATAACTGCCGATAAAAACACTCAATCTCCCTCAGAATTACAGTCTTAGATTAAAAGATGATGTCTTTGCAAAATCCTAATCGAATGTCTAGATCTAAGCTGTTTTAAGGAACTTTGAATCAATCGAACTTTGTTCGATTTGAAAGGTCTTGTGGAGTTGGTGTTGCGCTGTAAGGGTATTTATTGGTCAGTGTAGCGATCAGCGATCGCCCTATTGAGTGAAACCTTTTTACATTAATGATTATTAATGAAATTAAATTTAAAATTAATGTAATTAATGATCATTCCTTTAAACCTAAAGCACAAACATATATAATGTCCTTTAAAGAAAAAAAGGTTTTACAATATTTACGAAAATAAAAAGATATTGAAGTATTATCATTGTCACTTGCACCCTTATAACCCATAGAATAAAAATACATGTCAGTAGTGCAATATTTGGTTTTGGCTCCTTGTCAATACGAATAAAAGAAAAATAAACATTATACAAATTAA
The DNA here is from genome assembly GCA_902850365.2 of Chilo suppressalis. NCBI lineage: Eukaryota > Metazoa > Arthropoda > Insecta > Lepidoptera > Crambidae > Chilo > Chilo suppressalis. The sequence goes on along the minus strand of OU963903.1, from coordinate 18,091,069 downwards.
ATTTTGATTACTTTTGATTCAATTTTATTTTCTAAATATCTCCCATATATCTTATTGTACGAGTATCTTACTAAAAAATCCAAATGTGTTAAAAATTAGCTTTTCTTAAAGGTTACTGTCATCTTTCTGCGTCCAGTATTTATAGAGCAGTAGACAAAAACAGTTTTTTTTTATTTTTCCTGAAAACTTACATTTTTGTAGTTATCTTTTTATTCTCCGGGGACGGCGAAATATCGTTAATTCGAAGAAAAAAGGTAACCTGATTTCTTTATAATTTGTTTAGGAGTACTTTCTGTTTGGAGTCAGTACTTATACAGTATTTAGTTAGTGGCTTTATAATACCTACTATTAATTTTATTTTTGTCTGCAATTTTCTACATGACTGTACTTAACAAAACTGTTAATAAGGTCCAACTGGCAGTAGGGTATAATCTTGAAGGTCCAATGGGCACTTAAAAAGAGGTCCAATGGGCACATTGAATATAATTTTTTTAAGGAGGTCCAATAGGCACCAATAAAGAGGTCCAATGGGCACATTGAATATAAAATGTTTTAAGAAGGTCCAATGGACACCAAAAAAGAGGTCCAATGGGCACTTTTTGCTTTTGGGTCGAATCTTGAGGGTCCAATGGGTACTAGACCGACTTTTGGTCGCGTCCAAATCTTCATATAAATATGAATAGGAGCTACTGGAGAGTTCACGTAATCCCTTCTCAAAGTTTGATGCGCTCGATTTTTTTTTCTATTTTCTAACTCTTCGAACGGCCGCCCACATCATGCAAACCAGCAGATTAATATTTTCCCGTTATTACTGTGCCAGCAGACCAGTCGACGGCTTGGGTCTGGAAGACGTCATTGCACTTCGGAGAGAGACGACCGAAACATTGCATCGACGTCTTTGAAAATCGGTTCCCTAATGCTGTTGGGTTGCAGCTCCAGGTAGCTCGCAGGACAACCGTGGGCGTTTCTACAATGAAACGAAGACTTCAGGATAAATAGATAGCAGGAGTTGAAGTCCTAAATTGACCACAAAGCATCGCCGAGCCCGCTTGCAGTTTGCACACTAACACGTCAATTGGCATCTTGATCAATAGAGAGCTGTTCTTTTGTCAGACGAGACAAGAGTGTGCCGTTTTTGCGATACGGTAAGACAGGGGGAATGTTTTGCCCAGGCTTGCATCCAGGAGACGGTAGAAGACGGTGGCGGTTCCTGCATGTTCTGGGGCGGCATATCGGCCGACGGCAAAACCAATCTTGTTGGCGTCTCCCGGACTGGTGGTACTTGTAGACAACGATCGCTGACTGCTCACCGGTACATCACAGAGATTCTAGAAGAACATGTGGTCCGCTATACCGGTTTCATTGACGAAGAGTTCACATTAATGCACGTCAACGCTCACGCTCACACTACAGTAATTGAGCGCCAGTATCTTCATTTCTGCCATGCAATGGCCAGCGAGGTGCAGACCTAAACCCGATAAAGCACCTCTGGGACCAAATAAAGCCCAAGGTTCGATTTTGTGATTCCGCTCCCACGATTCTCCAGGATTTCGAAGGGGCCGTTGTTAAGGAACGGGGCAATATTCCTCAAGAGCTATTAAATTTGATAAGACCAATGAGGGAGTGAATGGAAGCCGTTATTAGGGGAATGGAGGGTAACACTTAGTTTTTGGATAAGTTTATTGTGTAAGCTTTAATAATATTCTGTTTGGGTTCTGTACCCAAAGGGAAAAAAAGGAACCCTATTGCTGTCACTCTGTCATCTATCTGTCCATATGACACGGGTCTCTAGATTGTAAATAAAATGAGTTACAGAACTGAAATTTTAGTATTTTAGGTAGAATGCTTGAATATTTAGTTACAAATTGAATTAAATTACTTTTCATTGGATTCCCATACAAAAAAAAATCTACAACCTTTTTTGTATTATGTTTTTATTTATAAATTTTAGACATTTTTTATACGAGGTTCACCTCAAAATCAAAATTAGTAAAGAATGTGAAATTTTGGTATATTTTATATTTTGGTATCCCATAAGGTGTATTTAATCAACTAATACTGGAAATGACAATTTATAAGGTAATTTTACAAGTTGTGATAAAATCAAATAAATAATTTTTCCTTTCGCAGTTTGTTGTCTGAACCCTAATAGGGTGAAGTAAGACACGCACTTGGCCAGATTTGTATTCATTTTATGGTACTTGTCTCTAATTTAATTAAGGATTTTTATTGTGAGGTAAACCTTTTTTACGTGGTTCCAAAAAAAATATATCAAGGTAAATATTGTTTTTGTACACTCCTTATCGATATGATTTAAATAATACCTAAAGTAAAGTTAAAAGTAAAATAAGTAAAGTTTGAAGTAGTTTTTTTTTATGCCAAGTTTGTGAAGTTAAAATAAAAAAATATAGTGAGGTTAAAATAAATAAATTTGGTTTTTATACACTATTTTTCTTTTTTGATTCAAATAATACCAAACATTTTCCTCATCATTCATTCTAAGTATAATATAATTTGAAGCAGATTTTTTACGCCAATAAGTATTATTATTATACTTAAATAAGTATATGGGCGATTCTCAGTTAAGAGGTAATCGGTTGTATGGAAGCAGTGGCACAGCAAAAAGTATCGATATTTATATAACTATATCACTACTTTTATCAAGACAGATGATTTTAATATGATTTTAAGATGATCAGTCATTTTTTTAATTTATTCTCTTTTTACGAGACACCAGGGGAGATACTGAGGACAGGGTAGAGACAAGATGAACTTTATTGCAATGCGCTTAGAGCGCATATTAGGATGCACTGTAAAATACTTATCCGTGCAATCAGATTTATTGGAATAACGATATAAAGCGAAACAATTATCTAAAATATATGCAATTGTACATTCTCTAATAAATTATCATTACTGTTATTGAGCTATTGCATCATTTTTATAGTTTTGTTAGTAGCCTGGCACCATAACAGCCAGGGGAAATATGGCAGGGTAGAGACATTTTCGTTAAAAATCTAAAATTGCCGTAAAACTACTAATTTTACAAAGATTTCAAATAAATAAAAGGTTTGCAGCACTATTTAAAATAAATGTATATAGATATTGTAGTATTTAAACACATAAATACGAAAAAAAATGACCAGGGTAAATACTTTGATCACTCAACATGGCTGCACTTATCGAGCACCGTTGCGCAAATGGCCAAAAAAATTGCCGCGCGGATGGCTAGTGCAGCGCTTGCTGCTAGCTCATGTGACACTCGGTGTCTTCAAGGTCAAAACTACCACAGACTATGGTAAACAAATACGATTTTCAAACTAAACCTAAGGCCAGGGGGCGAGACACGAAACTCGGAGGACACAGTTTGCGTTTTTTTTTATAAAAAGTGCAAATATAAATGAATTTAATGGTTACATACTGTAACTAAGTTATCAGTGTTCATGTTATTACCGATAAAAAAGTAATAATTAAATTTCAATGGACTCAAAATTACTGATTTACAAAAAAAAAAACGGTTAAGGGACAACCCAGGGGAGAAATGTTTTTCCTCTTTGTGCTGTTATTGTAAGTAAATTATGCACATTTAGAATATAATTTTAAGTGACAATTTAGAACACATTTAGTTAATTGAAATTATTAAGATTTTAGACCATAATTTCCAAATATAATGATTTTTTGGCTTAGCCATCGAACATACCTCTTAACTGAGAATCACCCATATAAGATTCACAATCAATTGAGATAAATTTACAATTTGTTAACTTGATGAAGTTTGATGCACACCTAATAGAAAATTTTATATTGGTCCATGCAATAACCCTTTGTCATTACAAGGAAGCAAGACCTTTACATACATTCAACTCATAACAAAGATGCAGCCCTTACTCATAACAGTAAGGACCTGTAAATTTATACTAAAATCGAATTTATCCGGTAAGAAAAAAATATTAAATTTCAGGTAAAGATTATAATTAGACAACCCAAAGCTAACTTGGATTTTGCTTCAACCCCCCTTGCGATTAATAGTTCAATGCCCTTCTGGTGAGTCTATTGAGGTAGGTCTGGCGCCCAAGTACTTTTTAATTTTATATCGACCTATCCATATTACTTTAAAACACAATTTGGCTTTTCCCACATAAAAACCCCTTTTTAATTTTTTTATATGACTGCATTCATTGACAACAACATATTTCAATATAAATATATGTATGCAGTTTAAACAATGTATACAACATATCATGCTCATTAAGTTTCAAACCCTAAGGCCCAAGTACGAACTTTGACAGATCCATAATCATATTGTCATCATCAAATTTTGTATGCAAGGAGCCAGTTTGCTCTTACGACCGGATGGGGCGCTACTTAGTTTTTCATAAAAACTTTAACGATGCAATATGATTTCAGCTAAGTGCGGAAACCTAAACCCCCAACATAGAACATGATGCAATTCAGTTATGGAGCTGTCAAAGTTATGCTTGCACTTCAGTTATAATTTATCAACCTCTGTTTGATTTTCAATAGTACGACAAAGAAGTAAAGTTAAGAATTTAAAAAGTATACCTTAATCTCGGGTGTCTAACAACTGCCGAGTGGATAGCGACATTTTAGAAAAAAAACCTATCTTTAAATCATCATTATATTATATCCTTGCTTATGACCCCAGACCAAATGTAATTTGCAGCATGTCATATTTCATTTAATCAATAATTTTATTTCACTAACAACTCCTTCTCGGGTCAATAAAATCAATAAGAAGACTCTTATCTTTATCCAAAATCACTTCTAACATGCCACTCATAATATGGATAGGCCTAAATTTTAAATACAATTGTTATTCACTCTAGTTTACAGTATGTACCTATATTAAGGGAATTTGTATTACTTTTATATTAATGATAAACTTACTTGACAGAAAGTGAAAAATCACCAGGACTGGACTCACTGATTCTTATCAAGAAACCACCTTCTGGTTTATTTGCTAAAAGTTTCTCTGCGTCTGCTCTTGTAATTCTTCCAAAATACCAACTACAACAGAAACCATTTATGATTTTTAAGATAAACAAGCAATAAATTAAATCACAGCAAATGTTATTGTTGCACATCATTTACAATTACTATTCAAGGTAGTTTTAATTAAATTATTTATTAATGAGATTTAATATGAACTAAGTACTAAACTTTTCTTAAATGAAGTAAATATATTAGAAGTGTAAGTATGTACCTTTGAGGTTTGTTAAGTGATGTAATTATTAATGTATTAATCAAAAGAAACTTACTTGTGACTCTTCATTTGAATATAGTTACTAGGTATGAGACCTTCTTTACCATCTAATTCAGCTCTGTACCAATTCATATCGTCCTCCATGTTAAGTATCTGCAATATCAAAATTTTTAAGAAAGATACTATCACATTGAGTATTTTACTGAACTAAAACCTTTGTACGAGTGAGAAAACTTACCTTGAGGACCTGATTCTTTCTAAAACTGAGTTCATCATCAGCAGTTGCTGTGAAGTCGTGTTTGGCTATAGCCTCCATGTTCAAATTAGGCACTTCACTGAAATGTCACCGAATACCAAAATAACCCGCAAAGTATGCCTCCTATCAATAACTCTTAGAGTTAGGGCATTAACACAATCATAATGCATGTATTGTCTGATAAAATCACTATAAAATAAGCGTGCTTCTCGCGTTACTTCAAATAAATTTTGTTCAATTTCGGGGCACACATCAGTCACATCACCACTTCACAGAAATACTACCAAAAAAAAAAGCAGTTCAGTGTGTGTGACCATATTTAAATTAGGAATCCTGCTAGTTTCTTGACAAATGCTCGTAAACCATGGACGTACTATTAAACCCTACCACTACAATGGTGTCGATTCTGGCGTGATTCTCTAAACTTAAAACTTTTAACATCAGTCTCTCTTTTTCATTCTGTATAGAGAATGACAAGGATACACAGTTGTCAAATTTAAATTTAGATTTAAAGAATCGTGCCAGAATCGACACCAGGGGCGTCGTGTAGCCTTACTGACATCCCTGCCGCAGGGGCAATCTAGGGTGTAAGAGTGGAGATGACCCTTAATTGTGATGTGATTAGGCAACCAGAGGCAATTCTCTAAATTGGTTCTGCAGCAGGGCGGCACCCTTGGTTCCTAAATTGTCCCTGCCGCACTGCACGTTGCCGCGTGTGTAGCGCAAGCGGGGCAATTTCTCAACCAGTTAGTTGTTAACTGTCATACGGAGCTTACGGAGCGCACGTATTTCAATCAAGATGGTGACCGATTATAATGAGCAGTTTGGTCTCGAGTGATAGAAGTATATAAAAATACCGACCCTGCATGTGAGGGGAAAAACAACCACAAACACTATTTATTTACAATACATTTCTTTCTCCTGCCAATTCTTCGCCCAGTATTTCCACCATAGAAAGAGCCAAGGCCCTACCTAACGATCTTTTAATTTTTAATACTCTGGGGGCCATTATCAACGCATGTGTTTAGCTCAACTTATACCTGAACATTAAACAGCAAGCATTTGTGTAGAGACAAGCCGATATTGCCCCGATCGCCGTGCGCCCTAGATTGGCCCTGCGGCAGGAATGATTTGAAAACAGTGTATCCTTGTCATTCTATATATAGAATGACAACAGTGGTGTCGATTCTGGCGTGATTCTCTAAACTTAAAACTAAATTTAACATCAGTCTCTCCTTTTCATTCTGTATAGAGAACGACGGGGATGCACTGTTGTCAAATTTAAGTTTAGCTTTAGAGAATCATGCCAGAATCGACATCATTGGTACCAATTCTAGCGTGATTCTCTAAACTTAAAACTAAATTTAACATCAGTCTCTCCTTTTCATTCTGTATAGAGAATGACAAGGATATACTGTTGTCAAATTTAAGTTTAGGTTTAGAGAATCACGCTAGAATCGACACCACTGTATCCTTGTCATTCTATATATAGAATAAAAAGAAGATACTGGTGTCGATTCGGGCATGATTCTCTAAACCTAAACTTAAATTTGGCGACAGTGGTGTCAATTCTGACACGATTCTCTAAACCTAAACTTAAATTTGACAACAGTGTATCCTTGTCATTCTCATTAAGGAATGAAAAAGAGAGATTGATGTTAAATTTAGTTTTAAGTTTAGAGAATCACGCCAGAATTGGCACCAGTGTATCCTTGTCATTCGCTATACAAAATGAAGAGGAGAGATTGATGTTAAATTTAGTTTTAAATTTAGAGAATCACGCCTGAATCGACACTGGTGCTGATTCTGGCGTGTTTCTCTAAACTTAAAACTAAATTTAACATCAGTCTCTCTTTTTCATTCTGTATAGAGAATGACAAGGAAACACTGTTGTCAAATTTAAGTTTAGATTTAGAGAATCGTGCCAGAATCGACACCACTACTGGTATTAATATAGTTTTAAGTTTAGAGAATTATGCCAAAATCAACACCGCTATCATATTATGATTACAATCTCTAAGTAAAGCAAGAAACATATTAATATGTCGTGGCGTGTCTGGACCTGTGGTTTTGACGCATTTGTTTCATACATTTATTAGGGGTTAGAGAGATAAGAGAATCGACACGACATGACACGCACACGACAAGTTAATATGTATCTGGTTTAAATCGAAGTTATACCACAGACTCGGTACTTATATACGTAATTTTTAATTACGTGAATTAGTTTTCAAAAGCACTAGCTGAGGGCGCTAAGTCAATGTTTGTACCTTTATCCATACTTTATTTGTTTTTTTAATACAGTTTGAATTAACCTTGATTATTTTAAAAAAACTACAATGAAATTCATCTTGCTTGCTCCATTCTCTTTTTTGTTGTTTTTCGTCGTCTATTGCACACAGAACTGTTCAGGCAAAGCCCAAATTTTGAAATTTAGACAAATTTGGAGCCATTTCTACAACACGGCTAAGACAGCTACTAATACAGTCCGCGCATGATACAAGTGCATACGTGTTTTCATGCCAGAAGACGGCTCGCGAATGCGTGTTGGCGCGTGGAATACATCCGTGTAGCTGAAAATCATAAATCGGATGAAAACCAACTTCCCACCAAGGTCACCTTGGTTGGAACGCTGGATTACATCCGTCTAGAATAGCTTTAAGTTCAGAGAAGCATGCCAGAATAGCTCCCATTAGTGACCTGCGATAAATATATTACATGTAATCTCTTGGCTATTCATGCGTATTTTTTATTTGTAAAGTCAGATAAAAATAAAAAATAAAGAAAAGACCAATGACAAAAAATTATATATGAAATCCTAAAAATTTAACTGTATGATCTTAATTTCTTTTGCCTACTGTATGATAGAAATAGAAATCAAAAAAATATTGGTGTGACAGCTGCCATTTTTGACAAGTCTTTTAAGTCCATTTTGCCTCCCAGTGGCGTTACACGCGTAAGTGAATATTTTAAAATCGTATAATTATCAAGAAATCATGCCCCATTGCATTATTTTTAAAATACATTTGGGGCACGGGTTTGATCTTTTCGACAGTTTCAGAAATATTTACTTACCATAATTAGAAATCCTAACTTAGCCGGTTGTTCGTGCCTTATTTTCAGGTTTAGTCGTAACTCTAATAAACGCAACGATGTCGGGAGGATTAGACGTATTAGCCCTCAATGAGGAAGATGTCACGAAGATGCTTGCAGCAACAACCCATCTTGGGTCTGAAAATGTCAACTTCCAGGTATGTAATAGTGGTGATAAATTCTAACCTCAGAATGGTTCACATGACATTATGTTTGTGTTATTTTATGATGAGATAAGAATCCGTTCCACTTCTCGTCCGATCCTAGTGACGATTATATTCTCCCAACTGAATTTCACTCGTGGTAAGGTTACAAAATTGTGTTGATTGTATTTCGCTCATAGACACTTTGTTTTTAGATGGAGACGTATGTTTACAAGCGCCGTGCCGATGGCACCCATGTTATCAATCTCCGCCGTACATGGGAGAAATTGGTGCTCGCTGCTCGTGCTGTAGTGGCTATTGAAAACCCAGCGGACGTGTTCGTTATCTCTTCTCGTTCTTTTGGACAGAGAGCTGTCCTTAAGTTTGCCGCACACACTGGAGCTACACCAATTGCCGGCCGTTTCACTCCTGGTGCATTTACTAACCAGGTAAAATTACCAATTTGTTAATACTAACAACCTGTCTATTGAACTGCACTAGGTATCTACTGTATCACTACTCTTGATGCTACTTTATTTTATTTATAACTTAATGTGATGACAAACACAACTAAGGAACCACTGACTTGCACTTTATGCAAAAATGATTAGACATTAATCTGATTTATTTCTATAGACTTAATATAGAAACTCATTTTTTTAACCCTATAAAATGAATAATATTTGGTTTTAGATTCAAGCTGCATTCCGTGAGCCACGTCTGCTGATTGTTTTGGATCCTGCTCAGGACCACCAGCCTATCACTGAAGCCTCCTATGTCAATATTCCAGTCATTGCATTCTGTAATACTGATTCACCACTTAGATTTGTTGACATTGCTATTCCATGCAACACTAAGGTAAGAAAGAGTTTAAAATTGTCATAAATTAGATTTAAAAGTACTGTAAGTTATCCAAAGAAATAAAATAAAACTGAAACTAGGCATTTGTATTACAAGAAGTTTTGCATTGAGTATTTAATTCTGTTTTTGTTCAATAAAACTTTGTATTAGTATTTTTCAGTTTTCTGACTATTGGTCGTATGTTAGGACGAAAATTTACAATTAAATGTTTTATTAATTTTCAGTCTTCTCATTCCATTGGTCTGATGTGGTGGCTCTTGGCTCGCGAAGTTTTGCGACTACGCGGCGTTCTCGCGCGTGACCAACGCTGGGACGTGGTGGTCGATCTATTCTTCTACCGCGACCCTGAAGAAAGCGAGAAGGAGGAACAGCAAGCTAAAGAACAGGTATTCAAAGAACTAATTAAACTATCCTAGTTCCTCTAATAAGCAAGCTACTCAATCCTTCTTCAAAAGTAGAAAATAAAAAAGGGAAAATTAATAGTATTATAGATTTTTATGCTAAAGCACAAAACTTATTTTTAAACCATAATAACATTTTCAATCCTAGGATAAATCCAATTAGTCTGATATGGAAGAGTTGTTTTAATTTGTCTTTATTGTTATATTTTTATGATGTGCATGCAACAATATTAAATACCCTATATACACCAAAATGTGTCCCTATCAAGAAGGGCTTGAACACAACTCTAGCACTTCTTGGTTCACAGTCACTATGTGCGTGTTCACAAAAATATTAAATAAATACTTATAGTATGTAAAATGTCGGTTTTTTGACAGGTATCTAATCGGTGTTTGTTAATTTAACCCATTTGAAGCAAATTTTGTTCTAATATTTATTATAAACTGATTTAATAGAAAATATTTGTGATAATCAAATGCATGGTACTTAATTCCATTACATGTAATTGAATTTCGGGGTAATTTGTAGGGGAGGGGGAGGGGGGGCTCCCCCGACCCCCCGCCATAAAAGATTTTTGGCGGAAATGCAGTTTTTTTTACCTAACCTATAAATTCATTAAATCTGTTAAATGTAGTGGAATTTCAGGGGGATAGGTATTAGGGAAGACCCCTCAGAGGGAAGGGTCGTTTTTTTTACAGAAATGATAATTATAAAAAATTAGAGGGTTTTAAAGGTAAAACTGTACTTCCAGGGCCTAGAGGTGATATTTGATTTTTTTGTAGAAAAAGTCTCTTTTAACGAATTTTTCTTTCTGGTGCTTCGCCGGCCGCTGCCGCGGCACGCTCGCTACGCTCGCTCGGCTCGCGCGTTACGATCACAACACTAACCTAACCTAGTGTGAAGTATCACCACACAAGTGGCTCATTAGAGTCCAAAACTCGCACTACACTCGACTCTTCAGGCGAAGGGACAGCAGAACTCGAGGCCGAAGGCTTTGAGGATGCCATGGTAGTCAGACGATGTTAATATCAACAGGAGTACGAAAAAGCTCTCAACTGCGACGAACACAAACACTGACTGACAGATCTCATTAATGGCGGTAAATTGTCACATTTTGACAATAGTACCAACATAATAAACTTATATTTACCATAGACAACGAGAAACATGTTATTTTTGCATAAAAAAATGGCAGCACTGATCAAAATTGCTGTCAAAATTGACTCCCTAACCTACAAAAATATTAATTTTCAATAATTTTTTTCTCGAGTTCTATTCGTTTCCGCCTAAAGAGATTTCGTGTACGTGTTTTTAATTGTTAATACTTTGCGTGACAAAAATTTTAGCTTGCAACTGAATTACATATAATGGAAAGCTGAGCCAAATGCATGGGCGTTAATATAGCTATCTCTTTTCCTCGCGCTCCGTTCTGTTCCATCGTACCTGCTATTTTGCTTACTGCGCATTCAGAATTGCATGTTGAGTCAAGTCAATCACAGCTTACATTTTGGATTGTCATATCACTTTGATGCTTGTAATTATGACCTTGTATGGTGTGCTTTAAAGGTGATTTTCAATGATTTAATAATGCCTTATATTGTTTTGACCTATGAAATCTTATCTCACAGAGCACTGTGGATCGTCCAATGTACCTTTTGGACAGGTTCCGGGCATGATTTTGTTTGTGTTGTTGTATCTATACAACAACTCGAACAAAATCATAACCTAGAGGGTATTTAATATCCTTGTGTGCATGTCATTTCTAGATTACCACTTTTTTAAATTGTTTTACTCTTCTTTTCTGACTTTTCTCTAGAGAGAGATGTTAGATTTATTTTTAAGTTTCGAGAATCATGCAAGAATCTCGACACCAATGTATTGTCAAATTTAGTGTCAGGTGTAGAGGAATCATGGCAGTTTACTCTTGTTCATTACAATATAGGCATTTATAATTCATTCATAGACCTAACATTGGTTCGACCTTGTATCTGCATCAGTAGCATACCATGTAGTTTGCTGTCATGTGAAGCATCATTATGTTACTTTAATACCTAATCCTGGAGGGCCTCCGTAGCAGAGTGGTCTATAGGCCAGGTCTGCCACTCTGTCAGGGGTTCGAATTCTAGTGGGAGCAAATGTTAATATGATGATTACAAACATTTGTATTGTAGTCATGGATGTTTATAATATATTTCTGGATAAAATAAACTTATTGTTACCCTAACATCCCATTACTTAGCCTTACAGTGCTTACTTTGGGTTTAATGGTATGTTTGTGAAATATTTATTTATTTAATCTTATGTTTACCAGGCTGTGGTGGCAGTGAAGCCTGAGGTGCCAGCCCCCGTTCACGAGGACTGGACGGAGACCGTGGAGCCGGTTGCGTCGTGGGCTGAAGACGCCGCCCCCGCTGCCCCCGCGCCTGCCTTCGGAGCCCCGGCCCCTCAGGAGGACTGGGCTGCTCAGGTAATGCATTATAGGGTCATTATAACGCCGATGACCCCGGGGACGGGAAGGTGATCGTGGGGCCAGTTGAGTCATGGGCTGAGGATTGCACCACGGTTTCACAAATATCATCCATGCAGCGTTGCCAGACGTACCGATATTGGCGGGACGTCCCAATTTTTAAATCTAAATTTAATGTCCCGCGCGGGACAGGCTATATCCCGCTTTTCGGGAATAACTCTACCGTGCGTGCAGCGTACTGAGGAAGCGCGGGTGTCACAGACAAGTGTGAACTGGTAATGAAGATAAATATTCAATATATATAATACTTTTGATTATATACGTTTTTTTTTAATATGTCCCGCTTTTGACGAAAGAATCCCGCTTTTTCACTAAAAGTTCCTAAATCCTGACTTGGCAAAAGAAAAATCTGGCAACGCTGCATCCATGACTTTACCAGTGATTAAGTTGACATTATAAGCTGCCATTCACTAAAGATATGGCGTCACTTTTGACTGGGTGGCTAACATCCTTACAAAATTGTTCAATTTTTTAAACAACATTAAAAAAACAGAGATATATAAAAAAAAGTTTTAAAGTATCAGTTCATGTTACAATATAGATCAAGCTTTTAAATGATAAATGTTTCATCACTAAACTAAAACTAAACAAAGGAGACTATAAAAAGATTAAAATAATTTTTCAAGAGTAAAAATCTTAAATCTGATGTCCATGATATTCGAATACATTTCTGCACTTGCAATTTAGTCAATATGATTAAAAATCCTACGTCTATTTTTACAATCCTAGTCTGGTGATTGCAGCTTTTTTTATCATGTCTGGGATTTGAGAGGATAGTCAGAACCACAGAACAGAAAAAAAGAGTAGGAAGTCGCAAGTAGGGGTCACCCGCGTAACCTCGGGTATGCGAAGCTTATCATATATGCTAGAACTTACGCGTCGGTTGCAATAGAGATAGTGAGAAACGTTTAGCGAAAAAAAATAGATATAAGCTTAATTGTTCTATACTTCAAAAACGTAAGCCACAAGCATAATGTATCCAATGGAGGCATAACATACCACTGATACGTATTATTTTAATATTTTTTACTGTAATTCAAAACTCGAATTTCGTTGCCATTTGCATGATGAAAAACAAGTCAAATTCAACTTTATTCCTTAAATATATATGAAGTTGATTCGCAAATTCATTGAAATGAATTCAAGAATGGTCCATGAATTCCTGTTTTATTCTTATTCCGGAAATAGCTCAATTAGTGTTCAGCATGTATAATTTGAGTAGTATTGATAAGTCCTAATATTGACTTATCAATACTACATTAAATATGGCAAAAGTATTTTAATGTAAAGTAATGTCTTTATAATTGATGATATACTAATAAATAAATATAATTTAGGAGTTAATTATACTTTTTCAGTTATCCTAAGAGGCTTATATAAAGAAAAAGTGGAATTATATGCGATGGGGAGACAAAATTGGTTTCCAAGTAATACAAACACTATGCTTAGTGCATTTCAAAGATGACGATTTCGTTTTCAATAAATGTGGTAAAAGATATCTAGTCTGTGTAAGAATCGTCAACTTGCTGTTTTTTATGTTTTGTATAAGGCAATTATTAATTTGTATTTTTAGAAATGTCACTTTGATGCACTTTGTCGTTACGAATTGGCGAGTTGTTGAGTGGATTTTGATGCTTTCGTTTATTTGGTAGTTTTTTTTTGCTATTATCGTAAGCATGACTGTTGGTTTCTTTTATATGAATAGAGTTTATTATGTAAGTAAAGTAGATTTTTATTTTTTTTTATTTTTATTATATTTGGTAGCCATCCAAAAATTTTGGTTAGGAAATAAAAGCAACCTAAAATTATAATAGTACTTATATTATTTATCAAATTATCTTCATCAATCATCAAAATCCGTCTATAAATCTCAGAGTTATGAGGTTAAAAATGTAAAAGAATATATAGCAGTATTGAGTACCTCCCTCTTTTTAACAGACTTCAAAAAAGGAGGAGGTTCTGTGTTCGACTGTATATATATATATTAATTTAGAGTATTAAGTATATTTTGACTTATGCTGATTTGCTTAAATGGATAGTATAATGAGCCAGCAGTACTTCTTGAGGCTTTTATTAGTAAATCACAAAAGAAATCACTCTACATAATAAAATTAATATATTTTCTCTCTAACACTCGAGCGCGTTGCTATGATACTCACAACTCGACTCTACCGCGCAAGCGTGCAATTCGTAGGGTTGACGAACCTATATGGGGATGACCTAGGGTTGTTACACACTCCCCCTCTATTTCGAACCTAGCGCCCTCGCGTTCGGACTAGCGCCTAATGTCCCCACGGTCTTCTGCACCTATTGTCTTCGCGGCCTACCACGCCTACGTCTTTCCCTAACTGGAGACTCGATAACGCCTACAAAAGGGGTCAAAGCAGACACATGATACCGACCTATCATCTCGCCTCGAGAAGCTCCTTCTAACAGGTAAGTCGTCGGGCTTACGACCTCTCGGATCCGGTACGGCCCATCTCTTCTTGGTATAAACTTAGCAACTTGTCCCGTTCCGGTGTCATTAGCCCCCTGAGTCTTCAGCAGGATAAGGTCTCCGACTTTATAGTCGGGCGGCGGACGACGGCCCTCATCCGCGTATGTCTTATGAACGGCTTGCGCGCGTTCGTGCACGTCCCTGGCCTCTAAGAGCTCGTTAGCCAAGTTACGAAGATAAGGCGTAATGTTAGCGACGAAGTTATCACTATCCACAATAGCCTTCATATCTGCCACAACGTCCGCCGGTGCGCGCAGCTCCCTACCAAAAGTTAGGTAAGCCGGTGAAAATCCAGTGCTGGTTGTAACAACGGAATTCATCGCAAACCTAATGGCTCCGAGGTGGGTATCCCATGTTGTGTGATCTTTGCCCACGAGGATTGCTAACTGAGGCTTCAAATCGCGGTTTTTGCGTTCAACGGGGTTAGCTTCGGGGTGATACAACGGCGTCAGAGACTGTTTGATACCCATCACATGACAGGCCTGTTGCATCACCTCGGCAGCAAACTGCACACCGTTGTCGCTTATCATCCTACGTGGCACTCCATATCTCAGGAATACTTCTGATATAAGAATTTGGGTGCACTCGACACTGGTGGCGCTTTCTAAAGGGAAAAGCTCTACCCAACCAGTGCACACATCCTCCGCGACCAAAATCCAATTGTTGCCCCGCGGAGTTCTCGGCAACGGACCGAATAAGTCCACTGACAACACTTCAAACCTTCGGGCTGGCGCCGGAGTTTGTAGGAGACCTGCAGGCTCCTTGTTTATTGCTTTGTAGCGCTGACAGGCCACACAGCGCTTCAGGTAGTCTGTAACAAAGGCCTTCATCCCTGGCCAAAAGTACCGGGACCTAATGCGCTGCAAAGTCCTTTCGGCGCCAAAATGTCCCGCGGTCGGAGCGTCATGAAACTCTTTGAGCACACTCTCCCTTTCGTGTGTTGGGACCACAAGGCACGCTGACTCGGTGTCCTCGGACTCTGGTGCGCACCTATACAATATCCCATCAGATATCAAATACCCCCTATTAGACCAACCCCTCCCCCTGAACAAATCTTCGGTTGCCTCCAAATCCTCAATGATTGTCTTGAGTTCGGGATCTCTGAGTTGATTGTCCCGCACATCAGCAGGAGTCCTGCGTGGCATGTCTAGAGTAATTACTCACTACCGCTCGAATCATCTTCTAATCTGTCGCGCCGAGCATCTGGCGGTTGCATATGGGAAGCATCCTGAAGTATGTGATTGGACACCTCGATGTCGCTGGCTGGCTCTCCTCCGTCCTCATCGCTGGGTATTTCGCGAGATGCGCTCGCTTGTCCAGCTTGTCTACGAGTGCGAGGCATTTTCTCTCGGCACTCGACAGCGGTCTCTCCTCAGCGGTGAACATGGAAAATTGAGTTGTACTCACGTAATAGTAACTGTTTGTCGCAGGTCGTTTTATCTTGTTCGACGCGTATTATCGACGTCGAACCCGCTAGTTGGGCGCCATTTATAATGAGCCAGCAGTACTTCTTGAGGCTTTTATTAGTAAATCACAAAAGAAATCACTCTACATAATAAAATTAATATATTTTCTCTCTAACACTCGAGCGCGTTGCTATGATACTCACAACTCGACTCTACCGCGCAAGCGTGCAATTCGTAGGGTTGACGAACCTATATGGGGATGACCTAGGGTTGTTACAATAGTCTTTTCTTGATCAGTTGGGGGTATCTTAACCTTTGTGTGTGGTATGTGTACTATTCAATTTAAGGCGTAGCTTTAGTTTTTAATTTGTGTGTTTTGGTTACACTGGTTCTTGTACTAAAACGATATGATGCTACTTTTACTCTTTTTTCTGTTCTGTGGCTACAACCTGCGGGTCTATTCGCTAACTTGTTTGACATTTAGTGTATAATTAAAGAGAAAATTGCATATCCATCGATGTTTTTAGAACAGGTATCTCAGTGGCGGTATAATAAAGCAGTAGTGGATCTCTAAATAGCTTAGTGATTATTACTTCCATTTGTCAAAAGCAGTTAGTAAAGAGGCCTATTGTACTTTTTACTTAAGTTTATACTATTATGATTTCGATAGTTGTCCATGTTACTCTAACTTGCTACTAAAAACATAAAGCAACGCGGCCAGGAAGGGAGTAGGCATTCACAGCGTTGCCCTCTGTCAATTTTCCCCCGTTTTTGGGCCAGCTCAAAAACAATTTGAGCTTCGGATTGACTGTGACTTGTTTGACAAAAGAATCGAATCGCCAGTACCAGATCTGTCAATAAATAAATCTTAAGTCATCATCTATGCCCAATTTAGCGCTGTAATTTTTTTTATTTTTGTGAGTGTCGTAATTACAATTTCGTTTTTGCGAAAGTATGTTAGATTGCATTTGAGTGTATATTCCTCCCCCCGCAAAAAGCGGCAGAATGATTTCAGTAGTATTATGTCATTAGGGCTACTCCCCTCCTAGCCGCGTCGGCTATGTTGCTTTATGACTAAAAAGGATGGTCGACAGTGTAAAGTAAGCCTTCTGTCTACTCCATTTATTCACCCTTTTTTTTTTCATGTGGCCAGTCCATTTTAAGTGGATGTGTATACTTTTAGTTTTCATTTCTGCTTTTGTGGCTGTTTATTTTAGCATATAATATTAATGTTTAAATATTTTTTGTTTATAGGTACATGACGAATGGGGAACTGCAGCTGCGGCGACAACTGGAGCGCCCGCTCCGGCACCTCCTACGGCCGCTCCTTCATGGGGAGGCTCACCTGACTGGAGCGCTTCGTAAACTTAGCGTTTATATCTGCTAATAAACACTTAAATCTAGCCTGTTGCTTTTATTTAAAGGACAATGGGCAAAACACACCCAGCTTTGCCAACAATGTAATTAGTATGAATTGATAGATCTATAAAAAACTAGCCATTTTTATTATGACACCGTAAAAAATATCCTGGTAGTCAAAAGATATGATACCGTAAAAAATATCATGGTAGTCAAAAGATATGACACATGGGCATATTTAGGTAGCTAAATAAACTCATTTTATAGTACCTTCATTTTATATTATTACTATTATTAGTAACCATAATAATATGCCATATCGTACTATACAACCAGATATACGACAAAGCCAGCCAACCATCCTGCGCTTGCACTTACTGAGACACCTCAAAACGGTTTACGGGGGTTGAAGGACTTGCAGTTGCAAATAGTCGACTCGTCCTACTTCGTTGTGATTATGCGCTCCCTGTCACTCGATTGATTTTTATCTAACAAGCTATGAACATTGGAACACGATTATCGGTTTTGTCAGTTATGTATAGTATGGATGGACTGGAATCGTTTTCTCCAAAGCGTTGGACAAGTTTGTGTGATTTGTGGTCGCTCCGTTTTAAATAGAAGACCATTTTACTATAACGAACAGAATGTTTGAAAAACCCTAACCCATGCGGGGATTTTTGGATTTACTCCAGCGCGGCAGAATAACATAAGGGGGCACCCTTGCACCTTGTGAAGTACTCCCATAATACCCGAGCCCCCTATGTATTCCCTTGTTTCATTAATGTTCGTTCGTTATAGTACTTGTACCTATTTAACTTAAAATAGCTAGACATCCATTGCGTCCCGAGGGATGGAATTTGATGCGCTTTGGCACAGATGATCATGACTAATACATTTCAAACAAATGTTAAACTACATTGCCGTGGCGGACGTGGGTGCAGCATGTAAATACTACTCTGGGTGCAGCGTCCATATATTTTTACCCAATGTCCTTTGTCTTTTTACCTTTATGATAAGAGTTTACCTATGCTGAAGTAATTTAACTGTTCTAACTTGTTGTTGCTCAGAATCAGCATCAAACTGCTACACTGATTAGAAGACATGTCATTCATGCTGTTGAGTCTGTCTGAAGGAGATTTTTTGACGTGTAACATCTTTCCGCTCGCTTTCCTGCAATTTGTGGGAGTGATTTCGTGAAATGGGACGGAAGTGTGCAACAGGAAGTCACGAAAGCGCTATTTGATTTTAGAACATAATGTTCAAATGGCTTATTCCTTTTGTTGTACCTAGGGTTTTTTTCTTTTTTTACTAATTTAAGGTGAGATTTCAAATGTTACACATACACGACTACTGTAGGGCACGCTCGTTTTTTTTTGTAAGATCCGATCGTTCAAAGTTGTTCTTAATAATTTTATGGTGAATTTGCTTTGTTGGTTTCTGAAATTCGCTTCAACGCGCTTCGACTTTGCGCTAGAATGAATTGACCATAAGGGTCAGTTCAGTCAAGGCAAAAATGCCCGAGTAAATAACTAGCTAAATTGAAAATAGGACCGTATTACTATAGCATTAAGTAGAAAATTTTATGAATAACGACACAGTCGGCTCGCGACTCGTTCACGTGCTTGCTCGCGCCCCCTCGGGAGTTCTCGAAGATGCTCGAAACCGCGCGAGTAGGTTCTGACCTGCTCGCTTACCGCCGCTTGCGCTTACAATGTATTTTATTAACATGTTCTTCTTTTTCCTGCTCTTCTACCAAAAATACAATGATTACAATATAAAAGTCAATAATTTATTTCCACGTGCGATCACGTCGAACGATGATAAAAAATGCGACGACAAGCAACCCCGGTGAATTTCATAGCTTAGCCTCGCGTCGACGCACCGATCCTCGCGCGGGCTCGAGCCTGTCGCTGTCTCTAAGCGTATATTTGCTCTTTACGTGAATAGCGATCAGAGGAGGCTCGAACCTTTTTACGTTCTGTCTGAAATGATCCTAAGGCCCGTATTACAGAATGACAACTAAGTGTTGATTTTTACTTGAGTACAGTTAGAAAGGGGTATCGCTATGTGCTATATATAGCGACATCCCTTTCTAACTATACTCAAGACTAGATCAATCACTGAGAATCTTTCTTTAATACAGGTGCGTACCTACTAGTGTTGCCAGGTGTCCCGATTTTAAAGGGTCTGGGGACGCGTCCCCATTTGTAACTAATCGGGACGCTATCCCGATTTATCAAAAAATTAAATTTAGGTAATAAATATAATACTATACTTGCACTAGTAGTTTAAAACGCAATGAATTAAACCCAGACTTAAAAACCCCTTGTTTTTTGTTTACTGTCCCGATCTGTAACCCTAAATCCCGATAGTTTTGACCTCATGTACCGATTTAAAACAAATCGGACCCGGCAACATTAGTACCTACTGCGAAGCTGTATCCTAACGGTTAAGGTTCATAGGACAAGTAGGAACGTTTCTTTACTCATGTGGTCTAGGTCTGTGAGATTAAGCGTTTATTCCCTGTCGTCCCCGCGGGGATTGCCAGCGACAAAAGGGAATATACGAGATTAAGGTAAGCACATATACAAAATGTACATTCGACCCTTACTAACATACGCGGCGCCCGCTTGGTTTGCATTACTGTCCGAAACGCAGCGGAAACGCATCCGCGCGCAACAACATCTCACCCTGCGAACCATCACCAAAGCGGGCCGCTATGTTAGTAACGCCACTTTACATCGCGACCTGAAGATAGAGCCACTGGACGAGTTTGTAACCCGTCTATCCCAAGGAATGTATGATCGAGCGGACGCCTCGACGCATGAGCACCTGCGCGACATCGCGCCCGCGTACGAGCGCTCTCATACAAGACGCAACAGGGCCTTCCCACGAGAGCTAGCCCCACCTGAGATGACGCCCTCAAACTCCCGCCCGCGACATACGCAGGCGGTCGAGCAACAACCACCGGACTGACGAAGGCCCCGCCCGCATGGCGCGGGCGGGCCACCCACTGAAACACACGCACACACCTAGATTGTTCAAAAAAAAATATATATAAAACACTAAAAAAAAAAATAATAAAAGAAAAGAAAAGAACAAAAAAATACATACAAAAAAAAAGAAAAATAACAAAAACAACAATCTAGATACACACATGCATCCACACAAAAAAAAAAGACAGCCAACACCCTATACGACTATCCAGCCCCCCCCACCTCATCACAAGTCCACCGCCTGCTCGCTGGTCGTTCACCGGGCCTCCCACAAGGGTCTCACCCGGTGGGCTTGACCGCGCCGAGGGCGGTGGTGAAGACGGAGGGGGAGAGTGGAACCTAAAGACCGCTCTGCAAGAGGCAGAGTGCGCACCCGAAGCATCCAAAAAGACGCAAGTCTAAAGGATTCCCCGCACGCCGCGGCGCCTCCGGCGCCGGCGATGCGCGAGACGACGATAAGAGAAGGTAAGCACTTTGTACGGTGACAGCTCGAAGACACTTTTGAAACTGCCCTTCAATTGATAACGTGCTTAGTAAATGTAGGTATCTACCGATACTTTCCAATATTATTTATTCTTTATACTTATTTACATAGAATTCATCTAAGATAACAATAAATTAGTAATTGTTTTAGGTTAGCTATTCTATTTCCCGTAGAGGTGGACTCTATATAGACAGGTGTATTTATCGTTGCCTTGGTTCGACAATACTCTAAAGATAATTTTGTTTAAAGGCAGGTTCCAGTTGAATCTGTAGTATTGCTTTGCAGGTCCTCTAGCGTAGTAGTTTCCTTCTGCTGCCTTCACATAAGTACCATTCTCCAAGAAAACCTGAAAATCAAGTTTGTGATGCGTGTTTAGGGGCATTTTTTCGCATATTATTTTCTTTGGATTACAGGATTATTTTTATTGACAGGTGGTGGTAGAATGGCCAGTGACCTCGATGGTACACGTACACGGGATTCAATTCCATCACACATTTTTTTATTTATATTAAATATGTTTATAGTTATTGAAGTTACCTAGTAGGCAACTGACTTATTTTTTAAATAGTTAAATAAAACTAGTTTTTACGGGTTAATGCACGAAACTTTATTTATTTATTGACGTTTCGTAGCCTTTACATTCTACGTCGTCAGAATCAAACTTTTATTTTAATAATTATTAACATTAACACTAACCCGTAAAAACTAGTTTTATTTAATGAGTGATGTGCGTGAAAACCTAAGAAACAAATATTCCAAAGTAGTTTCCATGAGTTGAAGTTAAGTAGATAGATATTATGTTCTTTTCTCAAACAATGGAAATTTAAACATTATTTTGGCAACCTTCTTCGAGATCAATCGAAATTGCTGTACTGGCCACATACATGCAAGCAGAGGCCAGCAAAAGTTGTATGAAAATCCATAACTGTCGTGCTAGTAGCGGCCAAATAAATTACAAAGTAAACTTATATCTGTCATCTTTTTATTCCGAAATCAAATGTTTTATTTGAATTTCGAACTGTCTTGTAAATAGAAAGCTGTTTATTGAAATAAAAACAAATTAATGAGTATTGTTATTTGCCATTGATTTTTAAGAGAGTTCTGTCTGGGTACTACTTATCTAGTTTTAATTTCCGCGCATTATTTGAGAAAATTACATAATTTACAAGCCTTGGCCACAACGAGGTTTGGTAGACTAACGTATGCGTGCCTCGGCTTTGCCTCGGCCCACATTTACACGTTCATCCATCAATACCTCTTTTGCTGGCCACTGCAGTAATGTACTAAATATTAAAATTTGTGCTTACAGAAGTCATACTAACATAAAATATAAAGTGCTTAGGTGCACTTTTGGCCGCGTCTGGTCGAATATGCTCTAAACTGATTGATCCTATCTGCGTATTACTTGGTAGTTCTATCAAGATTTCTCCGTGTGATCCTCTGGAAACAAAGAGTTTTAAGTGAGGCATTTACACTTATGATGGTTATACTTACATACTATTCTCGAATTACGAATTATAATACATACATGGGGCTTGTGATTATATATGTCACCGCAAAATTGTAAATACTGTTAGATTATAATCTATCTCGCGAGATTATAAACTGTCGAAAGATTGTGAGCTGTAATATACTGCTTACAATTTAACGCATCATTTTTCGACGGATTATAACCTATTGAAGTAAAACTTATACTTATCTCTTTTTGACGACCTCCGTGGCCGAGTGGTTTGTACGCCGGGTTTTATGATGTCGCCGACTCGGGAGGTCCCGGGTTCAAATCCCGGTGGGGACAGATGTTAGTGTAATGAATGCGTGCATTTGTACTCTTAGTCATGGATGTTTAATATGTATTTCTATATAAATATACTTATATATGTACAGTATATGTATTCTATCCGTTACCCCAGTATCCCACAACATAAGACTTATAGTGCTTACTTTGGGGCTAAGCTAATTGGTGTGTGTGTTGGAAATATTTATTTATTTATTATATCACAATTTATCGGCTGTCCCTTATTGTTGGTCTTACAGTGGCCCGTTCTGTATCCATAGAATTAGTAATTGCAAGAAAGATAATGTTCATTGCAATTCCAGGTGCCACAGCTCGTTGACGTGTGACAATATGTAAACATATTTAATGGTGCAATTTACTTTCATAATTTTTTCTAATACTCGTAAGTACGTACATAAAGTAATGTTTTCGATTTTTGAAAAAAAAAAAAAAACTGGAGCATGGTTTTTACGAGAACAGAATTCAAAATTATCAAGTAAATTTTAACGGAAAATTACTTACATTAATATTATTAACTCTTAATCATTGGCTTATGACTTTAAATGAAACATTTCTAATTATTTTGAAACCTACCACACTTTTTGATTGATCTTCGATTTTCATTCCAATCAGAAATATATTAAGTACGTAGGTACAACTGAAATAAGCTGGCTTTTTCCTTACACCATTCAAGAGTTTTTGGATTAAAGTTACTTATTCAATGATTTGTTTATTGCCAGAAGTCATTATCAGAGGCAAACTGTGACAATAACAAGCAATAACAGTGAAGTCTATAAAATTATGAAGAAAATAAAAATCTCTATTGAGCAATATTATTTATTTATTATTCAGCGATACTGAGGATCGATATGTAGGTTACTGGCTTTAGCAAAACCGGCGACCTCGTTCCAACGAGCCTGCCATAATATTTGTTGATTTATATTGCAAAGGAAATGTTTATGCAAGGCTTATTTATACCACACGTATCCCGTATCTGGATTACAGTATGAAGATAGGTGGGTAGATAGGTAGGTAGGGAGGTACACCAGACGGAAAATTAATGTTCATAAATTAAAAACGGCTAACAGATATGACAACAACATTTGGATGTTGTTTGTGAGACACAGAACAGAATTTTCCGTGTGTGTAAACGTGCACTGAAAATATTATCGAGTTTGCGTTACCAGTTCAGTAAAACTAAGACAGGTATTCCACATGGTTATGGATAGAGTTTGTGTTATTGATATTTCCAGATCTAGATTTGTTCCACTGTGATTTGTAATGTAAGATATCCGCTATGACCTACTTGAAAGTTCTTACCTGAACGGCCAGCAGTCTGAAGGCGTAGGTTTCCTTAGAGTCAACACAGTGTCTGGAGGAGGGGCGGCTCTCCATAGAGGAACTACGCCCCATAATGCGAGTTGGCCTCCGTACTCCTCGGTGCTAAAACCTTTTGACACAGAAGCACCTTCTATGTATCTTCTGTTTGATCCTGCGTAATCTGTTAATTATTGTTATTCAAAGTTGAATGAATAATTTGATTGTCATCATAATCAGCATCTGGGTCTAGCAGGTAGGATATTGATGAGCTATTGATGTTCTATCTAATAGGCCACAGGACTTCCTTATGGATGGAAAGGGAAACGGGTTAACAGATATTACGTTGGCTCTGTACATATTGGCACGGTAATATTATCTATACAGTATTGTGGCTCGGCCTTGTCCTTAAAATAACTGCCTACGGCTGAGCGGGGCGTATCCACGCGGTAGGGCTGCCCGCCTACAGTATTTTAATTTCATCTACATTACACAATTGAGTTTCTTTCTAATTTTGTGATTATAAATATTTTATTTCATATGTAAAAAAATGTGAATGAATTAGGAAGTGTAAGTAATATATAATAAAATATATATATAGATTGGAGACAGAAAAATATTTACGCCTCGACTGAGACGTAAGAAAAACGATAAATACGCATTCGTATAAAAAGTTTAATTATTGAAGGGTTCAAGCAACCAAAAACAACACAATATCGACCATTGCTCTTTGCCATATTAAATGATGTAGGTATCTACTTAATTCAATCAAATATTCACAATACAAACGTTAAAGCACGGCTTTCGGCTTAAAAAACAATTCACATCGGTCGGTAGACGCTGCGACGCATTCGCGACTGGATGCCCACCATGGATGTTTGTATGAAGATAGAATACTGTATAGATAATATTACCGTGGTATTGGTGGGTGCTGACGACTGCAGATTCAGCTTCCCAGGAATAATGGCTTAACGTGCCCTCAAAGGCTTAAAATGTTTGGTCACCCGTTCTATAACTAGCCATTGGGAAAGTTTCAGTTCCACAATCGCAGATAAAACGCGCTTACCACTGCGTCATCGAGGTCAAGCTAGGTACTTTAATGAGTTGATATCGCAGTGTAAAACGCATTCAAAAGTAAATGAAAATTTACTGACGGCCATCGGATGTTTGCCTAAAACTTATTTAATATAATACACTTTGGATACTTTAATCACGGTAATTTAATTTAACAAAATAACATTTTAGATTTGAATGACAACAGACTTATAACCATTGCCCCTAAACCACAGAATATATATACTACCTAAACTACAATCAGTAGGTATTCAATAAAATATAATATGTATATTGATATATGCACGCGTCTTATAACAAGCATAAAAACGTTTTTTTGAGGTAAACTTTTCTTGGTGTTTTGGTATTAATAAAATAATATAATAAACGTAAGTATAAATATATCTTATGAAATGACAATGTCGTTTATGAAACAGCTATGAAAGAAACTTTATTAGGTAACCAGAGTTGCTATACCTACGCGCTTCGAAAGACACGTAGGTTAATATTTTATTTGAACTAGGCCACTCATACTGGTCATATTATATCATTTAAAACAAAAACAATGTCTTTACCAAGACTAACAAGATATAAAGCAATGTAGAAAGTTTATTTAAGGTCGTAGCAGACATATCAACTTGGAAAGAGATCGTCACTTTGTATGAAACTCCCGACCAATGTTGCCAATGAAAATTTTCAGCCGTGTAGTCAACTAAAAACTCTCCTCATAAAGGCGTTAAATCTAAGGTCGGCAGTGTGTGGAATATGCTACGACCTTGGGACATCGGCTGTAGGCCGTAGATTGTTTATGTCTTTCAATAAAAAAGCCGTAGAACACGGTAATTTCCTTAGCATTGGCAACACTGCTCCCTATAAGCTTCTTGACGGCAACGTACACTAATCGAAATCGCAACACTAGCTTAGCGTACGGTGCCGTATCAAACTTCCTATTTTCGTACAAAAAATACTGAACAGCTCGAGTTGATACGGTGACGATCCCTTTTCGAGTTGAAATACGTCTGCTATGACCTGTGGGCCAATCGCCTAACCAGATTGCTTTGGAAAACGCTATCGCTTACGATTTCATTTTGTTATTTCTAACCGCCGAAATACCTCACGCTCATTTTCTTTAACATTGTTATTACCAATGCAAAAGAAAAAAAAAGAGCGCGAGGCATTTGAAAACCTCAGGGGGCTAGAAATAACAAAATGAAATCGTAAGCGATAGCGTTTTCCAAAGCAATCCAGTTAGGCGATTGGCCCCCTGAACTACTTACATCAATCAGAGATGAGATACGTCAGATTTTATTAGGTAGCATCTATTTACTTTACCTAGCTAGAGTTATACAAGTTATTTGTTTAGTTAGATCTTTAGTTCGTTATATTATAATATTCGTAGTAAAATGAAAACTGGCATGTTCTGTTTGTTGGGACATGTGGAAAGAATTTCAAATGACACTGACGAAACCATGACCGAACAGACATACGTCATAAGACGCGATAGTGGAAGGATGCAGAAGCCGGGGAAGATTGATCGTGTTCCGATGGTAGCTGATGTCTTCAGAAAGTCGCAAAAACCGGCGCTCGTGTATGAAAAGAGTCACGAATGGAAAGAAAGCGAAATACTTATTTGTGCATGGATCGTGCATTAGGGCGTTTAGTTCTCTCAGCCTTCACCCGGGACACGGCGTGATGTGTGTTCATCAGGGGCGTATTTACCCTAGGGTTAGGGCCGGATTTAAGGCAGGGCAGGCGGGGCTGTGGCAGACCAACAGGGGGACGGGGGAGGCAAATTCGTTGCCCCAGGGCCTCCACACCTCTAAATCCGGCCCTGCTTAGGGCCAAGCGGGCTCCGTAGTTTGAAATCCTTATCTTTGCCTTCCTTTCAATCCACATAATGAACTATCTGTACCGCATTTTTCATATAAATTCGTTCAGTAATTTTTACGTGGTTACAAAATACAAACAACTGACAAACGTGCAAATCTTAGCATTCATAATATTATGTCAGTAAGTATTTTGTTAATCTTTCATTGTTGTGATTTTTTGGTAGGTAAGTATTATTCATACTGTAAGTATGAAATTGTTAATATTGAGTATAATATTAAGCAACATCCCACCTGTTCTTGTTATTTGTGAGGTAATCGCCATAGTTCGACGTATTTGTTCTGAATGTCTGAAAGGTAAATTGAATTTTTAATTACATCATTTTCTGTAGGTACTAATATTTAGCATGAAGATTCACACCTACTTTCGGTTATTATGCTTTTATTTTTTGATCCTACTAGGAACCTGTCGTTTATTGCAGAAATTTTAATTTAAGCAGTAGTATTGTTAAATTAAAAAATATAACAAAACTACGGACAGGTAGATTAAGTATAGCTACATTAAGCCGCCCGATCTGATGTTAAGTGTAAGTGGATTCCAGTTTAGACAGCTAAAATGTAGGTACCGTTTCAGCCATCATCCCTACTTTGCTCGGCAAATCTTAATTCCTCTTCCACCCGTAGACAACATTTCGGAACATTTCATCGAAAGGAACACAACACAGAAAGGTCGCGTTTTCATTATAGCTTCTTTAAGGTATTATCTTAAAACCTAACCTCGCATCCAATTTACTTCTGTTAATTGTACAAAAAACTGGTGTACCTGGTGCATTCTATAATTTTCCTCCCTCCCTAGAAGAGCACGACAGGCGAGCTGATATAAAACAATAACTTGAAAATAATAACGATGTCGAAGTCACCAGAAACCGGTGTACACACAACGCGAGCGAAAGTTTAATTGCGAACAGTAAGTGGTAAGTTTTGTGTTTACTAAACTGTTCTCCGCGGGAACTTTACACAATTACTGTACCTTAGTGCTTGTTCCACTCTTGACAGCTCGGCAGCTAAACACCGCATTTTGTGGCAACACTCTTCGCCGACTGAAGTTGTTTGCACCATACCTACTGTCGAAGCAAAATTACACATAAGCTAGTGTGTTCGTGCAGTTTATGAAAACTCGCACTATTTTATTTACTTTATGTGTATCCGGCTCGAAGGATCAACTTAGTGTAGAATATTAGTGCTTAGACGTGCTTAATAAAAATATTGATATTGCAATCAGGGATTAACTTTAACTTCTATTATATAATAGGGATAATTCACTTTTTTCTTCGTCTATAAGGTAGATCCTCATATTTCTCTGCTAGCTGGTAAACTTAGTTCAGCAGCCTATGCCATATGTAAAATAAGACAACTTACTGATGTAGCTACTGCTAGAACTATATACTTTAGTTACTTTCAAAGTATTGTATCCTACGGTATTATTCTTTGGCCGATATTGAAATTGTATTTATCTTGCAAAAGAGAGCTATAAGGGCTATTTATCAACTAAGTTCTAGAACATCTCATATAGAAAATTTTAAAGAAATCGGGATTTTGACTGTTGCTTCACAATTCATTTATATTGTTCACTTTTTGTTTGAAGCAATATTAACTATTATCTCAAACACAGTGAAATACAGTATTTTAATACGAGGAATAAAAATAAACTCAAAATACCAATTAACAGGTTACAGAAGGTTCATCAATCATTTATGGGTCAAGGTGTACAATTCTATAATAAGATTCCTAATGATATTGTTCATTTGCCTCTTCATAAATTTAAAATACACATTAACAATTGCTTACTTATGAAAGGAAATTATACTGTAAAAAAATATTTGAATGATAAAACGGCCTGGCTGTAATTTGTCCTCAATAGATGTTTGCAAGTTTGATGTCAACTTTCATTTTGTAGCACTGTATGAAATAAAACAGGGGGAAAAAATGGCCCTTGCTGAGTTTCTTGTTGGTTCTTTTCAGTACAAGGTCTCCCGCCGTAGTTTTGCGACCCGATGGCGTAGTTTTCGCCTTTCACATGTGCTTGTAAAAGTATAAACTGAATAAATGAAAAAAAAGAAAAAAAAAGTACTGGACACGTATTTTTTAATTTTTCCTATTTCTCCAGACATTACAGAGATATAATGATTTGAAATGTCGCGTGACGTTTTTTTACAATTTTTACTAAAAAGTGGCGAAACTAACCCACACTTAGGGACACGAAAAAAGTATCGATACTTTGTGGTATCGAGTAGTTTTCCTTTCGATACCGATACTTTTGTACTCGATACTTTGTATTCGATACTGAAGGTCCCATTTTTAGGGTTTTCGCATATATCTCGGAAACTATGCATCCTAGCGACATGAGACTTTGACGAAAGTGAAAGCTGATTTAATTTGCTATAAGTACTATTCAGTCAAGTTTTTTGATATCTTGTATAGTTTTCGAGATATCCGCTCTTAAGTCTGTAATTATGGGAAAAAAAATTTGCTTCACATTTTTGCTCAATTTGACCGGATAACTCTTCAACAATGCCGGCCGTAAGGTTGTTAGTTCCACCAGTGAGCAGCATGCAGATTTCGGACAAGCCCGCCAAAACAAGGATGGAACTGACATTGCCAAGCTCACCGATTGGTTTGAGAAATTTCCTCCCTTCCCAGAGACCAGAGACATTATCAAGTCACCAGAAATCCAGAAAGCAGCTGCGGTCTTTTCACACCCTTTCTCCACCACCGCTCAAGTACAAAAGGCAGGTGAATACTTCATCTTAAGGTGGTATGGAGCTCCAGCGAAAGAGATTTCCCTCAATGCCTACAGGTACAAGTCATTCTTGAAATCAGTGGCCACCATCAAGCCTGATATCTCTTGTCTTCCTCCCACCGAGGGAGCAGTAAAACAGTATTCCCAAGAAGTGGTGGCATGTTTTTTTCCATAATTACAGACTTTCTCGAAAACTATACAAGATATCAAAAAACTTGACTGAATAAGACTTGTAGCAAATTTAATCAGCTTTCACTTTTGTCAAAGTTTCATGTCGCTAGGATGCATAGTTTCCGACATATATGCGAAAAACCTAAAAATGGGACTTTCAATCCCCCCCCTTCACCCCGGCTTAAGGGCTACGAGCGGGGACTTTTGATATGTTTACCTCCTATAGTCTATTCACTTTGGCCCAAGACAAAATGTAAACAAAGAATCTGAGGGTCTAAAACTTTTTTAATGTCAGAAAGTACCTACTAGTCAATGATCAGGTCCAGCTTCACCACTCATTAATATAACCACGAAAACGTCAATCCAACAAGAAAACAATGAAAGACCACTTTAAACTTAACAGTAAAAAAATAACAAAAATAAAACAAGTAAATAACAAGAATTTAACAATTATGATAGACTATGCACGCTGAGTCAACAGGTTGATCGAGAGATTATATATGGCTGACGTAAAAAACCAACCGATTATAAAATACAACATTTCAACGTAAAATACTTATTATTATTACTAACATAACATAACTTATGTTAACTTGAATCTGACACACAGTTAACGACGACGGGTTTAGTGGGTATGTTTTTTAATGATTAAAATTCAAGAAAAGTATGTTTAATTTGAAACAAATCTGAAAAGTTTGATACTTTTAAATTGTTTAAGATTTCGATCTTTTTAATTAACATTTTAATTATGAATGTAATATTAATGAACACTTTTTTAGTGTCAGAAATCACAGCTATTTTATTTTCATTATATAATATAGCAATATGTGAATTAACATGTCCTTTTTTTGTGTTTGATTATACGTACTATAATAAAATTCGATTGTTTTTTTTTTCAATTTTAACACGGGGGGGGGGGGGGGGGGCGGGTTTGCTCATCAGGCCACAGAGGCTCCGATAAGGCCCTATGAAATGTACTCGATACTTTGAAGTATCGATACTTTTGTTTCGATACTTTTACGAGTACGATACTTTTTTACCGATACTACTCATGAGTACAGTATCGATACTTTCTATTCGATATCGTGTCCCTACCCACACTGCCAAACTTTGACGCACTTTATCTTTGTATTTTTTTGGTTTATTGATAAAAGCAAAAATATGTATCCATTATTTTTTGATAATATAACTAACAGACTAAATAGAATAAAACTAGTTTTTACGGGTTAATGCACGAAAACTTTATTTATTTATTGACGTTTCAAAATAGAATTTTGTTTAGTGCACAAAATTATCATCCTTAATTAAAATGTTCATTCTCTTCATTTGACAGTATTGTAGTCATAATTTTAATGTAAAGATTCAGCTTTTGGAATAAAAGTACTTCAACATCTTTTTTTAATAGCTTGTTAAAAATCGTGTGAGGCAATTTAGATTAATTCGTGCATCTATCTAATATTATTAAACTATCTCAATGTATTCGATCCCATTTATTACTTGAGTCACTGAATGCACCATTTAATTAATAGCCGAATCTTAACTTATGCCAAAGGTAGCTTTGGTGCGTGATTTTGTAATCATGTGTGATTGACTAGCTTCAGTCAATCCTATGGATATAGAGCGTGAATATGTATGCTGGTTTCAATGTAAATTATTTGTTAGGTACCTACTGATCTGTGATTAAAATTGACAAAGCTCGCACACGTCAGAGATTAATTGACATTACGGTTTTTGGTCTAGTTTAGAATAGAACAGTACAAGTTACACAAATCAGACGAAACACCTTTAATAGAACTGACAGTCTGTCATTCAATCTATATATCTATACATATAAATAAAATTGGAGTGTCTGTTTGTAATATTGAAATAACCGCTTTTTACTACATGCATATGAATATATATACGGTACATACACCAAAATAAAATTTTTTGTCTGCCTGTCTGTCTGTTTTTCCGGCTAATGTCTGAAATGGCTGGACCGATTTTGACGGGACTGTTATTAACAGGTAGCTCATGTAATAAGGAGCAACTTAGGCTACTTTTATTTAAAAAAAAAGTCTTTTATTTTAGAAAATAAAAAAAAGTTAACGTGCACGAAGTCGCGGGCGGCTGCTAGTAAATAAATAAAATCGGGCATATAATTAGTAACGAAGGAAGTATTTTAAGGTTGTTTAAAAATATAAAGGAAAGTTTTAAGGGAATAGGCTAGTTGACTCATGTCGAATTGTATTAAATAAATGTTTATTTTTTAAAGTATTTGGTCTAATGAACCTAAATATATCGATTTCACTTCATAAAAGCAGAAGATTGCTGTAGAAATTTAATTAAAAAAAAATAATTTTTAGTCTATACTTTTTAAACACTAAAAACGCTGTTCGCCACATCCGCCATGATTGTGACGTCTCTTTTAGTAAACAACTAAATGTCATTCATACATAACTTTAAAACTTGTATTATTAAACCTGATTATAAATGAAGAGACTTAAAATTTTATTCAATGAGTACTTACATCAAAGTGATCTTCGCAAAAATAAATTTTACTATGAGTCCATAAAGTTGCAGGATCACTTTTAGCAACTTCTAACCAGGTATTAGGTAGGTTAATTTCTTTCGGCACTTTAATCCACAACTTTCAAAGTGGAATCTTCAAGGATGTGTTTTTACATTCTCGTACAATACAATAATGATAATTACTATATTTTTCGTGGTATTTATTAGAACTCATGTTTTTTTTGTTATTATAAACTCAGATAGGTTATTTTTTACGAGCTTACGAATTTTTGTTTACTGCCGTCGACGTCATAGCATAGACAATCTATAGACTAAAATGGCCCACAGCGTTTTTGTATATCCATGAAAAGTCTATTGTAAAATTAAAGATTTGGAGCTTTCTAGGTCTCAAAAAAATACAATACATCTTTTTTCGGTCTAATAGAACATTTATTAACCATTTACAACCTTTTTCCAAAAAGGGTCAACTAGCCTATTCTCGTTTCTGTGGGATACCTTTATTTTACGTAGTTATATAGTAATTGATTTTCCTCAGACGGTAGAAACTTAAATTATAACCTTTACTTGAGTAATAGTTTAATACATATCCAAGAAATAAACTTATATTACTTACGTAAGGATATTAATTGCTCTTTGGGTATAACACTGGCCAGCAAACTTGTTTTTGGAGGGCTATTCATCCAAATTGACGCTGAAACGAGATCCAATTTATTTTATAATTAACACGGACCCGAAATAATTATAAATAATGTTCACATCGTAACCTAGAAAATGATATTTTTTTATTTGTAAGCGTAACGCAGAGAACTGGGTTATGTTTTTGCGTCAGGATCACGAATGCTAAGTAACTAATGTTTTGATGGGGGGATTGAGCGTCGAAAGGATCGCTCCGGTTTGTTTTGAAAAAAGTAATGGAAAAACAGTACGTACAATCAATGTCATCTTTGCATCGACACGGTAACATTTAAGGTATCGGGTTTTTTCCCGTAGTGATTTTATTATGACCATTTAGGCATAATGTGCACTAAAAATTTAAGTCGCAACAAATAAACCAATCGAGACTATAAGCATAAGAAAGGTACAATTTAGCGGATATTTAGATTTAGCTTGTATTGTAGCGGCCGCCTGGGGAAGTAACCTTCATTTAAGACCATCTGACTACCAGCCTTTAACCTCCCCCACATAACACTAATTTTGGTGTTACTGTTCGTGAGTAAGCAAGTTCCGCGGCTCCACGGGGAAGGCGACTTGAATCATTTTTCTGCCGCTCTGTAACGGTGTGGCACATCCGCAACTGTTCTCCTTGTTTATTTCCTCTATGTTCGACCTTCTTAGCTACCACTTATTTTAAAATGTTCGTTGATGGTTTAGCCACAGCCCGTTACACCACATCAACTATTTCGCGACTGGACTCCACTTATACACTTAACGGGTGGAGAGTGGTAATTATCGCTTTTAAAAATATCACGCAGAAGATTTTAGGATTAAGGCCTGTTACGCGATGAATATCCTGATGATACGAGTATGTAGGTATTCACCGTCACCCCGAGGATATAGAAATTTAAAGGACTTCAGAAATGCCAGTGTGGCAAGTTTAAAGGGTTATTACAGGTCGCGGCACGTATAGCTGCTCATGGGTACGAGTGAAGCCAATCCGCGCAACGCACGCCCACCCGCGCACCTCGTTTCCCCCTAAGATATCTTTACTACAAGACAATTTTTACGTCTGCGCAATAACGGTCAGCGTAAGAGTTTCGTGCCACGACTTATAAGTATTCTAGCCCGCATCACAGCAAAAAATATTTACGCATTAGAACAAGGTACGTAGGTACAAACAGTCTTTTTAAAGAGTTTTTTCTGAAAATGTAATTAAGTAATAATACAATCCATAGTACTAAGTAGTAATAATTAAGGTATATGATTATATCGTCGTTGATACCAAGATGTAATGTAGTCTGCACCTATGTTAACTAGAAAAAATAAGTGGCGAGCTTTGTTAGATCTCTTGATTTTTCAAAATAATTTGAAATGAATATAATTAATATTATAGATAATTTGGAAATGGCAAAAAATATATTATCGTTTCTGTTAATGTTAATCAATTATAATCTATTAAATACATTTTATAGATAGTGAAATTGAAGCTGGCAGAAGTCAGGATGGTGGGAGATATTAGAAAAAAAAAATATTAAACTTAAAAAAAATTGTTAGTACAATCCATCGTCTTTTCCAAAAATATGTTTATGTTTTAAAGATTATTTGTAAATTTACGCAAAGGTGGCAGACATCTACTACAACTCTGATTTTAGATTTAAAGTTTTGGAGCACTTTTCGCTTTCTCTCCGTGACCTTCATTCCCTGTTTTAAACCGTCGTCATCATCATTGTGGCAAAAGTATTTTTTTATTTCTTACAATATAATTTCAATAATTATTCTAGTCTTACTGCCAATGAAGATTTTTTTTAATTATAATAATTAGAAAAAAAATTACAATACAGCAGGAAAAACTTCTGTCACTAGCATATTTTTTATATTAAGACTATCGACAGAAGCGATAACACTTATTTTTATTAAAAAATTTCGCAAGCTCTTATTTGATATTGCAGCAATTAATGAATATCAGAAATTGTTTAAAATGATTATTTTACTTAGTGCTCTAATATTATCAACCTCTGCAGATGATGAAATCATAACAAAATTACTGCCACCAGCTCTCTAGCCATAAGTATCGGAATCATAGCGCAACGCGGTTAGGGGGGGGAGTAGCCATAAGCAATTTCCCCCTCTGACAAAGTATCACTATTGCTCTTAAGTATGTCATTATACGCACACAAAAATAATGTGGTGTATCATGTCATTGTTTGTGTCAGCGTCGTAATTTAAGTTTTGTATTTTTATGTAGCTAGCTATGTATACAGAACAGTACCCTTAGTATGAGTTTTTTTAATACGAAACGAACGATCGTCTTCGTCGATTTGATCAAACTTAACGTTTTCGAATTGTGTCGCAGTACGAGTATAGAATTTCACTACTCGTCTTCACGATAGCGTATGCTCGATGACTCGATTAAACGAAATTCACACTATTTAGTTTTGTCTCTTGCGTTCTTTATTGCTAAAAAAGAGATAGCTGAGCCATTCATTCAATTCAACCTAAAACAGAAATAATCTATGTAAAACTCTAGACTTAATCTTATTAATCTGTGTCCAAAGAGTATAGAACCTACGTTTATCTGTTTATGAAACTTGGCTGCATGGTTAACTACGAGGCCGTAAAGAAATAAAATTAATATATATATACATTGTACAAAATGCCTGACGGTGATAAAAGAAGTTAATCGCTTCCGCTGTAATAATTAATGCCCGTCTTGCCTGTGCACGCTGGTCTTCGTCAATTTCTTCAGCGAGCATGAGAGCTAAATATTGTACTGAAAACATTATTAGATTGCATAAAAACTTGGCCCAAAACACTTAGGCCCGTATTATAGAAAGATTCTCAGTGATTAATCTAGTCTTGAGCATAGTTAGAAAGGGATGTCGCTATATATAGCACATAGCGACATCCCTTTCTAACTGTACTCAAGTAATTAGATCAACACTTAGTTGTCATTCTGTAATACGGGCCTTAGATACTGAAAGTTTCTAATCGAGTGACGATACTATCAAACGTCGGAGTAAACTCATGACGCGCTGTCAAAGTTGTAACTTGTACTGCCAAAATGCAAACAACATACGAAATGGTAGTTTTCCTTTTACGATGACTCGATGAAACTCATACTGCTGATTTTTGCTTTTGATAGTTAACGCTAGGGGCGCTGCTAGTCAATGTATGGAAACGAGAAGATTCGATTGATCGAATTCGAAAACGATTAAAACTCATACTAGGGGTACAGCACTTGTATGCGCAATTCGCCATTGTAAAAAGCACAATGGCCACTTCCATGTCGCGTACGTGTTGCTCATGATTGCTCGGGATCAAAATGTGACTAATCATGTTTTAGAAGCAACATTTCTGGTCGGTCACGCCCATCACGACATACTAACCCAACATCCCTACGGCTAATAAGATAATGGCGAAAAACACTGCAATCGTTTTTCCTTTTCCACTGCCACCCTTTTGTCTACGATTACACCGCGCTCTGTTCCCTTTGGCAGTATTGACGTCATGCAGGTACTCCCATATGTTCTCTCGGATAGGGTAAGAGGATCTTATTTCCCACGCCGGAACTTTCCGAGGTTTCCTCTTCTCGTTAACTCTCCCTGCGAACAAGATTATTCGGTTCGGATCATAGAATTTAGGAAAATCGAATTACTTTTAGATAGGTACAGCTACCCGTTCCTCATATTAACATAGTCTATTTCAATTTGGTGTGGCTACTGTTTCATAATGTCAAAGTAAAGGTTACACTGGAAAATGCGTTCGCTAATGATTTTCAACACATATAATATGTGCACAATAATACATTTATGTATTCCATATTTAACAACTCTAAAGATTCAGATAGGATAACTACTCGTATATCACAGTTTTTCTTTCACTTCCGGTCTAGCAGCAT
The DNA here is from genome assembly GCA_902850365.2 of Chilo suppressalis. Classification (NCBI taxonomy): domain Eukaryota; kingdom Metazoa; phylum Arthropoda; class Insecta; order Lepidoptera; family Crambidae; genus Chilo; species Chilo suppressalis. The sequence continues at coordinate 18,053,814 of OU963903.1, read as the reverse complement.
TGTAGCCATTATTGTGATTATGTATCAAGTTAAAGGCAAAATAAATCAGTGGGGAAGATTGATTCCCGAATCGATTTTTTATCTCGGTTAATGAGTTCTTTGCTCTAGTTGCCGTCACGCTGTTTAAATTCTTTATGCTCGGTGAACCATAAATATTTGTCATTTTTTGTTTATTGGAACTTGAGATTTAAATCATCGTAGCTTCTGATGACCTTTTTAGCGGAATGGTCGAAAATTATTGTTATGAAGCCCCATTGTACTTTTGTAGTTCAGTCGTACAGTTAATAACTGCAATTGCATTCGGTTCCTGAAGTGGAATTACTGCACGTAAATTACACAAGTACTCATTATATTTTCTGTAATTGTTAATTGTACTTTTGTAGTTCAGTCGTACAGTTAATAACTGCAATTGCATTCGGTTCCTGAAGTGGAATTACTGCACGTAAATTACACAAGTACTCATTATATTTTCTGTAATTGTTAATTGTACTTTTGTAGTTCAGTCGTACAGTTAATAACTGCAATTGCATTCGGTTCCTGAAGTGGAATTACTGCACGTAAATTACACAAGTACTCATTATATTTTCTGTAATTGTTAATTGAGTAGATTACCTATATTAGGTATACATATTTTGATTTTGATTATTTAATTGTTAGATGTATAAATCTATAATAGGAGAGCGGATGATGTGGGTTTGAATCCCGTCTGAAACCGGCCCCGAGTTGATTATTTTTATGTAGAATTTGTTACATTGTTTCGATGGAGCTGCAATGTCATCGAACAAAAGCTTCTAAACAAAAAGAGAAAAAAACAGACATGTGCTGTCCACATGCGAAAGAAGTGCAACCTACAAAAATGTGTACACGTAATAGTTCTTCATTACCAGCATAGGTATTCTGTACCCCTAGCTAGGGTTGCCACCCGCACTTTATTATAAAGTATTGTACGTTATTTCGGGTAATTGTACTCTATACTTTATACCAACAATTAAGTACGCGAAAATACTTTATTTAATGTGATTTGATTACTTGGGGATTAATTTTACATAAATATACAAAAAGAGGATAGAAAGAATTTTTGCGTAAAACGGAACAACAGTACGTATAATATGTCGCCCTTAGCGCATTCCTGCAACATTGTCGCGGCTGTATGGCTTTGTACAATAGCCTTTCCCATTGCGGATAAGAACTACAGAATTTAGTAGCCACAAATTATTTATTAAAAGTTGCTATAAGCAGCGTAAAATATATTTTTTAAGTTACCTTCTAATAGAGTGGAATAAAAAGTACTTTATTTTGGACACAATGTACTTTTCTTCTATCTTTAATATCCGATGTACTTTATTTGGACATAAAAAAAGGTGGCAACCCTACCCCTAGCACGAACCATTATCGAATTCGAATAGTTTGCAAACCGAAATGTCAATGTCAAATTTTGTGTGGAAATTTGAACAGCAGCGGCACAAAGTACGTAACGAGAACTAAAAATCAGTACCCCTAGCACGAACCAATATCGTCAAATCTGATCTGTCAAATGTGTACTGATTTTTAGTTCTCGTTACGTACTTTGTGCCATACAAAATTTGACATTGACATTTCGGTTTGCAAACTATATAATATAATGGTTCGTGCTAGGGATACAGTACACATTTGACAATAACATTTCGGACTCGCAAACGATACGAATTCGATATTGGTTCGTGCTAGGGGTACTGTAAGATGCAATCTCACTTACGATCTTATTTATTCGGATTTCTTACAAATGTCAAATATCTAATACTGGTTGCTTCTACAGATATAGCGACATTTTGCCGTGTAATGGCGTAATGCATATCAAACTATTGTATAAAATGGCAGCTACCGAAATCAGAAGATTTTATTTTACAGAATCGCCCTACAGGTAAGTCTTAAACAATACACCTGAGTTAAAATTCAACTCTCTATGTCCAATGACTTAGGCTGGGCGCTGTAAAGTCAGTCAATCAGAGCCCCAATCACGAACTTTGACAGATCCGTAATCGTATCGTCATCGTCAAATTTTGTACGGTAGGAGCCAGATTGTTCTTAGTTCCGGCAGGGGCGCTGCTTAGTTTTCATAGAAACTTCGACGATGCGATACGATTACGGAGCTGTCAAAGTTGATGCTTGAGCTCTGGCATTCACTAATCATATCTAGATAGAATTTTACCAAGTATTTTGGCGGATCTAACTGCTACCAACTATTTTTATTTTATTTCCTGTGTTAAGTACCTACCTACTTACCTATCTTTTTTTTATGGTAGGTTTTATTTCGATTATTTATTCACTAAAAATCACTGTACCAAAGTTTTCAAACATTTGGAAGGTAAGGATTGTTTAAAACTCAGGCACTCAGGCAGACTCAGGCACGTAGGATTCCGTAGATATTTATACAACATTAGATACTACATATATTATAATATCGAGAAAAAAACGATACAACGAGATACTGTTAAAAAATCAAATAAAAAAAAGCCATAATGAAATATTTTTTCTTTATTGATTTATAAAAGACACAACAGTTTTCTATCGGGATGGAGATTCGATTGCCTCGTCGCCCGCGGCTTTATTTGTAGTTATTTTGAATATTATATCTTTTATTATCTTTTTATAATCTTAGGTTTATTTCGAAATATTTATTTATAAAGAAACGATAACAATATGCTTATATTGGAATGGTAACAATTGTTGATAAAAACCAGAGCCGTACTAATAAACAAGTTCGGCATCTACCAAACGTTTAATATATACTTAACTATTCAGGTATTGTAAAATACTGGGCAAAATTAAATATTGTGTACTTAAATTGTTTCGAAAAATGAATACTAGCTTTATTTAGTAAAAGGAAAAAAAAACAATTAAAATTAACATCCGAACTCAGGTTTCCAACCACCGACCACTTGCCTCCGACCGACCTCAAGAGACCGATTGCGTTCGGCCTTCTGTCTCTTATAGCACATACCCTACTTCCATTTCATCGAATCTCAAGTTACAATAATACTAAAGAAGTTTTCACTTCAAATAGGAAATTCAATTTATTTATTTAATTTATTATATTTTATACTAATGCCATTCCTACATCCAACCTGAAACCACAATTGCTATTGGTTCGGTGTAAATTATTGTTCAGAAACAATGTAGACAGGTTTGAATGCCAAACCATCGTCTAGGTTTATCTATAGCATCTTAGTAGGACTTCGCTCCTAGCTACATATAATCATAAATAAGGCACTTGTCTCACCGCCTACGATGAACGAGATGCGAGTAGAGCTAGAAACTAGAAACGCGTTGACGATCGGCGGGAGCGAGTCTGTAGTTCCGATAATTTTATCGCTGGCCTGTATAAACGAGTGTGCGAGTACCAAGGGCGATTACTTGCGCCACTCGCTCGTGCAGGCAGTTATGAGCAAACATGTACGCGCGCACTTTCTGAGGCCCAAGCGTGAATATTGACTGCTTCGTAAACGTATTGTCAGCGTCAATTTTTGACGACCTCCGTGGCCAAGTAGTTTGTACGCCGTGTTTCATGGTGTCACCGACTCGCCAGGTCCCGGGTTCGAATCCCGGTGGGGACAGATGTTTGTGTGATGAATACGAGCATTTAGACTCCAGTCATGGGTGTTTAATATGTATTTCTATATAAATATAGTTATATATGTACAGTATATGTATTCTATCCGTTATCCTAGCATCCCTTAACACAAGCCTTAAAGTGCTTACTTTGGGGATAGGCTAATTGGTGTGAGTGTTGGAAATATTTATTTATTTTTTAATTGGTTTGTGTTTGTGGTCAACTGAATATGGGACTCAAAGACGAGAACCCTATTAGGCTCGATAAAATAATATATAAATGTAAAGCAAGCAGTTCCTACATGACCCAATACTTCAAAAATTGTTATGTTAGTCATAATGTATATGAAAGCGCAGTAAGTATTTTAAAACGCATCTTATAAAACTAAGCGCTGCATTTTCTACAGAAGCTACACTTTCGATTCACACAAGCCACTACTTTACTCTGAGGTATTGTATCGACTAGTGCCGTAAATAAATACGGTTTCGCAGTGGCAATGCTCCTGAAATATTCTTATCCTGTTGTTTATTTAGTGAACTCGCAAACATCCAGACTGGGTCGAACAGGGCGCTGACCGGCCCGTTGATGCATCGAGCATCGCTCTCGTTGGGAAAATAACTATTGCATTTTGGGATGTTGATTAACGCGGGAGAGATGGGTCGCAATTGTTTGCAGGTCAAATGTAGTTCTCACAAGTATGCATTGATGAGGCAGACTCTTGGCATAAAGTATAGGATGAAAAGTAGCAGTTCCATTGTTTTATTCCACTATACTGACATCAAACGAACAGTCAAGCGATGTGGGGAGGAACATCTTACTGTAGGTATACAACAAGTACTATGGAACACAGATTTGAAATGCTGACTCCGATAAGACCTACTGACCGATGAACGGTCGTCGTCGGCCGAACGCATTACTCATTCATTGCTACGCTTGCAAATTGATTTTGAGGTCGAACGGCTGTTTTGAATCGTCGACGACGTGAATGCTTGTTTACCGACGGATGAAGTATGCTTTGTTTAAAAACGTAGGCATATTAACACGACATTATATCCCTAAGGGGTAAGCAGTGCCTCAGCTTGTGTTGAAACAAACTGCAAACCTAGCCATATTTAGCATTAGTTGGGTCTTAAATGAGACATTAACTCTCCTGGTATTTATATTTGACCTGTGTTTGTTACGCTTGCCCAATACAGGCAAAAATGTAATGGAAAAAAATACCATGGTTGGAGGAGAAAAACCCTTAATATTGATGACGGCAAATTTTACTGAAAGAAACATTCTTTTAGTTTTTTAAATAATAAAAAAATATTATATTGATTTTTGAAAAATCACTTCCTTGAGCCGGGAATCGAACCGGTGAAAAGTCATAAAAAACATTCTGTAGAAATCAATTCATCATCAATCAATTTCTTTAAAACAACATATGTAGTAATTTAAATTAGAGAAAGACTAAGTTTGTTTATTTTTAAGCTTACTCATTATCTAATCTTATGAATTTGCTCAAAATAAGCCTACTTTCACATATGCACAGAGTATTCTCCGACTGAATTCGCTCTGTGTTGCCTTTTATATTGAGTTATGGTGAATATTTAGGTTAGGGAGACCTGGCGTAATCAATAATTTTATTTAGCCCCAGTCCAGCACAGGGGCCTTCAATTTATGTGCAAAATAATGAGATATATTTATATGACCATGATGATACAGTTTTACTAGTTAGTGCTCGCGAATTCATCTGCTTATAATAATCATTTTCTTATACAATTTTTCACGTGCTTCTAGGTAACTGTAACGGATTATAGGTATGGACATGGGATAAAAATATTGGAAATTATCGTGGACAAAGTTCCGAGCAGAATGAAGTTAACCGTGTTTTTGTTCTTTGCTTGCGCTATCTAATTAGTAAATTGGTTTGATCAACGCGCATTAAGTTTTATTTTAAATTAGAACTGGTACCACAGGAATTTGCAAATCATTTTATTAAATGTAAAATTAGGAGCTTGATGGCGTAAGTGGTTAGCGCGTTCGGTTGCGATCGTTGAAGTTAAGCCACTTTCGCAGGGGTCGGTCATTGGATGGGTGACCAAAAATCTTCTATCTTGAATTCCTCCGTGCTTTGGAAAGCACGTTAAGCCGTTGGTCCCGGCTGCATCTGCAGTCGTTAGCACCCGCCAATCCGCACTGGGCCCGCGTGGTGGGTCATGGCCCAATCTCCCTATTCCATCCATTACATTTATAGGATAATGATGATGATAATGATGACACATAAAATATACTTACTAGTGTTATATAAAGTTCAAAATGTGTTTAATTGTGTAGTGATGGTGTAATTTAATTGTCATAGTGGTTGAATTCTATTTGTACCTACTAAAGTAGAATTAATCCACAGAGCAACAGATGAACTAACCTGATGAGCACCACGGTGGGATAATATTGTTTTGCGATACATCACTGCTGTTAGAGCTTTCACATGCTCTCCTGTATGCACTTCGCGTTATTATAACCATTTAGCCTTATTATGTTGACATCACAAACTAAGATTAGACGTCTCTTTGTCGAAAAACATAATTAATCATTACTTGCAGCCTACTCGATATCTAAAGATAGAATTTTATTAAATCAATCGAATTAATCCTTTTTAATTTTTGGTGTTCCCGCCAAAATTGCTGACAACAGATATAGACTTTTTTGTATTTTTTTGCGTTTCAAAAAATGCAAAGGAATTTATTACGTAGTGTATACGTGTTATTTTTTTTTACTTTAAGCACTTTGGTTTTAAAAAAGTAGTTTGTTTGTTATATATCTTATATTATGAAGTATATTAAATTAATATGTATTTACTATTTCGTAAGTCTTTCTTTAAATGCATGATACTGACTGACTTTTAGCTTAACTATTATTGAAACAAGATTTACAATCTATTGCGAGATTTTATCATTTAGTAGAATAGGACGTTTGGTTGTCTCTACTAATAGTCTGGTATTGATAGAAAATAAAATCAGTACTTAAGAAAATTTTACTAGAAACAATTCCATTCGGCCCAGTTACAGACGGGATTCGAAGCCGCATCCTCCGCTATTCGGGCAGACGCATTTTCTTTAGATTAAAATATCTACTAGCAGTTAAATAGTAATAATATAAAAATGGGTGCGTGTACTTATGTAGGCGCGTGAGAAGTTATCCTTCTTTGGCATCGTTTAAAATTAGTTTTTAATTGCATGCTAATAATTAATTACAATAAATTAATAAAAAGTCTGGAAAATTACGAAGTCAATAAAGTTCAGTTTTAATTTGAAAAAATAAATAAATAATCAAAATATTCAATTAAAATCGCTACTGAATATAATTTATTAGAACATATGGACGTAGTTACGCGAAAACGTTCCAACCCACAAGTCACTCGAAAATGAGTTACCATAACCAGGGTACTATTTTTGACATATTACATCATGTGCAGACATAGATGCTAGTATTTTTAGGTTAGTTTCATCAATAAAGTTTGACCAAAATGTTCCAACCCACCATTATGCCAAGGACGTGTACTCAAAATAAAGTGAAAACATTACATGCATACTGAAACATATTGTTAAAAACTCTTAATAGAATAACATTATCGTTATAATGTTCCACTTGTCTTGGAACTTTATACTAAATTCATAAAACGCACATTTAATTATTTAAAGTGTTAAACCTCTTCAAGTTTACAAAATGACAAAGACTGATTTTTTTAGTACAACTAAACTGGAAAAGAAGATTATCAATAGGAAGAAGTTTACAGACTCATCTAAAGTTAGTTGGCTACATACAAAAGAAATTAAGTTGGATAAAGATCAAATGTTCTATTTTTATGCGGTCTACGATGGAAGACGATTTCAATGAGTTGAAAATTGATAAAAAAATAAAGCGAGAACTGCATACATAAAAGAAATTTGATTTTTGTTTATTGTGGTCTAATGGCAAACCGATTGCTCCAGCGAAATTAGTGGACTTACAATCCATGTACCACTACATACCTGAGGATTGCCTTCAATTTTATAGAACGCTTCAAAGTTTTGAAGAAGCTACTGATGATTTTGATGGGTTTGATGGAGTTCCGGACTTCGAGATCATAGAATACCATGATGAAAATTGAATGTTTGTAATATAAGTTTTTGATAACTTTTGGAACCATATCAGTAAATTTTTGGCATTGGTTCTAAGCTCAAAAGATCACGTTCTATTTTTTTGTAATAAATTTTAAAATTTTTTTTTGTTGTTTTTGTATGTTCCTCATTGTTATTTATTATTTTACATATTTATTTTAGATATATTTATAAAATAATACACTTAAATTCGTTTTGGAACGTTTATGCATATTTGCTTTTGAACAAGGTTCATACAAAATTAAATTTAGCAAAAACGTTTCAAACTCGTTTTACCTATTTATATGCCCCTTTTATTATGTATTTACAAAAAATATGCATATCATTCAATAACCACTTTGGCATTCCACAGTAAAACCAAAAGTATTTGCCTGAAATAATTACAGGGAAAAAGTGTACCGCTAAAACACAAAATTGCGTTTATCTCAAAATGGGGTCGCTGTGGGTTGGAACGTTTTCGCGTAACTACGTCCATATGTGATTGGCACTTGTATGAAACTCAAACACGTATTCCGAATATACAAACTAGAAACATGCGGATAAATATTATAAATATGAATACCTATAACTGTTACTTTATTACAAAAAATAAAGATGTGGTTTTTGGTTCTACTACACCAATGGTCAAGAGATGGCGCTGTAGTCTCCTGAATCGCGCTTTGGTTCCGTTGTTCCAGATTAATAAATACTTTTGATAGGCCTCCACAATGCAGTCGTTAGCACCCACTAAATAGAGATTCTATTTCTATTTTGTTGGTAGATTTTCTTAATGTGCGGTAAACATAAAACCAACTTCATGCTGTTAAAATTTTGTGTTACAGTGATGCGCGCGCATCTTAAAATTTCACTCTTATCATTTTTTCATAACGCGCCTAAAGAAGTATAACTTCAATAAAAATCAATAATCTTGAATATTTGAGAAAACGCTTTCTTAGAATTTACCTTGCATTCCAATATGTGCGGTTTCTAATTAAAATAACTTTTATTTATTATTTGTTCAGAGCTAATTCAAACTGTATCTATTGTTTACGTTCTTTGGTTGTAAGGATTTAAGTACTTATTTATTTTTCAGTTTAGATTTAAGGTGCTTTGTTAAATAGTGTTTGTAAAAATAAGTTGTGATTTATCATTTCACATTTTTGATTACGATCAAACTCAACACTTTCAATGGAATTGCTCTAGAAAAGCATTGTTTTGACCTCCACTTAACCGTTAGTTTGAATTATTCAGAGTTGAAATGAATTGTTCTCGCTTATTAAGTCTTAAAATTTGAATTTCATGGCGGAGGTATTAAATCAAACACAAAGTTATGGGCGGAGCAGTCTGTGAGCCATGTTCGTGGCACTCGTAGTTGTTTTTGTTGTTTCACAGGCGAGTGCTCAGGAGCAAGCGCTGAGCACCGAGACGCCACCGCACTCCCAGTCGCTTCCATTTTTGGACCTTTTTACTGGCGCGTCGACCTATTACGGCGAACCTATACGGAAAACTTACTCGGACCCTTATTATGTGTCTTGTCCGAAAACTGACGCGCTTAGCTCATTTGCTAATGTATTGGGTAGTGCTGCCAAGATCATGTTATCGGCCGCCGTCATAGCGTTTCTGAAGATGCTGGGAGGCAAAATACTTTTGTTTCCGCTACTACTAGTGTTCTTTAGCAAAATTGGACTCAAAGTGTTCCTACTCTGGCCGATGATATCTAAGATGATGAAATACTTCAAGACGAAAAAGAAAAAAGGTTTTAAGCCCCGGATGATTATGGACTGCTCGCAGAGGATTGCTTGTGTGATTCAAAGATCTGCTGAAGGTTGGGGAAGCAATTTGGGTGCTGCGGCCACCTTCACCTTGATAGACGACGTGGATCAAGACACATCTTATGCGAGAGCTTTGTTAAGAATATTAGCAGGTGACAAAGTCGCAGAATGCATGACAATCGAGTGCAGTTCCGGGATTGATATAAGCTAACGAAGTAATTAATAATAAACAAAATATAGAATGTAGGCCGTTGCCAAGTTGCTTTAAGTATAAGGAAATTATTTGTCACGAGAATTATAAAGTGCTGGCTTGCGAATTATCGATTCAATAAATAAATTACTTATACGAACATTAGTTTAAGCGCAGTCATTCGATCAACATGCGTCCGAGGTGCATATCGGTTTTAGTGCTATTATTTTCTATACAATGCGTATACTGTTTTACCGGTGACCCAGTTATGTACCTTCCCCCGTTCGAAGTGCGAACTGTAAAGTCCGAGCGGCAACCCTTCATTAATAGCCAGCAGTTTATTGGTGACCAACAATTGCCGGTGAATAGGAAAGTACAGCAAAGCCAGCCTATAATGCATTCAAACATGAGTCCTCCCCCTTCAGTACCAAAGCCGAAGGTGGAAAGAGAAACTGCGACGCCGGTCGACGCCAGAAACTTTACGTTCAGCGATCTTTTGGACGCTTTTAACAGCATCGAGCAGAAAAAGGAGGGTAATCACGAAGTTTCCAGGGCATCTGAATACGATTACCAGCCGTACCCTTCGTATTATGAGCCGCCTCCGTATGGTTACCATCATGTACCACGTCCGTACTCATACGGTTATCAAAAGCCTCCCTCTGCATATGTTCATCCCACCGCAGTCCATCACCCAGGATCGAAGTTTTCTCTGAAACCTGAAATAGTTGGAGACCTCTTCAAACCGGTTGCAACGAAAGTAGCTGGCAAAGTGAGCGGCTTAATCGGCTTAGTGCTCGCTTTACTCACGGGCTCCTCCCCGAATGACCTAGAACTCAAAGGATTCAAAGATATTGTTATTAACGGAATTGTTAAGCCGCTTCTTTTAGCTAAAGGCGGAATAAAGTCCTTGATCAGTAAGCTCACGATCCCAGTGATATCGTTGCTGTTGATTAATCTAGAAGTTTTGGTCACTATTTGGTGGTTATGGGAGGATTGCCCGGATAATACTCCACCGCCTTACACAGATCCTAAACCCTCGTATGGTTACAACTCTTATAGATAGAACAAAAATGTTTACCTTTATTCTCAAGCCCAGTTATTAAATGTAAATATAGATGATTAATGTAAATTATGTAAGACTGAGAATGTGTAAATGAATAAATCTTTATGTCACGTATAATGTTTTCATTTATTATATCTTTTCTCAATAAAATAATTTATTTATATATTTTTGATGGGACCTGGTTGTTTAAATTTTGTATAGGTTATACTTTGTTATATATTAAATAACTGGTAAGTATAACCAACCATTAATAAGTATCAATAGTAAATTGTCATTTCCTTGTTTGCCATTATGTTTTACATACACAAATGCTCAGGAAAGTTAGCAACTGACGAATTCTACGTTTTACTTTAGCTTCCATACCAATATATAAGTACAGTTATCTTACATTTTAGGGCTGCAACGACATTTATCCATATTTTATTGATTCCAGTTATACTCACTTCTTGGTTGCTAGACAACCGCTGCTAATTACCAAAAATCAAATTTTAAGATATTATAATTTGAATACCGAAGCAACTTTAGACCTGTAGGGCTGTACAAATTAATAGGTCTTGGCCGTATTACCAGTAAATTATTAAAAAAATATACAGCTAGTATTTTTTTCACCTCGTTTAAAGGTGGTTTTAGTGAGTTTCGAAATTGAAACATAAATATCGAATAAACAGCCGTGCTATTTTGTAAAATTTTAAAAAGGGTCGTGTGAAATGTTATCGCTTCAAGCGCGATAGTGTGTAATGCCGTATCAATTCTTCATACCATCATGCCAATCATGCGAGAAATCCGTTTATGTTTTAGGTTGCGGCTTAGCTGCAAAGTCTGTTGCGATAGCACATGGTTCACTGAACGAATATAAACTTTGAATGAAACTATAGACATTCTACAAAAGCATCAATGTGCAGGGTTCTAGGAGTAAAAACCGGTCAAGTGCGAGTCGGTCTAACACATAAGAGTTACTAACATTATGTGTAAGATTGAAGATTGTAGACGCTTGAAATATTCATAGAATATATAGTTGAGCACTTTAAAAATAAATAATTAAATTAAAAATATAAAGTAATAATTTCCTCCCATACAGCAGTAGTATTTTTTTGCCTTTTTAGGGTTCTGTACCTCAAAAGGAAAAAAGAAACCCTTATAGGATCACTTTGTTGTCCATCCGTCCGTTTGTCTAGACCGTTTTTCTCAGGAACGCGTAGAGGTATCAAACTGAAATTCATATCTAATGCTCAGGTCTACTGTCCCTTGGAGCTGTGAAAAAATCAAACTTCTAAGCCAAAGCAGCCTTCTGATTGCTATATACAGCCGATTTAATTTTATAAGTTTTCGAAACTCGCACGGGAATCAAAACCTACAGGGTACTTCCCGTGAACTTAGAATCTTGAAATTTGGTACGAAATAACGTCTTTTAGTACAGATAATGTAAAAATTTCGAAAACCGTAAATGTTTAGTAACATCATATATTAAAAAATATTTTTGAAAATTCAGGTTTCTACGGAACCCTCGGTGCGTGAGTCCGACTCGCACTTGTCTGGTATTTTTTTACGGAATCCATCGTGCGCGTGGTCGACCCGCACTCGACCGGTTTTTTAAATTTATAATACATCTAGGGCTAGATTGTTTATATAAGTATCAAGGGTTATTACATTAGTGAGTTCTTTTCTTCAATAAAAAAAGGTGCTTAATGTGAATTGTATAATATACTGTGTTAAGTGCTAAAATCTACCTGTGCCTTATTTATTCGTCATTTGAGTAGGTATACAGTCCCGTCTCACAATCTGTAATGTATTATTCAGCACTTGGCTAGATCACACGCATCGTTGCTTTTGACATCTGCCGCTTAGAAATGAAAACCTTGACGCTCAGCTTACGCGTGCCCACACTAAAGTAAGCTATTTATTTAGTATATTAATAAAGTTTTGACTGAGTCAATCTTATACTGTAAAGTAGTGGTTTGTCAAATTATGATTGCTTTAGCCTGTCACGCGTTGCTTTGGTTAGAAAAGAATAAAAAAAAGATAAATTAAATTACTAAATAAATGACAACATGAATGTCATTCTGAATAAAAAAAGGTCATACTATAATCGTATATACTATATTTTATATTTTTCGCCGGGGCGCCCGCTCCGTGCCCCGCTTAACGCAGCGTAGGCTCTTAGGTTATATTTCCTATAAAAAAAGTTTCATGTTTCTACAAGTTTAGTTGTCATAAATTCATCATTTGTCAGATTCAAATATATTAAAATTTGGGACCTACGTACTTTAAACGGATAAAATTCCATATAGGTATTTTATTTACAAATCTGCGGCGTTTATAGGATATTTTGGGTGTGTAGTAAGTTTATTGTGTATAAACTGTTCTTACTACTTTTATTTATATGATTTTTAAATTTCTCAGATAACCCGAAATTCACGGTGTATACTTGTAAGGTTTTTCGGATTGTTGATTCATTTGTTTGAACGAAACAGTTTTAATTATTATTACCACTATACTGCATTCTGTATATTTTCTAATTAAGTAAATATTTGAAAATTACGCAAGAGATCATCATTCTTTTACTTTCCTCACAGTAAGTCGTTCGTCGACGAGTAGTAGGCATTCCCTATGGATTAAAATTTAAGGAAATTAGGCTAATACGAGTTGTATTTAAGAAACTAAAAAATACAACAGTTACGTAATTTTTTTTTCCTTTTTTAGGGTTCCGTAGTTCTGACAAGTCAATAAAGTTCAGTTTTAATTTGAAAAAATAAATAAATAATCAAAATATTCAATTAAAATCGCTACTGAATATAATTTATTAGAACATATGTGATTTGCACTTGTATGAAACTCAAACAGGTATTCCGAATATACAAACTAGAAACATGTGGATAAATATTATAAATATGAATACCTATAACTGTTACTTTATTACAAAAAATAAAGATGTGGTTTTTGGTTCTACTACACCAATGGTCAAGAGATGGCGCTGTAGTCTCCTGAATCGCGCTTTGGTTCCGTTGTTCCAGATTAATAAATACTTTTGATAGGCCTTCACAATGCAGTCGTTAGCACCCACTAAATAGAGATTCTATTTCTATTTTGTTAGTAGATTTTCTTAATGTGCGGTAAACACAAAAGTAACGCATGAAGTTGGTCGCTAATTACGATACAGGTCTTGTGGACACCTGTAACATAATATAACTTTTTAATCATAACGATACACCTATATAACCTTCAGCTGGACCAAGGAAATTGAACCTCTACTTTAAAAAGGTTTCAATGAACGAGTCCGCGACGACGCTACACGCATGCGCAATCGATGTTTGCACCTTGGCGCCAACATTTGACATTTAAAAAATCTTTTCAATATTTAAACAAAGTTTGGTTTTGTTTGTAAAATACATAAGTTTTTGTGTAAAAACATGTCTGAAAGCGGGGATAGTGGTGATTGTATACCACCAGACATTCTGGAAGCTGCGTCAAACATGACCATGAACCTGTTGCCGGCGACATCTAGGAGCAACTATAATAAATGTTACCACGAATTCATGGAATGGAAAATGAATAAAAACGCTACATCATTTTCTGAAACTGTGTTGTTAGAATACTTTCAAGAGTTATATGAAAAATATAAAGTGTCAAGTATGTGGGTTAAATACTCCATGATTAAAAGTACACTCAATATTTACAACGAAGTTGACATAACTAAATATAGCAAGCTGATTGCATTTTTGAAACGAAACTCACAAGGATATAAAGGGAAAAAATCCAAGACTTTTACAGCAGAGCAGATAAATAAGTTCTTAAATGAAGCCCCAGACACATTATATCTCTTCACAAAGGTATTTTAGTTGTTTATCAGTTAACCAGGTACATTTTTCTTTGTTAATATTGAGTTAATTTACCGTAATATATATATATATATATATATATATGAGTTGTTACAAATTTCACTAATTTTTGGTATAATTGGTGCTTGCCGACGGCAAGAGTTATACAACTTACAATTCAAAGATGTTGAAGTCTTCGAAACTACAATATTGATCAAAATGAGTAAAACTAAAACCAAGACGGACCGCTCTTTTACCGTTACTGGGAAATATTATGAACAATGCAAAAAATACATAGAGCAACGACCAACTGAGTGCAGCAATCCCAGTTTTTTTCTAAACTATATTGCCGGAAAATGCACGACGCAGAGAGTTGGCATTAACAAATTTGGAGCTTTAGGCAAAGTTATTGCCAGCTATCTTCAACTTACTGACCCCGAATTGTACACAGGACACTGCTTTCGCCGAACATCT
Source organism: Chilo suppressalis (assembly GCA_902850365.2). NCBI lineage: Eukaryota > Metazoa > Arthropoda > Insecta > Lepidoptera > Crambidae > Chilo > Chilo suppressalis. The sequence continues at coordinate 18,038,790 of OU963903.1, read as the reverse complement.
GCGACCTTGCTAGTTGACGCTGGTGGAGATATAACGGCACTAAAGCGACACGGAAGCTGGAAGTCAACGACAGTTGCAGAAGGCTATATAGATGATTCAATGACTAACAAGATCGCTGTATCCAATTCAATACTTAGCAGTATTGAAAATAACAGAAATGAGGTCAACATTAACATACCCTCTCTGAGTACCTCCAATAACGCTTCCTGTCCGGTTCAAATTCAGTTTCATAATTGTAATATTCAGAACACCAATAATTATTACAAGTAAAAATAAATTTGTTGTTATATTCAGCGTTTTATTTGCAATATTGTTTTACGTATTATAGTATGAGAGTAGATAAAGTAGTGTATGACACTGTAGATAACTTAGTCTTATAAACACTCGTGTGATACATGTTATAAGAACCCTTATTATGCAACAGTATCAAACTACTATAAACTACTATAAAAACCACAATAAAATATCATTAGTTCCATAATGCTCCCGCGAGTACCAACGGTAACGGCTTTTGAGTCGCGCTAACGTTACGGTTTCATAAATAGTATATAAGAATTTGAAAATATCGGCGGTTATACCGCAATATCCCCTTCTCAGGGGATGATCGCTTCAGATGAAGCTTTTAGTCAGTAGGAGTCTGAAATAACCTTGCAGCCGGTTGTAGAGTATCTATGAGGATTTCACACCCGCTCTCCCAAAAAAGTTGTCAAACCATCTCGGCACAAGTGTATCAAGATACGATTCTTGCGAAGGTTTTCTTAACAACACTATGTTCCATAACTAAGAATGGTCCTTTCAGCAAGACTCAGCACCGGATCATAAAGTTCGGTCCACCCAAGCGTGGCTGAAAACTAACGTTTCGGATTACATCAGTACCCTTAGTACAAACCATTATCGAATTCGAATAGAATGCGAGTGTGAAATGTCACTGTCAAAATTTGTATGGAAACTTGAATAGCAGCGCTACAACGGACGTAACAAGAACTAAAAATCAGTACACCTTTGACATTTACATTTCGCATTCGCAAACTATTCGAATTCGATAATGGTTTGTACTAAGGGTACTGATGTAATCCGAAACTTTAGTTTCCAGCCACGCTTGGGTGGACCGAACTTTATGATCCGGTGCTGAGTCTTGCTGAAAGGACCATTCTTAGTTATGGAACATAGTGTTGTTAAGAAGCACCTTCTCAAGAATCGTATCTTGATACACTTGTGCCGAGATGGTTTGACAACTTTTTTGGGGGAGCGGGTGTGAAATCTTCATAGATACTCTACAACCGGCTGCAAGGTTATTTCAGACTCCTACTGACTAAAAGCTTCATCTGAAGCGATCATCCCCTGAGAAGGGGATATTGCGGTATAACCGCCGATATTTTCAAATTCTTATATACTATTTATGAAACCGTAACGTTAGCGCGACTCAGAAGCCGTTACCGTTGGTACTCGCGGGAGCATTGTGGAACTAATGATATTTTATTGTGGTTTTTATAGTAGTTTATAGTAGTTTGATACTGTTGCATAATAAGGGTTCTTATAACATGTATCACACGAGTGTTTATAAGACTAAGTTATCTACAGTGTCATACACTACTTTATCTACTCTCATACTATAATACGTAAAACAATATTGCAAATAAAACGCTGAATATAACAACAAATTTATTTTTACTTGTAATAATTATTGATGTTCTGAATATTACAATTATGAAACTGAATTTGAACCGGACAGGAAGCGTTATTGGAGGTACTCAGAGAGGGTATGTTAATGTTGACCTCATTTCTGTTATTTTCAATACTGCTAAGTATTGAATTGGATACAGCGATCTTGTTAGTCATTGAATCATCTATATAGCCTTCTGCAACTGTCGTTGACTTCCAGCTTCCGTGTCGCTTTAGTGCCGTTATATCTCCACCAGCGTCAACTAGCAAGGTCGCAGATGTTCGGCGAAAGCAGTGTCCTGTGTACAATTCGGGGTCAGTAAGTTGAAGATAGCTGGCAATAACTTTGCCTAAAGCTCCAAATTTGTTAATGCCAACTCTCTGCGTCGTGCATTTTCCGGCAATATAGTTTAGAAAAAAACTGGGATTGCTGCACTCAGTTGGTCGTTGCTCTATGTATTTTTTGCATTGTTCATAATATTTCCCAGTAACGGTAAAAGAGCGGTCCGTCTTGGTTTTAGTTTTACTCATTTTGATCAATATTGTAGTTTCGAAGACTTCAACATCTTTGAATTGTAAGTTGTATAACTCTTGCCGTCGGCAAGCACCAATTATACCAAAAATTAGTGAAATTTGTAACAACTCATATATATATATATATATTACGGTAAATTAACTCAATATTAACAAAGAAAAATGTACCTGGTTAACTGATAAACAACTAAAATACCTTTGTGAAGAGATATAATGTGTCTGGGGCTTCATTTAAGAACTTATTTATCTGCTCTGCTGTAAAAGTCTTGGATTTTTTCCCTTTATATCCTTGTGAGTTTCGTTTCAAAAATGCAATCAGCTTGCTATATTTAGTTATGTCAACTTCGTTGTAAATATTGAGTGTACTTTTAATCATGGAGTATTTAACCCACATACTTGACACTTTATATTTTTCATATAACTCTTGAAAATATTCTAACAACACATTTCCAGAAAATGATGTAGCGTTTTTATTCATTTTCCATTCCATGAATTCGTGGTAACATTTATTATAGTTGCTCCTAGATGTCGCCGGCAAAAGGTTCATGGTCATGTTTGACGCAGCTTCCAGAATGTCTGGTGGTGTACAATCACCACTATCCCCGCTTTCAGACATGTTTTTACACAAAAACTTATGTATTTTACCAGCAAAACCAAACTTTGTTTAAATATTGAAAAGATTTTTTAAATGTCAAATGTTGGCGCCAAGGTGCAAACATCGATTGCGCATGCGTGTTGCGTCGTCGCGGACTCGTTCATTGAAACCTTTTTAAAGTAGAGGTTCAATCTCCTTGGTCCAGCTGGAGGTTATATAGGTGTATCGTTATGATTAAAAAGTTATATTATGTTACAGGTGTCCACAAGACCTGTATCGTAATTAAACTTTTTTTTTATTATTTTTGGCCTGTGCGTAATGTTTGTCATAAGCATTTTGTTTTCAGTTTTAGAATCTTTGTATTATAGTATCAGAGTAGATAAAATAGTTTTTTTTAGATTTATTGTTGCAATGCAAGGTACAATAACTTCATCTATGTCACTATTCTTATAATAATATTTTCAATAGGAAAGAAATTTTCTTTAACCGAAGTTGAACGCCTTTACTCTTATCTTAAACCAACGAAGTTATCTTAACCGTTATAGTTTTCCTTAAAATTCCACTATTATCCTAAATTTTTACAGTTTTTTCATGCCAAATAGTTTAACTTTTAGATGGGGCGACGCCCTACTCGAACAAAAATCAGCATTTTAAAGATCAGTATTTTGCAAACAGATACCACAATCGAAAAATAGTTTTAGAAACCCCCTAAGTTATTTTAAAGGACCTATTCAACGATACCCTACTCGATGGGGTAGACGATGAAAGAAATATCAGGCCCAGGTTACATGTAGGTGAGTTACTCTAATTTTTTTTTTCATATTTTTATTATACCATTTTGCCGGTGTGATCAATATACATATCTCCACAAAATTACAGCTCTCTAGTGCTAATAGTCTCCAAGTAAAACCGGGGACGGACAGACGGACATAACGAAACCATACAGGTTACTTGTCAGGACTACGGAACCCTAAAAAAGGAGAAAAAATATACGTAACTGTTGTATTTTTTAGTTTCTTAAATACAACTCGTATTAGCCTAATTTCCTTAAATTTTAATCCATAGGGAATGCCTTCTACTCGTCGACGAACGACTTACTGTGAGGAAAGTAAAAGAATGATGATCTCTTGCGTAATTTTCAAATATTTACTTAATTAGAAAATATACAGAATGCAGTATAGTTGTAATAATAATTAAAACTGTTTCGTTCAAACAAATGAATCAACAATCCGAAAAACCTTACAAGTATACACCGTGAATTTTGGGTTATCTGAGAAATTTAAAAATCATATAAATAAAAGTAGTAAGAACAGTTTATACACAATAAACTTACTACACACCCAAAATATCCTATAAACGCCGCAGATTTGTAAATAAAATACCTATATGGAATTTTATCCGTTTAAAGTACGTAGGTCCCAAATTTTAATATATTTGAATCTGACAAATGATGAATTTATGACAACTAAACTTGTAGAAACATGAAACTTTTTTTATAGGAAATATAACCTAAGAGCCTACGCTGCGTTAAGCGGGGCACGGAGCGGGCGCCCCGGCGAAAAATATAAAATATAGTATATACGATTATAGTATGCCCTTTTTTTATTCACAATGACATTCATGTTGTCATTTATTTAGTAATTTAATTTATCTTTTTTTTATTCTTTTTCTAACCAAAGGACTACATCAGTACCCTTAGTACAAACCATTATCGAATTCGAATAGAATGCGAGTGCGAAATGTCACTGTCAAAATTTGTATGGAAACTTGAATAGCAGCGCTACAACGGACGTAACGAGAACTAAAAATCAGTACACCTTTGACAATGACATTTCGCACTCGCAAACTATTCGAATTCGATATTGGTTCGTGTTAAGGACATAGCTGAAGACTGGCCGTCATCTAGTCCCAATCTTAATCGGCTGGATTATGAATGAGGATCCGTAACGATTTTAGTTCAGAATGCAGATTGATAGAGCTAAGGATTCCATAAAATACAGTGGTAAAATTTTTGTTCTACGACAAATATTGAAGAAGTTATGACCAAATGACGCTACACTGAAGTTCGACCGGAGTGAACCACGATCGAACTCTGTGACGTCAAACGTTTCGGCCGTCAGTGAATATTGGTTACCATAAAATTAGTTATAAAATCGCAAAGAATGAACCGATTTCGATGATTAAATAGTATATTAATTAAAAAATTTATTAGATCATTATACTGTTGATTTTTTGTTGATTTGCTGACCTTGTAATGATCCTCATTATGGTCAGTTTTAGAGAGTAGGTGCATGTCCTAAAAGGCATGATAATTTGGAGTCCCTAAAACAACCCATAAGATTGGCAGTGAAGAATTTTCCCGGAGAGAGTGCGTGTTTCTATTGATAAATGGCCTCAACGTATAAAAGGACTGTATTAAAGCCAGTGGAGATCATTTTTAATGAGCTGAACAAAATAGCAAAAATAAATGATTTTTGTAGTAGAAAAAGAGAAGATTTTTCCTTGTGACAATATTTCCGACAAGACTAGGTATATTACGGAGATGTAAACTACTAAACAAAAATAAAATCATGCAAAATCCCTATTATTAAAGAATTTAAGATTTATTACAGAATAAGCCCTCAGTAGGTCTCTCGATCAAAGTCTTTCCCACGGAATGTAGGGCTTGACAACCGTTAGGCGTGCGTTTATAATCGAGATGGTTTCATGTTTCTTTCTACTGTGAATTTTATTCAGTACATGGGCCAATATTTATTAGACTATATACCAAAGATGGATAGTGTTACATACTACAACCTCTGTACAACACGCCTCCATAGAGCAATAAAAATAAACCACGCATGTCACGCACACATGCGTCACACTCTGATGTCAGATTGTTTGAAAGCAGTCAATGTGTGTGTAGCGATGAGCGTATTCACCATGTGTAGTAGATATAAAAAATTTTGGGGCACTTTCGTGTAGTTAATACGGTATCTGGGCGAGTATACAGGCTTACAGCAGTATGGTTATCCACCGGTCCTTGTCACTTATTCGTGATTCCACTTCCAATTAATCGTTGCCCCTTCACGTGCGATTTCCGATATACCTGGAATTAATTCGCTAAGGAATGTTTTACTAGAATAAGATATATCCTCAGTAAGAATCTGTTCTTTAATAAAATATTTCATTTCGTTTGCAGAAATGAAAATCGTTCACGTGCACTGTGGAATGTCACTTGTCACTCGATCCGTTTTCATTTATCTACGCATGTTTATATAGTATAACTAGCTGTGCTCTGCGGTTTCACATGCTAGTTATAGTATGTTATAAATGCTATCGCGAGATTTTTTTAAAAGGGGAGCCATTCTGTAATCCATGATATTTGCTAAACCATTTACAAAGCGCACCCAACAGAAGCTTTAATTTTTCCCGTTGCTGCATAATTTTTCATTAATAATAATAAATACTTCGAACACTCACACCAATTAGCCTAGCCCCAAAGTAAGCACTGTAAGGCTTGTGTTATGGGATGCTAGGGTAACAGGTAGAATACATATATAAGTATATTTATATAGAAATACATATTAAACATCCATGATTGAATACAAATGCTCGTATTCATCACACAAACATCTGCCCCCACTGGAACCTCTCGAGTCGGCGACACCATGAAACCCGGCGTACAAACCACTCGGTCACGGAGGTCATCAAACGTCGTAATGCTCCGCTCCTATGTTGATGTTATATAGCCTATAACCTTCCTCGACAAATGCACTACCCAATACAATTTTTCAATTCGAACCAGTCGGTAGTTCACGAGATTATTGCGATCCACCAAATAAACTATTTAGCTTGCAATATTCGTGTAAATGATTCGATTATTATGTATCGTTTTTTTTAAAGTGGCCACTCATCATCATATTTTATCCAGTGGCGGCAAAAATTAGAAAGAACTGACGGTGTGGCAGTATGCGCCGTAAGGTAAACGCTGGTAACGTCGACAGTGTCCAAGTACTCGACACTTTTCAAAACACCTTACTCTTAGCACTAACCGTTATCGAATTCGAATAGTTTGTGAGTCCGAAATGTCATTTTGTCATGTCATCATGAGTCCTTTCCCGGGCCCGACGACGTGGTGCGCAACCTAGAAATAGCGACCATGGGCGGGAGTCTGCGGCGACCATCATCAAAGGTCGCCCAGCTGGAAACCACATCCGCATCCTCCCTGGACCAGCGGGAGGGGGCGCGCTGCACTCTACCCGCACCTTTCCCGGACCAGAGGGAAGGAACGCGCTGCACTACAAGCAACGGCAGTCTACCTGGAGTGGCTGCGAACGTACTTCTGCGCCGGATGGAGGATGTTGTCAACAGCCGTGCACCGACCCGAGAGAAAAACGTGCCGACCAATCACAAGGCTTACTTTACGGGCGACGGGGGGGATAGTCGCGTGATGATCCGCCAATCAGAAGGTGTACTTTTTAAGGGCGCATAGGGGATGCGCATTAAAGTGAGCGCTGTGATTGGTCGACGGTCACGGACAACATTTGTTAGGCAAATTGTAGTATGTCAGGAACAAGATTTGTGTGAACAACTAGCCAGAAGAATAAAGGAAGTAGTAAAGCAACAACCTGCGTGTTAAATCCGACAACCTACATACACACCGGGGATCCGAGGACTGAAGATCTTCATCACCTTCATCATATCATCATCAACACTTTCATCACCGACATTTTAGTCCTTGGAGCCGGATCCATTTTGGGAAACCAACACATCATTATCATCAAGATAATGTTGATGAGTGGCCACCATTATGCTTTCTTCTAACCTTACTTACAAAAATTGTTTAACCTATTTGTAATTAGTTAAGCTTTAGTAGCATCATAGAGTTATAAAAATGAATGCCAAATTCTTAATCATAATATTACATTCTCTATTCAAAATTGTTGCGTAATGGTAATGAAAAAATAATCATTCGATCTGGGTTTTGTTCGTCCGGACAAGCTTTCTTTTCGATGAATTGGAATATCGATCACACAAGAATGCTCGCGTAATACCAAGAGGATTCTCTCGTTAATTGAATATATAAGCTTATTGTAACCATAACAATTTTCCGTTAATGGACTATCGATTATACACAGCATCGTAGCCAATATTTATGTAGGCCACTGGCCGAGCTTATCTCGGAACACCTGCTAATTTGATCCAAAACGAATCATTACTGGTTTGCTTGGCACCACTCGAAGCGGGCCGGAACAGACTGCTCTTTTTAACAAGATTAAATAATACCAAGAAATCAAATAAGCTGATAATAACATTTCATTCTATTCAATTATTGAAGTGAAAACTTCTTTAGTTGCGTTGTACACTTTTTTTGTAATGGGTAAAAACTGTTAAACTTGCGTTAGGACAAATGGCCTAATCGCGTCAGTCCTGACGTCCTGATTAGGTCTCGTGTCCACGAAAACAATACAATTGGAAAGGTTTTTGACTTTCAATATATTGAACGAAACATAGTAATATTTTATTTTATTGTATTATAATAATAAGTCTCTAATTAGGAAGTCCAGGTGGCAGCTTAATTGCGAAGCAAATACATTTTTTACAATAGATGTCGCTAGGTGCGCTTTAATGTGATTCATGTAAGTTGATTTTTCTGAGAGATAAACTTTTTAATCTTATTATATAAAATTCTCGTGTCACAATGTTAGTAATTATACTCCTCCGAAACGGCTTCACTGATTTTTATGAAATTTTATATGCATATTCAGATTGGTCTGAGAATCAGTTACTATCTATTTTTCATACCCCAAAGTGATAAGGGTAAACCCCTAATATATTTTTTTTTAAATGTGGCATACATACAACCCTAAATTTTCACCATTCTACCGCCAACGCCTAATTTTATGGCGATACTTAGTTCGCTGGGTCAGCTAGTGTAATATAAATTGTCATGTTTGTGTACGATAGCGCAATAAATAAATATTGTATTCTACCATGTAAATGATAGTACTTTTATACTGATAATTAAAGCAATTCGTGCAAAATTATTCCCTAACCATTCCAAATATCAAAAATGCACAACGTTAATATTCAAGTTTAAACTTCTACCGGCACTCTCTGAACTGCAACCCGTCGTTTTATTTATTAAAAAATGCTTGCTCGATTATCCATTTTATCTTTAATAGTGTCCGTTACTGAATAATTTATTTGATTGCCAATGGATGTGAATGAATGAATGGATGGATGGATGGAAAATGGTTATACTCGTGATATATGAAGAAGATTCACTTTCAAATTAGCTTGAAGTCTTTTAAAGTTACATTGTTAATTTAATTTACGATAAATATTTCAAAGTTGGATGTAAAAGGCAGATACTTAAGAATTAATAAAGGTGCGTTATCAAATACCGTTATTAAACTTTGACGGTTATTATAGTAGTGCTTAAATGTAATAGTGTGCAAGACTTTAATAAAAATGTCTAGAAAGTACGTCTCTGGCGTATATCCATAAAATTATTATTGTAAATGACATAATTCAATCTTTCACGATCTTCTCGTTTTACAACCCTCTCAAAAATAGCCTGGAAAGACTGTTGTTTACCTAGTTTTTTCTTCTTATCTAGGGCACACAAACAACGCTACGAGCACAGATTCTTCTTATAAGATAAAGCACTCTTTATGCATCATTCTCACCCGATTGTCGCATCATTGTTCCTCATTCTTCAAGCAAAGGACATATTTTTGGGAGTCTTGTATTAAGGAAATTTGAAATAGTTAATAACAATTACTGAATCAGTATATAGCTTCATTCTTGCTGTTCCGCGGTAATATAATAATAATATGCTTTGGGATACCCTTAGAGAGTGTAAGGGTTAAGTGATGGCTCTTATCTAATTAGGTCAGAAGGTTTAAATAAAATACACGTGTTCCGTGTGACTCGGTTTATTTGCGACTGAAGTTAAAAGCTACGTGCGATGCAAGTGTACAATACAATTTGTTGACTCCACAGACAACGCATATGGCGTCTCTAAGCCGGGGTAAGATCAACTATATTTTTAACCACATTTTAGTTTGTGTTTTTTTTATTCCTATTACTTTGTGATAGTCTGTAAAACTGTTTTTGTAATATTTACAAATTTTTTACATCCAAAACACATTTAGTTCAACTACACAACAGGACTTTTATTTATCATCGGCCTGGCTTCATCTGAAAATAATGGATTGGTCCCAATCCACAACAGTTTATTTAACTCTTTAAATAGATTATTTCAGTTTAATCGTTGTTGATTAATTGGAAACCCTAATCAAAACCGTTGAGTAGTCGTTGCAAATCTAAGTACCCAGTAATCTCAATCCATTTCAACTTACCGCTATTTTTCGTTCCATGTTCCATACTCGTAACTATGTGTTACACCTTTATATGGAGTAAGCCTTTCAAATTCTGAATAAAAATCTAATAACGAAGAGAGTTTAATTCAATATGTCTGGACCTTGGCAATAGCATCTACGCATCTAGACCCAATTAGGTGTAATAGGGCATCTACTAGTAACGAATGCAGGCACCTGTCGTCTAATCTTGTTTCGTTCCCTCTTTGCAGACCCCTAGTTGACTTGCGTAACTTTCACACGTATCCTGTGTATACCGAGGATGTTTCTAGAGGGTTAAAACTAAATACCTATAGATTCTACGAATTTCCTCTTTGACCTCGTGACGTAAGGCATTACGTTTTAAACGACAGAGAAAGCAGATTAGGAAATCACTGACAGGTTCATGATTTCAATTGTTGTGTTACCGGATTTCTGATAAATAAATTAATTAGTTATTTGTTTTTGTTTAGGGTTTGTATATAAACAGCGTTTTTTGTCCGTCAGTTGGATTATAAAAAAAAATAAAGGACACTATTTTTTTCTTTTAAGGTGCGTCAAACTTTGGGAGTGGGGGGCTCGAAACGACACACTATTGATTTTGAATTATGAATAATAATTTGGTGTTCTTTTTTTTAAAAAAATCTTCTTTAATTATCTTGAAAAACTTAAAAATAACGCGTGGAAGGCATCCGTCCCAAAAAACTAAAGACTATACAGCTAGTGACAGATGGCACAGAGATGTTTTTTCAATATTCTCTCTAAACGTGTGACGAAGGTTCTCGGTAGCCGAAGGCTCACTACAAGGTTAATTGAATGTCGAGGGCATTGAACTAAAGTAAATATATACATACCTATGTATATTATTTGATTTTGTTAATTTTTATGAAACTAGTTAATACTTACTAATTTTTCTTCAGTCAGTTTTATTTTTATGTTGTGTCTCATTAGAATAATAAATTTTTAATAATTATAAATAGATACTAACGGTGAATGAGTAATTTATAAGAATTTCGAATAAGTGGTGTTGATTCTAGATAAAGTTTAAGGAATTACTAGAAAAGTATAATTGTTATGATCAAATTATATAAGTGATGTTTCTGATTATACTGGTGTGCAATAAAGATTCATTATTACTGCCATTTTTATTTTTTCATAAATATACACTTCTGGACACATCTATTGGCCCACCTTAGAGTTTAGGTTCGGATAGCGCCTACCGAAATATGATTGCTAGATTGAACAAAAACTGTTGATGCAGTTTTAAACCTGATACATTTTACCATCTTTTTCGATCGTATTGTTTTAAATTTGAATTCAGAATACCATACGACATGGAGCTACGCCAAGTCGGATATGCGCCTTGTTAAAGGCAATTGATTTTTGAATAAAAAACATGTTTTATCAAATAAAGGTTTAATTTAATAACGCGTGTTGCCTCCATGGGCATCTACCACAGCTCTCATACGATTAGGCATAGAGTTTATCAACCGCTCTATGAAATTTTGAGGGATCATCTCCCATTCCTCTTCTATGGCAGTTTTCAACTCCTGCATCGTCTGGGCAACTGGCTGACGAGCCCTAACACGTCTTTTTAGCTCGTCCCACATGTGTTCAATGGGGTTCATGTCTGGGCTTCTGGCTGGCCAGTCCATAACTGTAATGTTCACATCCCGAAGATATTCCCTGACGATGCCGGCCGCTCTTGCATTATCATGCATAAAAAGGAAATTTGGGCCCACATAGTCCGCGTATGGTATCACGTGAGGTTCTAAGCACTCACGAATGTACCTTTCAGCATTTAATGTTGGCAGCCGTGGTCCTGTAACAACCTCAAGTTGAGTTTTGCCGCTCGCGGATACACCGCCCCAGACAGTCCATGAGCCACCGCCATAAGCAACCCTCTCTTCAAAGCAGCATTGTGCGAAACGCTCTCCCTTACGTCGGTAGACCTTCTTCCTTCCATCATTGCCATGTAACACAATTTTAGACTCATCAGAAAAGAGTACACGGCTGCAATCTTGCTGTGTCCAATTTAAATGACTGCGTGCGAAATGAAGGCGCGCTGTTCGGTAGGCTCGCGTTAGTTTGGGCCCATTAGCTGGCTTGTGTGGTACCATATCGCGTTCTTTTAACCTTCTCCGAACAGTTCGAGCGCTCACAGATACTCCGTGGAAGTCGCGAATTTGTTTTTGTATCTCAATGGAGGTAAGGTGACGATTTCTCAAGCTGGTCGTCACGATGAATCGATCCTGCCTTTCAGTTGTGACCCGAGATCGTGGCCTTCCTTGGCGACGAACAAAGCCAGTCTCTAGGTACCTCCGATAAACATTTCGGACCGCAGATCGACTTAAATTAAGTTGAGCACTCACGTTTCTTTGGCTGTGTCCGGCATGAATAAGTGTCACAGCTTGGGCGGCGACTTCAGGTGAAGTATCCATAGATTATTGATAGAACCTCACCTTAATGTTAAGAATAAGTAATGTTTGTTGCAAAAAAAAGATATCAATCACTTTTTCAAGAATTAAATCCAAGTAAACCAATAAAACCAAGTTTTCTTAGTATTCGATTGTTTGATATCAACAAACAGGATCCAAATTGTCTTTTGTTTCTTTAAATTCTGTGTTCGAAAATAAAAAAAAGACTATTGAATGAAATTGTGAATGAACCGGGTTCAAAACTACATAAAAACTTTTTGCTCGACCTAATATAAAATTTTAGCTAGGACCAAACGAAACTGAAAATACAAGGTGGGCCAATAGATGTGTCCAGAAGTGTATTTATTCTTATTTGTAAATTAGATATTAAAAATAAACGCATGATAGTTTTACCCGTTGCGTGTCCATTTTGCACTTCTCCTTATGCCCGTTTTTAAGGCCAGCCTCCGGGCACAGTAAGCATACGGAAGGGTTCCATATTCTGGATCTTCGTTTATTATTCTTGACACATCGAGAAATTCATACATTGAGTATGAAATTACAACAAAAGCATCTATTAGTATTAAAATTATTACTCATCTATGTTTAATATAATTATGTGTTTTCGCTTACCTCAGACTTATGGTGCTTGCTTTGGGCCTTACCCTAAAAGGTAGGTATATCGTTAAAATTTTACACAATATGTAAGTTTCTGTTATAATAACAAGTAAAATGAAATAATGTTCAAAATTAAAGGGGGCGCATGAAAACTATTATGTATTTTTTTGGCTAATTCCAGTGACTGTATTATTATGAATGTTATTATGTACAATGGTACAGAATCCTTCGTGCGAATTGTATGTAGTACAGACTGTTTAAATATTTTTTTGAATTTAAGAGCAGTGCCCTTGTTAATGCAATTTATCAATTTAAATTTTGACAGTCTGTGATATTATATTTCTATGCGATCTTATACAAAGAAAGCATCCTTTCATATTTGAAAAATGGGTTTTTGTATTTTAAATTTAACAGATTATATTTGTTTCTTAGGTTTTCACGCACATCAATCATTAAATAAGACTAGTCTAGAAACGTCTATAAATAAATAAAGTTTCGTGCATTAAGCCGTTAAAACTAGTTTTATTTCACAGATTATATTACATTTCTGTTTAGATTACAATATATACCTCAACTTTATAGAATCCGACCATTTGACAAAGGTGACAAGAGTAGAAACAACCAGCAAATAGCGAAACGGACTCGTACTCAGACTTCAGTAGCAAATTAACACAAGTTTTTGTATGGGAAGCTTCATTTCATTTGTTCATATTAGGAGTCTGTCTTTATATCGGTTATTGAAATTATTATTTTGAGAAAATTGTAGACTTACTCTTAGTTTAGTTTTTCAGGGCGGTTTCCGCACTTAGTCCTAATTATTGGACCATTATGCGTGTCTCAAAAACATTCCCGTTTACTCCAGCCAGCCTATTGATCCAGAAAGAAAGCAGCCTTGGGAGACTGCTACAAGCATCCGGAAACGATTCTGGCAAATGGAGAAGTCGTGCCCGTTGGTCGGTCACGCTCCTGCATTCCATGATGACATGCTGTGGCGTTTCTTCTGCCTCCATGCATCCTCTGCTTAGGAGGCTGTCTGTTACTCCTATTGTATATAGGTGTTTGTTTAGGGGACAATGACCAGTCAGGGTTCCTATAATCCTGCGAAGTTTGTCCCTATTTAGTCTGGTAAGGGTGCGGGCAAAACTTTTGTTTGCCGCCGGAACCGCGTTTTTCGTTTGCCGGCATCCTTCACTTGTTCTCCACTCCGTCAAGTGTGATTTCTGAGTTATTTCACGCAGCCATGTTTTAATTTGGGTCTGAGGTATGGGCAGCAAAGGTTCCGGATCATACACTTTTGTGTCTGCTCCTCTCTTAGCCAGTTCGTCTGCTGCGTCATTTCCAATTGAGCTGCTGTGTCCTTTTATCCATTGCAGTTGTTTTTAAAGTAATATGACTCGCCCAATTTAGTTTGTTATCAAGGATTACGCCTAGATATTTCTGTAGTTCGGGTAGCTTCCTTTTGTTGGTGAAAAGGACTAGCTCTGTCTTATTCGAATTTACTGACAAGTGATGTACGTCACACCATTTTTCCACAATCTGAAGGGCTGAACGAATAACGTTGCAAAGGACATTTTCAGCGTTCCCATTAGGCCGTCTGCATAACCAATAGTAGTGTATCCTCTGTCATTCAGACTACGTAGGAGACTGTCCACTACTATGTTCCAGAGAAGTGGTGATAGGACTCCCCCTTGGGGACATCCTCTACTAACTTCGCACGCGTGGTAGTGTTCCCCACTATCTGAACCGCCCTTTTGCCGACCAGTTCGGTGATCCAACCGCTGGTGACTTGGTACACCTTGAGTTTTCTTAGGGCGTGGTTAATAGTGTTGTGCATCGTTTTGTCAAAAGCACCTTCTATGTCTATGAAGGCTGCTAGTGTTGAGATTTTGTTTGTGATTGCCGACTCTATTTTCTGGACTACTGAATACAATGCCGACTCTGTTGATCTGCCTTTTCTGTAGGCATGTTGTTGAGGATGCAGCGGAGCCTTACTAAGTACTCCATCCCTAAGGTGTCAGTCTACCAGTCTTTCCAATATTTTCAAGAGGAAAGAGGTTCGGCTTATTGGTCTGGAGGATTTGGCTTGTGTATAGTCGTCTTAGCCCGGTTTCGGTAAGAAGACTACTTTTGCCTCCCTCTATGGTTTTGGTATGTACTTGAAGGCCAGGCTGGCCCTAAAGATTGGTTGTAGGTATCTTATTGCCTGACCGAGTTGCCATTGTAGTAGCGCCGGGAATATACCATCTAGTCCTGCTGACTTAAATGGTTGAAAGCTCTTTAGAGCCCGTTCTATCTTTTCCGCCTTTCTTTATTCCTGGGTTGTTGGTGCATTGTGGTGCTCAGTCGACCACTCAAGGCCAGACGCCGAATTGACGTGGACAGGACATCTCAAAAAACGGTAAAACATTGATTTTATAATTAATTATATAGAGAAATATTGCTTGTTAATTACCAGACAGGTAGTAAGGATAATTATTATTAAGTTTATTTTTATAGTAACTGTACAACCCTGTACTAATTAAGGATTGGTTTCTGGGGCTTGATTGACAGGGGGTCTCTAAAATAAAAAAAAAACTGGTACCCTGTTTCCACAGCTCGCTGTGGCCCAATTTATTCGTAATTTTGAACCTTATTCATCTATCGTAAGTATATACATAAAATAATTTCGACAGCGCGATTTTGAACATATACCCGAACATTTGACACATTTTATTAGCACCATCTTTCGTAACCAAATGGTACTAAATACATATCAAAACCAAAATAAACATTGTTTTAGGTTGAACAGTAACCTTGGTGTGCTGACTAGTCAACGATCATAATTGTTTTTTATATTTTAGAGCTCTATGAACAGATTAACTAATATGCGATAATATCACCTCTTAATATTAAAGAAAAAAAAACAATTTTCTACAGGACATTAATTATATCTAACGTCTATTTTTTCTATCAATTTATTAACTTAATCTTATTGCTACAAATTACGATACATTCATTAATATCATAGGCATTTTCTACTAGAATAGCACTTATTTTATTTCTACATAATAAATAAATTAATGTCCATAATAATATTATGTTTTATTCTTATTACAATAAAAGAAATATAAAAAAAAACTCTTTGCTTAAGTAAAACTTCGTAAAATGATTAATTAATTTCAAAGTCTCAAGCATTTTCAATATGTTCCTAGAAATATTCAATAATTAAGTAGGTACTGCCATAATAAAGGCTTTATGAATTTTCAGTAATAATTGAAAAGGACTTATAAAGAAAACATTTTACAAGATGTCTGCTTATGAAGCAGGCAAGAATGCTTAGCTACGAAATGTTACGATAAATCTAACAAGTTCTTTCTATTTGAAATAATATGAAATTTAATTTATTAAATGGCGCAGATCGTGCTAAGCACTCCATCTATGATTTTGGAAATAAGCATTATTAACCATTTTAAGGTTAAACAAGGGTATGGCCCACCTTATGATAAGCGGCCACCATAAAAACGCCTATAAACGCTTGCGATATCAATAATATCACTCGCACCGTTGCCTACTCAGACCCTAACCCCTACCCCGCGGAACCCTGGAACTAGGGTTGCCACCCGCACTTTATTATAAAGTATTGTACGTTATTTCGGGTAATTGTACTCTATACTTTATACCAACAATTAAGTACGCGAAAATACTTTATTTAATGTGATTTGATTACTTGGGGATTAATTTTACATAAATATACAAAAAGAGGATAGGAAGAATTTTTGCGTAAAACGGAACAACAGTACGTATAATATGTCGCCCTTAGCGCATTCCTGCAACATTGTCACCTCTGTGAAGTTAGCCCCCCACTTTTTGAATTTTATTATTATCTAGGTTGTTCTGGGTTGTTCTATGTTTGTTCTACATTGTTCCAAAGTATTATTTGAATATATTCCATGTTTGGAAATTCAATATTTTTTTAGTTGTTCCAAGTTGTTCTAGTTGTTCCGAACATTGTTCCAAAGTATTATTTGAAAATATTCAAATTTGAAGCTGCCAGACAAAAAAAACGTTTTTATGGTAGCCCCCCATGTTTGGAAATTCAATATTATTTTAGTTGTTCCAAGTTGTTCTAGTTGTTCCGAACATTGTTCCAAAGTATTATTTGAAAATATTCAAATTTGAAGCTGCCAGACAAAAAAAAACGTTTTTATGGTAGCCCCCCATGTTTTGAAATTCAATACTTTTTGAGTTGTTCCAAGTTGTTCTAGTTGTTCCTAACATTGTTCCAAAGTATTATTTGAAAAAACTCAAATTTGAAGCTGTCAGACAAAAAAAACCGTTTTTCAGATAGCCCGCCAAATCAAATCGTACTAGAGACAATAAATAAATCAACAATAATTTTAAACAATGACGATCGTATCAGTACAACCGTGGGCTATATCGTTCCAATTTCATTTAATCATTTTGAATAAAATTAATAGTTATAAGACAAGAAAACATTACACTATAGGGTAAACTCCCTAAATGTTGGCACTTTAAGAGTAGGTTCCATGTCAGTCAGACATTAAATTACCATAAAATGACATCTAAATGAGTTAGTACACAACACATGTAACAGTATCAAGGAAATATAGTTCAATCTTTGTTTTCATAATAGTACAGTCAATGAAGGCAAAAATCAGCTATAACCTCCGATTTCGATGAACCTCCATCGATTTTCATGAAAAATGGTGATGAGGTGGGGGATGCCATATGAAACAAAAGTGACATAGTGCCAACTTGCGCTTTTTCGCTAGGGGTAGATACCACCCCTTCTCGGGGGTAAAAATTATTTTAATAAAAATAACTCCAGGAATCGATAGAAAGACAAATTCTAAGCAAAAGTTGTTATATTAAGTTTTCGAAATAAATCAATACTTTCTGAGTTAATAAAAAAAAACATGTTTTAAGCGGTTTTTCATAAAGTATGAGTTTAAAGAAAAATATATTATTACTAAACGCAACGAATATTCGGTTACTATTGGGTATTCGGCCTATTCGGCTGCTTTTATTATATTCGGCCGAATACCGAATACCTACATATTATTCGGCCGAATACCGAATACTTAAATAATATATTTTGTCATAGAGAAATAATTGGTAAAATGAAAATTAATATCGATTGATTACGTAGGTATATATTCATATTTTCATTTCTGTTATATATAATCATTAAAGTAGTCATTGGTACATAATCATTTTCTGAATTGGAAAAATGGAGGATTCTATGTATTTGAATTATTGTGGTAATCAAAATTTAAAAGGGTAAGGTTCTCATTTCTTTTATAATCATTTATTAAGTAGTCATTGGTACATAAAACAGGTACATAATTTAATCATTTTCTGTATTAAACAAGTTAAGATTTTTTTATGCATTTGAATTATTTTCATAATCAAAATTTAGAAGGGGAAGGTTATGGTGCAGAAATTCTTTTTTTCTCCTACACCATCCCAGCTTCACAGGAAAGACGCTCTGAATAAACACTACTTCCTGGCGCCGACAAATATTTTGCTGCAATCTTAATCAAACACGGAAATTCAAATTTCCTTGCTGCCACCATGTATATGGGTTGTCATGACGTGATATATTCGAAATATAATTATTTAAGGAAAGATCCATTTCTGTTGAAACTGTGTTTGACTGAATTGCGTTGCAAACAAAGGGGCGCGAAACAATCACGTTTGTACAAGTTTTTGGCGCTAAAATCCAGCCGAATACTTTTGCCTAATATTCAGCTATTCGGTCAGGGGCCTCGCCGAATATTCGGTATACTGCCGAATATACTATTCGTTGCAAGTCTTATTATTACCAAAATTTAAGCTAATAAAAAAAACAAACCCCTTTGAAAAACCTTCTTATATGAATTCAAAGTGAGCTATAGGTAATTGTTTTTTTCGACGAGTACTTAAATCTAAGTTTCCAACCCTAAATAACGGGAAATCGATGCATTTTGATGAATGGTTGGAATGAAGGGTTTATTTTTCGTTTTTCCTAAAAAAATTAAGTGTTATCTTATTTTTATCATAACTTTTTCAATTTTGAAGCTATTAACTTTTTACAGTGCTCATTATAAAGGTATTTCTGAGGAATTTAAAAAGTGCTCCGGAAGTGTATGTCATAAACTCATCGGTTTCCCGTTATTTAGGTTTGAATACTTAGATTTAAGTACTTGCCGAAAAAAAAAAATGTACATACAATTACCTATAGCTCACTTTCAATTGAAATTAGAAGGTTTTTCAAAGTAGGCGTTTGTTTGTTTTTTTATTAGCTTCAATTTTGGTACTAATATTTTTTTTGTAAAACTCATAGTTTTTGAGTTATTTATGAAAGTCCGCTTAAACATGTATTTTTATCACGCAAAATCACAATATTTGATCTTTAATAGCTCAGAAAGTATTGATTTATTCCGAAAACTTAATCTTACAAATTTTACTTAGAATTTCTCTTTCTATCGGTTCCTGGAGTTATTTTTATTAAAATAATTTCCACCCCCGAGAAGGGGTGGTATCTACCCTCAGGGCAAAAGCGCAAGTTGGCACTATGTCACTTTTGTTTCTTATGGTACCCCACCTACTTACCAATTTTCATGAAAATCGATGGAGGTTCAACGAAATCGGAGGTTGCAGCTGATTTTTGCCTTCATTGATTATACCATTATGAAAACAAAGATTAAACTACTTTCTTTGATACTGTTACATGTGTAACATGTGTTGTGTACTAACTCATTTAGATGTGATTTTATGGTAATTTAATGTCTGACATGCTACCTACTCTTAAAGTGCCAACAATTAGGGAGTTTACCCTATATTCTAATGTTTTCTTTTCTATTAATTTAATTCAAAATGATTAAATGAAATTAGAACGATATAGCCCACGGTTGTACTGTTGTTGTACAATCGTCATTGTTTAAATTGATTTTTGATATATTTATTGTCTCTGGTAGGTACGATTGATTTTATTTTATAAATAAAAGTATTTTTTAGTCTTATAGCTTCAAATTTTATTTTTTTCAAATAATACCTTGAAACAATGTTAAGAACAACTAGAACAACTTGGAACAACTAAAAAAATAATGAATTCCCAAACATGGGGGGCTATCTGAAAAACGGTTTTTTTGCCTGACAGCTTCAAATTTGAGTTTTTTCAAATAATACTTTGGAACAATGTTAGGAACAACTAGAACAACTTGGAACAACTTTCAAAACAACGAATTTCCAAACATGGGGGGCTATCTGAAAAACGGTTTTTTTTGTCTGACAGCTTCAAATTTGAGTTTTTTCAAATAATACTTTGGAACAATGTTAGGAACAACTAGAACAACTTGGAACAACTAAAAAAATAATGAATTTCCAAACATGGGGGGCTATCTCAAAAACGGTTTTTTTTGCCTGACAGCTTCAAATTTGAGTTTTTTCAAATAATACTTTGGAACAATGTTAGGAACAACTAGAACAACTACGAACAACTAAAAAAGTATTGAATTTCAAAACATGGGGGGCTACCATAAAAACGTTCTTTTTTGTCTGGCAGCTTCAAATTTGAATATTTTCAAATAATACTTTGGAACAATGTTCGGAACAACTAGAACAACTTGGAACAACTAAAAAAATATTGAATTTCCAAACATGGGGGGCTACCATAAAAAGGTTTTTTTTGTCTGGCAGCTTCAAATTTGAATATTTTCAAATAATACTTTGGAACTATGTTCGGAACAACTAGAACAACTTGGAACAGCTAAAAAAATATTGAATTTCCAAACATGGGGGGCTACCATAGAAAAACGGTTTTTCTTGTGTCGCAGCTTCAAATTTGAGTTTTTTCAAATAATACTTTGGAACAATGTAGAACAAACATAGAACAACCCAGAACAACCTAGATAATAATAAAATTCAAAAAGTGGGGGGCTAACTTCACAGAGGTAACATTGTCGCGGCTGTATGGCTTTGTACAATGGCCTTTCCCATTGCGGATAAGAACTACAGATTTTAGTAGCCACAAATTATTTATTAAAAGTTGCTATAAGCAGCGTAAAATATATTTTTTAAGTTACCTTCTAATAAAGTGGAATAAAAAGTACTTTATTTTGGACACAATGTACTTTTCTTCTACATTTAATATCCGATGTACTTTATTTGGATATAAAAAAGGTGGCAACCCTACCTGGAACAACTGAACAACAACCTGGAAACACAAAACTGCTATAAATGGTAGTGTTATTTTATTGTGGTCTGCTGTAAGGTGGAGGTTAGTTCTCCAGACGGGCGCTCCAATTTGAGCGGAAAATCCGCTATGCCCTACCTCTCTTAACTTTACATAGGTCGAGCTCCTTCTTGCTAAGTAAGGCACAATAAAACCATTCGTCCGTTCATAGACCAATAATATGTCCGTTGCATTGCACTTGATAAAGTCATTACATAGAGGAAACCATTAGTATAAAGTATAGTCATTACATAGAGGACCAATTTGAACAGAAAATCCGCTTTGCCCTACCTCTCTTAACTTTACTAGTCCAGTCAAAATAGACATTTGACTGAGGAATAATTCGCATAGAGCTGAAAATTGGCAGAGACGCTAAATACATCATTATAAATAAAATGACAAAAATCCCTTTCGATCATACTTCTGCAAAAAAAAACAAGATCAAACGAAAAAGATATGGTTTTTTCCATTTTCCTCGAAAACGGTAAGTTTTATCGTGAAAATAGGTCAGACAAAAGATGTAGACCATACAATTATCTACAAAAATGGTCCAGTCACTCAAGACTCACCATTCGCGAGATATCGCGGTTTTAATAATTAGAAAATTATTTTTTTTTGATGTATTTAACGTCTCTGCCAATCTCATCTTTATGCGAATTATTCCCCAGTTATGACTTATGTCCGTGTGCCAGTCGTCCGTTCATAAACCAATAATATTTCCGTCCGTTCATAATACCGTTGCATTGCATTTGATAAAGTCATTATATACAGCTACACAGCCGACTAATCATTAGCAACCACAAAGAATACAATAACACACGCACACACAATCTAACAATCTGTTTTCGGTTCAGAATTTAAACGATTTTTAATTTTAAACATGTATTAATAACAACTTTGTATTACTTTAGTGGATTGATTTCTTGAAACTATATTATTTGTTATTTTTCTATTGAACATTAGCTAAATTATTGGGTAAAACTCGGCTTTCTTTATTATAGGGTCTTATTAAACTTTATATTTACTGGTGAGTGCCCGCGAATTCGTCTGCGTCGAAATATTAGTTTCCCATACAAACTTCCACCCCCTTTTTCACCCCCTTCAAGGATGATTTTTAGGATAACTATAGTATGTCTTTTCCCGGGACTTAAAGCATCTTTAAACCAAATTTAATATAAATCGGTTCAGTGGTTTAAGCGTGAAGACGTAACAGACACACAGAAACACTTTCGGATTTATAATATTAGCATTGATTAGTATGGACGTTCAAGGATTAAGCTATATCAAAATCGATGGAAGTTATACAGACAAGAGAATTTATTCCAGTATTTCTTAGTTGCTAGGCAGCACACGGATGCGAAAGATGCTGGTTTGAATCCCGTCTGAATCCTGGACCAAGAGGACTTTATTTATAGTAAAATTTTCTTTAGATTTAAACACCTAGGAGTTAAATGCTTCTAAAAATATAAGTGTTTATAGCTATAATAAGTGAATTTATGTTAACATACATGGTTCTTAAGGTGGGAATCCACGTCAAAATATCTTTTCATTAATTTTCATCGCAAACCACCGGTTTGTTGCCACCCACCCACATGTTTCAGATTATCTACTTACATTTAATATGAAATATTAAGGATCCTGATTAATACTTAATGTAAAACTGAATTATAGCGCTGATTTCCGAGAGTAATCAAATTTAGCAATAGCTTATTATATCTTATTTTAAGCAATTAAATGCTAGATGGTTAATGTAAAGAAAATTTTACTAGAAAAATATCCACTCGGTTTCAGACTGTTTCAGATCCGGGCGGAAGATGCGGGTTTGAATCCCGTCTAAAACCAGGATCGAGTGGATTTTATTCCAGTAATATTTTCTTTAGATTTATCAATAGGTAGCGGTTATGTTCAGAATCCTCTCCTCAATAATTATGAGTAATGATACAAAACAAAAATTGCACAGTCTACGAAAATAGAGAGTGCTGGGTACTTGTCTCCCGTATATGTAAGCAAAGCGATTCCCTTATTTGGCATTTATGCAATGTGCTGACAAAGTCTTTGTTTTCTCTCGCATCTTGATCAGCACGAAAACAGAGATTTGGAATATGAATGCCTTTTCTTAACTACTTAAGTTTTATTCATTTTAAGCCTACCAGAACGTTTAGTAATTTAACATAATGGTACTAAATCTTTTTAATAAGCTGTGTGTCTCTAAATAAGTCAAAAGGAGGAGAAAGAAGAAGTTATACGCATAAACGCTTAGTAAAAAAATATGCTTGTAAATTTTTAAAACGCAATATGATATTAGTCAGATACAATTTATGTCTATCGGTAATTATATCGTTTAGACGCAAAGGGAGAAACGTTCATATAAATGATATACAGGCGACGCATAAAATGGTGTTTTAGGTGTTGTGTTCGTTCAAAGGAGACTAAAAATAAAAGAAGGCTTTGCGACAGCAGTTTCCCAACCGAGTGTTTTTATCGGTGTGGCGTGAAGAGAGCCGCGGGAGGGCGGCTCTCGGCGCGGCGTCGATAGCGCACCGGCCTGACGTCGCGCCGCACTCCGCACCGTCGCGAGGAGCGCGCCGCCGTCGCCACGCACGGCAGCCCTAGCGAGATACGCGGACCCCCGTCGTCAACGCGACCGATATTTGTCATCTTCACTGACTCTATCGCGATTCTCAAAATCCTAAGGCATCGTCATCAAAAATAGTGAATGTCCCTATGCATAATAGAGTTCTCGTGAAAACAAACACATCGCACAGTGCTTTTCGCGCAAGCGCGATTCCCGTGGACATGACGACAGCGGCCATCTTGGCCGAGGACGCACTTTCGCCTCGCCCCAGCCTCTGAGCTCGAACCAAAACCTAGAGATAAACCGACGAAAACGTGCGATGCGCGGTGGGCGAAGCTCCGAGGCGGGCACTCGTTGAGCCCGCAGCGCGTCGCTATCGATCCGGCCGCGTCATGGCGCTCGCGGAGTGAATGCGGACATCGGGACCGCGCTGCAGCCTTCGCGGAGCGGAGCGCCCGATCAGTGATAGTGATAGTGGTCGCGCGGCATGTGAGACAGAGTGTCGTGGTGGGTGGGAGGGCGCGCGGGCGGCGGCGGGCCCTGCTGACCGCGCGCCATGGGCGAGGAGTACGCGCGCTCCCCGTGCGAGCGTTTTCCGGCGGCGGGCGCATTCAGCGTAGCGCCGCCGGAGCGGCTCAGCCCGCCGCCGCCTGCGCCTCTGCCGGATCGCTTTTCGGCGTCACCGCGGCGGGTGCGCCGGTGTGCGGAGGCGGAGCGCGCGCGGCGGCCTCGCTACGTGCCCCCAGCGGCGCACGTGCCCGTAGAGCGGTATGTGCCCCGGCCGCCGGCGCCGCTGCGGCCGCCACCGCCGGTGTACTGCGGGCTGGCGTGCCGGCCGCCGCCGCCGGCGCCCCGTAAGTGCTGCGGGCCCGCGTGCCGCGAAGACATCTCCGGCTCGCCACCGTCGACGCGGTACGTGGATTACGTGGGCGCCGCCGCAGCTCGTCGGCTCGCGTGCACGCCGCCGCCTCCACCGCCACCGGCGTTGCAGCTGCCCTGCGAGCCCCAGGAGCCACCCTGCTGTGTGCAGGCGCGCAGACGTCCACAACCACCACACGACTGGTAAGTGTCCTGTAATATCCAATTTCGTCATTTGTAAATATGAGACAAGTAAACTGAACTATGTGTAAACAAAAGAGAAGATGTGACACTGCTACTGCTTCGTCTCTACCTGATTTCCTGCTACAGAACCACTACATTTGTAGGTACATAAATTGTACCTTAACGATCCCAAATAAAAAAAGAGCAAAAACAGATAAAAATATACGTAACATGGGGCTCACTGCATCGATCCGTAGTCTAATCGCGGATTACGTATATGTAGCTAGGTGGGCAGACTATGAAAGGATTTTTAACGATTCGCGGTGACGACGGGGAGGCTGTGCCGCTATAATTGGTTAATATTGATAACATGTGATTGATGAGTTTTGCTAACGACCGTCGAGTCAACGCACCACGTTTCTAGAAACGTTTACGTGCGTCATACGCGAAAGATGGATTGCATCGACGGCTATCTTAACATTATGAAAAAACCTTTCGTTTTTTTCTGTAGGCACTCTAGAGGTAAACAAAAGATCACAGGGTACGCAAATGACCCAGCCGAATCTTTGTGAATGTCAACCATTGTCAATCTTGCTGCGTTACTATATTTATAAAGGTGGAGAATACATACAATAGATCAATAGGAAGACCTATTTTTTCACTTTTAACAGTAAGTTTAATAAACAGATATTAAAATGAAACTTTTCTCAGATCCCCACAATTTTTTTGTCCTTCTTTAGCATTTTGCATTAGGTACACTTTCATTGTAATTAAAATATTCAGACATCAGCAGCAAGCGTTGGTGGTTCAGTGGTGGTATACTGGTCTGTCAAGCGGACGGCCTGGGTTCGATTTCCAGT
Organism: Chilo suppressalis; assembly: GCA_902850365.2. Classification (NCBI taxonomy): domain Eukaryota; kingdom Metazoa; phylum Arthropoda; class Insecta; order Lepidoptera; family Crambidae; genus Chilo; species Chilo suppressalis. The sequence goes on along the minus strand of OU963903.1, from coordinate 18,012,927 downwards.
CGAGGGAAGGCTTTTTTATTTTCCACTTTTTCTTAGCCGGAGGAACATTACTTCTAGTAAAATACCTACGACTGTTAAAAACAAGTTTAGCAAATGCTTCTAGAAACGCCGGGAGAGGTTACCCGTGCATCGAAATCTTATAAATCGGCGATTTTTTTATAAGGGTAGTGTGATAAACAGCATTAATTGATCTGCATATAAGAACTCCATCGTAATCGTGTGGTTAATGTATCGAAAATGATGTGTTAGGAACTCGGTGAGTAAAAAATAATTATCTAATACATCATAATATTAGCACAGAGGTGTAATCTTATAATGAGTAGTAACACTTTAGTTGTTGTTCTTGGGAATGTATTACTTATCTCTAATAATATTATAAATGCAAAAATGTATCTGTCTGTCAAACCTTATAAACCTTTAGTGAAAACATACAGACAGAGAGATGGTGGGGGACATGGTTTTAGGGTTCCGTATCCAAAAGGTAAAAACCGGACCTATTATTAAGACGCCATTTTCCGTTTGTCTGTCTGTCACCAGGCTGTATCTCATGAAACGTGATAGCTAGACAGTTGAAATTTTCGCAGATGATGTATTTCTGTTGCCGTTAATGAATATTTAAGGAGAGATCCCATACAACAGACGTGATTTTTTTCGTTTTTTGCTCGATATTGTGATATGGTTTCTAATGTTGTATAGTAACTAGCTGTCCCAGCAAACTTCGTACCACCATAAAAAAATAGGGGTTCGTGGTAGAAGGGTGAAAATTTAGGGTTGTATGTGTAAAAAAATGCCAAAAACAAAATACAGGTTGGACCATCCTTAACATTTAGGGGGATGAAAAATTCTCAGATCTACTGAATATGCATATAAAATTTCACGAAATCGGTCGAGCCGTTTCGGAGCAGTTCAATTACGCACACCGTGACACGAGAATTTTATATATTAGATAGTATGGAACCCTTCGTACGCGAAACCGACTCGCACTTGGCTGTTTTTTAATATGTACTGATGGGTTCGTAATCAGTCTCTGCAATATTAAGACCGCTTCAAACTTCATACTCTTTGAACTTCTTAAAACTATAATGATTTTATGTTCTAAAATCAATAAATTCGCGAAGTTAGGCAGTGCTTAAACATTATACCTACTTAATTATATAATATAAGGGCTTCTAGTAGTGCTAGCATATACTTTTGGTACTCATCCAAGCCCATGTAGAACGTTCCAGACATCGACTATAAAATAAATCTGGCTCGTAATAAAACAGTTGCGTTATTAGGAAATAACGGTGAAGTATCTATTTGTTTACGAATTGAACTGACTTATAGTACTGTTTTGCGTGTCCCATGTATTTGACCTAACGTAAATATGAATCAATAGGTACCACTATACAAATTGTTTCTTATTATACCTACTCAATTGGAATAAGTGCTTATAAAGGATATTTTTATTTCTGTGTTTGGCCACGTTTATACAAAGTGGAACTACTTCTTTCTTCTCGATATTTATTTGCCATTATGTACCATTCTAGCTACTAGAATTTTGTGAAAACAGCTTCGGTTGCCTTCAAATCTTACTCACTATTAAAAACACAACAACACTAAAAGGCGGAGTCCTATCACAATGTTTCTCTTTTGTTAGGTGGATTATTTCTATCTCATGTTTTTTTTTAAAATCGGGTCAAGTTTATAACGAAATCATTGACGTTTCCTTAACGGGATATTCTTTCGCATTTCTCGGAAAATCTATTTCCGGAGCCAAGTTCAAATAAAATACCTATTATTGAGGTAATAATTATTGAGTCACTTCCAATTTCTAAACGGAATAGATAAAGTATATCCGAATAATTTAAAACAATCAAAGCTCACTACACATTTTTTGGCTAAATATAAGAAATGAATGACTGTAAAAACGTGAGTAGTTTTTTCTTGAAATTTCGCGACATAGGTAAGTATAACAAAATTAATAGCAATAACAATGTTACGATTGAATTAAGTATAAAGTTTTTAACGATGGGATTTCATAAACATAATATATACCCGAAAGAGATTACCGAGCAAATTCGTGAAGTTTTTGCTTGAAAGTCAGTAGGTACCTACAGTAAGTTCCTGGCGTAAATATTCAACAGATATGTCTTCAACATTGATTCTTCATAATTAATGTGCGATGCTCGCTCCTGTATTAATATTTATACTAAGAAACCACCATTCCCAGGGTAAAAGGCCTGTTTTTCAACCCAGCATGTGTAATAATAACAAAAGGATCTACCTACTATGCAGAATGATAACGCCTATTAAATTTAATTTTGTTTGTATGCCCAAGTATCTGAATGTCGGTATACCTTTTTTTCTTGTTGACGGTGGAAAATCCATTTACGGACCATACCGCGCGCTTGCCAGGCGCGACGTGTGTGGGACTCCTTGTCGCGGAACAACGCCGGTCCTACCCACTAAAAACCACCGGTACCCTCCTAGGCCCTTATGGGGGCGCTCAGGGATCGGCACCACTACACCAGAGCGTCCCCGGGCTGGCCCGGCCCAACGGTGGACCGGGCGACGCGCATGTGGGGGATTACTCTAGGGTACTAGGTAATCCCCAGACGGAATGGCCTATGCCGAATGGCACCAAGGACGCGTGGCTGGCATGCCGCGCCCCGACCACCTTAGGGCCGACGAAGACCGGTGATCAAAGTCGCCTGCCTCCTTCGGTCCACCCGTCTACGCCGGAGGGGAGCGGCCAGAGCGTCCTCCTCCAGCTCCCTCCTTCTGCCCCATCACAACCTCGCAGAAAGAGGCGGCAGCCTTCCATGCCCTCTCATTGCCAAGCATGGCACGAACCATATTAGGCAATGAGAGAGCCCCACCGCCAAGCGCCGCCGCCACCAACGTGCGACGCTCGTTTCGCCAGGCCGGGCACTCGATCAACGTGTGCTCGGCCGTGTCGTCGGGAGAGTCGCAGTGATGACACCGCGACGACTCCTCCCGACGGGCGACTCGGTGCAGGTAGTGACCGAAGCACCCATGTCCGGTCAGTAGGTACTGGCCTCACCTGCCGCCTGGGGCTGGTGCACCAGGCTGCCCCGCTGGCGCCTTACCCACTCCCCTCCAACACCGGACGAATCGCCTCGATCGTCCGGGGCCAGCGGCTGGGTTGGCGAGTGCCTTCCCCTATCGGCACAGAGCCTCCCTCTGCGTCTGGGTGCGGACACGTTCGATCTCCTCCCGATCGGACTGCACTACTTTAAACTATACCTACGAGGAAATCACACTAATATTATAAAGGCGAAAGTTTGTGCGTTACACATGCATGTTTGTTACTTCTTCAAGTCTAAATGGCAGGAGCGATTTTAATAAAATTTGGTATGGAATTAGCTGACACCCTGGATTAACACATAGGCTACGTTTTACTGCGGGAAAATATTCGTAATAAACCGAGGGCAATACCGCGGGGCACAGCTAGTAAAAGATAAATTCTTCATTTAAATATTAATAATAAATTTGTTAAAGTTATTAATACTTAATGTAATACTTTTCCCTGGATATTATATTAGTTTCTGGATTTCAAGAGTAATATGTGTTGTTCTGACTGTTTGGGTAGCTTCTTTTAATTCTGAGTAGTATCAATCTTTCTTAAACTATTAATATTAGACGCCATTTTGAGGAAATTGAAAAACAAATCAAAAACTTTAGGTAAAGAACAGTTTTTTGTAATAATTATTATGTATAACAGTGAATAGAGGAAGCAATATTTATCTTTATATCCAGTTACCGCCTGCCCTGTGTACACACACAAACCGGTTTTCATGGTTTTAACAATTTTGACATCTTATCAATTCACTATTAGTATTGGTTGGCATACTAAGTGCCGCTTGTGGGAATGCACAACAATCGTGATAATGACTTACGTTATGTGCAATCGCAGCGATATGCCATTAAATGTATTTTGCTATTTAGCGGTTCCCAATTTTATAAAAAACACGAAAACAAATTTCTCTCTTTCTATTATCATTATTTTTCTTTTGCATACTATAAACTTTTTATAGGTTTTTCTATATAGTGCAGTCATTTAGTGAGAAATAAAGTGGTTACCTGGAAAGTTTTCCGGTAATGAGTTGAAATTAAATGCCACAGGTTGCATGAATAATGAGTAATGACCAAAGCGCGCGTTGGAGTACACTATTGACCTTATGAAAAAAAAGGTTAATACATAAATTGTAGGCAATTGTCTCTAGTTTCATTTAGTATTAACTGTTTTTATCGTAAAATGAGTTGGAAAGGAGATATTGTCAAAAAACTGCTTTTAGGCGCCATTTGGCAATATGGCGGCGCGAGCGGCAAAAATACGAGGTGGCAAAGTCAAAATTCGGAAAGAGCACCTCGAAATCTATAAAATTACTAATTTTCAAAACTCCCGGCAAACTTTCCAGGTAAATACTACCAAATGACTGTACTAGTAGTCCACAAAAAAGCTACAATCCATATTTTTTGACAGGGAGTCAATTTTCATAAATTTTCTTAAATAATATCTTACCTATTTATAATTACTTTTCTAAAAAAAATATGTTTGTAACCTTCACATTGAGCCCTTTCATTTGTTATATAATTCTACGGTATAGTAGGCAAAATTTTAATTTTCCAACTCCCCCCCCCAAACATAACCCGGAATTTATTTATTTCCTTTATTTGTCCTTGTTTGGGTCACAGACATAGATCTATATAGCAAATTTTAGCTTGATCGGTACAGAAGATTCCGAGCATATCGACTGTGACAGACATACAGCCTAGTGAAATATTTCGTTTTGCCGATTCAGGTACGGGAACCTAAAAATAATGAACAGGATGAGACGTCTTGAGAGACGTCTTGAGTTCAGGTGAGAATGAATACGGAATAACCCCATTGGCGCCTAGATAGTAAAACCTTTATTAAGGAAAGGGAACTACAAAAATCTTATCCGATAACATATTAAAAAATAATTGTCTAGTCGGGTAGACAGCTGTAGCGGCAGAAACGGGTGTCGCTTCAAATATCCTCAACTCCCTGGGCTACAACTAAACTCGATAGGACTTTAATGTGAAGTGCCTTTGAACCCTATTCTTCAACAGAAGTACCATCACCATATTAGAGCGCTATTTACTGTGGTCTCCTGTTCGGTGGAGGTAACTTCCTCAGACGGATACTCCATCCCTATGTCACTTCATTTTTCAAGCTCTTCTAACCCCGCGATAGATGTAACCTTCGTTTTTCTATCGATTTTCATGACGGGCAACAATACATACCTGGGACCTCAAAGATGGCGATGCGATAAGATGAATTACAATCTTTATGATCAGTTTTCCGCAATTTATCTACCTACTATCAGTTTATTTATCCAATCTTCTTGATGAAATATATTTTGTAGGCCGATTACAAAACTTTTGATTAAGAACCAAAACATGTGATTTCTGTAATGAAAGCTAAAAATCTAGATTTATACTGCGGTTCTTCACTACACTTTACTCCAGCATTTGTGGGTGTCACTTGAGGAGTTGACAGAGTAAATAGCATAAAACATTCCAAATTCACTAAAGAAATGGCTTGTCTATTTTATGAGCTGCTGCTGTGATGCTTTTCTGTATGTGTAACTGAAAAAAAAACAATAAAATTCTAAATGGATGGTATTCTATTCGAATTTGAATCTTCCATAATTCAGGTTTAACCAATTACCTATGTAAAACAACGTCAAAGCCAAAGGTCATCGTCGACGCAACGCAACGCAAAATTGGCCGAAAATATCACAGATGCTTGCTGCCTACATATTTTGAATGTGCTCATAAAAATCAATGTCTTATTTGCGTTGTAACTGGCGGGGCTACGCCCACAGTCCGTCGATGAAATGTCCAATTAAAGTTTTTATGTATTTTTTTTGCTTTTTCCGTACTGTATTTTTGTGATACCATCCGTTAGATTTCCACTTGTGTACCTATCACGAACTTTTTAATGAAAAGTTGGTTCATTTATTATTACATGGTGTCTTTTATTTTATGTTCTCCAATTATAATTACGTAAAGAAATTTATGGTTGCTTTGGAGCGAAAGGGGAGTCTAGAGACTGCGACAGGGGGGTATATTATTCGAGCATTTGTACCTTAGTCATGAATGTTTATATATATTTCTAAATAAAATATACTTATATATGTATCAGTATATGTATTCTATCCGCTACCCTAGCATCCCATAACACAAGCCTTACAGTGCTTATGTTGGGGCTAGGATAATATGTATGAGCGTGGGTTTGTTTTATATTTATTACTTATTTTCATGTGCAAAGTTTTGGGAAATTTTTGAATAATATTACAGATTTGAACTTGATTAGTAAATAAATTTCTAATAGGATTCTTAATACGAGTGTGACATATTAATATCAAAAGTTTTTTTAATTAAGTTGGCCCAGGATATACTCGTATAATAACACAAAAATTTATGTGTATATACGGTTTACAAAGTGCATATACTTATTAAATTTTTTACATAAAACTTGATGTTTCGGACCCTTATCATATTTCGTAGTACAAGACTGACGGACAGTCTCCAGTCAGAAGAAAATGTTATATATATAAAAACGAAAAGGGCTCTTACGCGTAAATAAAAGAAACAATCATATTATTTACATATATGTTATAAAATATTACAGAAAAATCCATCACCTAAATATTGCATGTACATATAAATACTTATTTACACAACTATCTTTAAATCTATTTGGATTCGATTCTATAAAAAATACACATTATTGACCCCGAAAGGGTCAGCAGTGGTTTCCCAAATTTTTTAGTTTTTTTTATTAAATAAATTAGCATCGCAAAATATGGGATAAGAACTACTTCTGAGACGATGGATGGAACTCAGCTTTGATCCGACAAAGAAGGGAAGCGTAATAATTATTTTGGGGGCCTTTTCATTTCACGCACCAGCCGGGACTAGAAAGGAACGAGATTTGGGACATACTCCTCTTCCCTTTGAGTCAGTATTATATAATTTATAATGCGAAATTGCGAATGCATTATATTTTGTTGAAATACTTTACGTAGTTGATGTTTTTAGTTTTATCTCACTATGCACATCAAAGTTAAAAGTGACTATATGGGAACAAATATGCATATCGAACGTCCCACAACTTAACAAGACAGCAAGTTTTCTTAGTTGGGCTAAGGCTTAACTTATACATAAGAATTAAAAGATAAAGCCAATCTAGAAGGCTGGTTTAGAGAAATGTAGATTGGATAAATTTAATTACAAAAACCACTTTATCCCTTGAGACAATAACTTTTGAGAACACGGTTTCATTATCCAAAGCAGTTTAGGTACCTACTCCGCAAGAGAAAAGTATATTTTTTTTCTTCATTATTAAAATTGCACCTGTCCAAAGCCGGGGCGGGTAGCTAGTTTGCACATTAATAGATATAAAGATTTATACATGAGCATTAAAAGATAAAGCGAATCTAGAAGTCTGGATTAGATAACTGTAAATTTAATAAATTGAATTGCAAAAAATCACTTGATCCCTTGACACAATAAATTTTGAGAACAAGGTTTGATGTTCAAATCAAAGCAGTTTAGGTTTACTCCGCAAAAAAAGTAATTTGTTTCTTCATTTTTAAAATTGCACCGGTGCAATGCCGGGGCACGTAACTAGTTTACACATTAATAGGTATAAAGATTTGCTGATACAGTACTAAGAGGAACATAAATAAACTATTGAAATGAAATACTATTAAGCAATATGTCATTAAAATACTCATACTTACAAGAAAAAAATTTGCTTATTTTGCTTTAATGTTATTTGCAATAATATTGGATTAATATTTATTAAAAAGACGATCGCCGTGGTCGAGTGGTATGTACACCGGTTTTCATTGTATCGCCTGCTCTGAGGGTGGTGCTGGGTTCGAATCCCTGTATGGGTTGGTTGGTTGGTTGTTTTATGAATACAAACCACCGAAAGAAATCAAACTTTATTTCTGTGATACCAGCATTTGTACGTACACGAATCATGGACGTAACAAAATTTTTCTTTTCGTTACCTACCTTAGGCAACTTGCGTACTAGACGGCCACGACCAGATTGACTAAGGTTGGCCGTTGCGGACAAGTGTGCGACTTTTTAGTGAGTTTTTTTTAGTAAATATGGTCGTTGCGGCCACTGGCCCTTGTCGTGGCCGTCTGTGCCGTGCCTTAGTATCCCATTACGTAAGTTAACCTTGGAGCCGGGCTAATTGGTAGGAGTATCAGAAATACATCATCATCATCAGCCTATTCAAGTCCCCACTGCTGGGGCACAGGCCTGCCCTATGGATGGAATAGGGAGATTGGGCCATGACCCACCACGCGGGCCCAGTGCGGGTTGGTGGGTGCTAACGACTGCAGATGCAGCCGGGACCAACGGCTTAACGTGCCTTCCGAAGCACGGAGGAGCTCGAGATAGTAAATTTTCGGTCACCCATCCAATGACCGACCACTGCGAAAGTTGCTTAAATTCAACGATCGCAGCGGAACGCGCTAACCACTTGCGCCATCGAGCTCCTCTTCTCTCAGAAATACATATTTTATTGAAATTAATTTAATTGCACCTAGAACATTCTAACTAAATGATCGATCACCAAATAAACCTAAGTGTTTACCTAATTTTTTGATAAGAATTTACCTTAAGTACACAAATTATTTTGACAAAAATTAAACCGCATTCTTTAAAACATTAAAAGCGTATTAAAAAAACTACTAAATAGATCTCGTTTAAACCAATTTTTGGTGGAAATTTGCATGGTAATGTACATCATATATTTTTTCAGTTTTATCATTCTCTTATTTTAGAAATTACAGGGGGGGGGGGGGGTTAGATAATTACCATACTCGCAGATACCTCTCACGTATGGGTTTGATGAAAAAAATTTTGTTTTGAGTTTCAGTTCGAAGTATGGAGAACCCCCCAAAATTTATTGTTTTTTTTGAAGAATTTATAAGGGTTCCGTTTTTTGCCATTTGGCTACGGAACCCTACAAAGACATAAGTGTATGGCCGCTAGGGTTGCCAGATGGCCGGGATTTCCGGGATTGTCCAAGAATTTTGCGTGTTGTCCCGTCTCCAGTAATTAGTCCCGGATTCCGATAATGTGCTAGTTTCGTAATAAAATTAAGTAATGACGAATGACACCTGCTTGATGTTTTGATTCTGGGGAGTTATGGGGGGTTTGATTTCATGCTTTATTTATCCCGGGGGGGGGGGGGGTGCAAATGTCCCGGAATTGATAACCCAGCATCTGGCAACCCTAGTGGCGGCTGAAGTTACTCGGTAAAAAGTAGACTACTTATGAGTCTTTAGTCATACAATTTCTTATCTTTTGCATCACGACTTGATAAGATTGGTTGTGGTATGTGTGGTAGTACAGTAATTTGTGTTTTTTATATTCAATAACTATGTGTTACACTTTTTTTTTATTGCGTGAGTGAATATGGTTTCATAATGTGAAGTGTTGTGAGAATTGTACGTAAAAATTCAAATAATACTAACTTGTGACAAGAAATTTATATTCCAACCTAATGGACAAAAAGTAAGTTGCGATTTCTTTTGTTTTGTGAAATTGAAAGTACTCTTAACGAAGCCTGTCTATTAAAGGCTGAAAATATTTATCTTTTATTAATGAATTCAAAACAAAATGTTGTAGTTTCTATGAGTACTTTATTCTTATGACTATGCGAACGTTTCAGCCGGAAGTATACAAATAATGTCATGCAGAAACTATTGACATAAGATAAGATATTGTTTAGGACTTTACGCGGAATTTTCAAAAGCAATCCGTTTGCATTAGGTTTGTTATATTTTTCATGTTGATTAGGGATGATGACGGGTAAAGTAAACGAAATTCTATTAAGTACAGTTACAAAGGGATGTCGCTATGTGCTATATATAGCGACATCCCTTTATAACTATGCTCAAGGCTAGATTAATTTCTGAGAATCTTTCTATAATACGGGCCTTAAAATGTCAGTTTGATTGTCAAAAATTAATGTACGCATATTTATTTCTTTTGACAATCAATCGAAAACTAACAAAGATAGAGAACGTCAAAGTTTGCGCGATGGCGGACACCCAGAGGGGGGTGCTAAAAAAGATAGAGGGGGGTATCAAGGCGTGACGTCATGTGAAACTTGTCGTCATGGTACATGCTCACGTTAAGTCTAAGTAAATATTGGCTAGAGCATCCTCCTCCCGCTCCCTCTCCGCTGCCTCCTTCTGCCCCATCACAACTTCGCAGAAGGAGGCGGCAGCCTTCCATTCTCCATTATTCCATTGCCAAGCATGGCTCGAACCATGCTTGGCAATGAGAGCGGTCCTCCGCCGAGCGCCGCCATCAACGTGCGGCGCTCGTTTCGATACTAACGAATGTTAAGTAAAGTAAGCTAAGACAAGTATTTTTTTAAGTTTATTCATATAACCTATATTAGTAAATAATGTTATATATACTTTGATATAAGTACCAAAAAATTAAGGGTTTAGACGATAAAGGACAATGCTCACTTAGTATGGGTGATTAAGCCCAAAAAGGATACATATTTCCAACAGTAATTTAGAATACTTACATTACCTATCAAGATCATAGTCTAATATCTTTTGATCTAAAACGAGTATATTTTACACTAAGGCGAATAAGCATTTTTGATAATGCTAGAAATTTGAGTATACATATATGGTAATTCCATAGATGTTTATTTTTCGGTAAAATTCAAATGAAAAAAATGATCCAAAGTACTTAGTTATAATTATCATTTATTTATATTAGTAACATGAATATTAGTTAATATTTATCGACCTACCGACCTAAACCTATGTAGACAGGAATACCTAGTTTGGGGACTCTTAGTAACTAAGTATTTGTATTACATTTATGCTAATAAATACTTTACTATTCATCAAATAACAAAAACTGAGATATCTATAAACACTACATTTTTGGGTTTACCATCATTATACGTTTTATCTAAAGAATACAAATTAAAAGTTATGATTCACGCGTAATGTTCTTAACTACGTAGCGAAATCTCTTTGTTATGTATAATGTATTTTACCAAGGACAAACGTTGTATAAAACTCGCATAAACAGAAAACAATGTGTAAAAAACACAAATGGCTTTTAGGCCGAAGGAAAGGCGGAGGTACCTAAAGAAATTATCCCGAGTAACGTAGTGAGGTAGGTGATTTATACTAAGATGGAAAGTAGTGGAGCAAAACAGCGAATAGGAAGATAAATGAGTTTATTTTGAATCAGCCTTTCAGGCAAGGTACGTGTTAACAAATTTCACTGACGGTATTTCAACCTTTTGGAGGTCGTAGCAGACATATCAACTCGGTAACATTTAACTGCTAGATTTCTAAATCTAAAGATGAGTTGTCTAAAAAAATGTGTGCATGGGCCACACCTCTCAAGTGAAGCTTTTTTTCTTAATAACCTAACATGTCTATGCTTAGAGGAATGGAGTAATGCACACATCACTCATATATATACATATATATATATATATTGTCGCATTTGACACTCGTGACGTTCGTAGCGTTTCAGCCTTCGCCGAGTTACCCTACAACTTTTATACTCGTCGGGAAGAGCTGCACACGCATCTCCCAAACACACACACACACACACACACACACACATATATCTATAATATAAAAATGAATCGCTGAATGTGTTGCTAAGCGCAAATCTCGAGAACAGGTGAACCGATTTAACACCATACCATAAATTTCAAATGTTAGTGGAGAGATTCTGGGAAGTCAAAACAATTAAGCGACGTTATGTCAATAGAAGTTTGGAAAAGGCAAATATATCATTTTCAGATTTTATAATTACTTATATGAAGAGTCATTTAAATCTACATTACAGCTCTACACCGAAGCGAAGTGAGGGTGGGCCACTAGTATATATAGTCGTGTGAGGCTCGTTACGCGTTTCCGTTTCTCCTTATCCATAGTATTTTTCTATACAGCCGGTCCGAAAAGAAGTTTCACTTCGAAAAATCCACTTGGTTCAGGTTTCTGATACGGTAACGATTCCTTTCCGAGTTGATGTGTCTGCTACGACCTTTACACGTGTTACTTTTTGCCACTGCATTCATGGTGCATGAGGTTTAGCTTCAGTCAAAGCATAAGGCACTACGAAGGTCAGTTGACCTCGATTTTTTAAAAGGATTTAATAGGCACGTAATTAAGTTTGCGTGTTGGTGGATTTATAAAGTCTAAAGTCTGTAGGTAAAGTTATACTTTTTTGAAACAGTCAATACCTATCTATAGGATAATTACCCATGGGGGCTGGTGCTATGGCGAAAAATAGGACAACACGTTATAATCATAATCAAAATCATTTATTCAGTTTAGGCTGTCACAAGCACATATATTTACACAATTATACATTAATTGTTCACCTGCATTTTGATTGCTGTGTCACACAGTAATACATATTGTATGGGTCGTTCTTTGGGGAATCCTATGATCAGCAGTTCTGAGTTCATCAGCTTTGCATTTCAAAAACGTTTCATGGTTTTGGGGAGCGGCATCTTGTTTATTATACATACTAACGACTTAGTTATTATTGCACATACAAAAAGCAAAACTAACTTTGATAATTTGTTTGGCTCTAAAACTGTGCACGGTAAACGTTAAAGTTTGATTCCGGTGAAAGGGATCAGATTAACATCACTTTCATAAACAAACCTTAACGACGGACGTTACATATTAACTATGCCAACATAATTATATTATTAGGCATCCATATATCCATTGATAATACCTACTATTATCCGCGTATTCGACGATATTGTACAATGCGATTAAATGGAAAGTGAAGCGCATTATAATAATATAATGCGCTATGGCTATAAAGCCATAATTATTCCTGAAATTAGGCTGGGCATCACCGGCCTTGATTGCTTTCATTCAGATTACCATACATTAATTTAAATATAAGTCACTAGGCTTGAACTGATCAACATGCAAATTATGGCGCGATTACATTTGGTCGTTAGCCCGAATTCTAGTGCCAATGGAATTCGGGTAAACGACTAAGTGTAAATGAACGGAGTCGAGTGCGCCCGTATTCCGAATCACGTCTTCAAGTGTAAATATGCTTCGGTGACTAAATTCGAGTAATATCTATTGTGCACTCGAACACGGCCTAACGACCAAATGTATTTGCGGCATATGAGAGCAAACAAAAAAGCAGTGAATGAGAGATGACACTCTACAATGTTAATAGCCCTTCAAAAGCTGCAGTGCTATTTTGTAATTGTTCTTAGGCCGTGTTTCCAACAGCAAGAAAACTTCTGTAAGAAATGCCCGACAGATTGTCCGACAGCAACTTGCAAATGTAAACTGTGTTGTTGATTCAAATTCAAATTCAAATGCTTTATTGTGAAATGTAGGTTAGTACAGCAAATTGGTGTTAGGATAAAAGTTTAGTGTCACTACATTTCGACCTTATTACAAGGTATACAATATTTTTTATGAAATAATTAGGTTTACAATTATATAAAAATCCATATTAATAAATTACAATTACAATAAAACAAGTCATAGATAGAATTAAATGTCAAAATTACTAAGCAATATGTCAAACTAATAATAATAATAAATTGTGCTATAATAGACTAAAATATAAGTTAATTACGTAATTATGTCCATTTTTTTCAAGGAAGTGTCACTAAGGAACTCTTGTGTATTATAGTATACTTTGTCAATTAATAGTTTCATTAAGCGTTTCTTAAACATAGTCATTGGCAAACTCTTTATATTATTGGGTATTTTGTTAAAAATTGTAGTAGCCATCCCAAAGACACTATTGCTAAATAGTGCAGTTTTACGTTCCATTGCACATAATGTATTCCCTATCCCTCGTCTATAGTTCCTATGCGAATTCTGTTCTATAAATGTAGGAAACATATGGAAGTTATTTTTGACGAACACTGCAACTTCATAAATATATAAGGAAGGTAATGTCAAAATTTTCAACTGCTTAAAGTGCAGCTGCAACTGTGAGGAGGTCACAACTATCAGTAGACTTTAAACCCTTAATAGCCCTGATGCATCTTTTTTGGGCTTTAAAGACCATTGTTTTATTTGTAGAATTGCCCCAGAATATTAACCCATAGCGTAATATGGATTCTATACATCCATGATAGGCCATTACGACGGTCTTGGTGTTTGCTATCTTAGAAAGCTTGAACATGACGTAAGCAGAGGAACATAACCTTTTGCAAAGCATCTCAGTATGAGATTTCCAATTCATTTGATAGTCAATTTGTACACCTAGAAATTTAATGTCAGAGACTGATTCAATTATGTCATTATTAATATCTAAAGTTACATTCGGTTTGTGAGTTTTTTGCCTAAAATGCATTATTTTTGTTTTATTAGTATTAAGTATTAGGTTGTTTAATTTTAACCAGTCATTAACATTTTTCAGAGCTACATTTATTTTTTGTTCGTAAGTGAGGATGTCATCACATTTGATTATGGCAGTACTATCATCGGCAAACATTATGATAGGGTGATCAATAACAGTTGATAGATCATTTATGTACACATTGAAAAACAAAGGTCCTACTATGCTGCCTTGTGGTACACCTACTTCCACATCTCTACAAACTGATGAAAATGTCTTTATCATTCCCGATTTACTACACAACTTTGTTATAACAGTATACTGTTTCCTGTTACTGAGATAAGATCTCATCAAATCATGTGCTATACCTCTTACACCGTATGAGTAAAGCTTGTCCAGCAGCAATCTGTGATCAACATGATCAAACGCGCTTGTCATGTCCATAAATATCGCACATACATGTTGTCTTTGATCAACAGAATTAATAACAGACTGTAACAAGTGATAAATTGCCATATTTGTATTTTTATCTCGTCTAAAACCATATTGCTCTTTACAAAATATGTTATATTTCTCAAAAAATTGGTAAAGATTGTCACAGATAATTCTTTCAAATATCTTTGAGATAACATTTAATTGGGCTATTGGTCTATAGTGTTTTATGTTAGTGTGTTCTCCTTTTTTATATATTGGCTTAACAATAGCAATTTTTAACGCATCAGGAAACACGCCGGAATCAAACATCAAATTTATCACATGATTTAAGGGGGATGCTAAATATTTAGAAAACTCCTTAACCAATTTAGTAGGAATACCATCTATTCCAACACTTTGCGTCATTTTTAATGATTTTATGGTTTTAAGTACCACCTCGATTGTACTTTGAGGCATAAATATCGAGTTAGACACGGAAAACCTCTGTGAATAAGAACGACCACTATTGTTAGCTTTTTGTACAGAATCCACGAAGTGATTATTAAATAAATTTGCCATTTTTGTTGGATCACTTACTTTTACACCATCTACATTATAAATTAGTTGCGCTGTTTCTGCAGGGAACTGATTTTTATTTTTGTTAATAACTTGCCATGCTGCTTTAGATTTATTAACAGATGTGCTGATATAATGGTTATTTTGTGAAAGTTGTGTGAGCTTTATAATCTTTTTATATCTTTGGGAATAAGTTCGGAGCAGATATTTATTTTCCTTGGTTGGACAAGATCTGTACCTCCAAAGCAGTTGTCGCTTTCGTTTACTACACAATCGAATACCTTGTGAGATCCACTTGGGGCTTTTATTAGATTTTATGGTCATTAATTTTTCAGGAAAACACAAATTGTGAAACAACATAACTGTCTCTATAAAAGCACTGTAAGTTGTTTTAAACTTTCATGGTCACTAACATTATAGTAATATAAGTTATTTACGGGATTGTTACCATGTACCTTGTTTTTAGCGAGTTTCCGATATTTCGGCACTGTTGCAAGCGCCATGATCACGGAGTAACTGGCAGTAAATAACTTATATTACTATAAAGCACTGTAAGCTTTGTTAACATCATTCGCTTCATATACATCACAAAAACTCAATGCCTTAAGAGCTTCATGAAATTTATTTTTATTTTCCTGGCAATAATCACGCCTACAAATCGCCAAGATTTAATTCGACACGTTTTGTTGACTGGACAGTGAAGGGTTTGTGATGTGTGATCAGACAATGCAAGTTCAGTTACCTCACTTTTACTGCCACGAACATTATGTGCAAAGTTATCTATGCAAGTCCCACTACTTAACCTAGTTGGTTCTCGTACTTCTAATTTCAAATTATAATTCAATAACAAATTCTCAAATTCAATGGACCATTTATTTTTCTTCAAAATATTAATATTAAAGTCACCACAAATGATAATATTTTTATTATTATTGCACAATTTATTTAATAGTAAGTCAATTTTATTCATAAATAATTCAATGTCAGAGTTAGGAGGTCTATAGATACACACAACGGTCAGAGATTCACGAGTCAAATTTATGGCACATGCTTCAATCACACCTTTAATACAGAATTTTGATACATCGATAACCTCGTAGTCAAAAGCATGACCAATCATAATGCATGAACCTCCCCTACAAATATCTCTTGTGTAGCTTGTAGCTAACTTATAATTGTTTACATTTAAATTACTCAAGTCCTCTTTGCGCATAAAATGCTCTGTAATACAAAGTATGTCCACATATTTATTTTTTAAGGTCAGTTCATGCATTGCTACTGCCAATAAATCTGTTTTGTTTAAAAGTCCACAAATATTTTGGTGCATTAAAGTTAATGATTTATACACGAAAAAAATTTAAGTCCTTATCTTGCGAATCAAATATGATATTTTTTTTACAGAAATGTTTGCTATTATACTCATCAAGTTTAGAGATTAGTCTACTCAAATGATTCATTATATTTAAAAAACCAAAATTGTTCAATTTTCCATGAATATAAGAAAACATTTTATGTGTATATTGTAAATCTAAACATGAATCCAACAAATAAGCAAAGCTATGACGACAATTACTAGAATACAAATAATGATTAAAAGTTTCAATTCTGGTATTAAACATTTTGACATCTCTATGAATTCTAAAAATAGGAGTAACAATTATAATATTTGTGTGATTAAGTAAAGCAAGTTTTTCTTGTATTGAGGTAACAAGTTTACTGTAGTTTTTTGTTGTTTAGAAATCTACATCACCTATTAGTATTACACAATAGTCATCCAAAGTAAAGTTTTGCAATTTTTGTTCAATACCTAATAATAATTGGTCCATACCTGCACCCGGTGACAAATAGTGATAAATGTTAAACTTGTTATCAAACACTTTTTGGGCTAATTTTAACACTTTATTAGATTTATTACTACTTAACACTAACAGCTTATTTTTCTTTAGAGTACTATCACTATTATTTTTAGTTGAGGGTATGCTCCACAATGTTTTGACGTTTGTTTGGACTGTAGTTTGTTTTGAACAACCGCTAGTGCCATCTAGTGATCGGTTGCATAACTGTTCGGACGACTTATCAATAACAACAGGTAAGCTTATTGTAGTCCCAGTTTCAACGTCGTCGTGTTCATGTTTACATATATGCGGATTTGATGTTCTAAATAATCCACGTGTCGAATAATGAATTCGTTTGACTGTAGGTGTAAAAAATTTACCTGCTTTTCTGTCAAAGGGTAAAGTATCCGACTGCAAAGTATTTACTGCATACTTGAACATAGACAGCTTTTTTTCATATTCCGCATTTTTTTCTTTTAGGTAGTAGTTTTCACTTTTAAGCTTAGATATTTCATCAAGGGCACACTGAAGTTTCAACCGCAACATATTCAGTTCTTCTTTATGTGGATCAAAATTTTCTGTTGATAGATTAGGTAAGCTGGTACAACTACCATCAAGTATGCTATTAAGGGTGGAGTTTACATAATTTATTTCAGTTTCTTCATCTAAAATACTTGAGTGATTGCTATGTGTGCTTCTTGGACGACGAAAAGTAATATTTTCAAAAAAGTTCATTGTAACGCCATCTATGTCATGCCGAGAGTACTAACCCCGCAAGCAGCTGTTACTTGACTGTCACTGTCCAAGGAGGCCAACAAATTATTGTAGACCTTTTTACCGAACGGCGTAAGAGCTATTATGTTTTGAACACACTTTATGTTTTGAATAAAATTAACGATTATAATCACTGAAAGTTCTATTTTACACTGTTTTGTTAAAACTAAGCACGTAATTATGTTGATGATTGTTAAGTTATTAAAGTTATAAATTAATAGTTTATTTTCGTGTATGTAATTTTATAGTATTCCATTAAATTTACACTCGTCATTAAAAGTATATTTCTTCACAATCACTTAACGATTATACCAGATAACACTTCCATGGGTGCATTGTCGTCCTAATATAACGCTGATTACACTTTTGTAGCGAAGTAAGCACATTTAAATTTTTAATTAACACAATAATACAGAACTGATTATTTCGTGACAGTGGCGCCACCTTCCCGTACGTAAAAATGTAAACTACGTTGTTACGTAGTTTACATTTTTAACTTGCTGTCAGACAGATTTTCGGACATTTCTCGCTGAAGTTTTCCTGCAGGTGGAAACGCGGCCTTACTTTTCATTTCAGAATCCGTGGTGTGATTAAAAACTAGAACACGAATTTCAAATAAATTTCAAATCACACCGGTGCAGTCCGTGGTGAAAACTGAGGTTGTTCTTACAGAATAGCACATTGCATCATGTTGTGTAAACATGGGTAGCAAATAATAAATGAAAATTTAATAAGCCACTAGGTTAATTAATTTTCTGGCCGAGCATAATTATTGCGACGACCACAAAAGCCATTGCTGTTATTAAAAGATAAATGTGCGGCCAAAAAATGGTAATTAGATTATTTTTTTACTGAACTGTATTTGATTTATTTAAAAGAGTTGTTTGGTGAAGGTAATATAATAATAATATAAAGGGTTGTACACAGTTTTAGCCAATCTAAAGGATAAGTACATTTCACCAAATTTGACCATCTACCTTCGCAAATGAACGTCACCAGCTCCGGAGATTAACGCACAGCGTTACAACACTTCAGGGTTGCAGGATCTTGCAGCAAGAATGTGTAATGTTCAAACCATACAAATTTCTATAGTACGGCTATGAAAACTGTAGAAATTTCGAATCTCTTTAAATGGCGGGGAGAAACGTTCGTCCCGGGCGCGCGCGTGTGTTTAAACGAGTATGGTCGAGTAATCACGAAGTGACGATACCCGATCAAAATTTGTGAATAAATGTTAAACTACCCTTAACCTACCCTCTTATTATTAGGCAAGAACTACACAATAATGAAGCTTGATTAACAACTTAGTATATTTTAGTTGGGAAATAATGATTGTTTGGTTCAATTTCATTGTCGGTTGCGGTCAAAACTCGGTGGATGCGCAAACATGGTTTAGGATAGATTCATCTACGAGTATTCTATACCATAGGTAAAGCCACCTCTGAATACTATGCTAGAGCGATTAGCCCCCGTTGTACTTTTACTCGGCTACGGATAGGCAGGACGCGCTATGGCAAGCCGACAGACGCAACGTTGTTTTCGTGTCAAAATATCCGCGAATTTTCAATAACAATTGACTAACATAAGTTGGTACCTACACCTAGTGATCTAGTTCCCGAGCAAAAGTAACAAGTAGTAGAATACCCAGTTACTCTACAATGATGCGCTCTTTAAGCGGATATCCGTGATTGTAATAGGATATTGGTAACTTTGCTCAACGTTTCTCACAACAGCTTAAAATTCCTTCTGTAAAAGTATATAAACAAAGCTAATTTTGTTGCTAAAGTAGCTCTTTTCCACTTCTTGGGAGTACTTTAATATTACCTACCCAGTAAAGTTAAAGTACAGTTCAGTTGAAAACTGTTACATCGCTGTTTGTTTCAACATTAATGAGTTGACATTAACACGTAGACGCTTGACCTGTTTCACTTTTATTTTCGCTTCAAAATTGTCTTTCAACCTTCGTTTTGTCTGTTTATTCTGTTAGGGGCTTCAATATCGTAATATTTTATTCGTACCTACTGCCTACCTACAGTTTGAATTCCTTTATTGCCCGTAAAAAGTATCATTAATGTGTTATAGGGAATTTACGTTATTTTGTTTTTCTTTTAGTAAAAACAAACCTACTACATTTGATGCTTCGGAGTTTCGAGGTAATGTAAATAACTAATATTTTTGCTTCGATACACATAAAACATAGCTAATGTATTTTGATCTGATAAAACACTGTTAGAATTTTCTATAAAAATGTTGTGGATATAAATTTAGAATTAATTTGAGTCATAACATCAGACTGGTTCGATTTTATCGACTTTTAATTGAGCGATCGACGTCCATTTCTGATATTTTTCTCTAGTTAATGTTCTTTAATAAAAAGAGTGACTTGACTATCAGGGCTATAGTACATGATCAGATATTTTATCTGCTTAATCATTTAAATTAGTATATGGTGGTATCATTCATTACTTTCTTTGTCCCTATCAATAATATCTTTTTAGTATCTATCAGGGGCGTGCCGACCCCATACAGCTCCTGTGTACGAAACCTATGTAGCACCTATTTTTTTCACGAACTTTCATGTTTTAACTATTTTTTTTATTATTTGTTCATTTTGACCAAAATAAATGATTTATATACTTAAATTATATTTACAGTTTATACATGTTACATCTAATGGTGACTTTTTGATAAATGACTTTTTTTTAATAATACTGATTTAGGAAATACAAAGTTGTACGCTATATTAAAAAAAACAAGAGTCTAAAATGTGTAAGAAATAAACATAATTAACTACTAAAATTATACTATTTCCACTCTTCCCGCTTTACTATTTGTAAAATCCTTAATTTTGCCATAACAAACAGGCTAAAGTTATATTTATTTGTATAGAAAATGACACAAAGAGCACATACCACTACATGAAGCGTTTTTATAATTAGAGCATATAACACCTTCGTCGATAAAATGACTGGTTTCTGTCTCTAATGAATCTTTGGAAGTGAATGGTAGAGCTGTAATATATTTACTTATTTTAGTTTTATTACGTTCTTCTTCTTGTTTTCTTTGTTATCGTCATATTGTTTTTTTTTTTATCTTGATTACCATCACTCGTCGTAAAACACGTTAAAAAACCAGTAACAGAAAAACTTATACTGCTTATAGTGCTAAAACTTATTCTTATTATATAAAATCAATTCACACCTTGCATACACTTTCGATTGAATGTTTGTTCAATTGGTTTAGCAACGAGAGATCGTTCCTTAAAGTCGGGGAATCCCCGTACATCCCGTGACCCCCACCCCGCTTACATCGCACGCATCGCATCGCTCCGGTCGGGTTGCGTTCATAAACTAATTCAAATAAACACACGGTGCGGGCGCTTCTTTTGATTTTATCGCTGAGCTCGTTATTAATGTAAACTAAATCCAAAGCAATAAAAACCCAAAGCATAAAATTAAGCCACAAACGGGACTATTATCTTGGGAGACTTGTACAATAAGCGCAATATACAGTTTGTTATTTACAAGGCATGGCAAGGCGCCTATTGTATGGCGGCGGCGCACGGCGGCGCGCGGCGCCCCTATTGCCTTGGCCTGTGTGCGCCGCAGACTACGCACACAGGGGCAGTGCGGCCCTGGTATCTATCAACTATATTACTATCTGTAGATCAAGACTCTTATGTTGTTGCTAGGGCCTATCCATTTTCACTTATCAGAGTTTGGTTACAGTAATTTATAACTCGAATCCACTTAAGACCCATGGACATAACATATAGATTAGACTATCAGCAGGTGTTAGAAGTACTATTTAATTATTTTTTATTTACAAATTTTCTATAAGCATTTTGATCAAATACCACATTGGCTGTTAGTGTTAACTTTATTTAGCCTCTGCCTTTGTAAAAGTAGTCCTTTTTAAACATTCAGCAATTAATCCCAGTGGCACTCGAAGATAAACCCCAATTAAAGTTGTCGAGCCATGATCGGGTTGCGAGACCATTCTGTTCTTCAGATTTAATTGGTTGGATCTGTGAACGTAAGCTTTAGTCATTGTTAAATCTTTTGCAAACTGAGATACAGCTCTTCGAACGATTGCCTAAACGATTTTGGGGCGTAGCTCTTTTTAATTGGAAAGACATTAATCGATTCTTGAAATTAATGCTACACTCACATTCTATCTCCCGTGTTGAAAAGGATCATGATCCTCAAACAGATGTCGGGGTAAATAAATGAAAATATGAATAATTTTATTTTTATTTGATGCTTAGTAATGCGATTTTAAATGTTCAAAAATTGTAAGGCATAATGCTACACCTTTCTCCACTGGTTTCAAAGGAATTTACCCATCAATCTCTGTAATCTCCTAGTTTACAGACGTACTTATATAAACGCTGTTAGCAGCAGTATTTTCGGAAATTAATCGATTTAGACTCGCTTCCATCCATAATTTGAAATTTTGATATACTTTGCGTGGGAAGATAAAGGTTTCGGTAGGCGTATAGTCTTGCGGTCCGACTCTCCGAGGAAATATCCATTAACGTCACTTGCTTCAGGGTCCAATAATATTATCATCAAAATTCAGAAAGTTGCTGATGTTCTGCGACATCGCCAAACTTTTGCCGTAGTTGACGCGAACGAGGTCAGACTGATGGCAGATTCTCTTACGATTTATTGTGAGCTCTTTATGATTAATATCCGTACCTATCTCAGAATCTTTCGTGTCCATTCATTATTCAGAAACGAGTCGCTTGACACAAGCTCCGGGAAATAGCGGTCAAGTCCATTTCAATCTATTGTTTTTGCCCCCTGATTCAACACTGCGCTTGAAAAGAATTTATGAAAACTTAGCTTTGCAATGGAAATGTTTTGTTAGAAACCGTTTTGTGGGCGAGACCTTTTTTCCTGCCTGCCATTTTCATCGCGTCGTCTATGTATTTGAGCGTGGTACCGTTTTTATTGCTTCGTTCTGTTTTTATAACAACAGCATTACAGCTCTGACAATCTGATTGGTGCTAAAAAGGCTGTGACGTTAACATTTGTGACGAAGTATTCGATACATTTTTATGTTGCTTGCGAGATATGTTTTTAAAAGTGAGATGTCTAACGTGATATATGTAACGTTAAACTCCGTTCCCCTAAAATATAATGTTAATATTATACAGAGGTCTTTTTTGCTTGTTTTTAGAAAGTTAATATTTGGCACTGGTCCTTTTTTATAAATTCTGTTACAAGTAGAAAACTACATTATTCCTGAGTACTTCAATAATATTTTATCTCATTAAATAAATTCCACCCCATGCAAAAACGGGGCGGGCTAGTGTTTCACGGTGTCTAAATAAACATGAGCTGCACCAACTTATTTCAACTTGGACATCTCAGTTAAAGTGCCGGTAAGATTAAAAATGGGTTGCTCCATTTGACGATAATCAAAATGAGGTCATAGACAACAGCGTCTGGTCTGGCATGATTTTCTAAATTTAAAACTCAATATTAACATCAGTCTCTCCTCTTCATTCTGTATAGAGAATGACTGTGTAATAGGCTAGTTGACCCTTTTTGGAAAAAGGTTTTAAATGGTGAATAAATGTTCTATTAGACCGAAAAAAAATGTATTGTATTTTTTTGAGACCTAGAAAGCTACAAATCTTTAATTTTAAAATAGAATTTTCATGGACACACAAAAACGCTGTCGGCCATTTTAGTCTATAGATTGTCTATGCTATGATGTCAATTATAGTAAACAAAAACTCGTAAGCACGTAGAAAATAACTTATCTGAGTTTATGATAAAAAGAACACGATTTCTAATAAATACCACGAAAAATAAAGTAATTATCATTATTGTATTGTACGAGAATATAAAAACACATCCTTGAAGACTCCAGGAATGTTATGGATTAAAGTGCCGAAAGAAATTAACCTACGCAACTTTATTACACTTATTCATATGTTGTATCAGTTTTATGTTTATTACTACATTGTAATACTAAATGCACTGTACTTACATAGATGCCTTGTCGTTTCTCTGCTCCGTAGAGCAAAAATGGGCGTTTAGTGCAAAAAATTCACCAACCATCAATGCGTCAATTCTTGGCAGATTTGTGCTTTCTGCTTTCACAAAGCCGGCATCCATAATTAGTTTTGTCAAAAAAAAAAAGTAAACGGAAACTTTTCTAAAGTTAAAAGTGTTTTAAGATAAATTTATTCAGACTAAAGAATCCACCCACAATAACACGCGAATGACATTTAGTTGTTTACTGAAAGAGACATCACAATCATGGCGGATGTGGCGAACAGCGTTTTTAGTGTTTAAAAAATATAGACTAAAAAATATTTTTTAAAATTAAATTTCTACAGCAATCTTCTGCTTTTATGAAGTGAAATCGATATATTTAGGTTCCTTAGACCAAATACTGTAAGAAATAAACATTTATTTAATACAATTCGATATGAGTCAACTAGCCTATTCAATAAAACACTTATTCATAGTAATTTGTATTTAGTTTAACTTACCCAGGACAAAGCAATGGTTGCAATCCATAACAATCAGTGTGTGAGTCCAAGATGACAGATGGCATGACTAAGGGCGGCAAACTCAATGGCTCTATTTACACGTTTGGTCTCAAATACTATTTTGACGTTAAGACTACTACACAATGACAAGGATACACTGTTGTCAAATTTAAGTTTAGGTTTAAAGAATCATGCCAGAATCGACACCATTAACTGTCCAAGCGAGGCCGATTAAAGTTATAGTGAAATTTAACATTTAATTTATATGGCTCTGTGGTGCAACTCACACTTTAGTGTATTTCGTTATTTTCATACCCATGTAAGTACTTGGAAAATTAATTGAAGTTTTCTTGGTGCCAACTTTGTCCTGCAGCCATCTAAACATGTTTTTGTATAGAATGAATTTTTTTAGTAAAAATATCTTCTTTATTAGGACATAAACTGGCATTCGATATTATGATACTTGACCACAAATTGCTTGCAACATTGTTTGTCTGTGGCTTTATCCTTTACCCAGTTTATTTGACGACCGGTTGGTGCAGTGGCAGCGCTCCTGCCTTTTGGTCTAAAGTTCTGTGTTCAAATACCGGTAAGAGTATTTATTTGTCTGATAGCACAAACATCTGTTGCCGAGTCATGCTTGTTTTTTTGGGGTTTTATATTTGGTATAAGTTATTTGGTTTCATAGAAGAAGATTTGATTAATAAATAAACATTTTTGTGAGTTGTTCGCAATTTGATTTTTATAACCAAGGTACTACCGGGCGACAAGGCCCACAGTTTTGCAAGCGCAGACACCCATTTAAGAGGGGAGATTTTTGTTAAGTGTGTTTATTTGATCATTATTTTTATTTCTAAAATAATCAATTTGTGTTGCAAAGCTGGTTTGGTAGCGGGGGTCGCCTCGGCACGTTCCGTGGTGGTACGGCGACTTTGTATATGGCCGGGATGGTGTCTGATGTTCTCCTTAGGGACGCGTAGAATATGCACCCGGGGCGGCCTGCTCGCGCCCGGATCTGCTTGGCGTATTCACATTGGAGGCCCTCAGCGGATAGGAACTCGACAATGTGATGCGGCTCGGTATTATAAGGCAGCCCTCTTATAGCCACCTTGAGGCTGCGGTCTTCGGGGAGGGCGTATGTGTACCAGCTCAGTCTGATTTGCCCCTCCACCTTGGAGAGGTAGACCTGGATGAGGTGGTACTCATCGCCGTCCGATGGGATGAAAAGCACACCCGTACCAAACGGGCGCGCTTTAGGTGCACGGCCAAGGGCTTCGTGCAGTAGGTGCATATGCGCGGGCCAGTCCGGCAGGTGTTCGACCACTACCGGCGGGTATTTCTGTACCCGTTGGGCCGTGGGAGCGATGCCGGGGATTGGTTGCGCGGGCGGTGCTGTGGTGTGCGATGCGGCGGTAAGCAGTGTTTTCCTGCCGGCATTGGGGGTAGACGCGATATTTTTCGCAGGCTGCCCGTAAGGTACCGATGGCTGCGTCGGTAAAGCAGTCTGTTGATCAAGATCAAGCGCAGGTGACCCGTGGGAGGCCGCTTCTCCTCCGTTTTGGGCAGCGGCGGGGAGTTGAGGTGGCGTTTGCGAGGGTGAGGCGTGGCGGGAGGCGGAAGCAAAAGCGGCGAGGCGCTTAGTGCCTGCAACTCCTTCAGAGCCATCACATCGGCTGGGCAGAGGGCGAGTGTTTCGGCCGCTTCGAATTCCAACAAGCAGGCGCAGGAGCACAGCCAGCGATTCAATCTGTCCGACAGTAAGCCGGACTCGACGAGTCGAGACACCATCGTGGCGTCAAATGCATATTTGATGCGTGGCGATGCTATCTCGATTAATTGAGCTAAAACGCTGGCCATCTCCGCATCCGTGATCGGGGTAAGTCACTGCGGTGGTGGCGGCGTCTGGGTTGGCTGGTCAGCCATGCTGCGAGTCAGGGGCTACGCCTGCGCGATTCTGGCCGAGCTGCGCCTTACTGCGCGCTCAAGGCCTGCAGCTGGGTGCGCGGCAGTCTCTGCTGGCTCGGAATGCCGCCAGGCAGTCTCAGGAATTCAAAAAACATTTTTTTTTGTTCCGAAACTGAGGGTAGGTAAGGATCCTTGGGCGGCGGCGTAGTACGGTCCATATGGAAGGCATATTTTCTTCTGCGTCCCCCGCGATTGCGGGACCGCGCGGGACGCGATTACCCGCAGACGCGTCGGATTTTGCCGGACTTCGCGGCAAGTCGCGGTGGCCGCAGAAAACTGCGGTCTCGTGAGTTTTTAAATAAAATAGTTCTGCGGCCGCCTGCGGCTGGTTCAGGAAAAAAGCCGCTCCGTGAGTTCTTAGCCTAATAGTGGTTAAATATGCCTTAAAGTACAGCGATAATAGTTATGAACGGAAATTGTATATTTGATTGGATAACCACTATTATCGCTCATCATTATCGCAGTCAGACATGGCATCTATTTCCAAGATATGATTAGGCTTTGTTCTCAACCGTTGTCTGAAGCTCTGAAGGCATAATGTCAGATCAGTATCATTTGATTAAATTTCAAGAAGATCTCCCAATTAATTCCCATTCAATGGGAGATTGAGGTCAGTAGAATTAGTATAACAAAATGATGTTTTTTTTCTGCTCGAATTGTGCCTTTCCTTATTCCTTCTTCTTACTTTCAACGAAAAGTTGCTGCATGCGGACGGAAAGCCGATTGTTTGAATCCCGTCAGGAAATCTGGATCGAGTGGATTTTTTTTCTCGTAAAATTTTCTTTAGATTTAAATATTTAGAAGTTAAATGCCATAAATATAATATCTACAATTCGTAAGGAACGTTAAACCGTTGGTCGCGGCCACATTGCACCCACCAATCCACACTGTACCCGCGTAGTGGGTCATGACCCAATCTCACTATTCTAACCATTGGGAAGGCCTATGCACCAGTGGGGATATTAATAGGCTAATGATGACGATAAATCTATACTTAACATTAGTTGTACAGGAATAACTTTCTGGGCAGATGACCTTTACAGCGTCACCGGGTTTGGGGACGACGAGATCCTAAGGGGACCTCAAGCCGAGAATTGGCGAGTGCCTCAAGAGGAATTCCAGGCGGATACCATCTCCCCACGGGGGGAGTAAGTATCCTCCACCGTCTGGAGCCTAGTTACGGAACAACTTATTGTAGATTTAAACTTTACAACAAATATAGGAATTCTTAAAAAAGGTTTTATATTTTAATCAAAGCTTTTATATATAAAATAGTTTTTGGTATACAAAAATTGTTGCATAGATTTAAGTGTTTTCTGAGAAATAAGCCTGTTAACGTTTTTAAATCAATTAATTCGTGAATCCCGAAACGAAGCGAGATTGCAAATACATTAAAACCGTTTTACGTACGTAGCCGACTGTGAACATCGAAAATGAGCTTAAATCGTACGCTTATGTAAGTACCTTGTTCCGTGTACATATAATTGCATACGCAAACATTTTAATATGCTTAATTAATTACGCGTCAACGTTTTTAACAAGAACTCGCGAGTAACTGATCGAATCATACTGTCGGATTGCGTATAATACGAACCAAATGAGCCTTCAGTGTCGGGAAATTGCATTACTTGTTTGCGTTCATCGCAATGTGTGATCGATCATGAGACCTACTTTTGATCCCTCGTGTGTGATTGTTACGTCGTATGCGACATAAGTCACACTCGATTCCTAAGAGCGGCCATACACGGACTGCTCAAGCAGTTATCAAGTTTGATCACACATCAGGCACGCATTTACTCTAAGATCAATTTGGCCATGCTCTGGGGCAACAGGCTGAGAGGGGCGGCAGAAGCCATATAAGGGCATTCATTACCGACCTATATTTTGCTTTGATTACGGACTGCTCGAGTAACAGAGTCAAAAGCTTGAAGACGCCATTGATAACTGCTCGCGCAGTTCATACCAACTGCTAGAGCAGTCGCAACTGCTCGAGCGGTCCGTGAATGCGTGTACGTACGAGTATAACCCTGTGTAGTTATAAACTTTAATTGTTTTAAACTTTAATGTTTATTAATATTATAGTAATTTATGATATTTACGGGATTGTTACCACGTATGTGCGAATGTCGTACACATGGTAACGATCTCGTAAATAACATAAATTACTCTTAAGCCTTTATAGTTCACTATGCAGTCGTAACTTGAAGCAGTCACTGCCCGTGTATGGCGGCTCTAAGTCGTATAATGTCTTTGAAAGAAAGAAAAATCATTTATTGGCCTTAAAACACAAGTATGTAACAATAGGAAATTATATACCGATAAAAATAAAAACAAACAGACAACAACAATATGCAATTATGCAGAAAGAAGAAAGGTCAATCAGGACCCTGCCTCAACTTAATGCTGTTACAATGGAACGGGAATATTCCCACCGTAACAGCGCTGGTATTCTTTCTATATTTTCGAATCGTTTGCCTCCATGCTGCCAGCATAATGTCAATCACGCTAGTATTATAAAGGCGAAAGTTTGTGAGTGTGTATATTTGTTACTTCTTCACGTCTAATCGGCTGGAGCGATTTTAATAAAATTTGGTAAGGAGTTAGCTGACACCCTGGAGTAACACATAGACTACGTTGTACTGCGGGAAAATATCCTTAATAAACCGCGGGTAACACCGCGGGGCACAGCTAGTACTAAAAACTAATAAGTTAAAGCAATGAAAAAAAAACCGGCCAAGCGCGTGTCGCGCTCCGCGCAGTGTAGAGTTCCGTAGTAGCCCGTTTTGTTTTTCAAAGCAGATTTTACGAGTTATAAACAAGCAATTACTTCATCTAAGTCACTTTTAATATTTTCTTCTAAGGATTTTGTATTAGGTAAGAAATTTTCTAATACATAAGTTGAACGACTATTAATTTAAAAGTAACTGATATTTCTTAATCTATTATCATCATAGACACTATTATCATGAGTTTTCCCAGATATTTCAAGCCAATAGTTTAGTTTTTGAGGGAGTCTCTCTATATTAAAGTGTTAATTTTTGTTGGAGTAGCGATGGGGTAGACGATGAAAAAAACCTCATCCCCACTTTATATGTATTTTACTTTATTTTTTGTTACCCAAAAAACATATATTTTTCACAAATATATTCTACGACTTTTTCGGTATGATTGATATACATACCTCCACAAAATAACAGCTCTTTAGTGCCAACAATCTCCTAGGAAAACCTCGGACAGACAAACAGACAGACGGACATGCCGAAACTATAAGGGTTAGATTTAAACATCTAGCAGTTACATGCTTAACAAATTAAAATAAATATAACTATAAGGATTCCTTGTCAGAACTACGGAACCCTAAAAAGAGTTACCTAACTACTTCACGACGTTTTATTTATTATATAGCTATTTTAAGAAATAAACTGCTACATTTCTAAATTTAAAGAAAATGTAAAGTAGTCAAATTTATGATACTACTGATTCTAGATTAGAAGAAGCATCCTGTCTGATGCCTGGTCCGGGTGGAGTTTTTATTGGTAAAATATTATCATCATCGGCCTATTAATGTCTCCACTGCTGGGGCACAGGGCTTCCGTATGGATGGAATGGGGAGATTGGGCAATGACCCACCACGCGGGCCCAGTGTGGATTGGCGGGAGCTAACGACTGCAGATGCAGCCGGGACCAACGGCTTAATGTGCTCGTGTCGTAACGTGTAACTCAAGCTAGAATATTTTTGGCCACTCATCCAGTGACCGCACTGGCAAAAATATTCTATACCACTGCGAAAGTTGCTTAACTTCAACGATCGCAGTCGAACGCGCTAACCACCCGCGCCATCGAGCTCCTTAAGTTTATTTTTTTTGCGTTTTCTCTATGTTGCCGCCTCCCGCAACAGAGTTCTTTAAACGTCTGTATTTCTTTATGGTTTTTAATTTATTCTTTATATCAAAATTGACAATGTATTTTTTACTACTTCTATAATCTTTGAGACAATATACGCACGATTTTTCACCGCAAGAAAAACGTTTTATTTTTCTCAATTATTCCGATCTCATGACTAACATGAAATTTTGATCCCACGAGCCGGATTGTATCAAGAAGTCGATAAATAAAACGAAAATAATATAACGAAGAAAGCGAAGCTGAGATAACTACATCGACGAGCAGGTATAAGAGATTGTCGCGCAGATCCATTCTGTTCGCCGTGATGCCGTGATCAGCACAGCATCATTTCATCGTCAGCTGCAGCGGCATCGCAGCTGCATCCAAGCCTACGGTGATCTGTTCTAAAACTTCAAAGAAGAATCGCATATTTCCTTCAAAGAATAATTCATATTTCGGTTTATGTATATAGGATTATTAAAGTAAAAACGAGTTTTGTGAAGACTTGCAGTTTTATTACTTTTCCACACATAAGTTACACATTCAGTAGGTACAGAGCGCAGCGATGCAGATCATAGAGATCAACACAGACAATAGACCTTTTACTCTATAGAAAATAACCAGTGTTGCCAAAGTATTATATTGACTCATACTAACACCCCCCTTCAATATAATACTTGCCTACTCTTTAAACCAATCTACATACACTGAAACTCAAACTAACAAAACAAATTTAATCTTCTAACATGTTACACATATTTATGAATTTATACAACAAATTTTTATTTATAGCTTTTGTGAACATATCTGCAATCTGATCTTCAGTTTTTATATACTTTAAAACTAGTTTACCCCGTCTAATTAACTCTTTAATATAATGGAACCTTATATCTATGTGTTTAAGACGCTTAACACAATCAGAGTTAGCAACCATTATGGCACTCTGATTATCACTGAACATTACTACAGGGCAGAGATTCTCTATTTTAAAATCATATAATAAATTTATAAGCCAACAAGCATCTGCCGCAGCCATACTGATTGCTATGTACTCAGACTCTGTAGATGACAGACTAACACTACCTTGCCTTTTTGAGCACCATGATATCAAACAATTTGAAAACATAAAACAATAACCGGTTGAAGACTTTCTATTTATTAAATCTCCCCCCCAGTTAGCATCACAATAACCAATTAACATGTCATTATTGCACTTATATATCAGACAGTAATTCATAGTACTCTTAATATATCTTAAAACTCTTTTCAAGGCTGTTAATAATATGTTATTTGCTTTATTTTGGTATCTGCTTAGAATGGACACTGCTACACAGATGTCTGGTCTCGTCCCTAATGCTGCATAGGACAGCATGCCAATGATTTTTCTACATTTGTTTTCAATATTTTTATCAATTACAGAGTTACAATTTTCCTCTAATATTTTTACATCAAAATTAAAGTCCATAGGGGTAGACATACCTTTACAATTATACATTTCAAATTTGTTTAATAAAGATTCTAAATATTGTTTTTGACTCAATTTGGTGACTTTATTATTTAAATCCTGTTCTACTCGTATGCCTAAAAAGTATGATATGCATCCCAAGTCTTTCATTTTAAATTCAGAGTTTAACAACATTTTTAAGTCAGATATTTCATTTTCATTGTTACCAAAAAATATTAAGTCGTCAACATACAGTAAAACATAGGTATTACTATTGTTAGTATGTTTCATATATAAACAAGTATCACTTTGGGATCTTACAAAACCTTGCCTTATAATCACTGAGTTAAATTTATCGTTCCAGTACTTGGGTGATTTCTTTAAACCATATAATGACTTATTCAGTTTAACAGTATTGTTATGCCCGCTATAGGCTCCCTCAGGTAATTGTAAATAAACAACATCATCAATATTCCCATATAAAAATGCTCCTGTTACATCCATCTGATAGATGGGTAAGTTTAACTTAGTTGCAATTGACACAAACAGCCTAAAGGTAGCCAAATTAGCCACTGGAGCATAAACTTCATATGAATCTAACAGATAATTTTGTTCAAAGCCCCTAGCCACAAGCCTAGCTTTATATTGAATACTGCCATTTGTATTTTTAACTTTGAATACCCACTTACTACTTACAATCTTTTCACTCACAGGTTTTTCACAGAAGTCCCAGGTTTTGTTTTCATTCAGGGTTTGCAGCTCTCTCTATGGCTTCTTGCCATTTTCTGGCATCTTGCCTTTGCATGGCCTCTTGATATGTCTTGGGCTCATTATCTTCAATAGAAACATAATGACACTTATAGAACGAGGTTTGCTTCCTGACCCGGGCACTTCTCGGGTATTGTGATGTTTCACCTTCTTCATCATCGGAGCTCTCATCACTGAAACTTGGAACATACACACTTCCGTCACTTCCTGTAGATATATCCACAGATTCTTCTAACTGCGTAGGCTTCTGATCACCCTCACTGGATTCTACCTGCTCTACACTTTCGTTTGAGTGTACTAACTGTTCTTTAGACTCTCGATCCTCATCAGTCTCTTTGAGTCTATCCGAGTCATGTTCTAATAACTCCAACTGCTCTGTCTTAGTTTTAGGTTGTTCTAAGAAAACTATGTCTCTCTTTATTTCCACACAGTTTTTATTTTCAAAGAATACTCTATAGCCCTTAACATCGTCTCCATAACCCACCATTATTTCTTTCTCTCCTATAGCATCCCATTTCCTTCTTTTTTCCTTTGGGATGTGGACAAAAACAGGGGTTCCAAATATTTTCAAATTATTTATATCAAAATACTTGTTGGTCCATACCTCGAATGGTGTTTTTCCGGGTTCATTGCTTTTACTTGTCCTGTTTAACACATATGCCGCTGTTTGAACTGCTTCTGCCCATAACTTCTTTGGCAAACCTTTTGCACATAACATTGTTCTTGCAGCCTCGACCAGCGTTCTATTTTCCCGTTCTGATTTACCATTTTGTTCGGGAGTATATGGCACAGTGGTTTGGTGTATGATA
Source organism: Chilo suppressalis (assembly GCA_902850365.2). Lineage (NCBI taxonomy): Eukaryota > Metazoa > Arthropoda > Insecta > Lepidoptera > Crambidae > Chilo > Chilo suppressalis. Next base: position 17,979,546 of record OU963903.1, on the reverse strand, counting down.
CCCCGTTCAGCAAACAGGTTTTGCACTCCTTTGTTTACGAATTCCAATCCATTGTCACTTCGAAAACAGTGTATTTTATTGTTTGTAGTATTTTCTGCTTTATTTATGAAGTTTTCGATACACTTCTTTATTTCATCCTTTCCTTTAACAAAATACACAGATCTATAATTAGAGTAGTCGTCCTTCATGATAACGAAGTATCTGGAACCTCCCACAGACGGCACCTCCATGGGTCCACATGTGTCAGCATGTATAACTTCACATGGCCTAGTTGTTTTTGTTTCACTAGTATGGAAGGGCAAACGACTTATTTTTCCTTGCAAGCAGCTTTCACATTTTGCTTCGGTATTCTCATTCACAGACACGTTGTTGTTTCTAAGCACGGCCTTCACTTGTTGCAAGTTTTGATGAGCCAGTCTTTCATGCCAGTCTTTGAGACTTGATTGCACTTGAGCCATATTTGCTTCTTCGCATTTGTAACGAACGTCCAAAAAATACATTTCGCCGATACGATTAGCCATCGCACATATTTTGTTTTGTTTAATGAATTTGCACAAATTATCATCAGTGATCATTGTATAACCTCTATCTGTCACGCAGTTGACAGATAACAAGTTTGTTTTCAGTTCTGGCACAAATAATACATTGTCTATGGTAGTGTCTATCCATTGCTTCCCATCGTGTACTTGCAGCGCCACCTTTCCGCAACCATGTGCACTTATCGAATTCCCGTTACCGACGATCACATGTTTATTGGACAATGGGAAATATGTCGTAAAAAGGTTACGATTGTGGCACATATGCTGACTCGCGCCAGAGTCCACTAACCACTGCGATTTTCGAAAATGTCCATTCGAAATCACAAATGCGTTACTTGCGTTACTGTCCTTTTCTTTGTTTTTCTTGAACCAGCACTCACTTTTTATATGCCCCACCTTTTTGCAGTAATGACACTTTTTCACCAGCCTCTCATCACTGTTCGAGTTGTTATTGTTTGTGTGGTTACTTCTAAACTCACTCTGGAAATGTCCAAGCTTACTGCACTTATAACATTTTACGTTTTTCTTTCCTAATTTCTTTGCAACAAAAGCCGCCGCTGTTTGCTGAGACCCCTCCTGTTTATCCTTTAAGCGTTCCTCTTCTATTAGAAGCCGAGCAACGAGATTGTCATAGGTTTGTTTCTCCTCCGGTGCAGATTCCCAGGCAGAGACAAAATGCTTATAATCGGCTGGAAGCGACATCAACACTTTTGTTATGACGAATTTCTCGGAAATGTTTTCTCCCATCTGCTTTAACTTATTCTTCAATTCTTCAATTTTGGATAGAATAGTGGACATGGGTGTTCCATCTTCATATTTATACTGAAAGAATCGTTGTTGAACAATGTGTATGCTTGTTTCCGATGTTTGTTCGTAGACACTCGATAGTTTTCTCCACATTTCCGCTGATGAAGTACATGTTAAAATATGCATCATTGCACTTTCCGACATTCTTGTCACCAACCATGTTTGAGCTTTTGCGTCCAGCCTTTCCCATAGTGCCTTTTCAGTCGCTTCTTCCGGCTTGACCTTGATACCTTGGACCACGTCGAGCAAATTCTGACTTCGTAGCATAATCACCGATTGGAATTTCCAAACATTCCAGTTCGATGCACCTTCTAGTTTGATGTGTGTACCAAAGGTCTTATTTTCTTCCATTGTGTACTTATTTTCCTTCCTGCTTGTCCCGTCCTTGTAGTACAAGTATTTTTCGTCCCGACCTCGTGGCGTCGGTCTAACCTCAAAACCGGCGTATCCGGGTTGATGCCGCAATAGAAGAATATTTCCTTTTTTCGTTTTACTTATTCCTCGGTTTAGGCGCTGGGCCCATAACCTGTAGGATTATTAAAGTAAAAACGAGTTTTGTGAAGACTTGCAGTTTTATTACTTTTCCACACATATGTTACACATTCAGTAGGTACAGAGCGCAGCGATGCAGATCATAGAGATCAACACAGACAATAGACCTTTTACTCTATAGAAAATAACCAGTGTTGCCAAAGTATTATATTGACTCATACTAACAATTTCCAGTGTCGGGCTACCTTGCGAGTGGTTGGCCAGCTCATTACACGAAAGTTCCGCAGTTATTACTAGTACGCAGTTGCAGTATAAACCGTGAGTAAACCCTACATTCCCTCGAAATGGCTACTCAATCTGAAACTAATACCAGTGTTACAAATATTGCATTAGTAATTAAAGATATCAACAAAAAACGGGGGATAGTCAAGGGAAGGCTTACTAATTTCAAAAAGTATGTTTTAGCTTTAGAAAAAATAGTGTTCTCTGCTGAAAAACGAACAGAGTTAAATTTGCGAATACAAGGAATAAATACTTTGTTCATGGAGTATCAAACTATTCAAAATGAGCTTGATGGGTTGGTCTCGGATAGCATAATGCAAGAGCAAATAGAAGCGCGTGAAAGCTTTGAAGTAGAATATTACGGTATCTTAGCCAAAGCTCAGTGTATGATGAATGACGAGTCAAATGTTCCTTGCGTCCAGAGTACTCCGCAATCCATAAAATTACCTACTATTGCTTTGCCCGAGTTCGATGGTTCATATAACCAGTGGCTGGAGTTTCGTGATACTTTTATTTCTTTGGTTCATTCCTCTAAATCTATTTCAAAAATCCAAAAATATCACTATCTCAAGTCATCGTTAAAAAAGGATGCTCAGTCAGTTATCGAATCATTAGAATTTTCCGCTGATAATTATATGGTTGCATGGGATTTGTTACTCAATCGTTTTAATAATAGCAAGTTACTTGTCCATAATCACATAAAGGCTCTATTTTCAGTGCCAACTATTTCTAAGGAGTCGTCAACTCTCATAAGAAAGGTAATTGATACAACGTTAAAAATTTTGCGAGCATTAAAGCAACTTGGTGAACCCACGGATCACTGGGACACTATTATAATTTTTATGATAGTGTCAAAGTTGGATCAAGCAACCGAGCAAGAGTGGGAACAGTATAAAAACGTTTCTTTCAAGAGTGACGACACCTCTAAATCGATTAAAGTTGACGATTTGCTAAGATTCCATAGGGATAAAGCGGACATGTTAGAGACACTATTTACATCGCACAAGACTAAAATTACTTATGATAAAAAGCAATTATATTCACAACGTGTACACTGCAATATTACGACGGAACGAGCGGAAAGTAGCACTCACACAAAAGATAAATATCACGCAAATCAAATTCGCAAACGTTTGTGTGTGCTATGTAATTATTCACATCCGTTATATTCATGCCAAAAATTTCTCAATTTTAATATTGAAGAGAGGCAAAAAATTATTAAATCTAAGAAATTGTGCGAGAACTGCTTTCGGTCAGGTCATTCGGCCGTCGAGTGTAGATACGGTCCGTGCAGAAACTGCGAGAAAAAGCATAATACATTGATTTGCAATTTGGTAAATAGGATGCAGACGCGCACGGTCGCCCTCCTCTCTACGAATGAACTGCAAAGTAGTGACGTATATCGAATGCAACGACGTCGCCGATCGGTTCTCCAACACAGAATTATTCTATACAAGTTCACAATGCGCACGGGGACATGCATAACTTGCAAGAAACGCAAATTTTGTTATCAACTGCACTTGTCTATCTACCTGACCGTTCAGGAAAATTACATAAGGCACGCGTGCTTCTGGACAGTGGCAGTGAACGCTCCTTTGCAACAAAATCGTTATGTGATAAATTAAATGCGCCATTAATACAGTCCACACAAAACATTCAAGGTGTTAGCAGTATAGTTACGCAGTGTACGCATGCCTGTGAGCTAGAAATTAAATCTGCGGATGGCACCTTTAGTTCACGCATTAAATGTTTAGTTTTACCTAAAATAACTCCAACATTGCCTAATTTTACGCTTTCAAAGAAACTATTCAGAATTCCTGACAATGTTATGTTGGCCGATCCCAAGTTTTTCGAAAGTCAACCCATTGATTTATTAATCGGAGCGGACATATTTTGGGATTTACTTACCGAGGGACAAATGCGTTTACCGGCTGGTCCCTATCTTAAAAATACAAAGCTGGGCTGGGTAGTATCTGGCTCCGTGAGTAATATTGCAATTAAACAAAATGCAATAAAATGTAATTTTACGCAAACGTCGAGTTTACAGTCGATTGATAAACAATTGCAACAATTCTGGGAAGTTGAGTAGTCATTCGCTCAGTCTAAACCGAATGATGTATTTTCTAACGAAGAAACGTTGTGCGAAAAATATTTTAATGACACAACTAAATGGAGAGCGATGGTAGGTTCTGTGTGAAAATTCCCTTTAAGCAAAGTCCAGATACTTTAGGGGACAGCTTTGCACAAGCGGAACGCCGATTTTACGCATTAGAAAAGCGTCTTGAACGCAACCCAAATTATAAAAAAATGAACGCAGATTTTATACACGAATACGTATCGCTAGGTCATATGAGTCGGGTAGACTCGTATAGTGACATCCATTACTTCATGCCGCATCATGGGGTATTTCGAGAGCATGCTACAACCACTAAGCTACGGGTAGTGTTCGACGCCAGCGCCACCTCTAGTACAGGTGTGTCTTTAAATGACTTGCAGATGGTTGGGCCGCCAGTACAAGGCGACTTACCGTTGCGACGAATCGCAACGGGATTTGCAATTATTATTATGGCAGGATAGTCCTTTCGATCCGTTAAGCGTGTACAGACTTAATACTGTCACGTACGGCACGGCATCAGCGCCTTTCCTAAGTTGTCGATGTCTTAGGCAATTGGCACAAGAGACTTCGGACTCGGATATTGCTCAAACAATTTTAAATCAATTTTACGTTGATGATTTGTCTTGCGGCACTCCTACTAAAAATAAGCTTTTAGAAATTTGCGAAAGCACGGCAAAACTATTAGAGTCAGGGTGTTTCTATTTAAGAAAATGGGTTTACAATTTCAGAAACGAAGATCATACTTATTCGCACGGAATTACAAAAAATGATAATTATCACAGTAAAGGTTTAGGTTGGTATCCGTAAAATGATGATCTATATTTCCATACTCAGTTCGAAAAGGACGCAAAATGCATATCAAAAAGAACAATATTATCACACGCGTCTAAAATTTATGACCCATTAGGATTACTAAGCCCTGTTATTATAATAGCAAAAATATTATTACAGAAATGTTGGATGTTACAGTTACAGTGGGATGAACCCGTTCGTCTAAAATTTATGACCCATTAGGATTACTAAGCCCTGTTATTATAATAGCAAAAATATTATTACAGAAATGTTGGATGTTACAGTTACAGTGGGATGAACCCGTTCGATATACTAAAAATATGGAATAAATTTGTTGCTAATTTAGAATCATTGAATAGCATTCGTGTACCGCGTTACATTAATACAAATAAATACGGTAGCAATGCATCTGCCGAGTTGCATATATTCACCGACGCATCACGAGCGGCCTACGGTGCATGCGCTTATGTACGAATTGTAGATGAGTCGCATAGTGTCGTAGTTAGTTTATTATGTGCAAAAGGCAAAGTCGCATCTATAAAGCCGGTTATGACTATTCCACGGCTCGAGCTATGTGGCGCGTTGCTCGGTGCTCGATTATTTTTAAAAATAATAAACTCTTTACGCACTCAATTTCGTTCAGTCATCTTCTGGACCGATTCTACTATAGTCTTAGGGTGGTATATGTTGCCCTCTAAACTTAAATCGTTTGTTCAGAATCGTGTCGCGGAAATAACAGAAATAACGAAGGGGCATGAGTGGCGACATGTAAACGGGAGAGAAAATCCAGCTGATTTAGTATCGCGCGGGTGTCATCTAGATAATCTTAGGAGTTCCACTTTGTGGTGGAACGGGCCTGATTTTCTCAGTAATGACGAATTTGATTGTGCAACTGTCATTACTGAATTACCTTCCTATTTAACAGATATAAGATCAGAAATCACACACAGCTTTAACACACAACAAACAACAAAGGTTGAATTTTTTCCATTTTTTAGATTTTCGCAATTCAATCGTATCCAGCGAGCCTTTGCATATGTGCTTCGCTTTATACATAACACACGCAATCGTGACGCTAAGAGAGAGGGCACACTAAGCACGAGTGAGTTAAGTGAATCTCTTTAAACATTAGCTAGGCTGGTGCAGCAAAAATCTTTCCCTGATTTGTACGAATCATTACTCAAAGATGGTTGTGCAAAGAAAGCACAAGCACATCTGGCTAAATTAAACTTATTTTTTGATAAACATAAGTTAATACGTGTGGGTGGTCGTATTGAATATTCACAAGAATTTGATTTTAATAAAAAACATCCTATTTTAATTTCTAGTAAGCATATTTTTTCAATTTTATTATTTCGTTGTAAACACCGGCAGCTTATGCATGCAGCGCCACAATTATTATTATATGCTATTCGCGAATCGTGGTGGCCGGTGGGTGGAAGAAACCTAGCAAGGTCTATTTGCCACTCATGTGTAGTTTGTTCGCGATTTAGAGGTAAAGTTTTTCCACCAATCATGGGAAATTTACCACAAGAAAGGTTAGTTGCTGGGTTTCCGTTCATGTATTGCGGTGTTGACTATGCAGGGCCGGTGACCATATTGAACCGTCGAGGTCGAGGTGCCAAAACTGTAAAGACATACATATGCCTGTTTATTTGCTTTGCAACACGTGCAGTTCATTTAGAACTCGTCAGTGACCTCTCATCAAACTCATATTTATTGGCTCTGAAACGATTTTATATCGCGTCGTGGAAAACCGGTCGAAATATTTTCCGATAATGGTAAGAATTTTGTGGGGCTAATGAATGATTTTAAAAAAATTCTTCGCAATTGTTCTAGTAGTATTAAAGAATATGCAGTATCACAAGGTATTAAATTTCGATTGAACCCTCCTTACGCCAGTCATTTTGGGAGCCTGTGGGAGGCCGGTGTCAAAAGTTGCAAACATCATTTGCGGCGTGTAGTGGGCAGCGCACATCTCACTTTCGAAGAGTTCGGTACGGTTTTGACTGAGATTGAAGCCATACTCAATTCCCGACCACTAACTCCACTTTCCGCAGATCCTTTAGATTTTTTACCCCTAAGTCCTGGTCATTTCTTAATTGGTCACAGCATCCATCTGCGCAGATGTGATCAACGTGCCGTATTCCAGACTGAACCGGTACCAAAGAGTGGAACAAATACGCCAACATTTCTGGACAAGGTGGTCTAAAGAGTAAATTCCCGCCTTGCAAGAGCGAGTCAAATGGCAGAAAGGAAACGACGACTTAAAGGAAAACACTCTGGTGCTTATAAAGGATGACAATCAGCCTCCTTTGAAGTGGAGCTTAGGCCGAATAGTGGAAGTTTTCCCTGGCAAAGATGGCATCTCCAGAGTGGCCAGCATTAAAACCGCCAACAGTACCATACGCCGTGCATTCAGTAAGATTTGTCCACTACCATTGAATGATTGACCAGACCAGAGACCAGAAGAAGATGGGACTTCAGGCTTCAGCAGTTGGCAGCTATTCCAAGGCGGGGAGAATGTTGCCGCCTCCCGCAACAGAGTTCTTTAAACGTCTGTATTTCTTTATGGTTTTTAATTTATTCTTTATATCAAAATTGACAATGTATTTTTTACTACTTCTATAATCTTTGAGACAATATACGCACGATTTTTCACCGCAAGAAAAACGTTTTATTTTTCTCAATTATTCCGATCTCATGACTAACACTCTATTGTCTATGACTTTGACTCGCTTAGCGACCGAAGAGTAATTGTTCGCATTCATTGGAGTTAAGCGGAATCATATAGCGAATGTCGAAAGAAAATTTGTAGCAGAACGAGCGCTCGACCGGAGTTGGCCAATTAAAAAATTGTGCTTATAATTGAAAAGCTCATTTAAAATGACCGTATTCCTACGAAAGGATTCGTAGATAAGACATATGATTATATTATAAACAACCATATTTGTAAGTATGACATAAATTGACTCATTAAATTTTCTTCCCCTCCATAACGATATTATATTCATAAATAGGGCACTAACAAGTATGTAGGTACTTATTTACTTATATAAATTTATTGTTTATTTCCACATCATTAAATTAATTACGTTTGTACCGATATCGAATCAATGATTCCTGAGTAATGATTTGAAATTCCGTGGATATTCAATATTATTATATGCTTCATTAAGTTCAATCGGTTCAATTTCACAGTCGGTATATATTATCTTTTCATTTTAATAATAAAACATTAGGAGAGTGATAGCGATATATATTTATAAAGGAAATAATAGAATGCGCGCGATTTGAGCTCGTACGAACGTAGAAACTTAAGAATGTGTCTTATTTGATGTTTGCGATTGCGGAAACCATATAACTTCATGGCGGGAACTACCGATGATCGTGTATCAGCATTCTATTAAGACGACACCTAGGACGGATATTACATTGCATTGCAATACATCTATCTCCGCTCCGCGATTCAAATTTAAAGGCGGTTGTGAAGTTGGCGCAAATTGCGGCGCAGTAAAGGAAGTTTATGAAGCTGAAACTAGCAGACCTTCCAGCAGCGGGACCGTCACAAAACGTATTCCTGGCATCTGTTTTGATTTTTCTTATTTATTTAAAAGTAATCAATTTGTTTTCACGAGGGTACCTAACGCTATTTTTAAGTGTTGGCAAGGTGAAATTTGCGAAGAAGACGTTATGTTTTCACGTGAAAATTCACCTTAGCTTTACTTGAAAATAGCTTAAGATACCCAACACCCACCCACCTACCTAAACCAACTTGATTAATTTCCTTTACTTTTAAATAAATAAGGAAAACCAAAACAGTTGCCATAAATACGTTTTGTGACGGTCCCGCTACTGGACGTGTTTGCTAATAAATAGGGATTACTGCGACCTTCTTGATTCACTACTTTTCTCCAATTTTAAAAGGATGTTAAGTACTTCAATTTAATTACTGAAAACTGTTGGATACGTACAGTTTGTGTAATTGTGCTGTTTCAGAAAGCAGTAGTTCCACTATACGAACTAAATTCTTAAACAGTTTTAGTCGTGCGCAAATGCAAAGAATTTCTGAGTACAGTCAACTTCCTACATTACTTCTAGGTACCGCGTGAATATTGAAACGAATCGCGGAACTTTCTATATCAACTTAGAACTTAAATAATAAGACCTCCCGGTAGTGGAACTATTGCAATTGTATTTAAGTAGAAGCATCTACTTGAAACTTCTTGAGCAGTAATATGAGTATCTGCATTGGTCTCTAAGCTTCCTAATTTTCGAAGTCTGATGGTGAAGTTTAAAGATAGAGAAAGAATCATGGAATCGCCGTCTCTTTCTTGAATTTTTCTAACCGCTTGTTAAGAGAGATACCCCATACCTAAGAAACATTTTCAATGAGTTCGAGCGCCCGTTTAGGGCAGTAATACCTTGACCTCACAGAAGACTACAGCCAACCGGCAAATACTTCAGTGTTGTCTCCCTGCTGTGAGTGGGGATGTTCGCTGAGCTCACTGATCGGACTGGTCCAGCTATGTTGAATTCTGAGGTTTTGCGGGCTTTGAAAGCTGCTAAAACAGGTAAATCACCGGGTCCTGATAATATACCGATCGAAATACTAAGGTTACTGGAAGAATACCAACTGGATGTTCTCACACAGTTCTTCAATAACATCTACGAAACTGGAAATCTTCCTAGTGACTGGCTAAAATCCACATTCATCACGATACCCAAGAAGCAAAACGCCAAAAAATGTGGAGAGTATCAAATGATAGTCTGATGAGCCATGTTCTAAAAGTATTCTTGAACATCATACAGAAAAGAATACGGCCAAAATAAACATCATTAACTTTTCAGCCTTTTATGTGACATTTGTCTTGATGGTAAGGACGTTAGAATCATCTGCAACCTGTACGAGAATGCCGCCCAATTGGGCCCTGTCATATTGGATGGGCAACTACAAGACGCCTCAAGGCATTCGAGCTGTGGTGCTACCGTCGCATGTTGCGCATTAGTTGGACGCAGAGGTTCTGGAACGAAACCGTGCTTCAACGCGTTCATATGTCACGGAAAATGTTGCCTTCTATCAAAAAGCGCAAGATCTCGGCCACGTGCTCAGGAACGATAGATACATGCTGCTGCAGTTCATAATGATGGGAAAAGTGGACGGAAAGAGACGTGCTGGGCGGAGAAAGAAGTCATGGCTCCGGAATATCCTGGAGTGGACCGGTATTGCCTCCGTCGAACAGCTGTTCCGGCTGGCTGCTGGTAGAGATAGAGAGGTAGAGGCACTGGAAGAAGAAGAAGAATGACGATAACTACCTATATATCGAAAGTCAAATTTAAGAGGAGAGCTTCAACACTAATATTATGCATTAAATTGCGTGCTTTTCATATCATAACAAATTGTCTACAAGAAAAACTAAACTCGGCCAAGTTATCATGGCTAGACACTGGGTAGGTAGAATGACAGACAATGTCAATCGAAAGACTTTTACAAGTATTAAACTTTTTGATTTAATGTAAGGTATAAGAGCGTGCGCTGCGTTAAGCTCGGCGTATTTGTTTCATTTTATTTCTTAGAGCAGCGCTACGTGAGGCAGGTCTCCCGCACGGCGGGTTTCTACGCGCATTCCGAGCCCCGCTTAGCGAAGCGCAGGCTCTTAAACACACAAAAGAAAAATAAAAAAAAATGCCGTTTGTATAGAATAATATTATTTGACTGCAGTTTTTATAATGAGTTATATAGGTACTACCCCTCGTAGCCATTGTTCTTTCCACTTTTTGATATTTAGATATTTTGAAAATACCGAAACGCAGAGATGATGTACCAAATGCTATTTTAGTTTACATGGCCTGGTACACTGCAGAGGTCATATTTCCTTGCACGGTAGGTAGTCGAAAGTTTTCTCAAATGAATGCAAAGATTTGCGTTGAAAACGACTGTATTCGTCGGCGCGAAAGAAATGAGAGTGGCATGGGGTCGAGAGGGCCCGACCCAGTTGCAGCTCTGGCGTCGATACTCTGTCACTGCACCGCCTGTAACTACTCCAGCAGACGCTAAAAACTTCGTAGTACCTTATTACTTCAACACTGAGCTCATAATGCTGTGATAAACATTTTCAAATTATTAACTGACGCTAACCTATGTAGGTGTGGTGTTGGGTAGCGTGAGCGAATTAATTGAACGCTTATGTTGCATTTTATTTATTTCATACTTTTTGTATGTGTAGAATGGTGTTACTATGTTTCGTGAAACTGCAGTAACTACTTAGTGGGTGACCTTAAAACCTTAATACAAGTTGCTTTGTGCATCGCAGGTATAATTTTTCTCGGGGCGAAGTTAGCACTAAGATAATTCAAGCATGAATTTTCTTAATTTATGGTCAAAATAATTTGCAAATGTGCACTTAAAAGTCCAATTTTATTCGCTGTTATACTTAGGAAATGCGCGTATAGTAAAAATAAACTTTTTGACTTGAGACAATTTATGTTTATATTGTGCAAAGGCGTTTTGGTTGTGCAAGTTGTACAATCGAGGTCATTTTAAACATGACAGTGCCATAAGCACCAGTAATATAATAATGATATATATGATCTTATTCGTAGAACTGCTGATTGCGTACGTGATAATAAAAATAACATTCATGTATATTAACGTTTTTGGTAAATTTAGATTTACGTAAGACATTGGAATCCTTATTTCACGAGAAGTTTTCCATTGATTAAAAATTTCTTTATGCAAATGGGTAAGCGGCTACAGTAGCCTTCAGACGCTTACGATACTAAAGTACTTATAATTTTAAGTCGCTGCCTACGCCACCCCCTATCCCGTAGAACCCTGGAACCTTTCACACCAACAGATAATACACGGACAGATACACAACACCACCAAAGGGTAATGTTATTTCACTATGGTCTTGCTTATGTAAGGTGAACGTTTCTTTCCCGAACGAGCGCTTCAATTAGGGGAAATTCCGATATGCCTTTCTTATAAAATGATTTGTAATTTAAACGAATCCAGCGTTGATTAGTGGCCATCATTTTTTATGTTCAAGGGTAGGCAAACAAGCATTTGGCCCGTCTGATGGTAAGCGGCTACAATAGCCTATAGACGCTTGCCATACAAAAAATATCACTCGAGCTGTTGCCTACCCTGAACCAATCCCCTACCCCGTGGAGCCCTGGAACCTTACTCACCGACAGAATCACAACCCCACCAAAAGGTAGTGTATTTTACTGTGCTCTTCTGTAAGGTGGAGCTTACTTCCCCAAACGGGTGCTCCAATTCGAGCCGGAACTCCTTACCACTACTACCTCTCCTATATCATTATCATTTGAACTATGGTCATTAAATGAGATTTTAAGGGTAAGCGAAAGCGTGCAATGTAACCGCTGTATTGTATATGGATGCGGCCAGAGTGCACTGAGATTCAGATTCAGATTTCGAAAACAAGCGCGAGAAATAAACACTGTAATCGAAGGGTACGGCCAGAGTGCACTCCTGATTCAGATTCAGATTCAGACTCAGAAAACAAAGCGCGAGAAAAAGCAGGCAACCTGCTTAGACTACACTGTTTATTTCTCGCGCTTGTTTTCGAAATTTGAATCTGATTCTGAATCTGAGTGCACTCTGGCCGCACCCTAAGTATTGTAAGATAAATTATTACTTTAAAAACATTTTGGATACTATTTGCTGAGAGAGATTCCTCGAGGCCAATATTATATGATTATTCCTGACTGTTTTTGCTTTGTGCCTACATTTTATTTAAAAGAAAATCACTAATACCTCTTGTACAGCCAGCTGTATCTCTCAAATAGGGAATTCATTTAAAATACAAAACTCATACGAAATCAGTGAAGAGCGTCTAAGGTGGTGGTATCTGGTAAATCGCGATAGTGCCAGTTTAGCAGTCCAGGCTGGCAGTTGGCGGCGGCCCAGCTACGCGACTTGGCACTTGGCAACTGGCGCGCGCCGAATTGACAGATAAAGATCTTTTTAAAGTAATAACCGCTGACCTGTTCTTGAGGATTTTATTGTTTGCCTCGTTACTTGTATGACGTTAGCTCTTAAAGATACATTTTTGCATCAACTATTCACCTTTCAATTGCTTATGTAGGTACTTAATTATTTTCATTCATGACCACATCGCCTATGATGTTCACACACTTCGTTCAACGACGTCTTCCATATTTAAGTTGGTCTAAGAATCTAACATCACCTTAGATTGTCACGTTCTTCGCTTTCAGAATAGAAAAAGGTAACACGTTGCTTTCAAAAACATGAAATTTAATTGTCTTCTCAGATTGATTTACTGAATTTCAAAGATGAAGCACTGCTGATGATACCCATTGAAGTCGGAGCGCTTGTTTTGAGAAGTAATCCACCCACCCAACAAAAGGCAGTAGCCATATAAAATTATTTGCTCTTTGCTGTTAGTTTTCCAAAACTCCACAGTGTAGTGTAATGTAGTGTAATAGTGTATCAAAACCATTCATGAATACATTCGAATGCACTAAAAACCATTGAACTTGGCTTGCCTTCATTGGCTGTCCAGGGTGGAGTCGCAAGAGCTATATGCTCGTAGGGTGGAAGTGAAATATGCGTAGGACACGAGTTGGCACGTTGTCTTCATAGACATCGGGTAGAAAGCGTTGTACACCTCTCCACACCCTGGAGCCAAGGGCGACAATGTTGCTCCCTTGCCATTGCGGCCATTATAGATAGCCTATAAGTCTCTGGATAAAGAATGAAGGAAAGAAAATCATTTTATTGACCTTCACAGCATTCATTTAGAAGAACAAAATGATTATATAATAACAAAACATAGACATAAGATAAAAAATAAAAAAAAAACATTTTGCCGTGTAAGGCCAATAGGGCACTGCCTGGGTTCGCATTTTATCAGTCTGGGGATCATGATATAGGCAGGTGTCCCGGTAGTCTCCTTCCATAACCCAGATTCCAGCTCATCCAGTTCCAACACAATAGTCCACTAATTTAGATCCTATAGTTTCCTGTACACAAGTTAGAGATAATTTGGAGTAATGTCGCTTAAAATGGTCTGTGCGTGTTTTATTTTATACTCACGCAAGCCTTAAAGGACTGGGGCATTTTTGATTCGTGAACTTACATAATATTGTACATAATAATAAATGTTTATTTCAGACATAGTTCGTTAATATTATTATTACAATTGCAATTTGCAGTTTATATTATATCCAAATAATGAAATAAGCTTTCAATTTAATAGAATTTAAATATTAAACATGATTGTAACAAACATAATATATTACATACAGAATAATTATATATTTATGTATTATTGCCTATAGTTTGCACCAAATATACCTCCAATACTTTTGTGATAAGATCTTGTGCTGAATATAACAATAGGTTTGCATCAATTGATTTGTTTAATTGTTCTACTAATCATTGGAAAAAATATATACTCGATTGAATATGTAAATAGTTCGTAATTACAATTTCTAACCTACATAACTTATAACTTTTTATTTTTATTATTTTTTGGTAAAAATGTTTTTTTTTTCTTTTTCGATATTAACAACCTGAACTTCTTTATCTGTTATATATTATAGTGGAAACTTTATTGATATATGTCTTGTTAATTAGATCTAGGATAAGTGTTAATTTATTGTTTGTTTCCCAAATAAAGATAAATCACACTAATATTATAAAGGCGAAAGTTTGTGAGTATGTGAGTGTGTATGTTTGTTACTTCTTCACGTCTTAACGGCTGGAGCGATTTTAATAAAATTTGGTATGGAGTTAGCTGACAACCTAGATTCACACATAAGCTACTTTTATCCCTAAAAAATGTAAGGTTCCAGAGGGATTTTCAAAAAACTAAGTTAACGCAGACGAAGTCGCGGGCTACCTCTAGTATATATATAAAGTTAAAACAAACTAAATAAACATACACATAATTTACTCACACATAGGCAATCCATTCCACACAGAGTTTAGTTCAAATTCAATAAAGATCAGTCAAGAACATTTGAAGCAACGATTTTGAAGTGCTGAGTTGCCGTGGTTCAATTTGCGAGCCGTTAGCAGTCCTGCTTGGCAGCGCTCAGCGGGACATGACACTTGCCAACGGCTCAATTGTCTTAGAACGTTTCGGTCTACAAATTTAGAAATTCAATTAATCTACATAGATTTAAGCATTTAGCAGATAAATGCTTAAAAAATAAATAATATAATTAAACCAAGTTTTAATGCATCATTTATTGGTCATAAGTTTTCTGGTTTCGAGTAAGACCTGCGAACACGAAAATTTAATACTGGGATGAAAGTAAGACTAATCGGAAAATCAAGTTTTAGAAGTTGTGTGAGAGTTGGTAATTTGGGTTTCTGATTACCCAAGAAAATAGAAATATGACATAAACAAACATATTTATGTTTTAAGTATTTAACTACTAAAATAAGGGTAACAACGAAACATATTTATGTTTTAAGTATTTAACTACTAAAATAAGGGTAACAACGATATTGAATTGGCAAGTTATAAAAAAATCAGCGCTGACTGTTGAAAATCAATTTCAGAGGTCTGATTTATGGATGTCATAGAACGCTTATTTTTAGCTTATTTGAAGAACCAATTGATGGTAACAGACTCATATTAAAAACTTTGTTAGCCCCGCACAGAAAATAGTAACAACAATATTAAACCGAATAACAGTTTTATTGCCATCTGGTACGACAGGTTGTGTTAACAACTTTTCTTTGTTTGGTCCATATTAATATGGCACTGAGACTAGGTCAAGTTATATCACTGCAATACGAATAACAGCTGTATAAACAAGGATTCTCAAATCTAAATCCACGCAGACCACACAGCAGATGGGTTTCCCACAGAACACAGAAGGAGTTTTCTTTCTGTGTTCTCTGGGTACACGTCTAGATACCGTATTAACTGCACGGAAACAGCCTAGCAAAAATAGCTACTACATATGGTAGATACACTCGTCCCTACACACGCACACATTGACTGCTCTAAAACAATCTGGACATTGGAGTCACACATTGCGCGTAACATGAGCCGTTTTTCTTACGTATTTTTTTTGGATTGCTCTACCTAAGAGTGTATATAATCAAAGATCCCGCTGATGTAGATTGAGATTCGAAGATAGCTGCTGCAGTACCTGCCTCACCACCTTCACTTTCCTCATCTTTCATGGCCTCCGTGGAGAGAGCGGTAAGTACGCTAGGTTTAATGGAGTTGCCTACTCAACTCAAAGGCCCGAATTCTAATCCTGGTGGTGCAAATGGTTGTACAATCAACAAGAGCAAGTTAATCTAGTTTATAGATAATTATGTATCAGTATAATACTTAGATTAAAACAAAAAGGGTAGATACGGCACTAACCTCACAAAAGTGATCCGCACAAATTGTGGTCCACGGCCCTAATCGCTTTAGTCACAACTTGACATGCAAACGAAGTACATGTGAACGCCAAAAAGAAATATTGCTAATATTTTGCGTTTATATGCTAAAGCAATGCCTAAGTGTGTTTTTAAAAAGTGCTCATATTGCTCAAGAACTAAAAATAAAACCCACAGCATCACTTTTCATTCGTAAGTACTATAAAATATATTTTTTCATAAAAATTGCTGTTTGTTTTTAATCTTATTCGGTAGTGACGTCGAGTACTGGTTGCGTGATTGGTCGGTAGTGCAGTGACGCGGATCTCACCGTCTCGTTTGCGCTGCCGTTGAAACTAAACGTGCTGTTTCGTTCGGGTCGGTAATGCAGTGACGCGGATCTCGCCGCGCCGTCCTGTTCGTGCTGCCGTGGGATCATTTTTTGTTTGATGCAAGTATGAGCGTACCGTATCTACCCTTTTTAAAAAAATCTAAGGTTATAATATTATGTTTACTGTCCGTTACTTTTGTATCCCACAACACTAGCTTTGCAGCGTTTGCTTTGGGGCTAGGCTAATTGGTGTGAGTGTTAGAAATATCTAATTAATTACCTTGCTGGCCAGTCAGTTGTTTTTCCACGCCTCTTTAAAAAGACCTTGGGATGTAGGAGGAACATTTTAAGAGAGGTAGGGCATAGCGGATTTTCCTCTCGAATTGAAGCGTCCTTCTGGAGAACCTCCACCTTAGATCACAGTAAAATAACAGTACTTTTTGGTGGTTTTGTGTTTATTTATGGTGAAGAAAGCGTCTGTAGGCTATGGTGGCCGATTACCATGCCATTCGCTTGTTTGCCACCCTAAACATAAAAAAAAACATATTGACGATATCTAACTAGACTACTTCAAACTGTCGGCTGCGTCACGTGGCTATTACTGTTCACGAACTGATATAATTAATCACAAAGACCTAAAGTTTTCTCCCAAAAGGGCTTGTTTTCAAACTGACGAACTAAATACGGTTAAATTGAGTTTTGATTAAGCGAGACGGGCTTAGGGGGCGATTACACGTTGATACATTGGATGGAAGATGGGATTACTTAATAAATAGTTTTATTTTGTTCGCTCTTATGTAACGGATCGAATTTCGTGTTTTATTCGTGTGAGCCGCTAAGCTCTTTCTTTGTTGCGCACTTATTAATATTTTGCGTTACATAAACTTGTTATCTTTGTTTTTTTTTTGTATTTTGTCGTGTTGTATCGTTCTTAAGAATTCAGGGAGATGGGATCATGGTAGAGCCGCAAAATGTAAGCCAAGATGGCTACTATCGACCATGTATTTACGTCATTCTTATTTGCCGCAACTCATACTTTCATATCTATACCATATATTATAAATACTAAAGTGTGTCTGTCTGTTTGCCTGATATCACTTTACGTTTAAGGTGATTTAGGTAGTCATGATTTTTGACGCTGTTAATAGAATACTTATATACAAACTGACCATTTGATTTTTATATATGTACTATCTGTGCCCCGCGGTATTACCCGCGGTTTATTAGGGATATTCACGCCTAGGCAACAAAGTAATCTTATCGCGGTAGTTGTAGGCTTACCCGATTTATTTAGGTATTTGAGTAGGTATACTATTACTAATACTATTACTAAGTATACCTACTCAAATACTTTAACTACCGCTACACACGGCGTCTTAAAAAGCTAATCAAATTTAGATGAAATTTGGTTTAGAGTTACTAGACACTAGACCAAAATCGTGCGGCATCCAAATTATCGCAAGTCCATCACCTAATATAAATTAGTAAAATCATAAAATGTCCCCTAATTTTTTATCCGTCAATTAATCCATCTGTTTTCCCAATAATATCTTTAAGGAGCACACTTCAGATCCTTAAGTCTCATTATAAGGAAATAACAAAGACTTTTGATGACCTTTTCTAAAGATATGCTATTAAGAACGGCAGTTAAAGGAAGACCTTGTACTGCTGAACGAGTATTTGAAAACTTAAACTTTAACGTTTTCGCATTTAAAACGTTTTCCGACTTCACATTATTTTTCTGTTCATAACAATGTTATAACGTAGAATAACGCATTCAATAAGTAAAAAGTACTGACTGGAACTATATCGTGTATAGTTTTTATGGTATTTACCTATGTATCAGAAGTTTAATGTGCGTTAATTTATTAACTTTCAATCAACATATGTCGTTGTTTTCTTTTGGTTTTAAAGAAAGGAGGGTGCATGGATGAGGTAAAGTTTTGTGTGGAGGTTCGAAGCAACACAAGAAAGTTGACGAAAATTTAGAAGCGGCGTAATGCTCTATACTAGGGAACGTTCGAGCCTCGTCCAGGGTGTTCTATGTTTGGAAAATAAAAATAAAATAAATATTTCCAACACTCACACCAATTAGCCTAGCCCCATAGTAAGCACTATAAGGCTTGTGTTATGGGATATTAGGGTAACGGAAAGAATACATAATACTGTACATATATAAGCATATTTATATAGAATTACATATTAAACATCCATGCCTGGAGTACAAATGCTCGTATTCATCACATAAACATCTGCCCCCACCGGGTTCGAACCCGGGACCTCCCAAGTCGGCGACACCTTGAAACCAGGCGTACAAACTACTCGGCCACGGAGGTCGTCGGAGGTGGAAGAATCGAAGGATCATAGTGAAGTACCAAGACTACCAGGGGCCAATCGCCTGACGAGATTGTTATGGCTATCGCTATCGCGTAAGATTTCATTTTGTTATTTTTGACCGCTGAAGGTTTTGAAATGCCTCGCGGTCGTTTTTTTTCTTTTGCGTTGGTAATAACAATGTTGAAGAAAATGAGCGTAAGGTATTTGGAAACCTTCGGGGGTCAGAAATAACAAAATGAAAACGTAAGCGATACCTATAGTCATAGTAATCCTGTTAGGAAATTGATCCCCTGGGCTGATAATGAATGTTTCGTAGTTTAATGTGGATGTATGGTAAAGTTATGATTGTCAAAAATCGCATTACATTACGACAAAGAACATTTTGCCAAAGGCTTACCGCCCTACAATAAGAAATAATTAAGGTTAATTATTTCCCATCTTCATAAAATATTGAATAGCCTGTAAAATTTGCGAGCCAATCAATATTGTCATGCGAATTGCTTACAGTTCGCAAATCAGAATTTTTCTGCGCAAATTCGCTGTTCAAGTTAAATTAATATACAGTAATATTATTTATGTCTTACGTAACCGATAACTACAGAAACGTAGAATGCAGAATATTGTATGTGATGTCGATGGTATTTGTACATTTGATGAGAAAAGTGGACCGATATACCTACAATACGTAAACCAATTACGTCTATTATATATGAAGTCGAGTAAATTTAATTGCGTTTGCCTTTTACTTCCGTAGGTGTATTCCGTTTATTCAAATGTCAAGATCTCATCTATTGTTTTCTACATCGAGCCCTTGTTCCATTTTCTTTGTGGTAGGTGTCATCAATAGTCCATATTTGAGATGTTGTTTACCCGACGGTATACGTATTATTAATAGGTCAATAGTTTTCTTTTTCATAGTTCGATTTGGAGAACCTTTTATATTTATATTTATATTTTTTATTTTTTAAGCATGCAGTCGGGACCGCTGCCTGGACCGCGTGGATTTTTTTCTAGTTATATTTTCTTTGGATTTAAACATCAAGCAGTTACACGCTTAAAAAATAAAAATTGTAACTATAATTGTTATTTCTTCTTTCAAATGTTTAATACTTGTAAAAGTATTCATTTGGGTTACCTACAATGCGAAGAGATGGCGCTGCCTTGCAGCTTAAGAATGGCTAGAGGAATTTCGTCGCGATCATTAGGGTCGCGGTAGCATAATTGGTCAGTGCATTCGCCCGGATAGCGAAGGCTGCGGGTTCGTGTCCCGACTGCCTGGTTCGCGTGGAATTTTTTCTAGTTATATTTTCTTTAAACCTTTTATATATTAAATAACTAGCTGTGCACTGCAGTGTTACCCGCGGTTTATTAGGGATATTTTCCCGTAGTAAAACGTAGCCTATGTGTAAATCCAGGGTGTCAGCTGACTTTATTAAAATTACTTCAGCTGTTTTGACGTGAAGAAGTAACAAACATACACACTCACACAATCACAAACTTTCACCTTTATAATATTAGTGTGATAATTATTTGGATAATGACTTAATATTAAAGTTGTTTATCTTAGCTTTATTTATACAATGTTATCATTCAATTATATTTGCGTCGATAATTGCCATGAAATCAGTTTCTATTAAAAACTTTGTAAAGAGAAAATTTGGTATGGCTCGGTTGGTTTTATCAAAGTCAAAGAATGACACAGAAATGCGATTGCGAATGTTTACAAAATAAATTTTTGGTTAATCAGTGATTTATATGAATGGGGCTAATTTCTTTTACTTTATAACGACTTTGATCATATATCTGCAAGATCTAAGGCATTTACTTACTTCTCCACAATGGACATAAAATGTTTATTACGAGTGTAATTAGAGCAGAAGTAATCTATTTAAAAGTAAACTTTATAATCCAATAGCTATATTTATTGATCATTCGGCCTTTGTCGAAGTTCGGAGATATTCGGTCTTCAGCCATCGGATTGGTTAATCAGATTATATTGAAAAAGTTTGGAAAGGGTTGATTTAACTTGAATACCTTCTTTGAATACCAATTTGATAAACTCGCCTTCATTTTAAAACGTATTTACAGACTTTGACTCGAATGCTTCGAAATAATTAACTGTAAGTATTTTTGTATTTCGGCATTTCATACTGTTTAATTATACAAAATCTGGAAGTTCGTTCTTGCAGTATTATAGGTACTATAAAACAAAGTACATATTTCAGTACTTCTTATTCCAGACTCTTATTGAATTTTTATTCTGCATGCTTTATATTACTTTGTGATAACGACCTGCGATCATCATTATGTCAAATGATGATAACAACAATCACAGGTGGTATATATATATATCAAAGAACTAAACTACCCGACGTTGCTTGTGAAAAAGTGGGCAATTGCCAACACGTGACTTAGAGAACAGACGACATGTGGAGTCGAGTTACCAATAACAGGATTCGAGAACGTAGGGAGGCAGCCCGCTAGAAAGAACTGGTTCCGAATGGCACTACTCTAAGCAAATTGAGGAGATCAAAGAAAATTTTACTTGAAAAAACTCCATTCGGACCAGGCAGCAAACTTGACTGGAACCAGCACCCTGCGCTATCCGGGTGGATGCACTGACTAATTATGCTAGCGTGACCCTAATGGCAGTGTCGAATTCCCTCTAGCATTTCGTAGACTGCAAGGCAGCGCCATCTCTTCGCATTGTAGGTAACCCACAATGTCAAATGAAATACCTTTACAAGTATTAAAAACATTTAAAAGAAGTTTTTTTATGTTTTTTGTAGCAATTGTAGTGTATTATATTTTAAGCACCTAACTGCTAGATGTTTAAATCTAGAGATTTTTTTTTAGATTTTAACAATTAGGAGTTAAATGCTTAAAAAATAAAATTATAATAAATTGAGAAGATATTAACCCAGCATTAGCAGTTGCTGTTGGATTGTGCACTTATTGGACTTGTTTTTAGCATTTTGGTACCTACATACTAAATAAATAAAAGAACAATTATGTGAAAGCTATCTTATTTTTATAAAAAGATCTCAAATACGTGTATTGAGGTGCCTGAAAGTTTTTCTTTGTAACGTACTTTCCTCAAACGTGCAGCTAAGTAAAATAAAAGACAAGGATTATACACAGCTGCGCTAACTTGTTCTGTATTACTTACAATCGTGCAAGTTTCCATCACGTACAAAGCAAGATCGGTAAACTAAACGCCTTTCTGCCATCGCGAAATACGAGAAGCAATTCAGCTTTCTACCTCCATTCAGGGGAAGTTCATTTTCGTACGGCCAACTTTTGTAATGCTCAAACGATTTTATTCGACACTCAACTTAGTTGAAATCAGGATTGTTTTGTTTGATTTAAGCTTTTAATGTGTCCAACGGTTGCACTACATTCATATGACAATTGATTGATTTTATTCATTGGTGTTTGTTTGTTATTTGAGGTGAAATTAGAAGATATCATTTTATAATTTTTATTTTTTAAGCATGTAACAGCTTGATGTTTAAATCTAGTTATATTTTCTTTAAAATAAAAATTATGACTATAATTGCTATTTCTTCTTTCAAATGTTTAATACTTGTAAAAGTATTCATTTGACATTTTGGGTTACCCACAATGCGAAGAAATGGCGCTGCCTCGCAGCTTAAGAATGGCTAGAAGTATTTCGACGCGACCGTCAGGGCCGCGGAAGCATAATTGGTCAGTGCATTCGCCCGGATAGCGAAGGGTGCGGTTTCGAGTCCCGTCTGCTGCCTGGTCCGCGTGTATTTTTTTTTCTAGTTATATTTTCTTTAAATAACATTTTGTTGAAATGAGGCCATACAATTGATGGGACTGTTCTCTTTTGTAAGATGATAGTATCGGAAAGAAATTTTAAAATTTTAGTTCACTTCAGCATTCTTATATAAAACGAGGCAAATTATAATTAGCACTGTTCTAGCAAGTAGCACAATGTTATGTATGATAATAACGAGCTTGAATTTCACACCCGTATTACAACTAAAAAATTAATTATGCTAGCTATTTTATTATCTCAAGAATAGTAGATCTGTGAAGAAATTTATAATAAGACCGGCCCGACAGATGAATATAATAAAATATTTGACATAGATGAGGTGGCGTCTTGTAAATTGGTTTGATTAGGACTCCTCATAAATCACACGGAACCGGTAACCGCGTTATGTCTACACTAATTGTGATCTCGCACTGCTGAGCTGCGATCGGCTTTCCTTAGATATTGATCGCACCCGCTACCTACCGCGATTCTTCCTCTCGCAAGCTTTACATTGAAGTGCGAATTCTGTTTTGGCTTTCCGCGGACGGTACAAACGCGTCGATAGTAGGCCCCTGTGGCATCCCTTCGGGTCGGTAAAGTAGGTCGGGGCCCCTCCCCCCGCTTTTCCCGGTGTTGTCGCTTTCACTGCGACCGCTCGGGATAAAGCCTAATTTTATTGCGTTGGGTTCGATCGTGTCTTTTCCTGGCAGTTGGTTGTTGGTAAAAATGAAACAAATTCCGGTTTGCTGCGCTCCGTGACTGTTGACTGATCCCCCCTAATCGTTTCGTTTCCAATAAGACCGCTCGAATTATTCTTGTAACTATGTACGTCTGCAGTTCGATTTACAAAAGGCATGTGTATGTGGGTATATACCTTCATTGTATAACATCTTTCGTAGAATAAGAACTCTACGAAAAATATACGCGCAGAAGAAGGGTTTCGTTCAATTGTACAATATTTAACATTAGATCGAGCAAAAATGGCCAAAAAATACATTTATTTTATGAAAGCCCCCTTTATTTTTTATTGTAATCATTTATTCACGTGTTCTCCTCATGAGAAACGTTCAGCCGCTGACAGATAGAAGCACTGACGAACAACGTAGATTTAGGGTTCTTTTGATACCGTTTTGTCCTGTACCCAACAGGATTAGGATTTTTAATTAAGTTAGCAGAACCCTTTCTACCCTCGTTATAAGTTATCACTAATTCCCATAACACGACCGCTTGACATGCATGTTAATAGGGATGATAACATTTTTTTTTCTACGTTATTAGGTAAATTATCCAAAAATATTGGACATCTTTTTTTCTTTATTCACATAATCAAAACACTTCAGAGATATATTGATTTGAAATGTCGCATCACGTCACGTTTTGGTACAATTTTAACTAAGAAGTGACGTCACGCAAACCAGGCACCATATGGACGTCGCGTTGTGGAAACGCCCGTAGCAAGAAGAAGAAGATGACGTCACGAGCACTTCCAAACTCTGATCTTTGTCATTTTTAGTTGGTTGACTAAACAAAATATATGTGTCAGTATGGTGTCAGTTCATTATTTTTTGATAATCTAACCTATTACTGGTACTTAATTAAATTTCATTTATTTTACCCCGTCATCATCGCTAATCATTTTAATGCAGAACTGAAAATTAATAACAGTAATATGCAGTTTAAAAAATGTTTTTCAATGTAAAAGTATGAACAGTTAATCGTTACGCGCTGAAAAATTTAGGAAAATAAAATAAATGTAAACCGACAGATGCGACATCTGCTGCATTGC
The DNA here is from genome assembly GCA_902850365.2 of Chilo suppressalis. NCBI lineage: Eukaryota > Metazoa > Arthropoda > Insecta > Lepidoptera > Crambidae > Chilo > Chilo suppressalis. The sequence continues at coordinate 17,954,900 of OU963903.1, read as the reverse complement.
AAAAAATTGTAGTCTTCAACATTACTGTTAATTTTTTGTTTATTCAATGTAAAGGACTATATACATATACCGACTGAATTAGCAAATTTAGCAAATCGCAGAGCAAGATGAATAGCTGTTTCTGTTTCTAAGTAGTTTTCAGTTCTAGTTTCTAATAGTCTGTAAGTACGATCATTATTAACATTAAGTTATCGCCTTTGATTGGCTACGAAACTTTATTGATTCAGGCTAAGATCTCACGGTGCGACTTTCTCCCGCCGCGGCTGCGGAACCGCACTCGTAAAAACGTGAAATTGTAGGTAAAACGCAAAAGCATAATTCACGGCACAATTTGTGCCCGCAGAGTGCGCGGGTGTTTGTGGCACCCGCTGCGGGCGCGCGTGGGACGCGATCAGGCGCGGCGGGTAGCACCCGATCTCGCAGTCTTGTGAGTTTTGAAATAAAACAGCGGGGCTATTCTGTAAAATTCTCCCGCGAATCTATATGGGAAATGCGCGGATCCGCATCGGATCCGTGAGAATTATACAGAATAGCCCCGCAGGTTCGCCCGCAACCGGAAAAAACCCGCTTGGTTTTTTTTTTGAGTGTATATGCTGTTGGTCGCAAATGACCTTTACAGCGTCACCGAGTTTGGGGACGGCGAGATCCTAAGGGGATCTCAAGTCGAGAATGGGCGAGTGCCTCTAGAGGTATTCTAGGCGGATGGCATCTCCCCACGGGCGAAGTCTCCTCTCCATCTGGAGCCTCTAGACCACACGAAACTGAAGGGGTCGGCTCAACTAGAGGGCGTCTCTGAGACTCGGGCTTCGTGAGATCTAAGTCTTAGTTTTATAATATATTGGTTCAGTAATTTTAATGAAAGCACAGTTAAGTTCTTATATGTTACTACACTAGAAGGTCTAAAAAATAAAATAACATTATTCATAAATTTTTGAGATTATTTGTTTATTAGAGAGCTTACTTTACTACTTGTAACTCACAACTTATATAGAAGAGTACCAAATTGTTATTCTACCTAAGTTCTCTAATAAACTAATCACCTCACTAATTTAATAAAAGTTTTTTAGTTCAATTTTTACCATGCGTGCAAACATTCATATGTCTTAATGTTCATATTTTATTTCCGATCTGACGACAAAAATAAATACGGAATATTCTTCCTCATTCATAAAAAAGTACTTTTACAGCAGTAGCAATTGAGTCTTCCACGTACAATAAAGACTCGGAAAATCAAATCAAGTTAGTGGAGTATACGTATTTTGCCAAGAAATGCAACCAATATCCTGAATACACGGCGCCTATGATCGTTTCCCTCCAATTTAACCGTCAACAGTAACATAACTCGTGACTGCAGAGGCAGTAATGTAGTTGGTAGTAAATTCTTCGTTGTTTGCACGTTTGATGTTTATATCACTGAAAATAAGGGCATGTGTTAACCTACATTTTTTATATCAAGTAAGCGCGTATGAGTTACGACTGTAATAAGATTGTATTCATTGTTACGTTACATACCATCAGATTATGTGAAGCTGCAGATTTTTTCTTATTCTTCTCTGAATTAACTCCTTTGATTATTAGCCTACTTACATTACAGCCTACATACCGTATTAGCTGTGCGGTAGCGGCGAAAAAAATAACTACTACATATGGTAGATACGCTCGTTGCTACAAATGCACACATTGACTGATTTAAAAAATCTGACATTAGAGTCACGCACTCATTGCGCGTAACATGAGCCGTCTTGTTCCTAAGCGACATTTACTTCTGCGATGAGAATAAATATTCATTTCCAAATCATTTGTTGTTTATATATTTATATTGTGTGCATGGTTTTCTTTCTTTTATGATTAAATAATTGTTTAAGAGTTCTCCGAAATTTATTATACTGAAATACCTACCGCAGTTCAATTAAAATCTAATACAATACGTAAAGATATCGAGTCAGTCGGGATAACACGTATTCATTGATTCCGTATTTTTATAGGAATTTCTGACCTTATTTACTGTAAGAACAGAAAGATAACATTAATTGTTATTTGGTTGCAAAGTTTATAAGAATAAAAAGAACCACAGTATCAGTAGTTTGTTAGTTTCAGGTTTTATCAATTATCGGCTATTATTTATTGTGCTTTTTTATCTGCCAGATTTCTATTCAAGACTTGTGGAACCAAATTTCGTAGTTTATCTGCCAAACATGTTCCAAATAAGTGCATGTGACTACCAGTAGGTAAGGTGCGAATTTCTTCAGACAGGCTTGATATAAAGGAGAAACGTTCGTCCTACTTCTGTTAAAAATTTTAGGATTCTTAGTCACTATTGAACTTTTCACCTTCCGACCTTCACATCGTAATTTCCGAAGGAAGAAGGACGAAGGAATTCCCTTCTCACGTCACGTAGCTATTTATAAAGCAGTTTATTGGGGAGCGGAGTTGCAAACTTTTTGCACCAAATGTATCGTTGTCGTCTTCGTCCTCACATTAAAGTGAAATGTGTTTCCCTTCTGCTGTGGGTTATTAAATTTTATATGGGAGCCAGTGATGTTTCAATGGGTCATATAACACAACGACTTCCTACGATGAGGCCACTGTAGCTACTTTGTATCACGTGACAGGTCTGCGTTATGTAACTGCTATTTTACTACTCATTAGTTGAGTGGGGGATTAAGATTGGAAGTCGTAAAAGGAGTTTTTGTGTCTGGGGATTCCGCAGTAATGAGGTTGTCGTCTTGTTTCTTGGTTAATAGACTTATTTACTCATAAACTTGATGGGTATTGGTAAACGTATTCAATGTTGGGCTATAGAAATTTAACCAACTTTCAAAAAGATCAATAACATATGGTAATTAAGATCGAGCGGGTCTTTAAATATCTGAAAAAGCCATAGCATTTCTGCTTAACTTATCGTAAGGCTGCATTTTCGGTGGGCTGCAGGGCGGCAACGGAACCGTGGTAGCGATACGCACTATCATTATATTTTGTATGAACTTTTTTGAGTGGGCAGCGGAAATCGCGGCGGGAGAAGTAGGTGTCATGAGCGGATCGCGAAAACGCCAACCTGTTCACGTTCAACGCTCGGAACAAGCGGATGTTTTGCTTATTTTCGTCTAGAACCTCAAGTAAATGTCTTTTTCTAACAAAGATTTAATTTCTACCGTTTTAAAAAAGGCCTGCATCATTTAAAGCATAGCATCCTGGTCATAGTTTAAAAAGACGCGATCAAGAGACTTTGGGATGAAATAAAACAACTGAGTGAATTAGAAAAGTCAAGTGTTTCTCTCCTCGAAAGCATTATATCCCTTGCTAGTAGGGTAATCGTGGCTTAAAGGAATTCTCTTTTTTGAGAATGCCATTTTTTACAAAAAGCACTGCTGACTGTGGTAAATATCGAAATGTACCTTAGGCGACCAACGAACGATTCGGACTGTGTTCCCGCCCTCCAGCTAAAACACAATTAGCGTTCCGCTGCGTATTTTATTGCGTATTTTATATGCCGCTGCCCATCGAAAATGCAGCCTAAGGCTATGATAAAATTGTTGACCGATAAATTTTCAGTCTTTAGCAACCACCAATCCTTAATGGTCTTGCTTCTATGTGCTTCAGTTCACAAATGCGTCTCAATGTGTCAATGTCAATCTGATTTCACTCAGAAGTGAACTCAGAGGTGTCAATTACCAAGGTTTTTACTTTATTTAGCACCTAGCACCATGCGTTATGCGCGTTCTTCCCGCAGCGGTTTTCCCTGGCAGTGACCACTTACTTGTGAAGACTGACAAAACTTGACTCAATTAAAGAATAAATTTAACTGACGTCTCTGAGTGCGCGTGCGGCCACAAACAAAAAATATACTTATTGTGCTTTCAGAAGAAGAACAATCACACGCGTGTCACCTTATGTTGCGCAGCATTCTCTCATTCAGCTCCTGATGTGTCCTTTAATTGTAATATATCTTTCGCTTTATTTACGAAGACTTACAACATGTGACTTTAATGGAAGATTAAATTTAATTGACGTCTCCTTGTGTAATCAAACCCCCAAACTTTATTATAAAAATACACTTATTGTACTTTAAGAGGAATAAATCACATCTCATTCAGCTCCTGATGTGTTCTATACTTGTGTTATATAAATACTGGATCGTGGACCGTTTTGAGACAAAATTAAATTGTTTTATTTTATTGTTTATATTGTAATATTTTTGTTTTTGTCTCAAATAAAATTATTTCTTTCTTTCAAATAAATAAATTAGTATTTCCTACACTCACACCAATTAGCCTAGCCCCAAAGCAAGCACTGTAAGGCTTGTGTTATGCGATACTAGGATAACGGATAGAATACATTATAATGTTACATATACAGGATTGTTCAACAATAACTTTGTTTTTCAATTGGGGCTACACCAACAATATGATAGTTTTGACATTTAATTTTTTGACGTATTCGTAGTAGATGCATTGGCAATTGTTACAATGAATTCAATTTCGCTTGAAAATCGAATTAAAATAATCAAAACCCACTATGAAAATAGTGGTTCTGTTACAGTTACATTTTGTCAAATTCGTGATATTTTCGGATGAAGAGTGTCTTGGTAGATTTTCGTTGAATGAAAAGAGCTTCTTTACTTACAGTCTTACATTTATTTCTTTTACCACTCCCTCACAATTATAACACGTATTTGTAATCTTAATATAGTTTTCTTGCAAATGTTTTCTACTATATTTGATAGCTGCCAACAAAGTGTAGCCCATAGCCAAGAGCCAAGCAAAGAGTAACATGACATCTCGTGTCTATCTGTCACAACACTCCCCTGCCGAGACCGTTTCACGGGCGATAGTAGTTTGGCAAATGCACTATTCTTCCACTTCTAGTCTTGCTTACAGGTGGCGTTTCTTCGGGCGATGGTGGATTTGCAATGGGTGGAGGTGCATCTACATCTGGAGTGCGCATCACATAAGCTGGCTTAAGTCTGTCAATAGTAACTGTGGTTTCTTTGTCATTGAGGAGTATTTTTACAGTTTTTGAATTTCTGTCACGTGATATGACCATGTGTGGACCTGTGTATGGTGATTCGAATGTTCTTTTTGCAGGACCACGACGAAGAAAAACATAATCCGCTGAAGTGATGTCCTTGGGTAAATAAAATGACCTTTTGTTGTGTGATGACGCTGGTGTAGGCGACATCTTATCCATGTGTAGTCGCAGGCGGGTTACAAATTCTGCTGGATCTAGAGTGCTGTCAGAGTGTGGAGTAATGAATTCGCCTGGCAGTCTCAGGGGCTGTCCATAGACTAATTCCGCAGCAGAGCTTTTGATGTCCTCTTTCCAGGCACTCCTCAAACCCAGGAGTACTATGGGAAGGGATTCAGTCCATTGTGTGTCGCCGTGGCAGGTAATTGCAGCCTTGAGTTGGCGATGCATCCTCTCGACCATGCCGTTGGATTGAGGATGGTAAGCTGTCGTCGAGTTGTGTTTGGCGCCGATCAACTTGGAGAAGGATTGGAACACGTGCGATTGGAACTGCAGACCACGATCGGTAGTGATGGTTTCAGGGCAGCCGTAGCGCGCTACCCAGCCAGACATGAAAGTGGCAGCACACGTCTCTGCAGTGATGTCTGCGATAGGGAATGCTTCGGGCCACCTGGTGAAGCGATCGACAGCTGTGAGGCAGTACCTATAACCACACGAGTATGGCAAAGGGCCGATTAAATCGAGGTGGACGTGAGAGAATCTAGAGGAAGGAACCGTGAAGTGGGCAAAAGAAGAGGAAGTGTGACGGGTTATTTTGCTGCGTTGGCAATCTTCACATTGCTGTACCCAATTTTTGCAGTCCTTGTTGATTCCAGGCCATACAAATCTGTCAGCTACAAGTTTAGCTGTTGCACTGCGACCAGGATGACTGAGGTTGTGTAAGCTGCTAAAAACTTGCCTCCGAAAGCTTGGAGTAATGTAAGGACGAGGTTTGCTTCCTGAAATGTCACAGTATAGATCGTAAGGTGGTACTTTCATTAGTTTTAAGCCTGTTCCGTGTGTTATGAGTGACTTTAATTCAGTATCTTTGGCTTGATCAAGCGCAAGGTGTTCATAATTTACTCCAGAAGTGACCGCGTCAACTCTGGAGAGTGCATCAGCCACGATGTTACTTGGTCCAGAAATATGTCTTAAGTCGGTGGTGTGCTGGGATATAAAGTCTAGATATCTGAATTGTCGTGGTGAACAAGTGTCTCTTTTAGTTTGGAAAGCGAATGTGATGGGTTTATGATCAGTGAAAACAGCAAAGTTCCTGGCCTCAACCATATATCGGAAATATTTAATGCCCTCATATATTGCGAGGAGTTCTCTGTCATATGGGCTGTATTTCTTCTGCGAAGGTGAGAGTTTTCGAGAGAAGAATCCTAAAGGTGACCAAGAATCGTATTTCTTTTGCTGTAATACTGCGCCAATGGCTTGATCGGACGCGTCTGTAAATAATGCAAGTTCTGCGTTACCATCCGGATGTGAGAGTAGAGTGGCTTCAGAAAGGCCTCTTTTACACTCATCAAAACTTTTCTTCAGTTCTTCTGTTAATTGGACAGGTGTGGAGCCTTTCGCTTTACCGGCCAAAGCAGAGTTAAGCGGACTCTGAATTTCTGCTGCGCGAGGAATGAAGCGGCGGTAATAATTTAGCATTCCGAGAAATCGTCTTAATTCTTTGGCAGTTTTGGGGAATGGAAAATCAAGAATAGCGGCTACTTTCTCCTTAACTGGGCGAGTGCCATCGGCTGAAACATCATAACCAAGAAAAGTTACCTGATCTGTGCCCCAAATGCATTTCGACGTGTTCAATAATAAGCTATATTGTTTGAAACGCTCAAAGACAATTTCCAGGTGTTGCAGGTGTTCAGCTTGAGATGAGGAAAAAACGAGGATATCATCACAGTATCCATTGGTGAAATCAAGACCTTGTAGTACTTCATCTATGAATCGTTGGAATGTTTGAGCCGCATTTTTTAAACCAAAGGTCATATATGGAAACTCAAACAATCCAAACGGTGTCGTTATGGCTGTTTTTGGTATGTCCTCCTCATTTACTGGTAATTGATTGTATGCTTTAACTAGGTCGATCTTCGAGAAGATTGTTGAGCCATCGAGCTGATAAGCGAAGTCATGCAAATGTCGGATCGGATATCTATCTGGTATGGTTCTGGCGTTCAAGGCTCTGTAATCTCCACATGGACGCCAGCCGTCGTCTTTTTTACGAACAAGGTGAAGGGGTGAGGACCAAGGGCTATCCGACCTTCTTGCAGTACCAGCGAGAAGCATATTTTCAAATTCCTTGCGAGCAATTTTTAAGCGATCGGGATCCAAGCGACGTGGACGTGCAGCGATTGGTGGCCCTGGCGTGGTACGTATGAAGTGTTTGGTGTTATGCTTTGGCGAAATTGGCGTACCTGATGGTCGTGTAATTTCTGGGTACCGTCGTAGCAGCTCATGGTAAACAGAGTCTCCTGTTACAGCTTTGATGGTCACTGTTTCGCTTGAAGTGTCATTGCAGTGGATTGCGGCAACTGTTAAAGTGGTAAGGCTATCAATAAGGCGGTGTTGTCGGCAGTCGACTAATAAATTATAGTGACTTAAAAAATTGGCTCCGATTATAGGTTTTGTTACATCTGCTACCACGAATCTCCAAGTGTAATCGCGACGAAGTCCAAGATTTAACTTAAGTGTTATATAACCATAGGTTGCAATTGTAGTATTGTTAGCTGCGTATAATTCATAACTGGATTTGGCTCGACTATTCATTCTTTCCTTTCGAGGAAAAACACACAACTCAGATCCTGTGTCAATCAAAAATTGTTGTTTTGTGTTCCTGTCTGTGATAAATAGGCGGCCATTACAAGCAAGGCAGTCGTTGGCCACCGTTAGTGACTGCCGTTGCTGTTTTCCGGCTTATACGCACAGGGTTTGGTGCAGCGGGTAGCTTTGTTACCAAATTTATTGTGATACCAGCAGATGCCATTGTTAGAATTCGATCGCGAACGAGATCTATATCTTCCGCGTCTAAATTGCGCTCTCCCCTGACGGTTGGTTGATAATTCTTCGACTTTTTTTGTCAATTCTGCGATCTGCAAAGCCATCGCCTCCATTGCTGCTGACTGAGCTAAAGGCATGTAAGAAGTGGATGGAGTTACTTCTGATATATTAGGACTATGAGGTGCTATGGCATTTATCTTGTCTGCGAGTTCAGCAAGCTTGTCCAAGGTCATGTCTGATCGCGAGGCTATTATGGGTTGGATATTCGCTGGAAGTCTGCTAGACCAAATGGATTTAATGAATTCGTCAGGGGTCTTAGGTCCGGCTAGGTGACGTAAGTGACGTAGGAATTGTGACGGCTTTCTATTACCAAGCTCTTCATAATCTAAAAGTTGTTTGATTTTTTGTTCTTGTGATGCGGAAATTCTGTTGATAAGCGTATTTCTCAGGGTAAGGTATTTGTTTTCTTTAGGTGGATTTTGAATTATGTCTTCGACCTCTATGGCATACTGATGATCTAAATTTCCGCAAACATAATAAAATTTTGTAGTGTCTGAGTTTATACCCGATAGTATGAATTGTCCTTCAATTTGCGCAAACCATAGTGCAGGACGGTCTGGCCAGAACGGTGGTATTTTTACACCAACTTTAAAAAGTTCACTTGATTTTTCAGAATTTTGGGTTACACTACTTTGCGTCCCTGTGGCCGTTGGAGTACCGAGCTGTTGCGGGTTGAATAAAATGTTGGTTTGATTCGTTACATCGGTACCTTGAGACATTTTGGGATGCTCCGATTCTTACTCTTGATGTATCGGAAGGTCGTTTTGTTCTTACGGGGTCACCAGTTGAAGAGTGTCTTGGTAAATTTTCGTTGAATGAAAAGAGCTTCTTTACTTACAGTCTTACATTTATTTCTTTTACCACTCCCTCACAATTATAACACGTATTTGTAATCTTAAGTATAGTTTTCTTGCAAATGTTTTCTACTATATTTGATAGCTGCCAACAAAGTGTAGCCCATAGCCAAGAGCCAAGCAAAGAGTAACATGACATCTCGTGTCTATCTGCCACAACGGACAACATAATCGTCCTTCTGAGACCGCTATTAAGAATTAGTTCGTTAAATTTGAGTCGATACAAAATGTCCCAACTCCAATGCGTGTTCGACCAGGTCGTTCAACTGAAAGCATCGCAGCCGTGAGCCACAGTGTTGAAGCAGATCCAATTTTGTCAATTCCACGATGTTCTCAAGAATTGGGGTTATCCAAAACCACCACATGGCGAATTTTGGCCTGTTATTGATGACGTGGATATCACTGATATGTGGTTTCAACAGGACGGCGCCACATGTCACACAGCCAATGAAAAGATTAATTTATTGCAAACCAAATTTCCCGATCGCATAATTTCACTAAACTCAGTTGTTAAGTGGCCAGCCAGATCGTGTGATTTAACACCACTAGATTATTTTTTGTGGGGTATGTTAAGGACAGAGTCTATACGGGGCCAATCGAATCGATTGCAGCCTTAAAATTCAAAATCCGTGATGTGAATAACGAAATAGTCCCGCTATTTTGCTAAACAGTGATTAAAAACTTTGATGAAAGAATCGACATCTGTCAGTGTGCTTGTATTTGCCAGATATCATTTTTCATTCATAATTGCCAAACTTTTCTCTTTGTAATTCAATAAAAAAATTAATCATCTTCATCTAATTTTTTTTGTTTTAGAAAACAAAGTTCTTGTTGAAAAACCCTATATAAGTATATTTTTTTATATATAAATTATACAGAAAATTTCCATGACTAGGGTACAAAATGCTCGTATTCGTCATACTAACTTTTGACCCCCCCGGAATTCGAACCCGGAACCTTTCGAATAGGCTACACTGAAGCCCGGCGAAAAATGTATATGCCACTATGCTACGGAGGTCGTCACATCTCATATATCTTTCACTTTATTTAAGTAGACTGGCAACACGTGACTTAATGGAAGTTAAAGATTGACGTCTCTGAGGGCGTCTGGGCAAGTAAGGAACACGGTCTTCCTGTGTAATCAAAAATACTGGGCCCCAAACGTTATTATAAAAATACACAATGCTTATTGTGCTCTCAGTCGAAGAAAAATCACACGCCGTGTCACCTTTTGTTGTGTCGCATTCTCTCATTCGGCTCCTGATGTGTCCTATATCTCGTTTTTTTTGTGACGCCATCTGTCGAATCCGTTTTTCACGACACTCTCATCGCCCAAACAGAATGCAAGGAAATCTCGGACACAGTTTAATTTCCGCACCGTCACCACCGAATAGGTAGATACATATCTGGAGTAAATTTGAAAATCGTCTTGAAGGTGTACCTACTGTTCCAAATACAGTTTTTTTTTATAGAATGTTCCGTATATCTTTATAAGTTGGTATTGGATGATTTTGATTTGGAAAAACCGGCCACGTGCGGGTCGTGCCACGCGCAGTGTAGGGTTCCTTAGTTGCCTGTCGTTACCAATATATATTTGAGCAAGAGTCTTTATTTTCTGTATCGGAAATTTAAATACTACAATTTTTAAATAGCTTTTTTAGAGTTTGTTTTTCAATGCAAGGTTTTACCCTACAATAACTTCATCTTTATCACTTTATCACTATTAATGATTTCTTCTAGGAATTTTCAATAGGTAAGAAAATTTCTTTAACCAAAGTTGAACAACTATAACTCATAAACTAACAAACCTATCTTAACCATGATAAATTTCCTTAAAAGTTCATGAAAAGCACGTATATAACGTGTATTTTTCCAGGTTTTTCAAACCAATAGTTTAATTTTAGATGGGGGGGAGGGGACGCCTTACTCGAACAAAAATTGACACTTTAAAGTTCAATATTTCGCCAAATAATATAAATCACAAAGTAGTCTTGGAAACCCCTAAGTAATTTTAAAGGACCTTTGCAACGATATCCCTTACGATGGGGTAGACCAGGGGTGCTCAAACGGTCAATCGCGATCGACCATTCGATCGCAATCTACCTACGAATATCTATATATGCTACGGTACACCCTACCTAGGTAGGTAGGATGGTGGGGTATATCGTGTATGTACGACAACCCTGAATCACACATACTTGCAGCCTCTCAGAGTCGATCGTAAGTAATCTGAAAATTTTGAGGTAGATCGCCAGCAGTTCAACCCGGTAGACGATGAAAAAAAATCATCCCCAGGTTACATAGGTAGGGGCCCTAAAAAATATGTTTCTGAATTTTATTTTACAAAAAATTACATCTCTCTAGTGCTAACAGTCTCCAAGCAAAAATGGGTACGGACAGACAGAGAGACATGACGAAACTATAAGGGTTCCTTGGCAGGACTACGGAACCCTAAAAAGGTTGCTTTAACTGTGACAGGGTGACAAATCAAAGGTGACAAAGATATTGTCATAAAATAACTAGTCGTTGTAAATAATTTCACAATAATTATTTTGTACGCTGCTTGCACTGGAAAATAAATAGCTAATTTGTGCATTTTGTGTTTATCGTTCACTCTCAGATACCTACTAATTACTTTTATTTCAATAAAAGAGCAGAAAAACATTAAAAAATCTGTCTTGTCATAGATTATGGTAGTAAAAATTGGCACACTAAGGAAAAAGTTTGCCCATCGTGATTTAAATCTGTTTAACAATAGGATATTTGACAGTATGAAAAATAATGTACCAATTGTTGGCACTCCCAACCTGTATTTAATATGAATGCTAGTAGCGATTTTACTATTCTGAAAGAACAAATAAATTATAACTTTTCAATAAAATCATTTTCAATAAATTTATTTGTAGTACACCATACAGGATACAAAAGAAACATAAATACATAGAAGTGATTTTTTTGCTCCATGGTCCCGTGACCGAAAGCCCCTGGGATTGGCCAAGACTAAAATGACTTCACACGCTAGTAAACTTCCGGCCAGTGACATTACATTGTATCGTTTGACGTTCTAATGACAGTCGTGTGACGTCATATACTAGTAAGACACCATAATGTCCAGAGAAACGTTTTCGCGGCAACTTGTTTTTTTTTACTGAATTACACAACCGAATTAAAAATATCCACTTTTTATGGACTCCATAAACATGAGTAAATAACTCTCTCTCTCTCTTTCTCTCTCTCTTTCTCTCTCTCTTTCAGCCTGTCTCAACCCTTTGGTTGTAGGCCTCCTTCAAATTACGCCACCTGTCACGATATTGTGCGTCTTGAAGCCAATGTTTCCTTGCTGTTCTGTTAATATCATCGTCCCAACGCATCTGAGGTCTTCCTGGAGGACGTTTTTGACCTCAAGGAGCCGCTTGGTCCACGAATCTGTCTTGCGTGCCACATGACCCGCCCATTCCCATTTCAGTCTGGTTACGCGGTCGATAACATCAGTGACCTTGCTCTGTTGTCTCAGCCACTCATTTGTCTTACGGTCCCTCAATGTGACTCCGACCAGTTTCCTCTTCAGTGCCCGCTGGGTCACACTCAACTTATATAGTATTGCCTTAGTGAAAACCCAGGTTTTAGCACCATATGTGAGAACTGGCAGAATACATTGGTCAAATATGCGCGCGCAAATATGTGCGAGTAAGTAACGTGAGATAGTATTCTAAAACTTGTCAAATAACCTATTAAGAAGTTATGGTGGAATGAAGAAACGCACATACCTACAATGTACTGTACATAATATATGAACACTTTTTTTATTTTTTTTTATAGCTAGGTAGGCAAATGACTCTACCCCACCTGATGTTAAGTGGTAATAAAGTCCAAACGCGAGGATAGCTGGTACGGCAGTAATGTTTCAGTACTCTGAAAACATTAGACTCGTCTTTTGATAGACGCGTAAAAATAGTCCGAATGCTTTTATCAGACGAAACTGAGAAAGTACGACGGAACTCCGTCTGGGCACATTTATAATCCCATAGTGTTTTTGGTCCAAAACCAACGTTGATCGCTTTTATCAATTAATCTTTTTACAAAGGCACTGAGCAAGCCCAATTTCCTTTTTGCGGAGGGCAATGGCTTCGTTGAGATTCCAGATCATATTTTAGGTCAGAGTTCATTGTGATGGCTACATCTCATACGATGTCGTGACATAAAACTTTGTTAGCTTGCAACGATTTTCTCGAATAAACGCGAGCTTTATTTGCACAGCTGTATACAGTGGAAAGGTTTTCATACATAAAACTTTTGTAGTTATAACAGAAATTGGGTGATGTTCAGTTACATTTTACTTATTAGTACTTTCACTTAAGATTTTAGGGTACCACGGGGTAGGAGGTTGGTTGGTATTCTGGGTAAATAACGGCGCGAGTGATATCTTTGGTATCGCAAGCGTTTATACTCTGTGGTGGCTGTGTACCATCAGACGGACTATATTGTTTGCCAAACCTTTTTAACATAAAAAGTAGCAAAACCAAAACGTACACATGATCCGATTAGTTCTTAAAAAAATTTTAGCTTATCGTAACTTATAATGTTTTTTTGAAGTGAAACTTCTTTGCGTAAATAGTAATGGGTGTAAATGGAAAAATCTTATAAAAAGGTATAATGCGTCTCGAGCGTCACGTGACTATATATATCTGTGTATATATTTTTCAGATATTCCATCTACATTATTGATACTGAATATAAACATGTATATACATTTAACTAAAGAACAAATAGTCAGATATTCATAACTAAAAACCTTAAAAAATATATATATTTAGGCAGGGTTCCAAAGATACTGCCACCTCTTCGGTCTCCTGTGATGACGACCAACCTTTTTGCTATTGCTTTAAAAAGCCTTACAGAGCTAGGACCCCACGGACCAAGGGTCTCGACACCGAATGGGACAAAATCATATTGCATGCCTTAGCTTTATCAGCCGCTTCGCAAGCCGCACCAGCTCTTTGTTGGTTTCATGTAGATGGGAAGGGGCCAGCGTATCTGAACAAGTTGCATTCCATTCTAGCACCCGGTCTATTTTCCATGGAACTATAATATATAATTACTAGTGGCCCGCCTTCGCTTCGCTTCGGTGTAGAGCTGTAGCTTAGGTTATATTTTTGTTCTCAGGTTTCTATTTAACACAGTGACTTTCTTTAAATACCTAATTACTAAAGACACGCGCCGCCGCCGGCCCCCCGGCCAGTACTGCCCGAACCGGTATGTTCCTGCATTTTAAATCTGTAATATCTTCGAAAATATTCATTTGAATCACATGCTGTAGAGGGTTATATTGATCTATATTACACGCACAATGTATTTAAGGTACTTAATTGGATAAGGATTAATGCTGTATTGCTTAAAATCGCTTGTTCGTAAACAAGCCATTATTTTCTCGTAATAAGTAATTAAAAAATAGTTATTGTGGGTTATACCAAAGAGATAGGCATATACCATCGCGGACTTTTTTGTAGACCTTTTTAAGGTGTACAATACTGTAGTACATTATTTTGATCTATCTCGTTGAGTTCAGCCAGCGTTTGCAATGTAAGCGCAAACAAATGTGTTTATTTACGACCTTATATTAAAAACCTCAAAAAATATCAGTGTTTCTCTACTATATTATGCATGTATTATACATATAAACCTTCCTCTTGAATCACTCTATCTATTAAAAGAAAACGCATCAAAATCCGTTGCGTAGTTTTAAAGATTTAAGCATACAAAGGGACATAGGGACATAGGGACATAGGGACGACTTTGTTTTATACTATGTAGTGATGTATACCGTACCGGATATTGTTAGGTTATTTAAGAAAAGAAGTTTTACTTCAGATGTATAGTCCGTGCACACTATATTTTTTGTTTACTAAATAAAAGATAAAGTCTAATACTGGCACATTTCATTAGGTATGTATTTTTATTTCTGACAAGTGGCCCGCCCTCGCTTTGTTTCGGTGTAGAGCTGCAGTGTAGAATTCGAATTTTTCTCACCTTTAAAACCTTCCCTAGACCTCCACGAACATTTCAAGACCAAGATAAGATAAATCCGTTCAGGCGTTCTCGAGTTTTAGCGAGACTAACGAACAGCAATTGATTTTTATACCTATACTAGCTGACCCAGCGAACTTCGTACCGCCCTAAAAAAATAGGGGTTGTCCAGCGGACAAAATTGTAAATCTAAACCATTCTCAGATCCCCTTGAACACACACAAAAAATTTCATCAAAATCGGTCCAGTCGTTTAAGAGAAGTTCAGTGACATACACACTCACAGAAGAATTATATATATAAAGATATAGGTATTTTTATACACACCAATCATCCAATTAAATATTTATTATCACATCTATTCAAAAAACTAGTTTATTCTCTGTTTAAAGAGACTCGAAACAGCGTTTTAATCTCTAGGGACTATAAGCGATTTGATTTTAAAAGCACGTGCTCTCCTTCAGGATTCTAAAAACATTGTAGCCGTCAGTTCTTTGCTCCCTTAGTAAACAATCTTTTATTTGAACCGGTATAAAGTGTCACTATGACCTTTTATGCCTGTAAAAGTTAAATTGTGCTTTACGCTCGTTAAAAAATTTGTTGTTTTATTAAATGGCTCATTATGGTTAAAATATTAAAAAAAACGAAAGTATCGTTAACGTCCCTCCTCTTTAAAGGTCATTTCATTAAAATTGTTCGTAGGTATTAATGTTTTCACCAAAGCTAGCAAGCGAAATATTTTTAAAAAACGAAAATATCCCTTTGAAGCGTGGAACCCTAAAACGGGGTTAAATATAGAGTACGTGTGGGTGGCGGTGCGGGGTATTACCGCTCTCCCTCAACGTTTTAAATAGGCGTCATTCAAGTCATTTGACGTGCAATTATTTTCATTTCGCAACCCAGTTTTCGAACGTTGCCGCTTGCCGTATACTCGTTCGGAACTTTTTTGTCACCCACGAACCTAATTTATGATGTTCCGGGACCTTAATTAATTTCACTCTCGGCTGTAACGTATACGTGCTTAATTACGTTAGGTCTGTCACGTGCTCGCTCGTACGGTTGACGTGCTTTGTGACTTCTCGCCTCTGTGAAAGCTTTGTGTGAAACGAAAGAATGGAAGGGAACCTTATAAGCTATCATAATACTGCCACCGCAAAGATTATGAATGTCTTTTTTATATTTTGTTATATCTTAACTTTTAACTATATTCTTTTATAATAAAAGGAGCAATACTGGCGTCAATCGCATGCGGGATCGCAATACCTCATAGTACCTATTTCTCTCCCTACATGGAATGGATGTTCATGCGATTTTTTCCCTTAACTGGTGGATGAGCATTTTCTACTTTTAATAAAGAATATTGTTTACATTTTACAGAAAATAAATAGTAGTTTTTTATGTTAAAAGGGTGGCAAACAAGAGTATGGCCAGCTTGATGGTAAGCGGCCACCATAGTCTATAAACGCGTGCAATAACAAAAATACCACTCGCACCTTCGCCAACCTTGACCCAATTCCCTACCCCGTGTAGGCCTGCAACATTACTCACCGACAGTAACACAACATTACCAAAAGACAGTGTTATTTTACTGTGATCTTCTGTAAATACCTAGTAAGATCCAAAGTGGAGCTCAATCTGTAAATTATCATATAATTTATACCACTTGCCTTTTTTAGTGAAAATGATACTGTCACTCTGCAGAAAATGCTGTCGTAGCAGAATATTAAAGTGATGTCGTGTCGAGAAGCTCCGAAATTTCCATTAAGTTATCCTTTAGTTCTAAAATCCTTTACTCAACGAAGTGAGAAAACGATAACCGCTTTTACGGGCACCTTATCTTGTTCTTGTTACACCTAACCAGAACTTTGTGGAATATATACGCCATTAAGTGACCTTCATAATTCTCCTTAAGGATGTGAATACGCGCGTGCGTCCAGGTATACATGTATTACAGAGCGCTCTTAACACGATGTCCGTAAAGGTTAATTTCGAACGTGACGCGAGCTAAATCGTTTATTGCGTACGTATCATTTGCTCGCTTTGAAGAAACCTCAAACATGTAGTTAGAGAGAAAGAAAGAAATACAGATTCATCGAACGGCGAAACATAATGGGATAGGAAAGGAAGGAAGGTTGTGGTTCTTCCTTGTTGGACGTTACTATTCAGGTTGTACTGTATGTTGAATTGAATGCTGAATTTATATTAAAATTGACAAATTATGAGAAAGAGTTTATTGCTCAAGTCTGAAACAAATTGTATAAATTCAAGAGAGGAAGGGTATATCGGATTTGTATCCAGCGAAACCTGTTCCGGCAGGCGCGGGAGTACTGTACCCTTAGCACGAACCAATATCGTATTGGAATAGTTGAATTAGATACAGATATAAATCAAATGTGTACTTATTTCTAGTTCTCCTTACGTCCGTTGTGGCGCTGCTATTCAAGTTTTCATACAAAACTTGGACATTGACATTTAGCATTCGCAAACTATTCGAACACTTTGCGAGTGCGAAATGTCAATTTCATATTTTGTATGGAAAATTGAACAAAGGACGTAATGAGAACTAAAAATCAGTACATATTTGACGTTTAACTAGATTGAATTCAACTATTTGAATTCGATAATGGTCCGTGCTAAGGGTTTTTAGGGTTCCGTACCCCAAAAGAAAAAGCGGAACCCTTAAAGATCACTTTGTTGTCCGTCCGTCTGTCAAAACCGTTTTTCTCAGGACCGCGTGGAGGTATCAAACTAAAATTCATATCTAATACTCAGGTCTACTGCTCATTGGAGGTGTGAAAAAAAATCACAAACTTCTGAGCCAAAGCAATCAAAAGGTACAGCCGTTTATGCCGCAATTTTTCGAAACTCGCACGGGAATCAAAACCTACAGGGTACATACTTTCCGTGAACTTAGAATCTTGAAATTTGGTACGAAGTAACGTCATACAGTACAGATAAAGGAAAAGTTGCGAAAACCGTTATTTTTTAGTTACATCATATAATAAAAAATATTTTGAAATTTTTGAAAATTCATGTTTGTACGGAACCCTCGGTGCGCGAGTCCGACTCGCACTTGGCCGGTTTATTTTAGTGTGTAGGGCCCCTTCCGTTTCCTTGTAACTGTTCAGCCAGGCGCAGGCCTGGTTGAGTGGGTGAGCAGGATAGTGGGGGAGGAGTCCCACATAACCTCGTCTCTCACCTGGAGGTGAGAAATGCGTCACGCATTTTCCAGCCAGCATTGCCAGCCTGAGGAAGTAACCTCCACCTTTTAGAAGATCGCAGTAAAATAACACTAAAGGACAATGTTAAAATTGGCCTAAGAACCAACACCAATTTGGCATTTATGATAATTCTTAGTATATTTTTTGCGATAATTATCATTATTTAGATTGTGACAGACACTTCCAGTTAAGTTAGCTTAATTAAAAAGTTAAAAAATAATAAATACCATTTTATGTGTATAATCTATGGCAGCGCTGCAAACAAAACACTCTTTCTTCCTAATGCGGGCACTTCACTTGGCTATTCGTATTTGCTATTTTAAAACGTGACATCAGTCTGTCCTTTTCATTCCTTATTAAGCATGACAAGGACAAACTGTTGTCAAGTGAAAGGCCGGCATAAAACTTGTTACTCTGTGGTTGTGGTGCATGCAGTTTGCATTCGTAGTAATCTGTGGCATTCGTGCATTCCAAAGAGTAGTTTATTATACCGGAAAGTGCATTCTGGTTTGGATTACCTGTTGTGTGTGTTTATTTGCGATTGTTTTGCCTTTAATTTAACTATTTCGGCTATCTAATATGCCATCGATGTTACCAAAGAGCAGAGCCCTTATTACCAAGTGCTAGTGAACCTGTGCCACAACATCCTGAGAGGATAATACTGCCAAATTATTCAGGAACACCTGATACACATTCACGCTGCATATTTACACAATATACATGTGATATACAAATAAATACAATATGATACAATTATGTGAAAAATAGTCAATAAATAAGAAGCAAAACTACAGTTTTTATTTTATTCATGATTCCTACCTAACCAAGTTTTTCCTAATAGTTATTCTTTAAAATCGCACCGAATAAAATGAATTAGTTGTAATATTAATTCACTTCATATATATATATAGGTAGATCTAAAAAATTTAGTTTTCCTAATAATTTAAGTTCTCAGAAGTGTCCGTCAATAATCTTTGTTTTTACAGTCATTTACTTACGATTTTGAACCTAGAAAATAATATTTCATGATTGTTGGTTCTTAGGCTAACTATGTATGGACGCTGAACAATGTCCTTTTGGTGGTGTTGTGTTCCTGTCGGTGAGTTCTGTTCCAGGGCTCCACGGGGCAGGGGATTGGGTCTATAGGCTCGCTAACCATCAGTCAGGCCAAATACTTGAATCCAGATTGGGTTGTACTTCTTACAATATTCTCTTTCCAATTCATAGTTACATTTAGGTCTATTCCGAACTGTAAGTCATTTAGTATATGAAAATAGAAAGCGCTGTCTGTCGGTTTTACTTTGATAGGGTAGAAAAAGCACACGTTTTGTTTTGTTGAAAAAAAAATTGTATTGTGTTCTACCATAGAACAACGTTTTACGTTTCGAATATTAAGTTATTAATAATAATATTTACAGATTATCTGTTGATTTCCTTCATAATTTTGATTAAAAAGAAAATAAGCTTTGATTCATCGAATTCCTATAAACCGAAGAGTTCAAATGTTTGCCGTTTGATTTAAGAGAGAAGCAATATAAATCAGTCAATAACATGTTATTTACAACCGTTATGATTTCATTTTTTATATTTATGACCTCATTCGCTGTCGAATAATATTGGACCTTCAATATTGGCTTTCCAGAAACTTTACAAGTAGGTACGTCTTTCGCAACTCAGTTCTATTCATAAAAGCTTATGAAGTTTGTTCTATAACGAAATGTTAACATTACTAACAAGAAAGTAAACAAAGTTATTATCATTTCCTATAACAAATTCAATTGTTTGCAAAACTACAAGCTTCTATTGGTTCTGAGTGAGCACACATACAATATAATAGACAAATACTTTACTGATATACCACAAAGTACTTACTACACAAGCCGTTCTCCATACTGTCAGTTTTCTTTATCTGTTCTAAGCATTCAAATTTCGAACCACCGAAGCATTCGCCTCATAGTTTCAGGCGCAAATTGCATCTCCGCTTTACACGGGCGACAGTTACATAAGATTTTATGTCAGGAGTTCTAGAATGTCTTTGTAATCATTGCGCTTGGATTCACTGAAAACGCGCGCGGTCGTCTGGGTTCAACGATCTCTCTATGCCCTACCACAACAGTTTCATAGGGTCACGTGATACTTAGAATATTGCGAGGTGAAATTCTTTTTCTAATTACGAAACGCGTGTTTTCTGAATTGTCGTGTAAATGAGAAATAGTTAAGTAAACTTCTTTTATTGCCAAACAGATAAAAAGTCCTGCGTACTTTTTACACGTCTTGTTTGTATCTCTTTATAGTGAAAATGGTAGATTATATTTCATTGAAATACATTATACTAGAAATATGACAACCTTTGTTACAAAAACTTTTTTTGGTAAATTGTCTTTGTTTTTATGTGGGGATATTCAACAGTGAAATGTTTGCGTAAAGTGATCGCTTTGGTTTACGAATTAGTTTCGTTACTATAAAATTCAATGATTTATACTAACACTAATATTCTTGGCATACGCGGAAAAAAAAGTTATTTCCAAAAATATTTTTTTATTTTACGAATAGTATAGAATGAATGATGTGTTTCCATCGTTTCCCAACAAATACCTCCAATCTGACATAGACGTGAGGCGTTTGACTTTGATGTGATTCACAGGAACTCTAAAGAGGAAGTTTGTATTCAGAAACCGCACATGAATAACGCCTTACGCGAGAGAAGCATTCTATAGGAACAAAAACAAAATACTTCATATATATTTTGCATTCTATTTATATAAAAGAACGAAGAAATATTTAATAAAATAATAAATTATAAGATCATCTAAACCTAAAGGTTAGGTTACCAATTATATTTTTTGAGGAGCATCTATACATACTATAATAAAATGGTAGGAAAGTCAAACCTGTACATTGAATATTTTTTTAAAAGAATACTTGGGGTGTGATCTTCAATCGATACCGAAGCCAAAAATATTGTTTTTAGAATTTTTGTCTATTTATCTGTTTGTCTGTATGTATGTCCGGGATAAACCCAAAAAGTACTGAATGGATTTACTTCAAGTTTGGCACGAATATTATTAAGAAGTCGGGTCAACATATAGGCTACATATTATCATGCTATCGTAGCTATCCTACGGGGAACGAGCAGTGAACGTTTATTTCTTTAACGCATTCTGTAACAAGTAATCTAACGACGCATATTTGAATGTTGTTATTATGTTAACCATGCTATAAGCTAGCTTCACACTATAAGTAACTTAGGCCGATAAACATAATAGACAATTTTACAATTTACGATCTGGGCGAAATGACCACTATACGAAATGATCATGTCGCTTTGTTCTCTTCAGATCAAAAACAAATTTATGACACCGTCCTTGAAAGCGTAGGGCAAATACAGGGTAAAATGTTTTTCTTGGATGCTCCTGGTGGAACAGGAAAATCATTTGTTACCACTGGCATACTTGCAGAGGTCAGGAGGCAAGGCAAAATTACCATTGCTGGAGCGTCGTCGGGAATCGCTGCCCATTGCTTCCGGGTGGCAAGACAGCACTTGCCATGTTTAAAATTCCCATCGATTTAGAGAGTTGCCACTGTTTCTGTTTGTTTTTTTTTCTCTTATCACGTTACAGTGATTACACGTGCTCAAGGATTGCTCTCTGATCGTATGGGATGAGTGTACAATGGCCAATAGGAAGGTAGTTAAGGCCGTGGACAGAACCCCGCAGAACATCCGCAGGAACGAACATTTGATGGGTGGTGTCACAGTTCTGTTCAGTTTGATTTTCGACAAATGCTTCCCGTGGTGACGCGGGGATCGAGTGCTGACGAGGTGAATGCTTTGTTGAAACGATCTTCGTTGTGGTCATGAGTTTGTACGCTGCGCATGTTCATTAATATGAGAGGTCGGCTCGGCGGTAATGCAAACCTTCCAAGTCTTAGCGAAAGCACTCTACCAGACGAGAGAGGTGGACAGGTGGTGCTTCCAGTCTCTCGTTAGAGTTGTATCCAGCTTAGAAGAACTCATTCGCTCTGTGTACGGGGCCATCAGTCGTATACCGCACCAGCAGAATTCTAGGGTGTGTGCGCGGGTCATTTTTACGCCCAAAAATATTAGGCTGTAGCAATCAACGAAAGCATTTTCTCGGAAATTGAGGGAAATGAAGTGGTCTACACCTCTATAAACACTGTCGTCGAGCAGAGACGCCACACATTATCCCGTTGAATTTCTGAACTCCCTGTCAGCAAGTGGACTTCCAGCGCATACCATCAAGCTAAAGGCCCGATTATGCTTCTTCGGAACACTGAGCCGGAAATTCTTACGGGTTGTGGCATCGGCGAGGCAGTATTTATACCACGCATTCCCGTCATACCTCATGACTTCCCGTTCCAGTTCCAGCGGGTACAGTTCCTGGGGAGTGTTTGCTTAGCGATGACCATCGATAAGTCGCAGGGGCAGATACTGAGGGCAGCGGGTGTTGACCTCAGGACGAGCGGCTTCTCACACGGGTCTCTGTACGTCGCTTGCTCCCGCGTCACCAGTCCTGACTCTCTTTACATTTTGGCTGTGGAGAGCCAAAACACTAATGTTCTTTATCGAGAAGTCCTATAAGTATGTATATTACCCTATTCTGTATTCCTTATTCATTATTTTCTCCATCTGCTTCAGTCACAGCTTATGACTTAATGCAGCAGAATCACCATTAAGTCGTTTATTCAAAGCAGGTTGAAAATCAGCACTTTTTGAAGGTCAATTTTACAAAAGACAGTGTCCCTCTGTTACTGCACTTTCTGTAGATATGAAATGTAAAGAAACGGGTAAATGAATGTTATTTTAAAAGGTATAATCGTAGATATTTTTTCTGCTGTATTATGTTCACGCAGACGACATCGCAGCGAAATATCACTCACTGGTTAATCGCGAATTCTCAGAAAAATTTGGTAGGTGGGTTCCATATAAGGTGTAGGTAGATATCCGCTAAGAACGAATTTCACGAAACTCCACCCCTAAGGGAGTAATACTGAGGTTGGAAGTTTGTATGATAGTCCTATGTTTTTAAAGTAAGAGACTTGAAATTTAACATGTGTGCACTATAGATGGTGTAGAGGTGTACTAATAATGTACCTTTAGAAATAAACCCCCTTTAGGGGTCAAAAAGTATGTGCAAATAATTAACTCCACGTGTACGAAGTCGCGGGCGGCCGCTAGTTTACTATACTTTGAGGATCATTTAAATATGGACTTTAAAAACTCACAAAGCTCCCCTAAACCTCCACGAACATTTCAAGACCAGGATAAGATAAATCCGTTAAGCCGTTCTCGAGTTTTAGCGAGACTAACGATTTTTAAATATATAGATATGGAAAAGCATAGAATCCAGATTTTTTGCAATTCGACCGATCGACCAGAAACTTTAGCAGACAGAATGAAGGTGAATGGAATCTTCTGATACAGCCCTTGTTTATTAATGTATATGTTAATAAGAAAAAGTGAAGGTAGTTTGGGGGCTTATAATCGTTGTTAAAAATATCATAAAATGTCACTGATTCCATCTTTATAATGTGTACACGCTGATTTGACTGCCATATTATTTTGCCTTCATTTAATGAATCTCATTATTTCAATTAGCATAAAATAAAAAACATACTTTTGTAAATTATCAATGTCTCAGGCGATTTTATCATTAAATGAAGCTTAGGTACTTTAATTTTAATAATCCCAACAAAGGCAATTAGGCATCGCTATAATCTCTAATTAAATTTTACTTTGACCTTTGGAATTTTAAACAGGCTTAGTTATTCTCAGATAAAACAACTGTTATGTTGAAATATCGTAAGATGAACTTCGCGTAAATGTAGGGACCGATACGGAGAATCCTTTACTTCTTATGAAAAATTTAAAGCTTTTTGAAGCAAACCGACGTTGTATCTGCGACGTTGAATCTGCTTGGGTGCTTACAAATTTCTTGATCAGAGGTGATGAATTATATTTAAAAACAGAAATAAAGAATAACATGTAGCTAGATATTTGAAATTCTACCCCTGAAGGTGAAAAGTGGATGAAAGTTTGTATGAAAAATCGTATTCCTTGGATTAATAGACTTGGAACTTGGCACTTATATCTATCTAAATAAACTTTTAAGTTTATTATTTTTAGTTTTTCTAACCTACCCCCTAAAAGGGTTTTGAGGGCGTCGCAGTTTTATATAGACGAATTTTAACGCGCGGTTCTAAATAGTAAAGTCTAATATGTATGATACATGGGCCATGCGGAAGTTAGTAATTGTCTCAAACATTGTTTCGTTCACACTGTATAGCCAATAAGTATTTATACTAGTTTAAAACTCATGTCTCTCACTCACTCACTCATGATATTTACACTTAAGTCTGTGATATTGTCAAACTTATCAGATACAACGAAAGCATTCTCACCTACAAAATACAGTTACAGTTTTAGACAAGGCTTGTTTATTTTATTGAAGAAAACTAATTACAAATAAGTTAAAACTTTTAACCGTGCTTGTTAGCTAAAGTTATCTTTTCTGGATGGTTCGCGGTTTTATTGAAAACTAGGGAAGAAGAAAAAGAAAAATGGAGAGGTCAAAGAAACAAACTTTAGATCTCATTGAGTTCTTGCATGTACAAGAACGCCTGTAGAATGTAAAGCATGATCTTTGTAAAGATCGCCAAAAAAGAGACGCATTGGCAGCAATTGCTTCGCAAATGGACCTATTTTTTTAATGATATTGATAAAAAATAACAGAACTCAAGCATCAGTTCAATAGAGAAATCAATAAAATAAAAACTAAGTCAGGATATGGTACTGATGATATATTGTCAGCCTCTGGTATGCTTTTAAACCGTTAGGTTCTATGAAAAGTAATAATTTAACAAAACCAGCTAAGAGCAGCGATAGTATATTTGAGTGACCTTTTTAATTTTAACATAGTTTTAAAATTTCGAGATGTGCAGGAATTGAACCCACCCCACGACCTCCCAACTCACTCTGAACGCGTCCTACACAAATGAAGTAAAGTTCTGCAGTATCTTCACTTTCCATTGTCACAGCAGGATTTTTTAGTAGATAATATGAAAGC
The DNA here is from genome assembly GCA_902850365.2 of Chilo suppressalis. Lineage (NCBI taxonomy): Eukaryota > Metazoa > Arthropoda > Insecta > Lepidoptera > Crambidae > Chilo > Chilo suppressalis. Next base: position 17,929,650 of record OU963903.1, on the reverse strand, counting down.
CTGAATTCAATTTGAGTCAAATACTACCAAGTATTCTCAAGTCTTGTAGTCAACAAGTTTATTTGCAACGTGTATAAAACATCTCATCGTATTTGTAGACATCTAGAAGCGGAACTTGTCTAACACCCATTCACCGCAACCAACAAGTTCATACAAGTTCTGTATACAACAATTTCTAGAGTGAGATCAAAAAAGGAAAACATTGCATTAAACTTGTCAAATACATGTGTAATACCTTGATGAAAACGAGGGGTAAGAGGTATCCCAGGCCTCTACTTAGTGTAACACAAACCGGGGATGACGGCTACCCGCAATACAGAAGACGTTCTCTAGACATAGGCGACTTTACTTTTAACATTTGGAGTTGAGATTGACAACCGCTGGGTAGTTCGATATAATCGAGTTCTTTTGAAAATATTTAACGCGCATATAAACGTCGAATTCTGTCACTCTGTGAAATCAATATAATCCGTTTGCAAATACACAAATAAAAGATTTGACCAGGCCACTTTTGCTTTAGAAAATGAAAAAGGTGAAGTAAAGGTTTATGAAATTGGGAGGCACATAAGTAGTTCATTGGCGGTATGGCAAATTGTTGGATTTCGATTCATGTACGATTCTCCGCCGTGTTTCATCTTGCGGTTCATCTGAAAAATGACCAAAGAGTATTTTTTAATCAGCAAAACCTCGCAAATAAATTTATTAACCCACCAAAAACTACACTTCTTGCCTTCTTTGAGTTGTGTCGTAAGGATGATTTTGCAAAAACCCTTCACTAATTCACGATTTCAAAGAAGAAAATGTGAAGTGAACATAGATGGATGAGAGATGAGGATGGCCTGGCATTAAAAAGAACATACTTTGGGCGAGTGTATACAATACACTCTAACAATACGGAATGTTTTCATCTTCGAATGCTACTCCATGAAATCCGAGGCCCCACGTGATTTGAATCGTTAAACAGTAAATGATTTAGAACATCCTACTTATCAGTCTTCTTGGAAGGCTTTGGGCTTGCTTGAAAACGATGACAACTAGCATGCAGCATTGAGTGAGGCAACATTGTGTCAATCACCACATATGTGTATAATACGCGAGTTGTTACTATCATGTTGGTGTTCAAGTGTTTGATCCATTAAGTCTGTGGGATATAAAGAATATCATTCAGAATATTTTTAACGATAAATCGAAATGCAGGTAGCTGGTGACATAGACCATTTAACAGATGAAGTGTTTAACAAATGCCATCACGCGGGCCCAGTGCGGATTGGTGGGTGCTAACCACTGCAAATGCAGCCGGGACCAACGGCTTAACGTGCCTTCCGAAGCACGGAGGAGCTCGAGATAGTAATTTTTGGTCACCCATCCAATAACCGACCACTGCGAAAGTTGCTTAACCAACAATCGCAGCCGAACGCGCTAACCACTTGCGCCATCGAGCTCCTCAGAGCTCTCGAGCAGCAGGTCTGTAGCACTAGAAAATAAAGAATTGATTAAAGAAACATAGCTTGTTTCTTTAATCAATTCTCTGTTTTCTAAAAAAGAAAAAGCTATACTTACCCCGAAGAACGACCAAGCAGCGGTTATTAATGACATATTACTGAACTCCTTTGAAGGATAATAGATTGTTTATAACTCAATTGATACTGTGTATAACACTGACGATGCCGTTAATTATTCAGTTGAGTTCTTAAACCCACAGACTTTTACTGCGTGTGGATACACCTGTTATGTTATTAAGAAACTTAAAGCCACCCAAACTTTTCAACGGCACTAGGTTGCAAGTCAAAACTTTGCATCGAAACTTAGCTGAGGTAAACTTAACTTAAATTGTGGCTTTAGCCACAATTTTGAGTGAACCTGCTCAGGGAGAAACAGTGTTTGCACTACGTATTTCATTAATACCAAATGATCTCCCCTTTGAATTCAAAAGGCTTCAGTTTCCCCTGAAGGTCTGTTTCGCCATGGCCATACACAAGTCGCAAGGGGCAAACTTTCAAATTCGCCGGAGTAAACGTACAACGTATTTCTCCCACGTTCAGTTCTATGTAGCATGCTTCCGTGTAAGTTCACCTCAAAGTTTGGTTGTTGCACTGTCATAAGTATAAAGTTGTTGAACACCTTATCTGTTAAATATCTTATGTTTAATATTTAGGTATCTGACTTGCAATGACATATTCACATCAAAGGTTAATTTCAGGGAAACATGATAAGCGTATAAAAAAAGTGATAAAAGTTTGTGATATGGAATACCAGTTGCGTTATATGAATATAAAGTGTTTAAGAACTCTACTAAAGTTTTTAACTACTGCATCGTCGATGTCTACCACAGTATTTCTGTCTTTCAAAGGACTTCAAAATTTATAATTGCAAATTGGTCATTATCAGATCTTTTATTGTTACTGTAGTAGTGCACAGATACTTTTACTAAGGGCCATTTAAGTCACACTTTTATCTCATCGGCACGGTCCCTTTGGGCCTATCGGAAAATTCTTCGATCCTTAGTTTTGCCAAAATCAAACGAAATTCACCAGTTTTGCTGGTTACCAAAATGTATACTCTTTTGTTCATCTGTTAATGAACCACAGTAATTATTATTACTAATACTGACAAATCTTCTAAAGCTACGCCATCGTTAAATAATCTTTTTACAAGCTATATAGTACTTCCATCCTAGACAATCGTTTTAGGTTTTTAATAAGACTTTTGTAAGTTTCTCTGTTCTGTTCTGAAAACGATCTGAGGCACGTCAGGATTTATGTATATTTTTACAATATAACTGGATCTGGAATTGCACTCATAGTATTGAGCAGGGAATGTTTAATTTTAAATTACCCCGAGATTGACACATTATTTATGTTTTCAAATATACAACCACTAATTTAATATTTTTTTTTATTGATTGTGATTTGGTAAAAAGCTTCCTGAATCACTACGTCACGCGGACGAAATCGCGGGCAAAAGCTAGTTTTTAGTATATAGGAAGCGGCGTTAGCGGCACATATCACATTACTATTATGAAAAATGACTAATACCTATTAAACTACATGAAACTCTGTGTCCATCCTACGATCATTTAGATAATCATCAACTTTATAATAGCCCTTACCCAAAAGAGTATTCTTGATCTGAGATTTAAATTTGGTCAAAGGAAGCTCAATCAGATCTTGGGGAACTTATTAAACACTGCAATTGAGTAAGGATATTTCAGTGTTACTGGTATATCATGTGTTCCAGTAAGTTCAAGTTATGAAATATTGAATCCATTACATGCATGACTCAGATTTAAATGAGATTAACATATAATTCTTTTTCTGAAGATTCAGCATTCTGCAGTATCAAATACCCATTATTAATATTGGTAACAATCTATTCTCAGCTGAGTATATTATGTTTAATAACAAACATTATACAAATATGATATCAAGATAATAATTCAAACAAAAAAATATTATGAATTGCAATTCCGTTCAAATTTGTTTATATGTGTGTAGCAATACGGGTAAATTGTAATTTTACTACAGATTAATAAGAGCGCTTACATTTTGTAGTAATTTATTACTAGCGACCGCCCGCGATTTCGTCCGCGTTAACTTTAGTTTTTTGTGAATCCCACAGGAACCTAATTTTATTCCGGGACAAATAGTATCCTATATCATAATCCAGATCATAGACTATACCAAATTTCTTCGATATCTGTTTAGTAGTTTTTGCGTGATTGGGTAACAAACATACAAACTCTCACATTTATATAGAAGGATAAGATAATTAAAACTAGTTTTTACGGGTTAATGCACGAAACTTTATTTATTTATTGACTTTTCGTAGCCTTTACATGCTGCGTCGTCAGAATTTATTTATTTATTTAGTAGGTACACAAACAGAGTGCAGTTATCACATGGTTAAAAAACATAAATTTGGTAAAAATCTAAACTGCCATCCAAAACAGTGTACACAGCATAAATAAAATCATGGCAAAATAAAAGCAAAACAAAACTTTAAAACTAGGCTAAATCGTTTAACACTGTTAATAAAACGAGGTAATAAAAATAAAATAAAAAACGGAAATTAAGGATCTTGAGTACCAGGGCCGAACAAACTAGAGATGCTTCTTTTGAACACTGAGAAACGGGAGTTGAACACATCAATACCTTTGTTGTTCCTTGAAAATTCGTTATAAGTTCTACACATTCTGACTATAGGATTATAATAAGAGGTGTTATTTTTAAAAACTTGAATTGCGAATGTATTTGGAAGGCGGGATCTATACAGCGTATTAATAGAGAGTGACGAGAGCAAAGCTGGCGCATCGATGTATGAGTGCAGAATCTTATGAAGGCAAATTAAATCGTATCTTTTACGCCTGGCTTGTAGGGAGGCAACACGAAATTTTGACAATCGGTCTTTATAATTATTAAGGGAACGACCATATTCAAATTTACGAGAAAGGATTCTCAGGAGTTTCCCCTGAACACGTTCAATTCTAGTAACATGTACATCATAATAGGGCTGTCGCCAGACTGTAAAATAGACAGATAATGCTTTGTGGCTTTTTAAATTGCTTAGTAGATCTAATGATAAATCCCAGCATACTGTTACTTTTCTTTATAATATGATATTATTCGTAGTGAGGACGGAAGCTTAACTCATCATCGAAAAACACACCTAAATCTTTTATTAGCGTTTTTCTGCTTAAAATGTTATTTTGTATAAAATAGGTATGAACCACCCTGCTTCGCTTTCGTCTTGTAAAGGATACAACACAACATTTATTAACGTTTAGGTTCATTTTATTCGATTCACACCAGTTTTCAATAACATCGAGGTTGTTTTGAAGAACCTCACATTCCACACCGTCACCAATGTTAGTAAAAATCTTTAGGTCATCTGCATAAAGAAGGGCAGGGCACGTCAATAAATCAACCAGATCATTCACAAAGATATTGAATAAGAGCGGGCGCAGGTGTGATCCTTGCGGGACTCCCGATGTAATGGCTACAGGATCAGATGAGTAACCCTTAAGAGTGACAAGTTGGGACCTGTTATTTAAATACGATTCAATCCATCTCAATAAACAGCCATGAATACCATAGCGTGAAAGTTTTAGGCACAGTAGGCGGTGATCGACTCTATCAAAGGCCTTACTAAAATCTAAGTAAATGGAATCAACTTGACCACCAGTAGCAAAAGCTCGGCAGATATAGTTCTTATATTCCATGAGGTTTGTGAACGTTGACCTTTTCTTAACGAAGCCATGCTGTCTACTAGAAAGAAAGCAACCAAAGTGACTGTACAGACCATCATATACAGAGGATTCAAAAAGTTTAGCCACACACGAGAGCAAACTAATCGGACGGTAGTTCGAACATGACGATCTTTCTCCAGTCTTATAGATAGGGATAATGTGTGCTATCTTCCATCGTGCTGGAAAATCTCCAGAATTAAGTGATTTGTTAAACAACAATGAAAGAGGAATAGAAAGTTCGTCTGCACAGCGTTTAACAAATAATGGAGGAATCCCATCAGGACCAGCCCCTTTTCTTTCATCCAAATGCTTAATCTTGCGAAGAACATCTTGTCGCTCTATGGTGAAGTTACTAAGCGTAGAGTTACAAATATTAGGCAACATTGTCAAAACTCTCGGCTCTGAGCGTGGAGGTGCTTCAAGCACTGAACCAAAGTACTCAGAAAAAAGCTCACAGATGCCCTGACCATCTGAAGAAACTTTGCTATCAAAAGTCATGGTCTCAGGTATCGTATCTTTGCCTTTTCTTCCCTTAACATATCGCCAAAACAGTCTCGTGTTGTCACCAAGTGAGTCCTCCACCGTAGATAAGTACATTTTATGACAACTTTCGATAAGGGATTTACATCGAGTCCGAAGTAACGCAAATGTGTCATAATCCCTAGGATTACCATACTTTTTGTAGCGTTTGTGGTATTTAGCCTTCTCCCTAATGCAGCGTTTTAAACCATGACTGTACCAAAGCGGATATTTGTTGGACGTATTTTTAATTAGAGGCGTATTCCTACCTATGATTTCATAAATTTTATTGTAAAACACATCAACGCAGTCGTCGATAACAGAAGAAGAAAATATTTCATTCCAATCCAAGTCTAGCAACTCTGACCTTACATTTTCATACTTGCACTTATTAAAGTTATAACGTTTCTTAAGCTTAGATTTCAATGGTTTCAAGGAATTCATATCAGGTATCTCAATACAATAAGCCAAATGATGAAAGTCCACTCTACACAAAGGATCAACTTCAGACACCTCCATAACGGGATGGCTAGACAGAACGAGATCCAGAAAACGGGCATTTTTATTATTAGGGATAGAATTAAATTGAGCGACATCACATGTACTTATAGTTTCTAAGAGCATACACGCTCTGGCATCGCGCGGATTCGTGGGTATGAGACCTCGAGAATTGCTTTCTGCCGTCCAGGATATGTTACCTGTATTAAAATCTCCCAACAGCAAGAATTCGTCACTGCATGTAGAATTAAGAATTAATCTTTGACAGTTTTGGTGGAAATCAGTATACACTATACATAGAATAAAACTATTATTTAATTTTTCGAGCTACCTTCGAAAGACTTTTATTGAGCGTTCGGTTATTTCATTGTCTATGTATAAATTTATTATTTAATTTACTTAATAAAGTATTTTATTTAAAATTCTTTTGTGTAATTTTGAGTTTATTTATTTGACCCTAACTACCGTAAACTACCACCGGTTCCAAAATTGGGAGACCTTTCTGAGAAGAACCGGCGAAACAAACTCAAGAGAGGCTTTCTATCTCCTTCTTATGTTAAATTATGCAAACAAAAAGAACTAATAGTATCTGATGGTCTTGCAGTGTGGTTGGGATTTTATCTCCTGTATAATAGGTTCCCAAGCTGGTGGTATATACCAACCATCTTCCCTATTGAAATTTGGATATTTTTTAATCTCAATAGCCTCGCGCATCATTCGAGGAACTAACCGCCCCGCTCAGCTGCAAGGATCTGTGGCGTATCAAATCTAATGTAATGATTTGGTCCCCCTAATGCATGTTCACACACTGCAGTAAACGTCGTAAACGTCAATAAATAAATAAAGTTTCGTGCAATAACCCGTATAACCTAGTTTTATTTAATGAGTGATGTGCGTGAAAACCTAAGAAACAAATAGGATAGATAATTAACGATTATTTTGAAATAAATGTTACACATGGAAATGTGTAATTAAAAATCTTTTTAGTTGGTGAAGACATACCCTACATCCCTAGTAGTAATCTCAACAATGGGCAAGTTGCCGTGTGGCCCACAAGATCACCCACATTTGTACAAAGTGGAAACTCGCTTAAGGCCTATAAAATTTTACGTTATGTTTTTTCTTTTCTTTTCGTATTTTCTACAAACTTAGATAATATGTGCTAGTTAAAAATAATAACCAAACTACTTAGCTAAATTAATTAATAAAACATTAAGTTACAAAATTTCATGGTCACTAACTTTATAATATTTTATGTTATATACCTGATTGTTAACATGTACCTTGTTTTTAGCGAGTTTCCGATATTTAGGCACTGTTGCAAACGCCATGATCACGGAGTAACTGAAGTAATTGCGGGTAGGCTGTTATTGGCAGACATATCGGTCTACCTTCCGACGAAGTCTTTTATTGCGTTCGATACCCTTGGATCGGAAACTTGCTTTTTTTTCTTTAAACACGTGTAGGCTGGTCACCCCAATATATTAGTTTTAATAAATAAATACCTATCAGAGATACGGGGAAAAGTGTACAATAACAATATTTACCTATGAATCATTGAAAAATAATTTGTGCAAATATTTCTCCCACGACTAGCAATATTGCACCTATTGTAAGGTTGTGTGTATAAATAATTGATTTTTAGTCGATATACGTACATAAAATGAATAAATTACACGTGAAATATATACTTCATCACTTCATTTTGTTTATCAGATGTGTAAGAACAATTCTTAAAGAGTAAAAAACTATCATTTTTATATTTTATTCGCGAGCATTGTTCGGCGTTACGCACCATTGAGCACTGACAGCTCGCGGAACCAACTAAGCCATATTTTACTCACGTTGAGTTGCGCCTTCTTCGTGCGTGTATAAGTCGCGGCACTAAACTCTAGCGCAGGCCGTTAAGCGTCTCACACACAATGAAGATACTATAAAATATATCTTATCTTCGACATATCGCTAACCATACATTTCAATGGACTACCACACACAATTCATATAATATATATTTTACATTCGAGTATCTTAAGATACTGCCGATATGTAAAATATACCTTAATATACCAACGACATCTTAAGATATTGAAATATATATTAACATAATCGGGGCATTTATCTTAAGATAAACTGAATGTTCTATCCATTTATAACAAGTCACTCTGTGGTTTTCTTATGTCTTCTTTAATTAAATCATGAAGTTCATTAAATTTAGCCCTTGGGTTTCTAAAGTATATGGTAAATTTACTTTCAGAAAAATCTTGGTAAAGATTTAATTTATATTAAACACATCGCTGTTTTTTGTTTCTTCATGGTCCTCTACCCAGATTTTACGATTTTTACTTCGTGATGCAACATAATAATCCAATTCACTCTCCCATTCGTCATCAGATGAGCTGTCAAGTAAGTCTAGCAACCGCCAATTTTGTATCCGTTTCATCGCAAGAACTAAATACTCTATATAAGGAACGAAACCACCGACTCGCAAGACGCCTTCTGATAGAATGATGTAGTTGCGATATATTATCGTATCTTAACTGTGTATGCTCCTTTTAAGATAATATATTTCGTAGTAGATGTGAAAATATATATTATCTTCGTTGTGTGTGACACGCTTTATCGCAGAAGTAAAAATTAAGATTTCTTGGAGGGAAACGAAGTGCGCTGGTGGGCGTGCGTTGCGCCGATTGGCTCTCCAGTCGTATCCATGCGCAGCTATCCCCTCAGCGTTTTGTTTAGCGCTAGAGTTACGTGCCGCGTCCTTTACTAGGCTTCTAGGTGTTATTATTCTAAGCACGATTACTTATTTACTTGTGATCGTACTCATTAATCCGTATTTCCGTAAAGTAGTAGATTGCGCTTAACTCTGAATACAAGTACAGTTCTAGCAATATTTAGGTACCTAGGATAAACACAGTACCCATTTTAAAGTTTTGGTAATGGATCAGTGGGTTTATTGTAAAATATCTTTTCTATCTAAAAAGAGTGGAATCATGCATTTGGCCCGCACAATGGTAAGCAGTCACTGTATCCTATAGATAGACACTTGTGATACCAGAGTACCTGCACCGTTACTGGAACCTTATTCACTGACAAAAACACGACACCACCAAAAGGTAGTGTACGGTGGAGGCTACTTCCCCAGATTTAAAAGAGAAATCCGCTTCGCCCTATCTCCTCTTTTTTTTGCATTGTAACGAGTGTTTCCGCTAATCGACATCCTTATGGCGCCTGTTTTGCGTGAGGGGTGTGTTGCCGGAGTTGATCCAGCTAACTCAACTCCACCAGGAACGCCCCCAGTGCCTTCACATTGGAAATTTCCTCTTGGTAATTTTCCACTGAGTTGACGTTAACCTAAGTGCAATACTGTAATAGAAAGCATAATAGAAGTGTTTCATCGATCACAGCTGACAGAATTACATGCGAAGACGAAAGTCACAATTGACGACCTACATTATGATATCTAGTGACAGACAGCCAAAGTAAAGTTGTATTGTTTTTGGGATTGTTTACTTGCCGAGAACGTAATTTGAAACTCAGTGAGTGCTCATTCTGGAAAATTTTCACAATAACAAAAGATGGGGACGTACAAACTATGTGTAACGATGTTTGGCAAACTTTCGTGTTCTGATTCGAAGAGCGGGTGCTTAATTAAGCATGCAATTTGCTTCTGTACGAGTCGTGATGAATTGTGTGAAGTAGTTGTTATCTGTGATAATTATTGTTCTATGTATAAACAATCAGCTAAGCTTTCGGCTTTATCGTGATTAAAGTAGGATACTATATATAGAATGCGTTCTAACGTCTATATTTTAAACGTTTGCGAGATATGCGTACTTGACACATTTGGCACTTCACATAATTTTTCGTAATTTGTAGCAGTCTCTCATTTTCATTCCCTATAGCAAGGGTTTCCAAACTTTTTTGACCGCGGATCCCCTGTATTGTCTTTTCTTTGTTGCTTAATGTTGAAGAAGATATTGTTCTGAAACCATAAAACTTGACATACAACCCACAGGAGTTTTGGAATATCTTCTGTCCATTAATAGGTTAACTATTTACGCTGGCAGTCCAGCATGGGAAGCTATAGGAAGATGTTTAAACAATACTGCGTAAAATATTTGCGTTAAAGCTTAGTAGTATAATGACATATAGGAGCACCACAGGCGGCCTTTTTCCAAACCACTAGCTCCTATTACTGCCCGAGTAAACGCGTTAAGAATTTCAACACTTTAATGCCAAGGGTCACAGGTGCGTGGACTTTATTCCCGCGGGGATAGGGTTCATTTCGCTCTGAAGGGTCGGCCCTATCTTTTTCATTATTTATTGAATTTATAACGGTTAATACATTTAACCCTTAAATTACGAGGCTTGGATAGTGAAAAAATAAGGTCAGCGAATAATGTTGTAAAATAACTTTACTTCTAATAAAAGCGCTTTTCTAAATTTTTAAAAATACGGAATGAAATGATAATTTCCTTTTTATGGAATATCAATATTAGATTTTATGGTTTGTCTTAAACTCATCCATTGATTGATGACTAGTATTTAACTGAGTTTTTTAAGCTTCTACAGTTTAAGTACTCCGCTTTTTTATTTAACACAAAATATCCCATATTTCCTTATGACGTCATTTGCGTTTCTTTTTTTTTTAATTATTATATTTTAACTTTCATGATATCAAAACTACTTTGTACTACGCAAGATGATTAAAAGTGTATCGAAATCAATGTTCCTGAAAAAAATTGCTTAATCTTTGATTAAAACTGTTCTTCTTTTTAAATCTGAAAATCTTTCGCACCAAGTAACATATACTTACGTGGAGTCTAGTTGCGAGGACAGCTGTTGTACGACGATGAATAGGACTCGCGCATTTAGGGTCTGTACGATTAAATATACAACATTAGATACTATATTATAATGTCGAGCAAAAATCATGTTTTTGTATGACAGTCCGGAGCCTAAATACAGGTATATATAAAAATATATATATTTATTCTGTTTTTAGTACTTGTTTTTATAGCGGCAATACAAATACATCATATGTGAAAATTTTAATTGTCTCGCTATCATGAAATACAGCCTGGTGACAGACAAACAGACCAACGGATAGTGGAGTCTTAGAAATGTGACTAAGACTCCACTGTCCGTCGGTCTGTTTGTCGGGATACTTCCCGTTTTTACCCTTTGGGTTCAAAACCCCTTAAAGCATGTTACTTCATACGCCCACTAATTATCTTGAGGCCTGATATAAATTTTTCTATCTTGCTAAGTTCTGGCAATTTTGCTCTTCGGAGAATAAGGCTTTTCGGCTGCAGTTTTATGTAAGGTCAAAACTCCAACAAACATTGTAAGATGGGGCGACGCGACATCTAATAAGTTTAGATTAGACTGCGGTGTTCGTCAAGAAGGATTGACGTCACCGGATCTTTTTAATCTGTACGTCAATGGATTGATCGAGAGACTCAGAGGAGCCAGGGTTGGCTGCTATGTTGGTAACGTATGTGTTAACAACCTGAGCTACGCCGACGATATGGTTCTTCTAAGTCCCTCGATTAATGAACTTCGAAAGCTTCTTTCAATATGAGAGTCCTATGCAGGGGAACATGCATTGAAATATAATGTTGCTAAAACTGAAGTCGTTGTTTTTCGGAACTGAAAGGGTCCGGTAAACGTTCCACCGGTGTGGCTGTATTGTTCGCCAATTCGGGTTGTAACGACGTTCAGATATCTGGGTCATATATTAAATGGACAGCTCAAAGATGAGGACGACAAGGAGAGGGAGAGAAGTGCTCTTGCGACTAGGTGCAATATGCTCGCAAGGCGGTTCGGCGGATGTTCGAGAGACGTCAAGATAATGTTGTTTAAAGCGTACTGCCAAACGTTTTATACATGTCGACTTTGGTTGAGATATACAAAACGTTTGTTTATTGTGCTGCGAATCCAATACAAAGACGCCTTTCGCATCCTGCTGAAAAAACCGCGATATTGTAGTGCCAAGGAAATGTTTGCTGAAGCAAATGTTCCTGATTTTTTTTGTATCCTCAGATCGCGGTCCGCTTCGTTCTGGGAAAGGCTCCGTAAAAGTGGGAACTACATTCTCCGCAACATCCACGACGACGTCGACAATGTATTTTTTTAACATTGGACTAAATTACATCGTTTTGGAAATAACAGTCTGAAATAAATATTCAGCTAGTCCTATTTTATTTTTTAGATAATTTAGTATGTATTAACCTTATGGGTCTTTTGCCTGAAATAAATAAATTATTATTATTAAAACTACTTTTAAATCTTGCAGAATATCTACAGTTCCTTGGTTGTTTACCTACTTGTGAATTGTACAGCAGACATAGTGTGATATAAGTTCAAGTTCTATATTTGTAGAGCGGATAGGCGTGCCGAGTTCACGTCAGCTCAGTATAGTACATGTAAGTTATCTATATCACAGTATCATTCCGTTTAAGTTTGAATGCCGAAGCTTGAAAATTAGTCACTTCTCAGCGCCTATTTCTGCGGGCGTTATTTTTACAACCAGCTAAATACTAAGTGGTTGGAAGTATTTTTTTGGGGGCTGTTTCATCGTTGACCTACTTTGGACAAGGGTTTTGCTGTTACATTAGGAGTTTGCGCATTATCCCTAATGCGGATAATTGGTTACACACCAATTTGACGGTGACTCTCAGTTTTTGAACCTTTTTAGGGTTCCTAAGGTTCTTTTAATTCAAAAGAGTCGGAAACATGCATAGAGCTATCCCGAAGGTAAGAGGTTTCCGTAACTCCTAAACGTTGGCGACACGTTTGAGTTAATGGTCTAAGCTCGTAATAAAGGTCGTTTATCAGTTATTATTTTGTTTAGTATAATATCAGCTTGTTTTTTACGTTCTTTTTGAATACTTTTTATTACTGACATGTCTATTAGCTACTAGTTACCCGAGTGTCAGCGTATCTTTTTTTTGGTCTGCCCATTAAAGAAGATAGCGCCAAGAGTATGAGTAGAATGCGCAAGCACGGGATCGGGATCATTGTACATTTTTAAGCACAATCAAATTAAAAATCACGCTACCTTATTCGAAATCTGAGGGCATGTAAGATATTTAAGATATAATTTAATTTCCGAGGTAAAATATCGCGGTTGGCTAGTGCTGTATCGATCGGGTGATCGTGCCAGTAAATACTATGAAATCAGCCAACATCGAAAACAGATTAAAATACGTCAGGCGCGTTCCGCCCATTTTGTGCTCTTCTGATTTACCGCCTCCATGGAGGTATCGCAATAAACAGGCACCTATGTTGGAAATACTCGTTAGTTGGATACGAAATAGTAAGCAAATAAGTTTTACGTTTTATCTACAGCCCCCCCTACTATGAGTACCGCGATATGCTAAATAGCTCGTTTGTATCACGCTCCATTAAAAAAATATTTTCAACACTCACACCAATTATCCTAGCCCCAAAGTGAGCACTGTAAGGCTTGTGTTATGGTATACGAGGGTAACGGATAGAATACATATACTGTACATATATAAGTATATTTATATAGAAATACATATTTAACATCCATGACTGGAGTACAAATGCTCGTATCCATCACACAAACACCTGCCCCCACCGGGAGTCGAACCTCTCGAGTCGGCGACACCATGAAACCCGGCGTACAAACCACTCGGTCACGGAGGTTGTCATTGTTAAATTAGTATGGAGTTTGACAGTTAAACGCGATAAAAAACCATGTTATAATGTAGATTGCGGTGGTCATGCTATACCTATATGGGGATAAGATTTCACTTCAAGTGATATAATATAAATACTAAGTTATGAATGTTTAAATTCTCCTTAAAATCTCTGCAGTGGTGTCGTGTGAGGCAGGTCGTTACCTCTTTATAATAGTAGAATATTCTGTATTAATATTGATATGAAATTTATATTTAAACTAGCTGTGCCCCGCGGTATTACCCGCGGCTTATTAGGGAAAATAAATTGTGTATTAACAGTAAAAACAATGACTATTCAATTTTGACAAATTCAATGACATTTTTAGAAGCAAAATAATTTAAACTTAAACACCGGAAAGATCATTTTACAATATTTGATGACTGACAGAACGGGACAGTTGATTGTGCTGTCTTATGTAATTGGTTTTTATCTCGGGTCGTAGAGCTAGACCTAGAAATCATTTTACTGTAGGACATCCCGGTAAACAACATTGTGGGACTTATTGTTTTCTGCGTAAATAAAAAGATTTCTTGCTCTCGACACACGCGAGCAACCCACGTTCAGTTGTCCGTGGGAGAAGCAGGGGGTGTCCAGGTGAATGCCGGCTACTTTTAGAGTTTGTCCTTGACTTTTATTTATCGTAATAGAGAAAGCCACTTTTATAGGAAATTGTAGGCGTTTGAACTGGAAGGGCATGTTTGTGGGTATTATAGGGATTCTAGGTATCAATACCGTCTCTCCTTTGGCCCCTCCAGTAAGAATGGTGGCCTGGACGATGTGTCGTCTAAGCTCCGTGATGCGTAACCTAGTGCCGTTGCACAGTCTGGGCGCGTCCAGGTTACGCATCAGTATGATAGGCAGACAGACAGCCCTGACAGGTAGGGAATTTAAGAACACTATAAGGTATAGCCCACAACGGCGAAGCCTTGAGGCATGCGTTTATCTCATCTACCGCGGTACCTCGCTCGGTAACCAGTAACGTCTGCCGGAAATCACCTGCCAGCAAAACGACCACTCCACCCATCAAGATTCGATTCGGTCCCATACGATCGATTTGCATCATTGCAATAGAGCACCGCGACTACTACTTTTACTGATGTTGCTATCTACTGGGAGCTTGAATACGTCGGTCCGTAGTGTCCGGTTCTGCCACCACTCAGCCAGGTTGCGGCTATTCCGGAGGACGCAGCAGCCAGCGCAACCACTTTGTCTTTGCACAACTGTGCCAGCAGTAAGTTCATTAAAAAAGTTTTACCGGCGCCCCCTGGTGCGTCTAAGAAAAAAATACTTTCAGCGCTTCGTTAAAAATTATGTCATCGTCGGCTAGTGTTATCCCTTGGTATCGGCGAGCAATGTCTTCTGACAAAGTGTTTTTATACTTGTCCCACAATTGCCGGGGGTTGGAGGGTCCGCAGGTGCTTCTCATAATCGCAAAGAGCTTTCTCAACGTAGTCGCTGACCGGCACAACATTGCGTACTCGTTCGTTGCGTCCCAGTGGCCGTCGTCTTCAAGCAGCTCCATCGCTTCACATGCTTCTTGGAAAGTGGCCTTTTCCTGCCCAACGACGATTTTGAGCGCTTGAAAACTGGTAGGACCCCGTATTCTAGTCAACAGCAACCGTACACAGTAACACTCAAAGTGTGTTATGTGTACGGAATAAATTCTACCGGGGGCATCTAAGGCTTTCACACCAGGCCAACCGTCGACGAGTGCGCCCTGCACGCGACGTTCCATTCTTTTCGTGACGCATTCCACGTGTAATGCCTTGGCACTTCTACATAGAGCAACGTGCGAGCAAACTCGTCTCCCTGGCACAGTTACTCGCTCCATACCTAGAATGATTTGACACCGATCGTCAGTTTCCGTCGACGCGTCGTCGTCTCCCATAAAATACATCTGTAAAAATTGTGGCTGTTCATTAAGTGGTGGCAACAGTGATCCCATTTTGTGATGTAGTTGGCCTTGCACTGTGAACGTTGGGGAAATCCAAACATAGCAAGAATTTGTCCGCCCTGAATGACGTCGTGAGCAAGCATGGGTTGGATTTTTTACGCGGTTTTAGAACAGTCGTGATTCATCAATTTCACCTTTATATAATGTATTTAAGGCTTCCACAGGCTCTTCTAAAATAGGAATGGCTACTTTGCCCCCAGATGCCCCACAATGGCGACACACATTTTCTATACGGCAAATTTTAATGAGCCTGTGGCTACTGTAATCTCATCTCTTTTCATTTCTGATCGATTCTTCTCAGTACAAGGTCCCGTGTAGTAAGTACCTTTGTGAACGGAAGACGTAATCGCCTGATTCTGTTTATTCTGTTTTGTTGTCTGCGTAATTTACATTAAATTATATTACGAAATCCACCAGAAACTACAATCGCCCTGGAAATCGGGATGGTATTATATTGAAACCCTAACATTTTTCATAAGTAAATTACACCCTTCATCATTACCGGGAACATCGCGGTATGTTATATATTTAGCTACACGTTTTATCACGCTCGATTGTCAGTTGTTAAAGTATGGAATTTGATCGTTAGATGTAAGAACATGTTATTATTAGGTATATTAACATTATCGCTGTGCTCTGCTACGAGACCCTACGAGGGCAAGGGTACGTAAGTGGGTATATAAAACTAATCCGAAATTACTGTCAAATGTATAAATAATAAATATTTCCAACACTCACACCAATTAGTCAAGTCCCAAAGTAAGCACTGTAAGGCTTGTGTTATGGGATGCTAGGGTAACGGATAGAATACATATACGGTACATATATAAGTATATTTATATAGAAATACATATTAAACATCCATGACTGGAGTACAAATGCTCGTATTCATCACAAAAACATCTGCCCCCATCGGGATTCGAACCCGGGACTTCTCGAGTCGGCGATACCATGAAACCCGGCGTACAAACCACTCGACCACTGAGGTCGTATGGAATCATTGTTTATCCGTCCGACATAGAGTGCAATACCGTCGTTAGATAGGAAATATTTTTGTGTATAGCCGTATTGGTATAAGTACATCCTTAGTCGAAAATATTCGAAATAAATATTTTTTTTAAAAGTATGAATCAGATTGAGGTGTTTCATTGCTAGGAAAAACTACTAAATTTCTTTTGTGTAGCTGAACAATTAATTGAAAGTCTTCTTTGTAAGTACCTACAATACATTCTTCATAAACCATTACTCGTAAATCAATAAAGCGCTAGACAATAGTTCGCTAGGCCGTCGAGATGACGTGAGCGAATAGCGATGACTATGCTAGTTGTTAAATTTATGATTAAGCGTATGGGCATATAAGTGGAATGGTGACAGGGATTGTTTAAGTAGTTTAAGTGAAACATGAGAAGTGAGAACGGTTTTTTATAACCCAGGTGGCAAAGAACCTTAAAGTTCTAAACTTACCCAATATGTGAAACTTACGCAAGTTCTAGACAGTATCATTATAGCTTAAACTTTCGTATATCGTCGTATTAATGGGGAAAACAACTGGATTTTCAAATTACAGAAATACGATATTTCATTACAAAGGTTAAACAAAGAAAATCTCTTGTGAAGTAATAACGTATTTGTAACTTGCGTTAAGCATTGTTGTATGAAACAAATTTTGTCTTCTTAGTTCAGTAATTGTTGTTTTCCCGAAGTCTCTAATAATGCCATAATAGTTATTTATGCAACTGTTGTATAGTGAGTTCAAATTTCAAATTCAAACTCATTTATTCAGTCTAGGCTGTTACAAGCTCTTGTGAAAGTCAAACGCTACGCCATCGGTTCGTAAATCTACGGCGGGAGACCTTGTACTGAGAAGAACCGGCAAGAAACTCAGCAAGGGCTATTTTTTTCTCCCTGTTTTGTTTCACACAGTGTCGTCAATTGAAAGATGACATCAAAAATTGAATACATGTGTTGATGTCAACTTCCATCACATTAATATTATTAATTAACAAAAGTTAAGTATAACTAGGTACTATTTTTAAATTTAGAAGTGGCGATTAAACAATTTTCAACCAAATTAGCAAAGTAAAAAGACAGTCTATTATGTTAAGCCCAAGGTGACTTATCATTTATGAAATCTTTTACAGTATAGTAACCTTTCTTAAGGAGACATGTTTTTATACACACTTTAAACTTATTAAAAGGTAAATTAATTATTTCTTTTGGTATTTTATTATAGTAACATATACCTTGACCCACAAATGAACCAAGAACCTTTTGGAGTCTCAATGGTGGCAATTTGAGTTTATCTTTATTTCTGGTATTGAAATTATGTACATCATCGCGCCTCGTATATAAATTTATGTTCTGACGCACAAACAATATACAATTGTAAATGTATTGAGAGGCAACAGTCATTATACCTATTTCTTTAAATTTATCCCTAAGAGAAGTTCGAGATCCCAAGCGATAAATGGCTCTTATAGCTCGTTTTTGAAGAATAAAAACTGTTTCAATGTCTGCGGCCGTGCCCCATAATAGAATGCCATATGACATAATGCTGTGAAAGTAGCTGAAGTATATTGTCCTAGCAGTGTCGACATCTGTAAGCCGTCTTATTTTATAAATTGCATAAGCAGCAGAACTTAGTTTACCGGCTAGTGTTGTAATGTGAGGGTTCCATTGAAGTTTGTGGTCTAGTGTTACGCCTAAGAAAACGGTTGTATCGACTAAAATTAGTTTTTCACCATTTAGAATTATATCCCCCATTTCAACATGCTTTACATTCGGCAAAGTAAATTTCACACATTTAGTTTTGCTCGCATTCAGTTTAAGATTATTAGAAGAGAACCAGTGAAGTACCTTGGAAAGTGCATTGTTTACATCGTCATAATTTGTTTTACACCTGTCAACGTTAAAAATTAGCGAGGTGTCATCTGCAAACAAAACAATTTCACAAAAATTTTCTACAAAGAAAGGTAAATCATTAATGTAAATTAAAAAAAGAAATGGACCTAAAATTGAACCCTGAGGAACGCCTATTTTCACATGAGATCCGGCTGATTTTGTACCGTTATTAAAACACGAAGGTGATAATAGTATCATTATATCAGTTGCATACAAGACTTTATCTATCTACTCCCATGATATGAATCCTCTATAAAAGATACTGAAACCATGGGAAGCTCTAAGAACTTTAAATTAATGAAAGAAAAGTTTCGGCGCTGTGGTAGTGAAGCACGCGTGAATGACAATGTTCTTATTTTTGAATTCATATCCACGCATCCAGCCATTGGTGCGGAAAGGATTTAAAAAGCGAAAGAGTGTTATTATGAAATAAAAAAATACTTAGTATAATAGTTTTTTGAAGTGAAAGTTCTTTACGCACGCTTGACTTGCGGAGTAAGCTGGCGAACACGTTACGAAAAGTGTAATCGGGCGAGGCGAACGGGAGTTGAGTGGGGGATATAAGCAAGAGAAAGCAGTGCGCGCGCACATTTCTCTCTCTATCTTATAGCTAGTAAATGAAATATGTATATGTACATACATGTATATATTGTACACATACATAAATATATATATACAGATGGAGCTAAAGAAGTTTCACTTCGATCGCGTGGTCATAAGCACACTAGTTCCTTTTTAAATTATAACATTGGATGTTTTAATGTTGACAATAAGCTTCTTCAGAATCTTTAAAAGCATGGATGAAGATAAAATAGTATATTATACATCGATGTGCATCCATGAGATTTATATTCACCATGTAAAAGTTAGCTTATCATTATATTAGTATTAGTTTAAGAGAAGTAACGGTAAGTAACCTTATAGAAGATCACAGTAAAATAACAAAATAATTTTTGGTGGTGGTGTGATTCTCGCGGTGAGTAGGGTTCCAGGGCTCCACGGGGTAGAGGATTGGGTTCAGGCCGGCTAGGTGAGGATGGGATTACAGCGTCACACTTTCTGCCGCATCATCTATCTTCGCGACTGGACTCCACTTTCACTTAACATCAGGTGGAGTGGGGTAATTGGTTGTGTCTCGTATAAACTGTAATTAAGATGGCAGATCGGATGAATAGACTACGAATGACGTTAGCACACAGAATGAAGTCCATAGTGAGGTAACGTGGGTCAGGGTAGGCAACGGTGCGAGTGTAATTTTTGGTATCGTCGTCTTTAGGCTTTAGTGGCCGCCAGTGTTGCCATCAAGTTTGAAAGAGTTGCAGTATTCGATACATCAGATTGCCGTATTTTTAAATAAAAATCATGATATTGCCGTATTACCTAATTTTATTTATTTAAATTTATAGGTAGTTAGTATTATTATACGGCAATGGCAAACCTTCCGTATGCCATATAATCTAAAATTATGAGCTCAAATTGCCGTATATTACGGTAATTGCCGTATCAATGGCAACACTGGTGGCCGTTTAACACCCTTTTTACATAAAGATGTTAGCAAAATATGGAGGGGATGTTCCATCGTGACGTGGCCTTGGTGTTGGCGCTTTGTGAAGTCACAGATAGGGCATTGAGTCGAGGAGAAAGAGTAATTGTAGTATCGTTAGATATTGCAAATACCTTTTATACTCCCCTCTAAAGTTGTATAAAAGAGTCGTTGCGCCATCAATTTATTTTGATTTCAATATATTTTTTTATAAAAAATCCTTACTTAATCGTTAGGTTCTTCACTATCTGTTACTGTTGTTCTTGTGTAGGTATACATATTACAACTAAAGAGGGTTTTAGAGTTCTGTATTATAACTCTGTTATGCAAAAATTGGCACTTAGTTGGTTTTCCCATTAACACGGCGATATCGTAACGTATTTTGCAGGAGCTCAATTGTGGTAGTCAAGCAACTTTCGCATTGATCGGTCATAATCTTGTTCTGCCCGTGTAAAGCACGTTAAGATGATGGTCTCGTCTGTATTTGCAATCGTTAGCACCCACTAATCCAAACTAGGTCCGCGTGGGTCCAACGATATTATTGGGTGGGTCAGCAAGACCCATTCTCCCTATACCACGGAATATTTAAAACTATAAGATTTCTCATAATTTCATATCATTTCTCTTAAATCTTCTCATCCAGTACTAAAAATGAAGTATATTTAATGTTTATAGTTCCAAAATTACTATCCCAAGTAAGTATCCCATAAAATGTGACTCAAAATCGCAATATGAAACCAAATAATAATAAAGTTAGAATTCTGAACATGCAGGTGGTGAAAGTGCAATGCGGTTTATAATAATAAATTTACTGGATTCTTGCAAGACCTCTGACAAACGAAAATGTACCTCTATCTAGCGAAATGATTTAAAGGCATTTGGCTTAAGGTTACTACGCAATTCGTTCCGACGACATAGGAATACGAGAATGTATCGGGAATAACTTTTTCCGCCAAATATTACGTAGGTTGTCTCTATAATTTCAAGAAGGATGATATGATGACATCGTGACGTACATTTTGATTATGACGAAGCAAATGTACGGCTGGTAATGCTGAGCTACGTGCGACTTATGTTACAATATTATTTAGACTTGTACTTTTCTGAAATGGGAGAAAATGAAATACTACTTAAAAAGATATAGATTACTTGCGACCCGCCCCGGCTTTGCACGGGTGCAATGCCGAAATCCTCATGGATACCTTACAGCCAGCTGCAAGGTTGTGTCAGACTCTTACTGACTAAAAACACCCGTAGTTAAAGCTAATGGCCAGAAAGGCCTTACAAGCTTCATCTGAAGCGATCATCCCCTGAGAGGGGGATGATGCAGCGAAGCGCGGCCTTCGACGTACTATTTATAGGCACGCGACCCCCGGCCGGTACCGCCGCCATCGCTATGTCCCTGCATTTTAATTCTGTAATATCTTCGAAAATATTCATTTAAATTACATACTGTAAAGGGCCATATTGATCTATATTACATGCACAATGTATTTAAGGTACTTAATTGGACTATGGATTAATGATGTATTGTTTAAAATCGCATTTTCGTAAATAAGCTATTACTTTCTCGTAATAAGTGAAGATTAAAAAATGGTTATTGTTGGTTATCCCTAAGAGATAGACATATACCATCGTAGAACTTTTTTGTAGACCTTTTTAAGGTGTACAATACTGTAGTACATTATTTTGATCTATCTCGTAGGGTTCAGCTAGCGTTTACAATGTAAGCCCAAAAAAAATTGTTTATATAGGACCTTTCATTAAAAACCTCTAAAATTATCAGTGTCTATCATGTCATCTATATTATGCATATATTATACATAGAAACCTTCCTTTTGAATCACTCTGTGTATTAAAAACCGTATGATGAGCCGAATGGATATATTAATGGAAACTTTATTCAAGTTTTTACTAAATTAAAGATGTAATTGGCAGTTGTGGATAACGATAAAGCTCCTGAAAAAATAATAGTTCTTGTATCAGATATATCAACTATAACTAAGAGTTATGTTTTCATGAATATTACTTAATATGGAAAATAATTGTGAAATCATACTGATAAATAATCAACTTGGGACCAACATACTGCCAAGTCCAAATCGATAGCAAGGGACCTTAGAATCCAATCTCACGCATTGCGTAGAGAAGCGATGGCTCACTCGTATAAGGCGTGACCCTTCATAAATCTAAATCGCTGACATGGGGGCACAAGATGTAGGAAAGGATGTAATACCAGCGATCTGTCTTGTCCGCGACACTGCCCAAGTAATTGCTCGATGAAAGTTTTCTTAGCGGCAGCTTTATGTCTGACAAGGCTTAGCGTAACATCATAACATGGTAACTATGCTGCATTAGTTGTTAATATTGTTACAAAACCAATGTTTATAAAACGGACCACATTTTAAAAATTTCCTTTCTTTGAAAGAATACTTAGAATTTCTTTTAATAATTCGGGCAATTGGACAGGTGCTCATTCAATTTTTTTTACGTATTTTTCATTGTAGGTAATTTTTATTATATTAAAGTACTGAATTTAACAGCCATTATACAGTACCGAACACAAGAAGTCTTTTCTTCAAGAAATGAGAAGAAAAAATCTTCTTCTTATTTCATCATCATTCATAATTTATGCAAAGAACTTTGTTCTTCGACCCCGAAGCTGACCTTTAAGAGCTAAATTGTAAGAATATCGTGAAATACATTTAGCGTTATCAAGGAGGTTTTTTCGTAACGCTTTTTGTGGGATCCGTCAAAGAAATTTGAATGATATATCGTGAAAGCTTTGGAGACTTTATTATTTTGTTATATATAGGTATAAGTTTTATATATAATTTACTTTAAATCGATTAGAATATTACCTATATTTGCATGGTGCTAAAGTTGTAAAGCTTTAGTAGAAAATAGTCCTACTGAAAATAATTATGATACAATCCAGTGTGACACATTGCTCTACTTTACTCGATATAAATCTCCATTTCAAAGTGGATTAATGCTTCAACCAACTAAAGTCTCTTTATGTTTCTGCACATTTCGATCCAACGTCGATTCTCTTATTTTACCACAAGTAGGCAAGTACCCAGAAATACTCCAAGTAATGTATGAATCACGTGCCGATAAACTTGTTTAAATGACGTAAGCATGTTACTTAGGTAAAAGCCACCCACGTTCTATATTGATATTTTCATTTTGTTTTGAGATTGTTCTACTGAAAATGTATCGACGTTGAGTAAACCCTATACATTTTCAAACATCACTACAGATTTAGTTAAAACTGTTATACATAGCTATCTTACGAATTTCTCTTTGTAGTTTCAACAGGGCTTTAGTAGAAAAAAATAGATTCATTTCATATCAACACTTTTTCTTTTTTATGTGAATTAATAAGTTAGCCGTTTGATGTTCGAATAATGTAAATATTGTTGCTTTATTTGGTTAACCCACTGTGGGTTAACCAAATAACATACAACCAAATCAGAAACACTTAAAGAGTGTGACTAAATACTAGGCCTACCAGCAGCAGTGTGCTGTTCCTAGCGTGTCGTAACTCTGTTTACAAATAAATATTTATATATTCTATACGAGAACACGGCTGCCGTCACTATGTAAAATGTAAAGGTGTTAAGTTTATTAAATTAAGTTTAACATTGTTGTGTAATTGGTGGAAATAGTATTCCCTTTCGAGGCGTTTCTTTGGTGTTTATAATGATTTAACGACGTTCTAAATTGCTTATGCCATTTGCCAACGATATTAAATACCCTAGATACACCACGTGCGCTCAAAATGTGTCCCAATAGTACAGTCAATCTGTAGGTTGAGTGGTGAAAAAAACCTAAAGGGTAAGTCTTGTTTTTTCTGTTGCCAAATGACGTCAGTAAGCCACCTTGGCGATGGGCATGTTCAACTCGTAGGCGTTTTTTGAAAAACTCAAATAAATTTTGAAACGCATTTTTCTTGTTTTATATGCATTTTAGAAACTTTTTTTCGACCATAATTGTAGAGGGCGTTGAGTACTACAATTTATGTCATTGTTTCAATCTCGTACAACAAAAAATGCGCATTGTAGGTGGCGCTAAAGTCTCAAAAAATGTTTTTTTTTTTCACTTTTTTTCACCCTGAAAATATAATTTTAATGGAACATTAAGTAAATCTACCAACAAAATAGAAATAGAATCTCTATTTAGTGGGTGCTAACGACTGCATTGTGAAGGCCTATCAAAAGTATTTATTAATCTGGAACAACGGAACCAAAGCGCGATTCAGGAGACTACAGCGCCATCTCTTGACCATTGGTGTAGTAGAACCAAAAACCACATCTTTATATTTTGTAATAAAGTAACAGTTATAGGTATTTACATTTGGGGGCTGGGGTTTAGTTTATAGTCCAGGGTCTAGTTGAAAACCAGCGTCAGCTCATTGAGCTGACACAATGCTGAACTTTGACCCTTTTTGGCGCAGGCAGGCACTTTCAAGTTTGCATTATTTACCTCTTTTTTGTTTGTTTTTTGTAATACATTTTATTTTCTTTTGTTACTTATAGATATTCATTTAAATAATTGCATGTAAATTGAAAATGTACCTACCTATTTTAAGCCTACTGTGTCAAATAAAATTATTTTGTTTGTTTGTTGTTTGTTTGTATTCATATTTATAATATTTATCCACATGTTTCTAGTTTGTATATTCGGAATACGTGTTTGAGTTTCATACAAGTGCAAATCACATATGTTCTAATAAATTATATTCAGTAGCGATTTTAATTGAATATTTTGATTATTTATTTATTTATTCAAATTAAAACTGAACTTTATTGACTGTGTCCTTTTCCAGACTTTTTATTAATTTATTGTAATTAATTATTTGCATGCAATTAAAAACTAATTTTAAATGATGCCAAAGAAGGATAACTTCTCACGCGCCTACATAAGTACACGCACCCATTTTTTTTTGTATTACTTACCGTTTTCAAGTTATAAATTGCGCAGGTATGAAAAATCCAATACAGCGGTTTTGGGCAGTTCAAGTACACATTTGCAGTGCACATTTCAATGTACGTTTTACTACTTTTTATTTTTTTTCATGATTGAAAAAAGTGAAAAAATAGTAAAACTTGAACTGCCCAAAACCGCTCTAAAAGTTTCCCATTAAAATGATATTTTCAGGGTGAAAAAAAGTGAAAAAAAAAAACTTTTTTTGAGACTTTAGCGCCACCTACAATGCGCATTTTTTGTTGTACGAGATTGCAACAATGATATAAATTGTAGTACTCAACGCCTTCTACTATTATAGTCGAAAAAAAAATTTCTAAAATGCACAAAACAAGAAAAATGCGTTTCAAAAAATTTTTGAGGGTTTTTTTGGGTTTTTCAAAAAACGCCTACGAGTTGAACATGCCCATCGCCAAGGTGGCTTACTGACGTCATTTGGCAACAGAAAAACAAGACTTACCATTTAGGTTTTTTTTTCACTGAAACGATTTTTTTTCGACAGATTGACTTTAATACAATCAAGAAGTGCTTAAACCCCCCCACCCAAGCACTTCTTGGTTCACAGTCACGCGCGTACTGTTGAAGATAAATTCAAGATGCTGCTGAGCTCCATGAAAAAATACGAATAAAATACTTATAGTACGTAAAGTGTCGTTTTTTCGACATGTATCTAATCAATGTTTGTTAATTTAACGCATTTGAAGCAAATTTTGTTCTAATACTTACTATAAACTGATTTAATTGAAAATATTTTTGATATTCAAACGCATGGTTGGTTATATAGCCGTCTCTTTTCCTCGCGCTCCGTACCTGCTATATTGCTAACAGCGCATTCAGAATTGCGCATAGACACAAATGAATAAGGTCTATATTCTTCCGCATATAGCAATAAGTTATAAAATTTTACGAGCTTGCATTTCGAACAGTCATATCTCTTTGACGGATGCGTTTCAAAAACAATATAAGGCGTTGAATAATGCCTCATATTGTTTTTGAATACGCGATTATCTTACGGAGCTCCGTGGATCGTCCAATGTACCTTTTGGACAGGTTTTGGTCACGATTATGTTCCTGTTGTTGTATCTAGGATATTTTAATATCGTTGCCATTTGCACACGGTGCTCACAGATTTTTATAAGAAAGCACCATGGGAATTTTCCTCACACTATGATCGTTAAGCATGGTAAAAGTCAAAGTGGGATAAGGAGGTCTAAACACAAACAATTTATACCATCCGAGAACTTGGTAACTTCGACACCAGCTCGAGTAAGCTCAGCACGCTTCTTGTTTGTTACGCGATGAGATTTTATCGTATGATCCGTGGAAAAGTAATAGGTCCCAACCAACCCAACAAACACGGCATAACTCTATGTTTACCTGAATCCATAAGTATATTATTATAGAAGCTTGCTGGCGTTGTTAGAACGCGCGTATTAATATTTTGATAAAGCTTTTTGTAGTGAAAATTCTTTGCGCATGCTTGACTTGGGTGGAAAGCAGGCGAATGCGTTACGCATTACGGAAAGTGTGTTCGTTCGAGGCGAACGGGAGTTGAGTGGGGTATATAACCAAGAGGAAGCAGTGCGAGCACATTTTCTTTCTCTCTTTCTATTATAGCTAGTAAGTGGAATATGTATATGTACGTACATGTATATATTGTACACACACATATATAGTTTCACTTCAGTCGTGTGGTTATAAGCACACTCGTTTTTTTTGTTCACAATCTGTTTGCTCTGCAATTGTACTTGAATGTTAATGATTTATGCAAAAGCAAATTGTTACGTCGAAATAGAGCATAAATTTAGAGATGATACAGTGAATACGTATGCATGGTGGCGGAGTGGTTTTTACGCCGGGTTTCATGGTGTCGCCTACTCAAGCGGTCCCGGGTTCGAATCCCGGATGACTAAGATGGAAATGATGCTATTCTTGTTATTATCCTATCGAATATAGATATATAGCAAAGTACTTATTACATATTTCCGACTCATTATTTGTGCAATGTGCCCTGAATTGATTTAACAAAAGCAACAGTATATTTGTTATTATATGGTCTTTCTTTGATTTATCCAATAAACAGGCTCGTATGTATAGACAGCACATCAAGTTACCATAAACTATAAAAAATTGCAATAAATGGCGAGGATCTTAAAAAACAAAGAGAACTTGATATTTTTTTTAACTCGATCAGTAGGTGTCTTTTTTTACCCGGCTGCGCAATGCAAGAGCGCGAAGCGCGACGCGCAGACAGGGTTATGTGTTTAACAGTCTATATATGTATGTTTGTTCCTTTGTGGCACACTAGAGACCAAACGCCTGGACCGATTTTGATGATTCATACATCAATCGATTCGTCTCAATCATGGGAGTGCTACTAAAGATATGATAGTAATCAAAATTCAATATGGGCAAAATTAGGCGCCATATTGTGACGAAGTAAAAAAAATAAGTTGACAGAATATGTCGAGTGGGGTATCACTGTCTAGATAATCAAAAATCATATTTAGGTTCCTAACACCATTTTTCATTTAATATGAACGTTCAGGATCTACAACGCTTTAAAGTTGTATATTAACCACTTACGCTTTTAATTTCAATCTTACGTTTGTATGGATCTTTGTTACTCTTTCACCTAAGAAATACAGAATGGATTTTAATGAAACTTAAGAGTAATATAGCTCATATATGATAATTACATATATATAATAATTTATGTAGTTATCGAGTGAATTGGCCAATATATAACAATAAGTGTCACATAAGACTGAAAAAAATCTCCCATCTGCGAGCCATTTTGGCCTGCACTGCAAAAACAATAAAAGTTACATGAATATATTGTAGAGTGAAAATGTATCTCTTCAATAGTTCTAAAAAAAAGTCCGTGACACCATATATCTATTTTTAATATGTAAGTCATTACCGCTAAAACAGTGAATAAAAACTAAAATATTATTTGATATCTATTTCCAAAATGCACATTTTGTATTAACAAATCATTTTTTATCAAAACAAATACTTTTATCGCTTTTGATATTTAAAGACGATAAACTTTGCTTTTTACACTATGTCATTTCAACAAATATTTAAAAAGTTACAATGATGACAAAGTGATAGCGCGGTGTATTATGTAAAAGAAAAAAAAATGGGCTATTCGCAGTATCTGATCCTATACGAAGCACTAACAATAAAACTGTGATACAGTTCCTTCTTATTAAATGATGAAAAATATATCCTAATAGGTATTTATGATTATTGAATTTTTTATTTACCGGGATAAAATATAGCCTATGTCACTCGGACAAAATGTATTTAAATAAAGAAAAATGTAATAATAAATAATGCAGCTACCTTATGATGAATTAATATTTGAAACCGATTCAGTAGTTTGACAGATTATTTGTTACAAACATAGAAATCTTGCCTCTTTATAATATTAGTATAGATAGTTAGGATAAGATAAGTATTTAATTGATGAAAAAGATTTAAAAATAAAGTAAGTAATAGGTTTATTTGATTATATTTTACTTAGCATTTGTGCTTAACAGTAATACGTAAATCGGTATTTTTTTAAACAAAAAAAAAATGGAAAATAATTGCCATGATTGCCCTACTGGGATTGCTCTTCATTCGAGCTGTACACTACCAATAAAGAAGGGTCGATCACAAAGTCTTTGACCTGTTATATGTGAACGCTTTAAAAGAAAACCACAAAGAGAACTACACTTCTGGACACATCTATTGGCCCACCTTGTATTTTCAGTTTCGTTTCGCAGGTTCGTCGTAGCAAAAAGTTTTTATGCAGTTTTGAACCTGGCACATTCACAATTTCATTCAATAGTCTTTTTTTGAATTTCGAACACAGAATTTAAAGAAACAAAAGACAATTTGGAGCCTGTTTGTTGATATCAAACAATCGAATACTAAGAAAACTTGGTTTTATTGGTTTACTTGGATTTAATTCTTAAAAAAGTGATTGATACCTTTGGTTTTGCAACAAACACTACTTATTCTTAACATTAAGGTGAGGTTCTATCAATAATCTATGGATACTTCACCTGAAGTCGCCGCCCAACCTGTGGCACTTATTCAGGCCGGACACAGCCAAAGAAACGTGAGTGCTCAACTTAATTTAAGTCGATCTGCGATCGGAAATGTTTATCGGAGGTACCTAGAGACTAGCGGCTTTGTTCGTCGCCAAGGAAGGCCACGATCTCGGGTCACAACTGAAAGGCAGGATCGATTCATCGTGACGACCAGCTTGAGAAATCGTTACCTTACCTCCATTGAGATACAAAAACAAATTCGCGACTTCCACGGAGTATCTGTGAGCGCTCAAACTGTTCGGAGAAGGTTAAAAGAAAGCGCAGTTGCTCAGACGATGCAGGAGTTGAAAACTGCCATAGAAGAGGAATGGGAGATGATCCCTCAAAATTTCATAGAGCGGTTGATAAACTCTATGCCTACTCGTATGAGAGCTGTGGTAGATGCCCATGGAGGCAACACGCGTTATTAAATTAAACCTTTATTTAATAAAACATGTTTTTATTCAAAAATCAATTGCCTTTAACAAGGCGCATATCCGACTTGTTAGGCGTAGCTCCATGTCGTATGGTATTCTGAATTCAAATTTAAAACAATACGATCGAAAAAGATGGTAAAATGTATCAGGTTTAAAACTGCATCAACAGTTTTTGTTCAATCTAGCAATCATATTTCGGTAGGGGCCATCGAAACCTAAACTCTAAGATGTGTCCAGAAGTGTATAAATTGATAATAAATGAGATTGCTATGGTGCTCTATCTAACGTTATGAAAATTTTATTATGCGCCTTTAGTTTAATCAAATATTATAAACTTTGCTTTGGTGATTGCATAATTATTTAATTTAGTGATCTAAGGCAGTTGCCACCATTGTCCAAAACAACAAACGAGAATTACTGCTTTCTTCAACCTGCGACATAAACGTCGTTGATTGGTATTGTATATAGGGTGATTAAAAACATTTGAAGTTAACTTCTGGCATCTACATATGGGTTTCTGTGAATTATGTAGGTATATCAAATTATGAGACTAGGGATTGACACTGCATTTGTGTATATCACAATCTTAGACGTCCGGCATTGACATGACAATGCAGCCACTGCCAATTTTAAATAGTCGACGAATAAAAGTAAATGAATTTTATATTTACTGCTAAACTATTAAAAAAAACATAAACAAAAGATGACTTGTTGAGTAAGTTCTAGATTACTATAAAATTTACATACATTAGAGATATTTATGTAACGACTTGATTTAACTTCACACATTTTTGCGAAAATTGAGGCCCATCTGTAGCCTTGACCCCGCTGGTAAAGTCTCTATATGTCTTAATAAATCAATCTTTTTGACCGACGCAAGGTACTTAATAAATCCCGCGATATTAATTCCCTTACTGAAGTAACAAGACTACGGTATAAACCGTCTTAAAATACTAACTAACTAAAAAGTGTGAAATAAAAAAGGTAAATTTAAAAAATCAAAAAACCCGACTGCTTAATTATACTTCAAATAAAAACTGAAAAGAAAAAAACAAGTCCAGTAGTCTATAATTCTGTTAATAAGGAACAAAGCTACTTTAGCAGTCGGGACCCACTGTTGAAAAATATTATGTATTCTTGAATATCTAATGGGTCCCGACTGTTAAAGTAGCTTTGTTCCTTATTAACAGAATTATAGACTACTGGACTTGTTTTTTTCTTTTCAGTTTTTATTTGAAGTATAATTAAGCAGTCGGGTTTTTTGATTTTTTAAATTTTTATGTCTGGGAAATGCCTTACGCATCCTTCAACCACCGGGGGAGCGAGAGGAAGGTATGTGGGACTCCTCGCTGCTCATTTCAGCCAGCCCTTAGGCCGGGTGAAACGAGCAAGGCCCTACCTAACCACCACTAAAAACCAGACAATACTCCTGCACCGGTCACCCGGCGTACATTGCCGGGAGTGCGGGTGTGGTCGCAGCAACCGTTGCCGACTGTCCGCGCAACCGATCGGTAGGTGTCTGTACAAAATAGCGGAAATCCCATTTGTCTAATAAACAATATATAGACATTTTATTAGTGATCCACAGAAAATATTAATTTGTTACCGAATTATGGTCGTTTATATTATATGTTTATATATGCATTATTTGGTGTCGACAGGGCATATTATTTACTTTGGGATCAAAGATTTTTTTGGGACTTTGGGATAATTGTAATTATTTGAGAATATATTAATTTTCGATGAGGGTGTGGAACGAGACGACCTTGGGGGTATATATTATGACCCACATGTATATATTATGACCCACAAAATAAAATATTTTACCAGTCATTGGCAAAATTAGATGATTTTAAGCGCTGACCCGTTATCGATAGAATTGTTGATCGAAGGTTCTAAGAGAATGTTAGATTCGTGTTACTGTATTAACTATACTAGCATATTGGATTATAATAGCTTAAGAAAGGTTGCACCACCCGTCTCGGGAAGTAGTCTCTATCTTACAGATGATCACAGTAAAATAACAACTTTTTTGTGGTGTTGTGTTTCTGTCGGTGAGTAAGGTTTCAGTGCTCCACAGGTTGGGGATTGGGTCAGGGCAGGCAAAGATTTACTTCGATTCCACGACCCATCGCTAAGGACTAAACACTGTGGGGTTTAAGTCGGTAGGCCCGTGACAGCTGACAAGTGGAAATTTTGTTATCGTTTGATTGGTAGGCAGGTGGGAGTCCGACATAACCTGTTCACTTTCTAATGAGTGGGTATGCGTCACGCATTTACCCCCGCAAAAAAAGGGAAGGCAAAGATGCGAATGATATTTTTATATTGCAAGCGTCTATAGACTATGGTGGCCACGTACAATCAGAGAGGCCATACGCTTGTTTGACACCCTTTTAACATAAAAAAAACTGCTATCATTTTGAGATAGACCGACGAAAATTAAAACGTACGCAAGTTATGCCTACATATTTCATAACATACTTTGTAACGTAATAATTATGTACGTCTAATATTATCTCTCAAAATGGATTGAAAGAAAAACGAAGAAGACATTTACAGTTGCTGATATTCCCACGCAAATATCAAATAATACTCTCTATTTTCGGAATATAGCGCACGAAGATAGCACAGTATCTTCTACGATAAGTATATTCATACTTTAGAGGAGAGTTCTATAACTTGTCAATATTGTACTTAGAAAACTATTCACACTATAACAGAGCTAATTCGAAATATTGGAAGTTAATAAAGTTTCAATAGGTAACGATTCACATATTTGTGCGAATGTATATTTTACTCTTGATGTTATTTTTGATATGATACTTTTCTGTATAAACGTGGAAATGAAAAGGTTATGAAGGTGTTAGCTCGAATTTCGATCGAGGTTGGAAAGGGATTCGAGGTCGAAAGGGGAATTCGAGAGTGAAAAGGGGGATTGGAGGGTGAAAGGGATTCGATGGTAATAAGAGGATTGGTGGGTGATAATAAGGGATTGGTGGGTGATAGTGGGGACTGATGGGATAGGGGATTGGTAGATATAGGAAATGTTTTCTCGCAAATGTGTTGAAAAACTTTGTATGATATTCGTGCGGATTGGTATTTACAAAATCGTGACTATGGTAAGCCTGAGACTACTTGTTTGTAATAACCAACTTACCGCACTTTGTATCATAAATAACTATTTTTTTTTGTATGACAGACTCGTAAATTACTTTAACTAATACGGACGCCAATAAGTATATGTATATAAATACGAATAAACATAAAGCACAAATGAGTGATATTGACCCAGTTTACAACTGCGATGACGCGAAATTTTGCATGTTATACTGAATAATTTTATTTAATTTAGTATTTTCGTTTTTGTTACTGTCTTTTAGATTTTGCTATTAATTATTATTTAAAGTAGTTAAGATTTTTATTCTTTAAACACAGGATATTCCTAGTTCAGGCTATGTTCTTTTCTTTACCATTTTTATTTTTTCTTAGATCTAAATCACTTGTATGTAATATTTAATAATGAATTAAGATTTTGTTATTTATTATTATTAATTAAAATGTTATTAATCTATTCTCATTTTTTTGTTTCAGGTATGTATCATCTCATCTGACATAATTGACTACAAATATTAGATACTACGTAAGAGATATTTGTATTTATACTTATAAGTACCTATATACTACACTTTTCATTAGGTACTATTTCTATTAGGGTTCGCTGGCATAGATTTAATCGGCGATTGTAAATTAATTGGTGATTATAAAAAATGACCCGAGCTTGTCTCCCCTCTTTTCATTATACCGTTGTCACAGACTGCGTATAAACTAGAAGGTATTGATATATTGATTGCAGATCAATATACCTATGTATCTATCTAGTTTCTATATATTTATGTCAACGCATAAAAGGTGCTCCAACAATGGGGACAATTAATAAGCTGTTTACGATAATGGCGAATCGTTTCTATTGTAGAAAAACTCATAAAAAATTTACAATCTCAGATGGAGCAAGAATATAATAAATAGCCTTTTTAAATTTAAGTCGGCTGGTAGTATTGAAAAAAGTGAAATTAGAAATAAAAAAGGCGGTAAAAAGGAAAAGAGGCGACGTAAAAAAGTAGATGCCTGCATTTCTGAGCGAGATGAATATTTAATGTATCATTTCGCAGTCCGAGAATTCATCTCCACTTGAAAGATTTATACCGTTGGGAATCTCGAGTTTGTGGGCGTTCGTAACGATATATTCCTCCGAATGCGTTGCAATATTTTTGCGAGTGCAGGCGCTGCGAGAGTGAATCCTAATGTGTCGTTCTGAGTCGTTCGCCGGCTGAATGGATATTGCTTGTTTGTGAAGAAGCCTTTGGAGAATTTGAGGGTGAACACTTGAATAGTGTTCACGAATCAGCTCGATACTTATTCAGAGAATTTAAAAGCAATTCAGTCTGACACTGCCTAGCGATATTGTTTCACAGTAAAAGGACAGAGCTTATTAAAAAGGCAGCACGTAGGTTTTCCCATTAATATTAGAGAGATTTCCCGTTATGAGATTAGAGAATTCTTATGAAACTGTCATATAAGCATTCAAAATTGTTTTTCAATATCTCTTTACTTCTACTTACTCCTTATATATTTCTTATAACCGAAATATGTCTCAGAAGAAAGAATATTAACTTGTTTCAAACAAAAGAAAATGTATGGAGATGGAAAACCTTGGAAATTTTCGCTCCTGATAAAATTGTGCTGAAAGAAAGAATGTTTATCGGTGCACTTTATAAATGGTATCCTGATTTCTTGTAAATCCTTACCTTATGCTATGCTTCATTAGCATTTAATTAAATTTACTTCTATTAATATATGTATTAGTCAGATAATGAATTACGATACTGCAGAGGTTCAGTATTTTATTTAATTATCAACTTGGACGACGATCGCAGCCAAAGTTAACCAAACTAAGGTGGAGCGCTCTTTTATGCCTCTTCACTTTCACATATTTGACACTTTTCATAGATTATTGTCTTTATGCAGTTTTTCTATGAACGATAGCCAATACTTCATAAAGACGTGCACACATAGTCCCTCCCATAAGATTCGCAAAGTCAATGTCACCATACAGCCAACACGGCATACAGCCTACTCTACGTTCATGCCACCAATTTGAATATGAATGATCAATCGATATTACATGGTTAATCATTAGGTATTCCAACCGTGCTACACCCGTTTCCGTGTATTGAAGAGTCACATTAAAAATATAGAAACGTTATGCCAATGGCAACATTGGCATAACGTCACTTACGCAGTGTCATGTCAACAGTGACATAGTAGCGTTAGAAAATAACATGTTTTGTTTAACTGAAGTACAATTTAATAATTAATACTAACAGTAGTTAGTTTTCTAAAATTTAATAACAAATTGTTGAAAAGTTATTTTGGTGGTTAGTATAAAATACAATAAATCCCACCAAAATAAGGCCACCAGAATTAGAATACGGATGATGACAATTTCTTTTCTTCTTCTATCAGGTAGATTGTTAAAAAAAATTAGACACGTATTTTTCTTGTATCATATAAATCAAAATATTACAGAGAGTATATTGATTTGAAATGTCGCATGACATAACGTCTTGGTACAATTTTTACTTAGAAGTGATGTCACGGGACCTTACTCCCATACTTTGACGCGCTATATCTTTGTTATTTTTGATTGATTGACAAAATGAAAAAAAAAGTCATCTATTTTTGGAAAATCTTACAGATGCCTTAAATAGAATAACTAAACGGACCTATTAATGGTAATTATGTTCTTTTAATAAGAGTTGTGATGTTTTTGTTATGCACACCAAAATCTTAATATTCGCACGGACATAATTGTTTTATATTTTCTACGAAAGACCTAATAAAATATTTACGTTAAAAGGGGATGGGGAAAAGAACACTGAATTCTAAGATATCTATTCTATTACTAGTAAAATAATATATTTTCGAGTAAATTATGAGAATTCTCGGTAAAACAGATTGAGGACAAACCACTAAAATTACAATTACATGAAAAAATATTTGTTATGCAAGAAACTTTTTAGACAAAAAAAGACTTCAATTAAACAAAAGTACTGCAAAGTACGAAATAATGCATATTCTTTAATTATATCTACATTTCAATACAAATTAACATTTGGATTCGGTGTCATGTATATTGATAGATCTAAGTTGCCATTTACTGCTTGGGTTGTCATGGCACCGACTCCAAATGTTAATACGTATTTAAAAATAAATGTAAGTAAAGAATATGTTTTTTTTGAAATATATACATAAATTAATTTTTAGTGTATTTTTTTATTACGACGGTTTTATGTTTTTTGTTAAAAGTTTTTATTTTTACTCTTTTTGTAAGCCAGAGCAACATCCACTTACTAAATAAAGATGTCTGAC
The DNA here is from genome assembly GCA_902850365.2 of Chilo suppressalis. Lineage (NCBI taxonomy): Eukaryota > Metazoa > Arthropoda > Insecta > Lepidoptera > Crambidae > Chilo > Chilo suppressalis. Next base: position 17,893,334 of record OU963903.1, on the reverse strand, counting down.
CTGCGATCTGTTTGTATTTGAGGAGTTCTGTTGTTTATCCCTTTATATTTATCAGATCTTCACAAAATTAATATGGGACCATCTCACTAACAAACTCTTCCAAACAAAAAAAGAATCATCGAAATCGTCCATCAAACCTCGGCGATATGCGCGAACAAGAAATACAATGACGAATTGAGAACCTTTTGGAAGTCGGTTAAAAACTTGATCAACTAATAAAAACTTTTGGAATTTCATTATGATGCCTAAATAGAATTCTCCAACAAAATATGATTGTGTCTTTACTGTAAGAAATAATTTTCAGCTAAGACACAAATTACGTTTGAGATTCTCACTAATATTATGCCTTTTTACAAATTAAGGAGAGGACCATGCTAGCTGGCGTTTTATATAAAATACGACAAAGACGTGAAGCTAAGCCTACACTTTAATTATGATTTCCAAATAATGGCAGAACTTACTTATTCTGTGTCAAATGATTTCAGCCAATTAACAGCGAATTCGTTACATTTTTTTTGTTAAATGGGTGTCAAACAAGCGTATGGCCCACTTGATGGTAAGCGGCCACTATAGCCTATACCCCAACTCAATTATCTACCTCGTGGAGCCCTGGAACTGATTACTCACCGATGGAAACACAACACCACCAAGAGGCAGTGTTATTTTACGGTTATCTTCTGTCAGCTGGAGGTTACTTCCCCAGACTGGCGCTCCAATTCAAGCGGAAAATTTGCTATGCCCACCTCTCTTAAATCTCTCTCTCTCTTACATAACTCTTATATATAAGGAAGTAAAATTCTAAATCGGAAATTACTTTATTGAGCTTTAACAAGGGCTCTTTTCGGGCGCTCCGAAAATGATAATGACATTATAAATGGTTTTGGGCATCCAATTTTCCATAACTCGTTCTTAGAATGTTTAGTGGAAAATAGAATTTGGAAAAAAATATGATTGGCAATTCATTTCGTTGACAATTTGGTTCGCTGTTTCGTTCAATAATTTTGAGCAATTCGTATTATTGATGAATACCCGCGGAATTTATTATTACAAAGTGGTGTTTCGAGATAAATTTATTCGTCGTAAGCAATGGTTAAATTAATTTCTTAGAAATCGTTATAATTTAAATCTTTATTAACAGAAATAAAAATAATACATTTTCTTAACTTAAGTCTAAAGTACCTTTACAAATTAATATTTGGTGTTGGTGCAATGCCAACCTAAGTAGAATGGAAACTCAGATCTATCAAACATGCATGGCACTGACTCCAAATATTAATTTGAATTTAAAGGTAGTTTAGACTTAAGTAAAGAAAATTTATTATTTCTTAATTTTTAGTGGTTTTGTTTCTATGAAGTCGTTTTTTTATTTTTTTTTATTTTTCACTTTTTATAAGCCATAGCAACATTAACTTACTAAATATAGATGTGCAGTCTGTAAGCTTTCTATGATATTTCGTAAAATAACCAAACACGATATGACTACTGTTCGTTTTGAGGAGTTCCTGTTTATCTTCGAAGTTATTTATCAGATCTTCACGAAATTAATATGGGACCATCTCTTTAAAAGACTCTTTCAAACGAAAAAAAGTTTTTTTTATTGAACTGCTAGATGTTTTAATGTAAAGAAAATTTTGTTAGAAAAACAACCTGTAGAAAAATTGTGGGTTAACTCCAATGCGAAGTGAAGCCTTGCAGCTTAAGAAAGGTTAGAGAAAATTCGACACGGTCATCAGGCACCGCGGTAGCATAATGGTCAGTGCATTCGGAGTCCCGTCTGCTACCTGGTCTGCGTGAATTTTTTTCTGATTCAATTGTTTTTAGTAGTAGTAAGTATCATCAAAATCGGTGCACAAACCTCGAAGATATGCGCGAACAACAATAAAAAAAGAAATACGATGACGAATTGAGAAACTCCTCAATTTGGAAGTCGGTTAAAAATAACTATTAATATCTGTTCGTGACAGACAAATAATATTGATATAAAATTAACCACACACAAAGTTACACGTTGTACATAAAATTCTGATTATATCGAGTAACTAGTGGGTGCCCGCGACTTCCTCTGATGTCTGACTGGTTTAGTATTATTAAAAAGTTTAAATTTTAAAGAAGATGATTACAAATTAAAATTAAAAAAAGTGGGAGTTTAATTTGTTTTTCTTACTGTCAAGATGAGTGATTATAATGAAGAATTACGATACATTTTAAAATTTGACTATAAAAAGAAGTAAAAAATAACGCAAGCCGCAAAAAAATTGTGTTGTTGGTTTTGGACCTGGCATTTTCAATCTGGTAATTTTGATGTCAAAGATGCACGTTGCTCTGGTCGCCCTGATACGGATAAAATAGATGTCATTTTTTAAAAAGTGGAGCAGGAACAGCATATCAGTAGTTACGGCTTAGCTGAAGAACTGGGAATTGAGCACAAAAAAGTTTTGGCGCATTTGATAAAAGCTAGGTACACAAAAAAAAACGATATTTGGGTGCCTCACGAGCTCATTGAAAGAAACTTATTGAATCGTGTATTTGAGATTCTTTATTACGACATAATGAAACCGGATCATTTGCTGAAAAAGCTGATAACTGGTGATGAACAGTAGATCGCATAGACAAGAACGTGCGAAAAAGGTTGTGGTAAAAGCCCGTCAGGCTTCACGGACTCTGTCGAAACCCGGGTTAACTCGAAACAAGGTGATGCTGTGTGTATGGTGGGATTGGAAGGACATTATTCATTTTGAGCTGTTACCGCCAGGCAGTACCATCGATTCTGAAGTCTACATACATCAAATAACTAATATCATTAAAGCATGAAGTTGAGAGAAAGCGGCCGGAATTCATCAACAGAAGGGGTGCGGTTTTTCATCATGATGACGCTAATTCTTTAGCCACTCAGCAAAAATTAAGAGAGTTTGACTGGGAGGTGATATTGCATCTGCCGTATAGTCCTGCCATTGTATCTTCTGATTTCCACCTGTTTTGGCCTCTTCAGAATTCTTTAGGCAGTGTCAGGTTAATATTACGAGAGGACTGTCAAAACAACTTGTCGTGGTTTTTTGATCAGAAGCCCCAATATTTCTATAGCAATGGGATCATGCTCTTACTGTACTACAAGATGGCAAAAAGTTATCGAACAAAATGGCACCTACATAAGTATGTAGGTGCCATTTTGTTCATTACATTACATTACATTTAACTAACTTTAGTTACATTTAACTAAAGTTAGTTAAATGTAAATAAACTCTATTAAAAATGTTTTAAAATTTTATATAAAATGTGAAGAAACTTTTCCCCAACCTTACACTTCAAATAACAATGTTTATACTGGCTAACGAGGCGAGGTGGTACTACTCTGGTACTGGCTCTGGTGAGCGATGACCTTTTTAAGTATTCATTTAGGTATTAAAGTGGCAATTCAGTACTATAGTACTAGATCTACTCAGTTTTCTAATGAATACATTTGGGTTGAATTTTTTGATTTCGTTACTTATCCCACAATTTTGAACATATCCAAAGTTAGTAACTAAAAAAACCTACCAAAATCAAGTTTATCGAATTTGTTTATAAGGATCATAAAAAAGATAAGTAATTTTATACAGTAAATTACCAATGCAATAAAAACCATTTTCCTACGAACACTACTATGAAACAACAACTGTAAATAATGTAAGTAGGTAACGACGCCAACGGATCGTTCTTTTCAAGGGCCTTCCTTACCTAATTCGGAGACGTCATTCGTCCAAGTATCCTGCCTAGTTCTGCGGTGCGCGAAGCGGCGTTATTGATTTTCCGCAGTCGACGGCGGCTGCGGAATGGGGGGCAGGGGAGTTATCTCAGCTGGTCCCCTCCTCGCCCCTGTAAACATAAACACAGGCCCGTCTCTCACAGGATCGACATCCGTCGAGGTGAAATAGCGACGCTGAATATTTATGAAGCCTCCGTACCAGGGATTAAGATTCGACTTTTCTAGGTCATCAATTCAGATGGTATTTGCTCTGGCTACAGATCCGCGGTTATACTTGCACAAGTCTCCGGGACAGTATCCATAAGCTTTCCAATCGACCCGTCAATGGGCGAAAATATAGGTGTGATCGTAAGGATACGCGAATTCAGTTGTTAGGAAAATTTTATACCAATTGTTATCGACGTCAAATGATGAAGTATAAGATATATATAACTCTTTTGGGAAGCTGTTACTACTTTGAAATCTTGGCGTCTAACTTGTTTTCGTTAGCAAAACTATTTTGAGTACTGTTAATTAGATTCTGTTAAATTAGTAGGGAGATATCAAATGTAACAATGTAAAATGAAACGTGTTGTATATTGACAATATTGTCAAGAAAAATAGTTCTTAAACTGAACAAATTTAAGAATATCAAAATTAATTTTATTAAAATAAATAATCTCTGATCGGTTTACACGATTACGAAGTCATAATTACTTCAATAATAATTTACAAAACAGAAATTTCATCGTATTTTCCTATTTATCAAAGAAAACGGTATACGTTTTTAAGAAAGTAATTAGTACCAATAACTTCTATGGTAAAATACGGGTAATAAAGTTACTCTTCGCTCCTGATTGTCTAATTAATAAGGTTTGTTTATTTTACGTGCGTACAAGCCCTTTGTATTACAAAAAGTAATCACAATAAAATCAAGCACAACGTTGAAATGCCTTATAATTTACCTTATAAGTATCTTAAAATTTACGCATTGTTATGCCATGGAGCAAGAAGAGACTACTAACCTAACCAGGTGACCACAAACAGCGATTATATTTAATTTTGCCAAAGGTAATTAATTTTTCTAATAAAATTTTCACATGTTAACATTATGCCATTGAGAATTCGGACTTATAAACATTCGGTCTAACAATTTTTATTAATGTTAACAAAAAAGTATGCCTTAAAAGAGCTTAGAAAGGCTCGATGGCAGATGGTTAGCGCTTTCGGCCAGCGGTCGCGGAAGTTAAGCAATTTTCGCAATGGCCGGTCATTGGATAAGTGACAAAAAAATATTATCTCGAGCTCGTCTGTGCTTCGGAAGGCACGTTAAGCCGTTGGTTCCCGGCTGCATCTGCAGTCGTTCACTGGTGAGTGTTTACGACTGGGCCCGCATAGTGGAGCACAGCCCAATCTCCCTGTTCCATCCATAGGGAAGGCCTGTGCTCCAGCAGTGGGGACATTAATAGGCTGTGATGGTGATGATCTTTGAAGAAGATTATGTCAAGTGTATTATGCCAAAAACAAAATTCTGCGAGATGATAGACCCTGCGAGACCCGGCTTGATGATAAAGGTTGATAACGGCTTGATATTCATGGCTAGTTGTAATTTTGAAAATATATTTCGAAATTTAACATCCACCAGCCATCCCGCGCTGGCTCATTCATTTATTAGCATTTGATTACCACTATGATATATTTGCATGGCAATACAGAGCAATAAAATGCCTTCTCTAACTGATAATTAAATAAGTAGAGTCTTGTTGCGACAATGTAGCAGAAAAACGTGCCGTTAAAATCATTCTCACCTTGCGACCTTTTAGATTTGAATAAAATTCGCTATCCCATGGATGACTGAAATTTTGTACCCCTAAAGAAATGGGAGCAGTGGCGTGTATTAGGAGAGACCTATGTTAAGCAGTGGACGAGCACGGGTTGATGATGATGATGATGATTGAAACACAATACCATGAACTCGTAATTTTACAGTAATTTTCTGTAAGATTTACGGTCCCGAATAGCGGATTAGCCATTAGAATTTCAGGACAACCTCCTGAAATTCTAATGGCTAATCCGCTATTCGGCAAATACTTCATCGCTAGGCCGGCGCTCTCGTTCGTGCGGAAAATCTACTATATCCTGTCATGCCATGGTCTTCTAAGCTATTTCATTCCTGCATCTCTTATATAATAAGACGACTTAGATAATTTGACGACCTCCGTGGCCGAGTGGTTTGTACGCCGGGTTTCATGGTGTCGCCGACTCGAGAGGTCCTGGGTTCGAATCCCGGTGGGGGCAGATGTTTGTGTGATGAATACGAGCATTTGTACTCCAGTCATGGATGTTTAATATGTATTTCTATATAAATATACTTATATATGTACAATATATGTATTCTATCCGTTACCCTAGCATCCCATAACACAAGCCTTATAGTGCTTACTTTGGGGCTAGGCTTAATTGGTGTGAGTGTTGGAAATATTTATTATATATTTATTTATTATTAATAAATGTGAAATATCTCTTACATTCAGAACGTAACTTGATATTGCGCGTTACTCTATTGTTTGCTAAGCCGTACAATTTTGTGGAGATTTGTGATTCAAATACTTACCATATGCAGCCATAATGAGGGTTTCTGAATAAACAGGCCGAGAGGGATGTAAAGGTCCGGATACATGCGATACTAGGCATTTTTCCCTTTGGATTACGTTTGATTAACAGAAAAAATCTTGTAATACTACATAATGTTGAGTATATAATTATGTATATGAAAGGATGCCAAATCATCATCATCATCATCAGCCTATTAATGTCCCCACTGTTGGGACACAGGCCTTCCCTATGGATGGAATAGGGAGACTGGCCATGACCCACCACGCGAGCCCACTGCGGATTGGTGGTTTCTAACGACTGCAGATGCAGCCGGGACTAACGGCTGAACGTGCCTTCCGAAGAACGGAGGAACTCGAGATGGAAGATTATTGGTCACCCATCCCATGACCGACCACTGCGAAAGTCATCAGGATGCCAAATAAAAGTTATATACTTTACAAAACACCAAATTTCATCAAAATCTGTTCAGTAATTTTTACGTGATTAACAAACATAGATTACAATAAAGGTAGCATTCTGAAAACTTTAATGAGCAAAGGATGGGAATATATTTATTTATTAGGGAATAGACATTGCAATGCCGAACGAAGCTAATTTTATAACTCAAAATTATGTACTTCCAACTAAAGAAACTTCTTACCACCAATGTTAAATGGTGTAACATAATTTCTTACAATAAAATTGGTAAAAAAAAAAATAATGAATAAAGATGTAAAACCTGAAAAGTTATCTTGCTTGCTTCGTACAATTAGGTAAGAATACCTACTACAAAAAAAAAATCCACAAAAATATTTTTGAATGTTCCACACGATTTTAAGGCGAGTACACATGTGAAAAAGTTGCCCTTGAGGATCTATAACTACAAAACGAGTCGACGGAATGCCCCAGAAAAATATATATGAATTTTCAAGAAATATTGAATAGTAACTATTGGAGAAAATATCGATTTGGGGCTGTTTTCAATATAAAATTACTAAAGTTCTGAAGCTATTAGTGGTATTTTTAACGGCTCTTGAATTTAAACGTTCGTATATCATTTATCTTTAAACTGGGCAATTTTCCCCCTAAAAATTATAATTAATATTGACGAAAACCACTTTTTACCTACTAATCTACAAACGAGTGCGGGAGGGTCGAAATAAATGGTTTCAAACAGTGACGACGTAATAGAAAATCATTTTTTTTCGTTAATAATGCTTACATTGAGTTAATTTGAACTTAGTGAAAGCTTTACTTGTAAATCGGTGTTCTGAACATACAAGTCCTTTCACTGTACAAATACCGTTTTTACGGTTTAGTTGAGAAAAAGCTAAAGCCTTGTCATCGTAACTCTAGATAGATCATATTTGAAATGTATACTTATACCCGCGGTGTAACCCGCGGTTAATTAGGGATATTTTCCTGCAGTAAAACGTAGCCTACTATGTGTTAATCCAGGGTGCCAGCTTACTCCATACCAAATTTTATTAAATTCGCTCCAGCCGTTTAGACGTGTAAAGTAACAAACATACACACTCACAAACTTTCGCCTTTATATCATTAGTGTGATTATAAAGCTACCATATATGCAAAAAGCACATAGGTACATGTATATACTAGACATGTACCTATGTGCTTTTTTGAGTAATTTCAGCATCCTCTCATCCATCCAGCCTCACCGAGATCACAAAAAGTATCACGGTTAAAATTCTAAATAAATAAATTTTAATGAGGGAAAATACCTTCTCATATAAATTTGCATGGCCATTATCTGGATTACTAACAATTCTCAGAAGGTCTCTTTTGATCCGATTTCAATAAAATGGTCCGCATCCACTCTGATGGATGTTGAGAACTACCTATTCATCATGTATTAGGTGAAAATGTAATTTTTCGAGAAAGTTATTAATTCAAGGCGAGTTTTCATTTTGATTCGCTCGTGAACGAAGTCTCCTTTGTGTTCTCTTGAGATGTTGATATTAAACTTTAATGTTACTCAAGTATGTTTTTGTAACATATACGATTTAGATATAATTTCTATATATTTAATTTAAGTATACATATTAGGGATGTTCGATATGGATTCGATTAATCGATTGTAAAATTTTGTGCATTAATCGATAAATCTATAAATTAAAATAGTCGATGTAATCGATTATAATACATCGATTAATCGATTCGGAATGACCTTCGTTATGGTCTTGTCAGTTCATACATTAACAATGCCTAAACATGAAACACGTCTCAAAAATCATCATAACTAGCTTCGACAGCCAACAGCTTTGTCCATATAATACCTACTGTTACTTTAGTCTTTAAAACCATCTCTGTCTATATGTAATAATGTATAACGTTTATGCAGTTGAAGCTACGTATGTTTCTTCTAGATCTCAAACTGGAACAAAATGTTCATGGTGGCAAAAGAACATAGTCATTAGTCATTTATTCCATAGAAACAATATTTCATTGTGTCGGAAATTATGTTAAGTAAGTACCTACATAGAAATAAATCCAAATTATAAAAAAATATGTGTGGCACTCGGGGACAGCCGCGGTAAAGCTATTGCATAGCATTTTTATCAACTTATGCAATTATAATTATTAATTTATTTAATTTGCGTCGAACGTTGGTTCCTTGGCAAAAACTGTACACACTGCGCCGTTTAGATCGATATTAGAATTTTCACCATTCTAATATATTGTGTTCATATACACTCTCGTAAGGTTTTTTCGTTACGGAATTTGCTGATTCGGTCGCCGCGCTCTAAGCCCGCGATAAAACAGATTGACTGGTTCTCATCTTTCGATGTTAATTTTTCTGTCATCCATAGAAGAATCTCAATGGAAATGTTAGTGATTAAATAAACATTCTTATTTTAAAATTGTAATTCTTTTATTTGTAATTAATGTCTATGTATTTTTTTTTTGTATTTCGGCGGAACATTTATTTTCTTACAAAGTCTGGAATTTTTCTTCGATTAATCGCTTACTTTGCTATCGATTATCATCCCTAATACAATATATTATGTTAAAAAAGTGTATTTATTCTGAAAAGTAATAGCTTTAAATAGTGTTCAATCATGTACTACTTGAGGGTACATAAAATGATTTTTTTGTGCGATTTAGCATTATATGTAGGGTAACGGCACCAGTGGTCAGCCAGGAACCAGTGGTCAGCCCTTTGCGTCGTTTATTAGTCATAAATATCACAACAATTAGAATAAACGAAGCACGTGTACATAAATAGAAACTTTGATTCCTCATTGATTATTATGTCACACAATAGATGCGACAGGGGATCAGGGGGGAGAAATATACTCGTATAAACGGGTGACGGCGGTTGAAAAGCGCAGTATTATCATGTCCGCCATATTTTTTACTTCGAGTGGTGTTGTCTTTAAAGGTAAGAAAAAACATGTTTAATTATGAAATGTGATAGTCTTTTATGCAATTTGGCTTTATTTATTACTTCATGTATTGAATTATATTAAATGTGAATAAAAATATAGCTGATTTACGTAAATATTGTGGGGGCTGCCCATTGGGTACTACTTTTTTATAAAATATCCAATGGTCGCCCTCCCGGGGCTGATCACTGGGTTCTTTATTATTTTTTAAAATCCAGTATTCAGCCCCAATCTAGCAAACGAAGACACTGTTTACCACCCATAGACTTTTATACATTGCGACAAGGTTTATGTTCGTTTGTAAATGTACAGTTAACAGTGTCTTCGATTGTACCCATTTAAGTAGTATTCTTAAGGACGTCGGTAGACTACATTTTAGTTTTACCTGAAATAGTTATAAAATGTATTTAGTATAGTTTGTATTTCAGTAATTGAGAAGGTACCTATGTAAATAATTTTTGTTAAATAATTCTGTATTTTTTTTAGCCCAAAATTCCGCCAAGATAAACATATCTTCCAGAGAAACTCTCTTCTACCATGGAAGCCATACGTACTCGTAGCAGTTCGGGTGATTAGATAAATATGAGTATAAGATATATTTATGTTTGTTGATATATAAGAGAGTTGAGATATATAAAAATAGGAAGATTAGGACTGTAATTATTTCATTGTAAGAATGGTTTTTACAAAGTAGGTATAATTAGTAGATTTGCTAGTGACCTATTTCTCTTTCGTGTTGTGTATTAAACCTGAGAGGAATATTAACATAATATACAAAAATGCATACATACTAATGTCGTTGATTTTCGTATAAATAAATATTGATGTTTTTATGATTGAGTTCCAAAAAATAAGAACACAAATAAGTACTGTGACTGTTTACTTGCAATAATATTTCAGTCAGGTGTTTTTTTTGTTTTGATAATTTAGCTATAAATAATAAGAGAGAACTAAATATTATCGTTGATTTTGATATAAATAATGCTCATTTTGATCTCATGCTTATGAATAGTTATAAGGGCTGAATACTGGGTTCATCGAGGCTGATTATTGGATTTTAGAGGCTGACGACTGGGCAAAGGTGCCATTTTTTGTTTGAATTTAAATATATATTTTATAAAGAGAAAGATTGTTTTTAACATATGTTGTTTAAAAACTGTAATAAACAATTGATCCAATCATGTACTACGTTTCATTATCCGACGAATCCTGTAAAAATGCCAGCTTTCCAAACTTCAAAAAGTCGTTATGAGGCTGACCACTGGTGCCATTACCCTATACCGAACATTTGACAGCATTTAGAGCGCCATCTTTCGAAACAAAATGGTACTGCATTAATATGAAAAACAAATAATACTTTAGTCTTCACAAATAAAGTTAGTTCGAAGCCGAATGCGATAATAGGTTGGCTCTTGTGTATTAATTCCTAAATTATATGCAGTTGCATACACTACTTTATCTTCACTCAAAGAAACAATTGACATTAAACAAAGTAAAAAAAAAGTTAAATCCCGAAAACAAACACGATTGGCAGAAAATTGTACGGGAAGAGCGGAAAATTGAGTTCAAATTTCAGCCTAACATCATAGCCTATAACATAGTAATCTAAAAAATGTAAAATAAAAGCGTACTATAAACATTAAAAAGTTGTTTTACAATACAGCTAGCAGTGATAAAATGAGTTTCATCTACACGTATGCTTTAAAACCGCTACTAAAGATGCTGAAACAGTTAGCTTATTGCCAATATTAAAATGTCCAATGTCAAAATTAAAAGCTTTCTTGTTATTCAGGGAGCGTCTTTCTTTTTAATATTTCAGAGTAGGTCTTATGCGTCCCGGAGACGATCAAGTAGACTTGACAAATCTCACTTGATTGACGTTTTCACTTTTTTTTAAGTGTGTATGCTGTTGGTCGCTGATGATCTTTACAGCGTCACCGGGTTTGGGGACGGCGAGATCCTAAGGGGACCTCAAGACAAGAGTTGGCGAGTGCCTCTAGAGGTATTCCAGGCGGATAGCATCTCCCCGCGGAGGGAGTCTCCTCTCCCTCTGCAGCCTCTAGACCACTCGAACCTGCGGGGGTCGGCTCAACTAGAGGGCGTCTCTGAGACTTGGACCTCGGTTCTAGTTAGCCGTTGTCGTGGGGGACGTGGAAAAACGCCCCGGTTCGTACCTCCGACCGGGTCTTCGCACTCTTATCCTACGGGTGCGGTGTCTGCCTAATACTAAGCTAGTGTGCACGTTTGCTAGCTGTGTAGTGTTGTTGTTTGTGGCCTGAGTGGGAGGAATCGGAGGCGCGATGGCGCGGGTGATTTCGTCGTCTTGGTACTCTAAGACGTGCCTAGGCTGACGGAATCGGAGGGACCTACGATTGGAGGACGGGAGGGCGGATGTATAATAACTAATCGCTTTAACTACTAAGGGGTTCGGATGATGCGCTGTTTTATCGAAGTAACCCCTCGAGGCATCCTTCATATACTTTAGACATGGAGTCTACGCCTATCTTAAAGGACCCCAGCTTATAAGAAGAATCTATAATAATAATATTTATTCAGCATCTCAAAATACAACCAATTAAACAGATGTTACACTGTTTAGGTCTATGTTTGTTAAAGCAATCGGCCTTTTTTGTCAGCATACCTACTCCTTATTTTTAAGTTTCCATAGTACAGGAAAAACCCTATTAAATGATAATAATAGAAGGAGAAAATCACACTCTGTAATAATGTCGGCGCTTTTCGCTATTGCCACGTTACGTTACGTTGCCACCACGTACGTCCTCCATCTTCAATGCTGCGGCCACAAATGAGAGCAACTTATAAATTAAGAATTATTGTCAATTGTTATCAAGCCTGTAGTACGCTTGACGGTAGCGCCAAGTCAACGGTAAACGATCAATATTCCCTTCAATCACGTAGACTTGACAAGTTGACTATACGTCTCCGGGACGCATTAGTTTTCCGAGTGATCAAGTCGGGCTACAAAATTGGATCGCAATTGTTCATGAACAAAGAAGCGAATCAGACTAGATGCCATCAAAAAGAGCTGAATCTGTAATTGTCATTTAAAAATTACTAACAAATATGATTCGAAAAAAGGACAAACACTGCAAAAACAAGTTATTCTTAATTATTCATAAGTACGATTTACATTCTTAAAATGTTTTATTTCTTACCTACTTGACTTTGCAATCAAGTGTCCATTCTACAACAACAAAAAAAAAACAAGAGTATGCGTCTCGGGACGCACGACAGAAGTGATACCCAACTTAAACTAATCAAAAAACGGTGATAGTTTTAGGTTATATGCATATGCACCTATAACGCACACTAAACACTGAGTAGAGAGAGGGGAAAGCGTCTGTCCGAAATACGGCTAGCTAGTGGATGTTTGCCATCAGGCGGGCCAAAAACTTGTTTTCCACAATTTAATTAATTGAAAAAAATAAAAGCTAGCTAGCTAGCTAGTATATATTGGTAAAATTCATAGCTTCTCGTTTAAAAAGAACATCTGCTGATTCAAATGCTGAATACTAAAATGCAAATTGGCCCTTAAATAAACCGAACTTAAGCATCGTCTCCTGTGTCAATATTCCCTGAGAGGATAAAACTGTTTTAATCAAGCTAATTGCTTGTCCCTTCTGCTCGCTACGTATATACACTTGGATGAATATTATTTTGCGGACCTATTTGAAGATTCCACGATTCTGTGTTCGGTATTATTAATAATTCCGACATCTTCCAGTCATTAGCGTACTCATATTATGTTCAAAATTCTCACTGACCTTCAATTACCGAGTTTCTTAATAAATTGAATAGGTATTCATTTTCATTCATAATTTTGTTTGTAATGTCTCGTAAATAGATAATTGTGAATTTATGATTAGGTATATCCACTGGCCTCAGCAGGCCGCCGGATTCCAACCAACGCCCCTCGTTATTCCTATTATAGAAAAACTTATGAATTAGGAATTATTGTCAATTGTGATCAAGCCTGTAGTACGCTTGAGTTGACTATACGTCTTCGGGACGCATTAGGTTTCCGAGTGATCAAGTCAGGCTACAAGATTGGATCGCAATTGTTCATGAACAAAGAAGCGTAAATAGATCACTGTGAATTTATGATTATTATATCCACGGGCCTCAGCAGGCCGCCGGATTTCAACCAACGCCCCTCGTTATCCTTATAATAATACTGTTACGTGTCGGGATGGGGTTCGAAATTATATGCTAGTTCACGCTTGATAGTTATATTTTCACCACATAGTTTTATCTTAAACACACAGTACTATACTCACTTTACATTATACAAGTCTTTAAATAATCGCACTTGAACACTTTAATTGGACTTTGATCGCCTTTGTATTCGTTCCGAAATCGCTGTTGAAACTAAACTGTTATCGCTTTGAAACTAAACTGTCCACTGCGCGGCGCCGTACGCACTTATATACAGCAATCTCAGACCAAATAAAAAGTATAGACGGAGTCTGCCGAACCAAAAAGTGAAGCCGATAAAACTACGCCTCGCCGTGTACATACACAGTTACACGAACACACATGCAACGAAACTACGCCTTGGCTTCTCAGTCGAGCTATCCCGACGCGCGGAGTGTGACGTAATAACAAATAACAATATTTATTAGAGAAAATGCCGAATTGTGTAGTGAAAACGTGTAAAAACCAATCTTCCAAGAATAAAAAACAGGATGGAATCACATTTCATACGTAAGTAAAGTTATAAACTGCTATTTTCAATTAATCAAAATCAAATTTGAGGTTGTCGCTTTGTAAACAAAACCTGAACGAAATGTTGCCATGATTATTCGTTACAGTTTTACCCTTTTGTTGGGTAGCGTGAAATATAACGTAACGTTATTTTATTAAATACATTGTGTGGCATACTTTTATATTATTCGAATATTATAATGCATGGATAAACAATTACACGAAACATCTTTTTTCTTTATGTATTCGTATAAATTTTTTGGGATGTAATACACATTATTTAATATACGTTTTTTTTAAGATTTCCTAATCGAGATCAAGATTTAAAAGAGAAGTGGATTGCAGTCATTCGTAAGAGTAGAAATGAACCATTGTGGCAACCAGCTTCCCGCAGCGTGGTTTGTTCGACTCATTTTCAGAGCGACGATTTGTAAAATAATAATATATTTGTAATTTTATTTGTATTGTACTTTTTAATGGCCTTTTTGGCCCAAAATTCGCGATGTTTGTGGATTTATTTTATTATGTTCTTGTATAGGAACTAGTGATTATATTTTGTGTATTCTATAGAAAATTTCATGTACATTTTAATAAAAGAAACTGTTTATCAACATTTGTATATGCTTTTCGTTTTATCGACATAAAGTTGAGATGACTGATTTGTAAGCGATTTCAAGTGCCTTGTTGCGAGTGCTTGAAACTATAAAATGAACAAACCTATTCCATCCGAGACTTGTAACTAAAGTAAAATAAACAATCCAACATAATTAAACGTCAACACATAAATCAAGGCACTTGGATCTCGCATTTGTTTTTATCAACACTTGAAACACGACCCTTTTTTTGCTGTTGCGTGTTATATTTTATAATTGTATTTGGTAAATTATTATATACATTCATTCATATATAGTACATTCTATATGTACAAAAACCTGGATTTATAATTTACAAATTTTGAAAATATACCTCATTTTACCTATTTAAACGACTTTTTTGTATCTTTCCTGAGTTTACCATAATGTAATTAAAATAAATTATAGACATGACGCATTGTGTACACACTGTTTTATTGAAAATTTTATGGAGAATCCAAATATACGTTTGTGAAGGGTATTTTTACAAAATAACAGAGAAATCGGCAGAACAATGCAATCGTTCCCACCCAGCGGGCGGGCGGTCCATAAAGAAGTCCGGCACTTGTAGGTGAGAACGGCGCATGACCTTTGGCTCACGGGAGGTTTAGAGAATAAGCTTACGATATTTTTTTCTAATATTTTATAACGTTATGAAATAACGTTATTACATTTTTCTAATATTGGGGTGTTTTATATGACTATGGTAACACTGGCTAATGCACTACATACATAAAAAACCGGCTTCACTTTTTGGTTCGGCAGACTCCGTCTTTACTTTTTATTTGGTCTGAGACAGCAATCAATACATTCCAGAAAAGTCCAATTCAATTGGGAGGGAACTAGCACACGTACCTAACTAACGCGAGCATGACTTGTATACCAGTGCTGATGTCATTACCCTGTCACCCTTACGCCACATTGCATAAGGTTCATATTAGAATGAACTGCATCATTCTGCCTCAAGCCGCGGACCTCTATTTAAATCTGTTTCCAGTATGTTCCCGGTTTTGTTCTGAGCCAGTGGTCTAGAGGCTCCAGACGGGGAAGAGACTCCCCCCGCGGAGAGATGCCATGCGCCTGGAATACCTCTAGAGGCACTCGCCTCCTTAGGATCTCGCCGTCCCCAAACCCGGTGACGCTGTAAAGATCATCTGCGACCAATTGCATACACACTCAAAAAAAAAACCGTCGTTAGCCCGTATTCGGTTGTACAAAGCATATTACTCGAATTCGGGTACCCGAAGCAATATTTACATTGGAATCCGGGCGTATTTTATCTACCCTGTTCATTTACACGAGTTCTATTGGCAATCGTATTCGGGCTAACAACTAAGTGCAATTAAGCCATTAGTTACGACAAATAAAAAAGTGAGCTTCAACTTCCAAAATTGAGTAACCTTTAAGAGGAGTAGTGCATAGCGGATTTGCCGTTCGAATTGGAGTGCCCACCTGGAGATGTAACTTCCACCTTATAGAAGATCACAGTAAAATAACACACACAAATAAATAAAAACATAACTATAATTGCTATTTCTTCTTTCAAATGTTTATTTAATACTTGAAAAAGTATTCAATTGACATTGTGGGTTACCTACAATGCGAAGAGATGGCGCTGTCTTGCAGCTTAAGGTTAGGAAAATTCGACGCGGCCATCAGGGCTGTGGTAGCACAATTGGTCAGTGTATTCGCCCGGATTGCGAAGGGTGCGGGTTCGAGTCCCGTCCGCTGCCTGGTCCGCGTGGATTTTTTTCTAGTAAAACTTTTCTTTAGATTTAAACATCTAGCAGTGAAATGCTAAAAATAAATAAAACCATAAAAATAACACTTTAGCACAATAGACGTACGTACGTCTATTAATGCAATGACGGAGAGTACGTTGACCTTCTCATTGAATACAAGCTGTGTCGGTAAGGAATACAACATCTTATTAAATTGATTTTTTATAACATCGCCACAATTTTTGAAGTTATACTTCTTTAGGCGCGTTATGAAAAAATGATGAGAGTGAAATTTTAAGATGCGCGCGCATCACTGTAACACAAAATTTTAACAGCACGAAGTTGGTCGCTTTAGCGACCAACTTCATGCTGTTACTTTTGTGTTTACCGCACATTAAGAAAATCTACCAACAAAATAGAAATAGAATCTCTATTTAGTGGGTGCTAACGACTGCATTGTGAAGGCCTATCAAAAGTATTTATTAATCTGGAACAACGGAACCAAAGCGCGATTCAGGAGACTACAGCGCCATCTCTTGACCATTGGTGTAGTAGAACCAAAAACCACATCTTTATTTTTTGTAATAAAGTAACAGTTATAGGTATTCATATTTATAATATTTATCCACATGTTTCTAGTTTGTATATTCGGAATACGTGTTTGAGTTTCATACAAGTGCAAATCACATATGTTCTAATAAATTATATTCAGTAGCGATTTTAATTGAATATTTTGATTATTTATTTATTTTTTCAAATTAAAACTGAACTTTATTGACTGTAACCTTTTCCAGACTTTTTATTAATTTATTGTAATTAATTATTTGCATGCAATTAAAAACTAATTTTAAACGATGCCAAAGAAGGATAACTTCTCACGCGCCTACATAAGTACATCATCATCATCATCATCAGCCGAAAGACGTCCACTGTTGGACATAGGCCTCCCCCATGGATTTCCACAACGATCGGTCCCATGCTGCCCGCATCCAGCGGCTTCCCGCGACCTTTACCAGATCGTCGGTCCACCTTGTGGGGGGCCTGCCAACACTGCGTTTCCCGGTACGCGGTCGCCACTCGAGGACCTTTCCGCCCCAGCGGCCATCGGTCCTGCGAGCAATGTGCCCTGCCCATTGCCACTTAAGGTTTACAATTCTGTGGGCTATGTCGGTGACTTTAGTTCTCTTGCGTATCTCCTCATTTCTGATTCGATCACGCAGAGAAACTCCGAGCATAGCCCTCTCCATTGCCCTTTGGGTGACTTTGAGCCTTCTTACAAGACCCATTGTAAGCGGCCACGTCTCGGTTCCGTATGTCATCACTGGCAACACGCACGAATTGAAGACTTTCGTCTTGAGGCACTGCGGTAGATGTTCCGAGAAGATGCTACGTAGCTTCCCGAACGCTGCTAAGCCGAGTTGGATTCGTCGATTAACCTCTTTCTGGAACTTGGACTTACCCAGTTGGACTATTTGTCCCAGGTATACGTACTGGTCAACAGCTTCCAGTGTAGAGCTCCCAACAGTCACTGGAGTGGGTACGACATTGGAATTCGACATGATTTTCGTCTTGTCCATGTTCATTTTGAGACCCACTTGTTGGGACACCCTACTGAGGTCGCCGAGCATTGTGCCAAGGTCATCCATGGTCTCAGCCATGACTACGATATCATCTGCAAATCGAAGGTGCGTCATGTACTCGCCGTTTATGTTGATGCCAGGTCCGCTCCAGTCCAAAAGTTTGAAAACGTCTTCCAGCGCAGCTGTAAACAGTTTCGGTGATATAACGTCACCCTGTCTTACACCACGCTGCAGCTGGATTGGCTTCGTGTTTTGGTCCTGGAGTCGAACTGACATAGTGGCGTTTTCATACAACGACTGCAACACTTCGATGTATCGATAGTCTATTTGGCACCTTTGGAGTGACCGAAGCACGGCCCATGTCTCGATCGAATCGAAGGCTTTCTCGTAGTCCACAAACGCCAAGCATAATGGCAGGTTATACTCTTCGGTCTTCTGTATAACCTGCCGCAGCGTATGGATGTGGTCTACGGTACTAAACCCTTTTCGGAATCCGGCTTGTTCGGGAGGCTGGAAGTCGTCAAACCTGCGCGCGAGACGATTCGTGAGGACTCTCGAAAACAGCTTGTATACATGACTCAGGAGCGTGATGGGTCTGTAATTCTTCAATTGGGCCCTGTCTCCCTTCTTGAAGAAAAGCGCCACCACTCCCCTACGCCATGCGCTAGGCGTTCTGCCCTCGAGTATGACAGAGTTAAATAGCTTCTGAAGAGATTTCAAGACTGGTCGTCCACCTGCTTTCAGAAGCTCGGCTGTAACTCCGTCATCACCCGGCGCCTTATTGTTTTTGAGCTGTTTCAGAGCTACACTAATCTCGTACAGGCTGACGTCCGGGATATCTTCGGTGTAGTGTCGGGTTAATTTGGCTCTTGGGTCGGTCGCCTTTGTGACAGGTACTCGTGATGTCGCGTATAGCTGTCCGTAGAAGCTTTCGATCTCAGCCATAAGCTCAGGTTGCGACGAAATGATTCTGCCGTCCTCTGTCTTCAGCTTCGTCAGCAAACTCTGTCCAAGAGACAGATTTCTTGCGAACACTTTCGAGCCTTTGTTCCGCTCGATGGCCTCTTTAATACGATCAGTATTAAAGCGGCGTATGTCGCGAGTCAGAGACTTCGAAATCTGCCTATTGAGCTGCCGACGTGCATCTTCAGAGGACTGCAGACCCATCTCACGCCTTTTCTCCATGAGCTTGAGAGTCGGCTCCGAGATCTTGCTGCGTTTTTTGGTACGGATGGGCTTGCAGAACTTCGAGCCCACCGTAAGGACAGCTTCAACAAACCTGTCATTATAATTGTCCACGTCTACGCAGCTCTCTAGGCAATCGAAGCGATTTTGCAGTTCGAGTTGAAAGCGCTCGGGGTTTTGGATCCGGATGGCTTCAGGACGGAGCGTGGACTTCATCAGTCGATTCCTTTCGGCTTTGACATTTAGATTCAATGTGCCTCTTACCATTCGGTGATCGCTTCCCGTATTGAACGAATTGATCACTGAGACATCATTGAATATCCGAGTCTTAGTCGACATGATGAAGTCAATCTCATTTTTTGTCACGCCATCCGGACTTTTCCAGGTCCATTTTCGATGCAGCCGTTTTCTGAAGAAGGAGTTCATCATAAAGAGTCCCTCCTTCTCCATGTAATCGGCTAGCATTTGACCTCGGAAGTTCCGGATTCCAACTCCAAATTGCCCCACTTTCAACTCATCATCGCCACGTTTGCCCAGCCTTGCGTTGAAGTCCCCCATGACAACGGTGTAATGGGTCCTGGAAGCATGCATTGCCCGAGAAATATCCTCATACATGACTTCCACTTCCTCGTCGGGGTGCGTCGAGGTCGGAGCGTATACCTGTATGACCTTCAACGAATACCGTTTAGTGATTCTGAGTATAAGGTACGCCACCCTATTCGACACACTACCTATCTGTACAACATTGTTCACGAGAGACTTGTGGACAACAAACCCGACACCACCCTGGGACAGATCTTCGCCCTCCCGGAAATAGAGCAGGTTGCCGGATTTAAGGACCATCGTGTCCTCGCCCTCTCTTCGGACTTCTGATAGTCCTACAATACTCCAGCGAATCCTGCTCAATTCTTCCTCCAGTTCCAGCAGCTTCTCCTCGGTCCGCAGTGTGCGTGCGTTGTACGTTGCCAGGGCCAAGGTCGTTTGACGGGGGATTTTTGCCGCCCGGGGATTCTTCGCACCCCTGGTCCCGGCGCCGAGTCGGCGTCCGTCAGCGCCGCCACGGACTCCAGCACCGCCGGGCACTTGGGGCCTCTTATCATGTACTATCATTTTAGGGGGGGTTTTGGGCCGTCTCCCACCACGCTGGCCCAGTGCGGGTTGGTGGGGAGCGCCAGAGCCTCGTCCGTTGGTCGGCAGGGTACACCGCGGGCAGGTGAGGTTGGCTTGGGTGCCGTTGGGTGTTAGGCGGCACCCCTCATACCCCATACATAAGTACACGCACCCATTTTTTTTCGTTCAGCTTTAGTAAGCCGAATTTCATTTTTATTCGTTATTAAAATATTTAGACCTTATCAACAAGTATCGGCGGTTCGGTGGTAGAAAGCTCGCATTCCACGCGGGCGGCCCCGTTTCGAACCGTTCGATTCCTAGCTGAGGAATAATTTTCTTTTAATTTTCCAATTTTCATAAGCGTAACTTCGTAATTGAATTAGACCATAGAAATATTGAAATTACAAAAGCTTAAAACTACTTAAGCTCTAAAAACTTTAAATCAGAATTAACTTAAAACTTACCTACCTACTTAAATTAATCCAATTTACAAAATAAAAACACTGCCGTCACAAGGTAGTAATGGTGTAAAAGAGGCTGTCAGCATTTCCTCGTTGGATAGCAAGGCTAATCCGTTGATCAAGGTAGCTGCCAGCCTTTTGATCACAAGACACCTCGGTGAGTCTCTTAGACAATTCTTTAAAAAAGGAACGAGCGCTTATACCCCATGGTCCCATAGTCTCAACACCAAACGGCACAAATACTTATGTAGTTCTCATTGAGAGCTGAATATTTGCTCCCCTTGGAGCACTCAGCAGAGGCCGCCACCGCGCCCGCTGTAAGAAAGGAACGACCTGTATGGCCGGAGCAAGTGTATCCGCGCAAGTTGCGCCCATACAAGAGGACGACCCTGTTTCCAAGGAATTAGCGTCTTTCCATCAGGTCTCTTGCCAACGTAACATCAACTTAGGTATCTATTAAAATAATGAGGCAATGGAAATCAACTTTAAAAGACCACACTAATTTTTTCTTTGAATCCTGTCTCACTGTTGTGGGTGTAAGTTTTCTAAAGAGACGTCAATCAAGCTTTGAGTATGATTAAAGTTGACTTGGCCAGTTTGTCGCTATAAAAATAGGCTTTGGCTACTAGTGACTGCATGAAGTATTAAATTTAGTTGAAATTTCTGCGAGTGACCATTTGTAACTATGTATGACGCTGTAATTAAAGACAATTGGATGTTGAATCTTTTTATAAAAATGTATTCTAAGCGTTTTCTGCGATATGAAACTAATCAATGTAAGAGGAGAGTTAGAAATAGAAATAATACATCTAAAACATATAGAACTGTAGTATGAGAAAATTAGAATAACAATTTGTATGTTACGAAAAAGGGAGAAGCAGAAAAAAATCCATATTCATAATGGTAAACAGAATCATTTTGTCAAACTAATAATTTATCAACTCAATATACAAATAAAAAATACACCAATCGTATTGGAATGAAAATTTTCGAAATAGAATCGTACCTATAATTCGTTTCGTTTGTTATGAAACAAATCCGTATTTGCAGACAGGCTAGCCAATAGAGAGTAATTGAAATGGCTGAATAGTCGTCAATTAATGAAATGGTATTGAATCTGAAATAACGACCGCTCTGTAATCATCCGTACCTATATTAACTTGTTCGGAAACGAACTAGCTACCGGCGAAGCGCCGTTATTCAATGATTCGATGTGAAACATCTATTGTAGCAGGAGATCCGAACCTACCGATAAATAATCTTTGTCTCAAATTGAGTAAGAAACATAATAAACTTTCTTTCGATTATAATCTATTATACAATTATTTCACAGAAAAAAGCCTTGTTAATTGTGTAACACTGATGTTTTCTATATTTTGAACAATTTAACACAAAATACCAGAGCTTGAATCTTGCTTCTGATGCTGCAAAATAAACATCGACTATCTAATCAAAGTCATCCCTAATCAAGCATAGGCATAAAATAATTAGCAGCTGTTCTCAGGTTTTTAGTCTCGCTTCTTAATCCTGATTACGAAATTCAAAGACATAGCGGACTAGCTAAGCTTGTTGCTAAGTTGCTCAGAAATTCATTTGGCGTAACACACTGGCATTATCTTCTATAAACGAATATCTTCAAAACATCTTTTTTTTTATAAATTTTATCTTACAGATATACTTTCAATTCGGCAGAATTTATTAGGCACTTAACAAAAATTTATTCATATTTGTTTCATAGGTTTTCACGCACATCACTCATTAAATAAAACTAGTTTTTACGGGTGCACGCGGTAATGCACGAAACTTTATTTATTTATTGACGTTTCGTAGCCTTTACAGGCTACGTCGTCAGAATCAAACTTTTATTTTTCTAAAATATAGTTTCGTGCATAAACCCTTAAAAACTAGTTTTATTTAAAAATTTATTCGCTGGATATAAATTTTATGCCTAAAAAGGATGATTCTGGCTTACATAATTATGAGTTTTGAATATCTGATAAAGAAGTGAATGGCAAATCATTTTCTGCGAAATGAAGTTGATGACATTCAATGATATGCATAAATATTTTATGACTTTCAAAGCTCTGCGATAAAATATAGACCCTCATGAAATACCTACAAATTAAATATGAATCAGTAAAGTAAGCCTGAACAGAAAGTTAATCTTTTCCCTCCAAATTTGTCTGGAAAGAGTCTATTTTCAAATAATTTGTTGAGTGAGCGTAGGCGTTTATTAGTAATTTCATCTAAGCGAAATTTGATTTTTAATTGCATTAGAAATATGTTTGTTTAGTTATTAGACTGTAGCGAAAAGTCGAATTTATCTCTCTATTTATGTTTTTGCGTTGTTTAAAATTTATTTTTATACACAAAGCGCAGAAAATTACCCCATATCACCTGATTTTAAGTATAAGTCGATTCTTGTCGCGCATGTAGCTAAATCTCGCTCTTAAATTTGCTCCAAGCATCCTCACAACGCCTTGCTGACCTAAACCATGGGTTTCCTGGAACCGTTTTCATCAACAGAAACACAACACCACTAAAAGACAGACTTATATTTAAATAAACAGTCATTTGTTTCATAGTGGAATAATCCAAATATATTCATTTTGTTACATCCGATAGCAATGTGGATACTGAACCGTTTTTCCCCGAACCATGTTTCTGTATATCCATGTCTATAAGGTTTATGTATATTTTGCTGAATTTCAGTAACCAGTAACAGTAGGTGATTGGTTAGTACTGTATTTTCGTGAAACTGCAAAGTATAAAATATGGTCACGGTGAGTGTGAGTGTGTGAGGAGCTCGATGGCGCGGGTAGCTAGCGCGTTCGGCTGCGATCGTTGAAGTTAAGCAACTTTCGCAGTGGACGGTCATTGGATGGGTGACCAAAATTCTTTTATCTCGCGTTCCTCCGTGCTTCGGGAGGCAGTTTAAGCCGTTGGTCCCGGCTACATCTGCAGTCGTTAGCACTCGCCAACCCGCACTGGGCCCGCGTGGTGGGTCTTGGCCCAATCTCCCTATTCTATCCATAGGAAAGGGCTGGGCCCCAACAGTGGGGACATTAACAGGCTGATGATGAAGTGTGAGTTTATAAATATATTTTGTATATCAATAAATAGTTTTATCTCTTTAAATGAATGGTGATTCTGAATAGAAACGCATGGTGCAATAAAAATATTTATTCCTGAAATATCAGAATTCAAGAGTGTCCTTTGTATTTCCATCAGAAAAGCACTTCACACTTTAAGTACGACACCTGAAGTTTTCGAATAGAGCGCTCACAATATGCTTATTATTCGGCCCAAGCTCGGAGGCGTGATGTGGGCGGTACTGCGAATGACAACAGCGAAAGCGTCGCGTATTTTACGAGCCCACGAGCCTTATAAAAAGGCTCTTATATATACATAGCTGTGTATAGTCACGAATCTTGTTAGATGCTGTCAAGGCCAATCGTCCCTCTTTTGGAGCTACAAGCAATTCCAACTATGTTTATCTTGTAAATTGTAATATGTAAGTAGATGATTTCACGCCCTATTTATAACGCTTTGCGTGGTTGGTGGTATCAATCAAAAGAGCGATTCCATTGAGGCAGATATAAGAAGCGGAATGAGGGATGATGAAGAAGGTCGTAATAGAAGCGACAGATTGACATAATCATTATTTTGGGTATAATATTCGCCTTTAACAACATGTTTGGCCTTAGCAAAGACTCATCAAAGTTGTCATGATGGATTTTATCTTTGATGTTCTATCAACCCATTAGGAATATAGCGTGAATTCTTGTCTGACAAACAAATTAGAATATCTACCTATAGTGTGTACCTGAAAAAGTTTTCGTTGGACTCACTAAATAAGCTAGGTCTGTGAACTAACTACGATACGATATCGAACTCTAAAATACGGTTTGGTAATAAATCGGCATATTGCGGCAGTATTTTAGTCGTTTAATAAGTCCTCTTTTTGCTAGGATATATTGCGAACTTAAAGTAAGTAGTACTTAATATTCGTCCATTGCGGTTAGATATTTGGGGTGAATATGTTAATGTTACATTCTCGGTTGTGTTTTTCTGGATTCTGTAGAGATACATTTTGTGTTACACTCCTTAGGAGGACGTACGACGACTGTATTTGGAATTAAGAAACATTTGTAATAATAAGTAGGTTGTATGAAATTGGTTTCTCTAAACTTTTGCTTTGCCAAATCTAGTCACAAACCGGAAAACCAAAAAAGCCAGAAAAAAACAAAATATATTTTTCTCGGCTTTCTAGTTTGAGATCGCGGATATTTCGAGTTTTCCAGATTGTTGAACTCTGAGCACCCATAAGTCATTGTAGGTGGTCATTAGTAAGTTCCATTAATTCCCGCTGCCAGAATATAATATCGTTTTAAAAATTAAAAGTCGATGTTTCCGAAAAGTGGAAAATAGTTGCCGACTTTTTAACAAGCCGTAGTTACTCTTTCAAACTCGACGAATATATTTTTTCGACACGTCAAAGGTATTTTTTGACGGTTTTTTAATAGACAATTAAACTTTCCAGCGATCTGCTTTTGCAGCGTTTATAACTTTTAACTAGAAGAGTTTCGGGAGATAAGCGAGTTCTTCTCTTAGGGAATCGCACTAACGTACTCGAACATCATAGATAAAATATATGTAAAGGTGTTAAATATTGATAAAATCAAATTCATCATTCGAGATCGATACAATGCAAGTTGAAGAAAGACACCAGGGATCACACTCATCGTCAAATTTCGCGATCTTCATCATCGTCCATCCATCTTTTACTTACATTGTTTTTAATGCCGTAGAGTACGACACATGACATGACGAAGTTCAGATAACAATGTAGATATAACCAAAGTCGACTAAGGCGTAGCTTCAGTACGCAAGCACGAGATGTAGCATGAGCTTATGCATATAGCTGTGTATGTAATCCGTCCCTTACCTTTATTATTTAAATCTGCGAAAGGGTGTATTTTTTTATGAAAGGCCTAGCAAATTATTCCACCCCTCCTGATGTGACGGTGGGGTCCAGACGCGAAGATAGCTGGTACAGCAGTTTTACCTGCCACACCAGCCATTCTCATTTTGCGGATCTGCAAATTACTTGGTAACTGTGACCTGATGTTATCGTGAGCGATGAGGAGTCCAGTAGCGAAGGTGCAGCAGATAATTATGCCGCTCAAGCTTCATTGTTTTCAGCCGCACGTCTGGTTTGAATTACACAGAAGTCATGAATAGGTAACTGCCTAGTTTACACGTGGAACGAGGATCCAACGTCTCATTACCAATTTTTCGCCAATCAAAATTTACTCTTACTCTTCTTTGCATACCAATAAATGGTATTATTTCAATAACGTTAGTAAAAAATGAAATTGACAAAAATATGTATATAAGTACCTATTTATATAAGCAAATTCTATATAAGGAAGAGGAGACGAGGATGACTTCCTTGCAAGATCATTATAGTGAGGAATTGTAATACTGTCAGTGTCAATATATTCTATAAGACACATGAGTTTTAATTTTAAAATGTGAAAATGTGAGATTTCTTTTTCTAACTGCTATAAATTATGAGTCCAGAGTACGGCGGGCGATGAAGTCGATCCCAAATTAAAGCACATGGTTGTACTTGTGTATGTACGCCGTCCCATCGGTTTTATTATTTAAATCTACAAAGAGTGTAGTAGCTATAGCGACGCAAGTCGAAATGAATTCTCAATTCTCAATGGAGAGAGTTGGTTTGCCAATGCCATCAATGTAATAATTGCACTTTTTGAATGTAACATTTGCATTCTTTCGCCCAAAATGTCACAAGGGCTTTTAAATTTAAGAGTTTTATAATTAAAAAGTTTTTTTCAAATGTATCGCATTTCTTTTCGTGATATGCATTGGAATTTCAGTCTAGCCTGAGCCCTATATTATTTTTACAGAACAATATATACACATTAACAACACAAACTTCTAATGGTTCCTGCATTAAGCTTATCTTTCACATCTTGTCTTTCAAGATTCTTATACTTAGCCTGCATGTACTAATTCAACAAAATATGTATGTGACCTTGTTTGTTATTTTTATTACAAAGGCCCAGATAATGTGATACTATACAAAGGGTATTGGCACGAAATCGCATGGACGCTTTGAATTGTTTCAAGTTAGTTTTCAGAACGACCCTGTATGGAGCAGAGCCTATTTTGGCAGTATATAAAGGGAACAGTCGTAATGTATAGAGGACTCACCCATAAAACATCGGAACGAGTTTCCGATTCTAAATTTTACTGTCGATAAAGTAGTCTAGACGATATTTGTGTGGTATTGGATATAACTTACGAAACAATAGCCTTTCTATTGTACCACGAAAGGAAGGCAAGAAAAGGGTACGACTACCCAAATATTGTAAGTTTCTAGACGCGCTAAAGAAATTTAATCGTAACGAAACTCAACACGTCGCCGTTTGAATTGCAAAAAGATATCGTAAATATAAATTGGAATTTATGAATATCGAAATAGGAGCTGATACCTACAGATTATAGGATGATGATAACATTTTACGTCTGCCCAGCCTACGCGTAGACTGTATACATTGCGACATTGAGTAGCGTAGCGATAGCGTTGAGCGGAGTGATAAGCGGCAAAATCGTTTAACAAAGTAAGTTGTACCAAATTTTCTACTGTATTTTAAACACATGTTAAGAGCTCGAGTTTTTATTTAGAATTAAATAATCTTCTATGTCATTCAATGCTCGTAAGTCGGAATGGGTGGTGAGACGTGATTATATAAACATACTTCTATTTATATTTGAAAATTTGAATCGAGTTTCAGTTAATGCTAGTTATAATTATGATGACTTTAAAATATAATATATATATTATTTCAGCTATATTTCCTATCGTATCCGATTTAAATGGACAACAGAAAAGGCGAGCAAACGACTTTTCTTTCGTATTAAACTGCTTTGTAGAATAGTAGTAGAATGTTTGTTTCAGAATTTCGCTTGTCGCCCCGCTGTCTAGTGCCGTTTAGTGAGCAACCTTACATAGCCTTGTCTTACAGAAGAATTTATGGACTATTGGGTGATTCATCTACTATGCTGGCTTGGCTGGTTGAATTACTTTGGTGATTGATAACGACTGCAATACAGTACTAATGTTTCAGGGCCTTAGGTTTTTTACTAACGACCTGTATACAATTTTATATTTAACACAAGTGGCCCACCCTCACTTAGTTTCGGTGTAGAGCTGTAGTGTAAACTATACTTATTGTTCTCAGGCTTGTATTGCAATGACACAATGAATTTATATATATAATTACTACAGATACGCGCCGCCAGCCCCGGGCAACCGCTATGCCCCTGCATGTTAAATCTGGAATATCTTCAAAAATACTCATTTAAATTACATGCTGTCAAGGGCCATATTGATCTATATTTCATGCACTTGTATAATATATTGAAGGTACTTCATTGGATAAGGATTTATGGTGTTTTGCTTAAAATCGCTTCGTTAATGAGACATTAATTCTCTTAAAAGGAAAGAATAAAAAATGGTTATTGTGGGTTATTTTTTTTATAGATGAGTCCGACAAATGACTCTACCCCATCTGATGTTAAATGTCGGTGAAGCCCAGACATGAAGATAGCTGGTACAGCAATTCGACCTGCCACACCAGCCATCTTCACCATCCTATCCCACCATCGTTTGCATAGCAATGAATATTCTTAAGAGGAATTTAGTCAATGATATGCAGCAGAAAGTGCCTGGGGGATAGGACGGAGCCCTAAGGAACACCGGCATTCACTGACATGAAACGCGAACTATTACCATCCGTAAGGACACGAATTCAACGTTCATGCAGGAAGTCAGCAACCCAGGAATAGAACTGGGCCGGCAGACCGTATGCCGGCATTGTCAAGGCTGATAGCCAACGAGAGAGATAGATAGAGATAGACAAATACCATCTTGGATTTTTGAATACCCTTTTAAGGTGTACAATTCTGTAGTGCATAGTTTTGGCCTATATCGTAGGCTTCGGGCAGCGTTTGCAATGTAAGCGCAAAAAAATGAGTTTATTAACGACATCATATTAGAAACCTCTATAATTATCAGTTTTTTCATGTATTATACCATTCCTTTTGAATCATTCTTTCTATTAAAAAACCTCATCAAAATTCATTGCAAAGTTTTAAAGATCATATCACACATCATATCACAAGCATACATAGGGCCGACAGACAGCGGAAAACGACTTTGTTTTATACTATATAATGATGGTGAAGGCTGTTATAATTATACCTATTATAAAAGTATAATAGTAGGTGGAGACCACTTTGTCTGCGTGGAAAAATTGATTTGTCATACAAAGTTTCACCCACTTTTAACAACCTAATAGACTGACTTAGGGGTTAAATACAATTATGTCTTTCCACGGGTCTCAAACTAACTTTTTACCAAATTTTTTCGTATAAATGGTTCAGCGGTTTAATCTTGAAGAGGTAACAGAGACCGGCCAAGTGCGTGTCGTGCCACGCGCAGTGTAGGTAGTAGTTGCCTGCAGTTACCACAAAATTTTAAGCAGTCCCCGTAGCATGCGCACCACAGTTTATATTGTATCACGGTTTTTATCGCGTCGAACTGCTTAGTAATTTGACATTTGAGCGTGATAAGAACGCATTATATATCATATCACGGTGCTCATGCTAGGGGGCCGGAGGAGTGTTCATTTTCTATATCGGAAATTAGAAAAACCAATTAATATCAATCTATTTATCTCAACTAAAATACCTAAATCTAAGTTAAACTGCGTCTCAAACTCAAAATCAATTCGTTATTATTATTTTTTTAAATACGAATGATAACCGCCGATTTTTTTGTTTCCTCCCAGGCGGGGAAGGGGGTGTGAAATCCTCATGGATACCCTACAGCCGTCTGCAAGGTTATGTCAGACTCTTACTTACTAAAAGCTTCAGATGCGGTATAACCGCCGATCATTTCAAGTACTTTACTTTTTATAAAACCGTAACGTTAGCGTGACTCAGAAGCCGTTGCCGTTGGAACTCGCGGTAGCGTTGTGGCACTTATTTATTGTGGGGTTTAAATAGTTTTTTTAGATTTTGTTACAATGCAAGGTTCTACGCTACAATAACTTCACTTATGTCACTATTAATGTTCTCTTCTTAGGAATTTTCAATAGGTAAGAAATTTCCTTTAACCGAAGTTGAACAATTTTTACTCTTAAACTAACAAATCCATCTTAAACGTAATAGTTTTTCTTAAAATTTCATGAAAAGGACTATTATCATTATTCTTCAAGGGTTTTCAAGCTAATACCTAGTCTAGCATTTAGAGGTGGAGGGAGGGGGGGGACACCCTACTCGAACAAAAATTAGCAATTTAACGTTCAATATTTCGCAAAAGGTTCCCTAAATCGAAAAATGCTAATGCTGATAGTCTCCAAGCAAAACCAGGGACGGACAGAGGGACATGACGAAACTATAAGGGCTCATTGTCAGGACTACGGAACCCTAAAACACACTGGGTAAATAAGAAAAATACCTAGACTTTTAAAAATATTATTCGCATTCCAGTTTCAGTCTAATGTAATCGCGCTAAGAGCTACAGCCACATCACAGGGATTCCGTTCCACTATTTGTATGTTAATTTTTTCTTGTAACGTTTTGCTTTGGCTTAGAAAAATGACGTCGTACCGCTGAAAACGTTCCATTAACGTTAGCAATGGCACGGCGCCCTTTGTTCTTTCATTTTGTTAATGCTTATCGCTGTCTAAGTAATGTTAGCTGTTTTCTGTTCACTGTTTTAATGAAAAACAATTTATCATGACTATTAAATTAAGCATTATTTTTTGCGTGCAAGTCACTGGAGGCAGAAAAGTTGATGTCCTCTTTATTTATTGTCTATTTAACGTAATTGGAAAATGTGTGTATGTGTGTAGTAGTTATGCTGCACAAGATTTACTTCGCTATATTGAAATACTAGCAGCCTCCCCCGACTTCGTCAGCGTTAACTTTAGTTGTTAAAGAATCCCACAGGAACCTAACATTTTCCCGAGAGCAAAAGTATCCCATGTCTCAGTCCAGTTTATAACCTATTATGGCGTGTCTGTCTCTCGCTCTAATTCTTAATTCTAAACTAGTTTTGTTATCTATTGAAAACCTATTTTTAGCTATCAACTTTTCAAAATTCTATGTTTATGGTACTTTCTCGGTATCAATTTACTCGCCGCTTAACGGCACTTCATTTTCTATATCTATTTATTATATATCGCGCGAATGGATCGCATCTTAACTTGTTGCAATTTTGACAAAGCATATGTTTTGTACCTATTTGTTCAGTTCAACTTGCGTCTCAATTCAAAAGCGCCCATTGAAAGAAGACAGTACGAGACGAACTGAACAGTTTCAAAAAAGAAATATGAACAATAAACGCAACGGTTATGAATGAATATTCAGTCTTCTCGAAAGTCAGATATGTGGCGAATAAGTTGGGCGTAGGAGGCGGCGGGCTATTGTGCAATATCGTAGACAAAGTCGCGGAACATGGCTTATGACGGCCATACAAATGGAAATTGTCGCTATCTAACTTCCATAGTTTCTCCTCTCATACGGCAGACCGGTTTCGGAAATGACGACGAAACGACCGCGTGCCGACCGAGCTGCCTCCTTTGAGCGGACCGTAATAGGGTTTGACTGGAAGTTTGTTTGAGTGCGAATTGTCGTATGCAATGCTCTTGGTATGATTGAATTCTAACTTATTTTGTTTTACTGTATATTATGTATGTAGATAATTTATGAAAGACTAAGAAAAAATGCTTTGTTATAAAAGGGAAGTGAATGTTTTATAGCCAATTTCCTCTAATTACACAGAAAGGAGGGAATTTAAAAGACGGAATTTAGAAATATTTGAAATTATATTTTTATGAAGTTTAAATAGAGCGCTCATTTTATTTTCTAGATATTATCATAGATTTTGTTAAATAGTAACAAAATTTATATTAAATTTGCGCTGTTCGCCCGTCTGTACTTTTATCATAAGGCGAATCTCGAACCTTATTATGAAGAGAGTTGAAATTTTCATTGGATATTTTTAACTTCGTTCTAACCGATTGTTCTACGACACTCACATTTTAATATTATACTATACTATATACTGTTTCATTTATGTATCAGTTTATATTTTTCTATCATAAGCAACTTATTCATGTAAAAATTGATTTGGATAAAAAACCTTCTATAAAAATAAATAATACTTACCTAATATTATGTCGATTTTTTCTCTTTTCAATCATCTCCAAATAGGATCACCTACACATATATTATATTAAAGAAAATGTCATACATATTATACAATCAAGTATTTTTCGGATTACTTTAGATATTTCATATATTATTACGTTTTCTGTTAGTTTAGGATCTGTTTTGTGCTGGCAAAGTCCTAGAACTTATTCCCCGAAAAAGTATTTTATTTTGTTTGTTCAGTATGCGAATGTTGACAACAAAGTCTAGCTAGCTTGTATCTACCTACCTCCCACGCAGAGATAAAAGCGAAAAAGAAAATCCTACGCTGACAGTACAAGAACAGAATAAATAAATTAATCCCATCCTATACTGGACTGACAACGAAAGGAAACATACAACGCACTAACTACTATCATTCTAGTGCAGACACTTGAAGCCTTTCAACGGACAGTGTACTGAAGAGGGGTAGGTTACAGCGGGTTACCCGCTTAAATTGGAGCGCCCGTCTTGGGAAGCAACCTCAACCTTAGAAAAGACCACAGTAAAATAACACTAGCTTTTGTAGGTATTGTGTTTTTGCTGATGAATAGGGTGCCAGGGCTCCGCGGGGTAGGGGATTGGGTCAAAATAAGCAGGGCGCGAGTCATATTTTTGTATCTGTATATAAAGGCTATGGTAGACGGGACGGCGAGGAGAGGTGAATGCGATGCGACGTCGGAGCGACACTGCTCAGTATTTTGTTTATGCGTCAGCGTAACCTAACCTACCAAACTAAAAAATCAACCATCGTGGTGGTGGGATGCCTGGACTATTGGAAAAGTAGAAATCTATCTTTTCAAAATACAGAAACTGAATATTTATAAGAAATAAATTTATAAACAAAAACTATGAAGGAAGCTTGAAATCGAGCTGAAATCTTTATTTATACAGCAAGTTCTTTCTTAGTGATCATTGGATCACCGGAGCTACAGAGACTGGCCAAAATATTGTGCATTTGCCATTGAGCGTCGCCAGTTTAAAATCGCTCTCACACTCGCCACAATAGATATTTATTACCAAATACTTCCAATTATCATATGAATTCATTTGAGATTGTGCTGTGAGAAATCCGCAGCAAAAGCAATTTGGTTGCCACGGTTTGCCAGCTAAACTCGCCGTTAAGAAATATTTTAACCACGAGAATTGAAGTCTACAAAATGCCATTGCGGAAGATATTGAAATGGATCTGGGTTCGGCACATGGTAGGCTTCTTGTAAATTGGACCAATATCTCCGGCTCTCCGTCCGGGCAACACTATGGAGACAGTTCACTTATTCGTGTTCTATCACTAATTATTCGCTATTAGTAGAATTTCAAGTAAAGTGACTAAATTTTGTGATTAATTTACTAGGAAAACTTCCGATTCCGATCCGGAAGGTGTTTATAAGAAGAAACGGACTGCCAAATGGGTAAACAATATATAAATTATACTATATTTATTTACCCTCAGCAGGAAGCGTTTTAAAGTACCCTCAACATTGAAGGTTTTAGGGTTGTCAGAATCAATTTGACGTCCAACTTTATCCAAACGCCAGAATTTGAGTTGCCAGCTTATGAAGATCTCCTCAGTATTGGGAAAAAGCAAATGATTGAGTTGACTGTTTAACTGTTGAGTGTGGTCTTAGCTGTCGCCTACCAAATCAATACTAATTCGTGACGTAAATAATCATCGCACTTAACTAACTGCTCCGTTCGGCAGCTGCGAAGTCTACAACTAATCAATCTGCTTTGTAACTACAGGCGTTGGGTTCTATTACACTGCGGGTTTTCGACTCATACATTAACCGTAGTAAAAGATGCCTAATCTAGCACGATCACCACCACTTAACAAATCACATAGCATGTCTGATTCTGACGTCGCAAAATCGAGCAATCCCTTACTTGATGAATCTAAAATTATGCAGAGAGATAGTAAGCGGCGGCGATTATCAGATACGGTTACGGAAATTGAACATGATAATATTCGAACAATCATTCGAGAGGAGCTTCGTGATATGTTATGTTCTCTCCAAACTCAGCAAAATACACGATTGGATGCCTTTGAGCAGCATTTTTCAGAAATAAAGGGCCAAGAGGGCGATATAAAGAAAATAAATGCATTACTCTTAGAAATCAAAAATACCAACATAAGCATTGAAGGTACAATGTCCTTCCTTGCGTCACAAAATGATGACCTGAAAAATAAAATAGAACACCTGGAAATGCAAAACAAAAAGAATATTGAACATATAACAATTCTGGAGGAAAAACTTGAAGATATTCAGCGGGAGAAACGCAAGGCTAACATAGAAATAAAGAATGTACCCAAAATGACAGAAGAAACCAGAGAAACCTTGGTAGAAATGGTGACAAATCTATCAAAGACTTTAGGATGCAAGCTCGATGAAGGACATATCACAGACATCTACAGGTTAAAAGCTAAAAGAGGAACAAATGGAAACTCGCCAATTATAGTCGAAACATCATCGTCAATGTTAAAAACGGAACTTTTGACACTATGTAAGGCATTTAATCGTAAAACTAAACCAAAGCTATGTGCAAAACACCTTGGTCTTAAAAAAAGCGAAGATACACCTATATTCGTTTCGGAACACCTGACCATCAAGGGCACTCGATTATTCTTTTTAGCACGGGAACTCGCCAAAACTAACACCTTCAAATATTGCTGGACTGCGTATGGACGGGTGTACCTGCGAGAGCACGACACGTCCCCCATAATTACTGTGAAAAGTGAATCCCAAATAAACGGCCTGATGCAGAAGAAGAAAATATGACTAGATATTATGCTTTCTGTGGAATGCATCAAACAATCCATTGTACCTATTATGTTTAAAAATATTATTTTAAATTTTGTAATAACCTCCAATATGTTGATATTATGTATAGTCGACACACTTAAAGATAATGACCACACACCAAACACAATCTCACACATAATACACTATCACACATATCTTATAAATATACACTTACCTTATCAAGCAAAATGCAAAACTAAGTGTTTTATAGTTTGCATAATTGGTTTTCAGACTCAAAAAAGTACAGAACTGTCTTTCAGCTCTTTTCTTGTTAGTGTTAATGGATAGCTCTCTCGTTAATTTGGAAGTAATAGACGAAATCCAAGTTGCGAAATCAAGAATAGATTCTATAAATAACTTCTCTAAAATATATAAATATAATGAAAACAAAGACTTTACCATAATCGCACAAAATATCCGTAGTATATATAAGAATTTTGATGGGTTAAGCGTCTCTCTATATAAGTTAAACTTCGAAGTTGATTTACTTGTTCTAACTGAATGTAGACTTGACGTTAATAAACAAACACCCCAATTAGAACAATATACGTCGTTCTCGACTACCAAGCATATAAACCGATGTGACGGAGTTACTGTTTATTTAAAAAGGAAATACAAAAGTAGCATCGAGGAAGTTGAATTAAAAGACGCATCATGTGTGCAAATCACATTAGCCACATGCACAATTTTGTGTATTTATCGATCTCCTTCTAATAATAATGGCGAAAGATTTATAAATGCCTTAAACTCACATTTGGAATGTATTAAAATGCACCGGAACATCATTATTACTGGTGATATAAATATAAATATTAATATCACAGAAAAACATACCGAAAATACATACGAACGCAAGAATAGGCTAACATATCTTGATATGCTTGCTTCACACGGACTCTTACCAGGTCATGACTTACCAACACGGGAGCACAGTTGCTTAGACCACTTTATGTTGAAATTGGAAAGCAATATACACACTGCATCTATTACTGTTTTTGATAGCACAGTAACTGATCATCGTATGATATTCTTAAATTTAACTAACAAAAGTAAGCTTAACGTAAAGGAATCAAAGTATAAGATAGTTACAAATTATGATAAAGCTATTCGGAGTCTAAAGGAAAGCAACTTAACTAGTCTGCTTCTTTGTGACAACCCTACAGAATTAACTAACATCCTAATTGCTAAATTACAACAATGTTTGATAACTAACTCAACAAAAAAATGCATTTCATCTAAGAATCGTATAATCAAACCTTGGATTACACCAGGTATTCTAAAATGCATCCGTAACCGGAATAATATGCAGCGAAAGTTACGAACTGACCCATATAACGATATTTTAAAAATAACTTACAGAAGGTATCGTAACTTTTGTAATAGCCTAATCAGAAAATTAAAAATAATCTATGAACGGGAACTTTTAGCTAACAACAAAAACAATCCAAGAACTCTGTGGCAAACAATAAACAACATAACAAACCGTAAAGCGTCAAACACAAAAAGCACGGCTTTGTTAGACATTCGAGATACCCCACAGCAGGCTGTTGACCATGCAAACACTTACTTTTCAAGTATAGGTAAAAATCTGGCTCAGAATATTTTATCAAATACCGTTTACCCACAACCCAGGATGAATAAAGAATCTATTAGCTCGCCAGTCCCGTCTTTTGCTCTTTTCGAAACTGATTCGGAAGAAGTTTACAAAACCATTATGGGACTTAATTCTGATAGTGCTCCAGGTTGGGACAATATTTCTACAAGGTTCTTAAAACTAGCTAATGAACAAGTAGTCCCCATAATAACACACCTCGCTAACCTTTGTTTTCAGCAAGGTATATTTCCCGCTGCCTTAAAGAAAGCAGTAATTACGCCTGTATATAAGAGTGGGGACGGAAAGAACATATCAAACTATCGCCCTATTTCAGTTTTAACTGCGATATCTAAAGTACTGGAAAAAATAATAAACAAAAGACTTCAAAATTATTTGGACAAAATTGATTTTTTTTTCTAAATCGCAATACGGATTTAGGCAATCCCTTTCAACCGAAGACGCAGTGACAGCGTTAACAACTCGTATTGTAGAGAACGTTGACCAAGGGAAAAAGTGTATAACAGTGTTCTTGGATTTAAAAAAAGCGTTCGATACGGTCTCCGTGCCCATTCTTGTAAAGAGGTTGGAGGGCATTGGTGTGAGAGGAGTTGCTTTAGCATTACTGATAGACTACTTAAATAAACGGATACAGCACGTAAAAATAGACCATTATACAAGTACTGACTGTGACGTGACGTATGGAGTTCCACAAGGGAGTGTTTTGGGACCAACTTTATTTTTGATCTATATTAACAATCTTTGTGACATAGTGATTAATGCAGGACAAGTTTTTTCATATGCAGATGACACTGCCATTGTTTTTACAGGCGATACGTGGGAATCTGTACGTCACGCTACGGAGAAGGGTCTGGCGAAAATAGGCCTCTGGTTAAAATATAACCTTCTAACCCTTAACTTAGAAAAAACTAATTATATTGCATTCACTAATTATACTTCTTCTCAACCTAACGCTAGCTATCAAATTCGAATTCATGAGTGTTATAATCGAGAAATATCCTGTTCTTGTAGGGCTATCAACAAAGTGACTGCAACCAAATATTTAGGAGTTGTGGTTGATCAGCGGCTTTCATGGCACGCCCATTTAGAGTTAATGATGGGCAGAACGAGAAAGCTCATGGGGGTATTTAGAAAATTGAGACACATCGCCGATAAAAACCTATTAAAACTGCTGTACAACTCACTAGCTCAGTCTGTTTTGGTTTATTGTATTACGGTCTGGGGTGGTGCTGGTAAAATGAAGTTCCTGGATCTCGAAATAGCACAAAGATCACTCTTAAAAGTAATTTACTTTAAGTCCCGTAGATATCCTACAGAAAGCTTATACAAAATGAGCGACGTGCTTTCGGTTCGACAGCTTTACATTTTAAATATTATTTTAAAAATGCACAAGAGTTTGGAGTATGATCCTTCTAAAACATCAAGAAGACGCAAACATAATGTAGCTCTGACTACTGCGGTTAGAACAATGTATGCAAGGAGGCAGTATACGGTTCGATCAGGACATCTCTATAATAAAATCAACAGAATTCTAAGTATATACTCAATGAACAAATTCAATTGCAAAATAACTGTAACATCTCTACTAAAAACTTGGAATTATGATAAAACTGAGACATTCCTGGAGGGCTAGGTGTTTGGATATTATATGTTTAAATAAACATCATTATCTTTTGCATTTTGGTGTTATATAGGTATCTCAGTAGAACCACTTTCAACAATACACTCTTTGTTCAGACACAAATACACGCGCACACACACGTACACGTACACTCACACACTCATACACCCACATACAAGCATGCATAAGCACAGACAAACAAATCGACTAAAAGAAATATTGTAAAAAAAAAAAAATTTTTTTTTGCTATTTTTTAGATTTTATATCATTCTTATTAAAATATTAAGGTGATCAATAATTCAATGTACTATGTCTTTTAGCACGGAGAGCGGGAATTTCTAATACAAGTATATATTTACTTAAAAGAAATTCCCAATCGCAATACTGTATCGGAAATTATTGTATCAAATAAAGAATTTGTATTTGTATTTGTATTAATATCACTCAGCATTGCCGTGCCGTCGGGGACAACCTCGAAACGCGTCCAAGGATGATTTGAGTGCCTTTGATGCTGAACGTTACATCAACGTCGTCCGAGGAGCACAAGAAATATGCCTAGAAAGCCGATGGTATCGTAAAACAACCAGTAGGTACGCAGAAAATATTAATTGTAAATGATTTAACAAACAGAGGTTTCAGGCACAATAGGCAAGGGAGCGCTCTTTTTATTAATTAGCTAAGAAAACAGCTGGTAAACGATAAATATGTATCTGAATAATTTGGACAGTTGCTTGGGGGAGTGAAAATTATTTCCACTATAGGCTGCCTATTCAGCCTAAATTAATTAGAGTGGAAAAAAAATATAATGTTTATAATAAAATTATAATAGATATGTCGCGGTAAGATAGATAAATCCGTAATATAGTTATATTATATTCCTAGGGATATAACTATATTACCGGATGTTTGACATGATTTATAGAAGGGGACAAAGGTGTTAACCAAAAAAAGTTCAAAATTTTAATATATTAATAATAAAATCAATGTAGCTATAATAGCTAAAAGTTTTAAAGAAAACTTAAGTATTAATACTTTTGAAAATACTATAAATTCAAAGATTCTACAGAAGAAAAGGGTGTTTTTATTATACTTATTAAAATATAAAAAAATATTAACATCACACTTTTGCTTAATTGAATTCAAATTCTATTGATACAGAAACTTTAAAAGGCCTTATGTGAAAAATAAAAGAATAATCATCAATTTTATGAAATAGCTTTAATTCATATTTTTTTACAAAATAAATATAATATTAATAATAGTTTTTTTAAATTCGGAACAGTTATTTTTATTAATTTGACATTGTAATTAATTTTTTGTCAATTTAATATTAGAATGACTTGCCTGCGTGTTATGTCATCATCATCAGCCTATTAATGGATGGAATAGGGAGATTAGGTTATGTTGTTATAGTTAAATAAATAAAACTTTTCAATACCATTGTAATCTTTCTCAATATATTCAAGCTGTTTTTTTTATCAGCAATTTTTTTCTCTTGAGATATCTCGATTCTCGATAGCGATTCTCTATTGTGGTTTACCTACAATGTGAAGAGATGGCGCTGCCTTGCAGCGTAAGAAAGGTTAGAGAAATTTCGACACGGCCATATGGACCGCGGTAGCATATTGGTCAGCAGATTCTGTAAACATTATAACATTACGAGAGTACTGTAACAGTTTGGTTTGGACAGAACTCTTTGTGAGAGGTGCTTTTCAAGAAAGTTTTAACGACATAGCGTCTTGACTGACTGACATATGATGTAATAACAGGAGACCATAGTATCTTTTGGAGGTAATGTAGGAACCTATGGTCGGTCGGTTAAACTATCTAGGGTCCACGAGATAGAGGTTAAAAAAAAGGCTGGCAAAGTTAAGATAGCCAAAGCAGCATACTTTTTTGAGACATCAGTTTAATTAGATAACGTTTACATCAGATGCCTAAGCACGAACTTTGACGGATCCGTAATCGTATCATCATCGTCAAATATATGTATAGAAGGAGCCAGTTTGTTCTTACGTCCGAGAGGGCGCTGCTTAGTTTTCATACAAACTTTGACGATGCGATACGATTAGAGAGCTGCCTTAGTTATGCACGGGCCTCAGATGGGGTAGTATGCTGTTCCTTGCCTAAAATAATATTACTTAGCAGCTATTAACATCAAAATGTATTCTCTTTTGTTTTTTTTTGCAAAATGATAAAGGACCAGAAAAAGGTTCCGCAAAGGAAGATAGATTCAGTCTAATTTACATCGAGAACAGTTTGGATGCTTGATCGTAACTGAACAGTCCCTAGAGGGGCCAATTTGCATGGCATACCAATTACTTTTTACAAGTTCACTAATTTCGTCCCTTAAGATAATAAATTACGACATCGTCGCCTATGTAGCTTTTTTAAATTGACAAAATAAGAGTGGAAAAGAGAAAAGAGTGGTAATTTTGGAAAGGTTTATTAAAACTAGTTTTTTCTTCAACTCACATTACTTGAGCAAATGTAGTAGCAATGTCATATTGACAATATGAGTTTCGCTTTAACATTAAAGGCAAAGAAATACTGTATACGGCGATAGCGCTTAGAGACGTTAATTAATTTTCAAGGTTCATAAGAAGCCTTTCACTTTCTTTCCGATAATCATTAATAAGATAACATGCAACTTTGACAATTATCAAATTTAATTGCACCACTCATTTTGCGGCCGTTAGCGAGAAAATTTTCGTAATGTACCGATAGCATCACACAGATTTCTTAAACTGACTTTTTGCAATTTTATCTTAGTTGACATTCCGCACTCAATAGTATATAACTTGTGGTATTGCTGACTGTACTTTTGGTCTATGTAGTATTATCTCATGAGTAGTCTTATTAATTTATTGCAGATGCTTATAAGCAGCGGTGATTCTATTTGTTAACTGCCTGCTTTGTTAATTTTGAAAGCAACTATATAACTGCACATTAATATAAACGTCTTTAAGTATCCTATTGTTAGCATCTTCTTAGCGCTCAGAAGTAATAATTTGAAATGAGATTTTAATGTCTCACGAAGGAATGAAAGTTGTCACATAATTATTTCATTTCATATGCAAATGTATTAAGAAAACAGCTGGACGGACTCTAATATAAAACACAGAACGCTTTGCTCGTTAGTCCTGACTAATCTAGGGTTTCGTAAGGGGAGTACCTATATTTTCTAGATTAAGTACCTCTTTATAAAGCTGCTTAATATTCTTCTTTTAAAAATCTAATTTAGTTAAAACCACAAGTACTTAAAATGATATTTATAAAAGCTACTGTTGATGTAACTAAAACCAAAACACAACTACAGACATACGTACTGTTACTAACTTCTTCTCACCCTAAAAGTATTTTAACTTGCCAATTTGGTAGACCATACAAATATTCCATTAGTTTTTATTTTAAAAATCTTTAGAAAGTAATAGCAACCATCATGTACTAACCATTAAGTAGATATACCACTTATCCGATGTAATTTTAAAACATCAAAAAGCACTATTTAACTGTATACAGAGAAACCGACTTATTAAAGTAATTCCTATTTATATTAGTTTATTTCCATCGTCTTATTAGTTATTTATTCACACGGGGCGCTAACGTCCAACTTTCATGCAAGTTTTGCGGAGCTAATGGCTCCTAGCATACGAAGTTATTGTTCGAGGAGGAAATAATTTCCCTTCACGCTCTGTTTGTTCACTTTCGAGATTGTTTTTAACGTCCATTGAAATAATATATAGATTTCTTACGTGTACATGAATGATAACATACGACACTTGTCTGAAGTTCCAGTTCTGTAGTCCAAAGTTTTCAAAATTTCAAAATCAAAATTCCATAGAAATTGCTAAGTCGAATAGATCCTTGTTTTCATCCATTCCATGACATGGTGACAGATATAATTTGATAACGACACTGCTTGTATTAGGTATAGTTAAGTTTTTTTTATGAATCTTATAGGAACCTAATATTTTTTCGGGATAAAAAATATCCTACATCTTAATCCCGGTTTCATCCAAATTCGTTCAGTAGTTTTAGCGTTTAAGTAACAAACATACAATTTTTCACATTTATAATATTAGTAGGAAGCCTTTTCCGTCTTTCATCATCAGCCTTTTAATGTTCCCACTGCTGGAGCACAGACCTTCCCTATGGGTGGAATAGGGAGATTGGGCCATGACCCACCACGCAGGCCCAGTGCAGATTGCCGGGTGACGGACTGCAGATGCAGCCGGGACCAACGGCTTAACGTGCCTTCTGAAGCACGGAGGAACTTGAGATAGAAGATTTTTGGTTACCCATCCAATGACCGACCACTGCGAAAGTTGCTTAACTTCAACGATCGCAGTCGAACGCGCTAACCACCTGCGCCATCGAGCTCCTCGATTTCAGTCTTTACCAGTAAGTATTATGTCAGTTTTGTATGTAAATTGAAAGAAATCCATCAAGATTTTTACTTTGCCAAGGACATAGCAATATTTATTGTGTCATAGCTCTACTCAGATGATACGAAGGGTGCCTAGTAAGGCACGGCAAGGGCGTCACAAGTATAATGCCTCATTTACGTGTACATGTTAGTAATAGATGCATAATGGGCAAAGTTCGACTTTTTATTGAACGTTTTATGAGGAACTTCTTCTCACCATCGCGTGTGTCTCGAACACATGGTACTGTGTGTTTTCATTATATTTAATGATTTTTTATATTACTATTTAAAATTTCGGTACTAGAAGTACAACCGTAAGATCCACATAAACTTTAACTTTTCAAATATCTACATGTTGTACAGTTTTGAACTATTGAAAGATTTTTAATACTATAATATATTTATACTAAACTTATATAAACACAATTGAAAAGTTTCTATTTTTAAATACGACAAT
Organism: Chilo suppressalis; assembly: GCA_902850365.2. NCBI lineage: Eukaryota > Metazoa > Arthropoda > Insecta > Lepidoptera > Crambidae > Chilo > Chilo suppressalis. The sequence continues at coordinate 17,849,985 of OU963903.1, read as the reverse complement.
CATATTTTCAAGAACAAAGAAATATTAAACACCGATCTACTTTGCTAAGAAAAGAATTACAGAGCCATTAATAAAACATATAGTTTCTGTGAATGATGCATATTGCTGTTTCGACTTTTTTGATGTGTGTACTTAACACACACCAAAAAAGTTCAAAATGGGTACCTAAATAATAAAGCTTTTCCTTACGTAATAATTTATAATGATAATGAAAATGTAAGTTACGATTCGATAAACTTTCCCACATAAATTTATATTGGCTTGTCGACTTCCTGTTACATACACACACAACAATGTCAGATTACTCGGATTGACAGGACGTGACAATCACACGCCCCCTCAACAAACTTCGCCATCAACTAATGTTCAAAAGCTCTTATTGAAAAACTTGGCAAGAGTTTCGTTTTCTAGGTCAGCGGAGATCGGCTAAGCGGCGTTTGCCCTAGTGACGAGCGGTTAGCGGGTCATGAATAATTTTAGTTTTTATTATAACATAAAATGTGGATGTGAGTTTCTTAAAATTATCTAATACTAGCTATGCCCCGCGGTGTTACCCGCGGTTATTAGGAAACTTTCCCGCAGTAAGAAAGAAATAAAGAAATTTTATTGACCTTGAAACACATATATAAAAACAGAACATAGAAGACAGGCCATCAAGGTCTCAGCTTAATACTTTAGCAACACCAGGGCTGCTGCAGCGCTGATAATTCTGGCAGGGCCTAAGGTTGACGAGACATTTTTAATTTAATAATAAAACAGAAGATTAGAATAGCAATTAACATAGCAATTAACATAACAAAAAAATAAAATAAAACAATAACAACATAGGCTGAAAGGTTATAGTATCTTAAGCCTGTTGTTGGTTGCTATTACTTTCTAAAAACAAGAGAAACAAATTAAATAAAAAAATAAAATAAAAATAATTTAAAGTAAACTAAAGAAGTTAAACGTTGCCTATGTTAACACATAGGCTACGTTTATCCAGGGTGTCAGCTAACTCCATACCAAATTTTATTAAAATCACTCCAGCCGTTTAGACGTGAAGAAGTAACAAACGTATACACTCATAAACTTTCGCCTTTATAATATTAGTGTGATTCATGATGAACGCGATGGCACAGTGGTTAGGCTCTTTCTATGTACTGTGGTTAGGGTTATCGTAATGTTTTTTATGTCAAAAGGGTGGCAAACAAGCGTATCGCTAAATGGTAAGCGGCCACCTTAGACTATAGACGCTTGCGATACCAAAAATATCACTCGCTCCGTTGCTTGCCCTGCCCAATCTCCAACCCCGTGAGACCCTGGAACCTTACTCACCGATAACATAGCACCACCAACTGATAGTGTTTGTAAGGTGGAGTTTACTTCCGCAGACGGGCGCTCCAATTCCAGCGAAAAATCCGCTATGCCCACCTCTATAACGACTGAGCATACTAGGAAATTCGGAACGTGAAGCCTTTGGTTCCAACTGCATTCCGACCCCCATATGCACTGGACTGTGTGATGGGTCATGATTCATTGTCTATTCTGGCAATAGGCTAATAATAACAATGTTGACGACGTTGGCGACTTTATTTTCTCAATATAATTGATGAAGTACGACCTTCTTGGCAATCCATGGATTCACCGTGCGGGTGCCGGGTCCATCGTGTGGCACGAACGGAAACTCTGAGCAGTTCCCAGGATTTGCGACCCAGGTGTAGGTTTAAGGAGACCCCCTTTGAGATGCGCATTTATACGGGATTATTTACGTAATAGTGATTGTTAGGCAGATCCGCTTGCCCTTATGTAATAATGTGTATCGGAAATAAACTTCCTTCTGTGATTTAGATCAACCGTTGTTGACTCTGTTCTATGTCATTTAAAACTAGGCGTTTGTTTTGAACAAATGTGCTGAGTAGTTAGGCGCAATCAGGATTGTTTTATTGTTGTGTTTAACTTCTTTATTTTTACTCGAATCACTTAAACATTTGGCTAAATGATTTTCTGGATACTGACTGCTAGAATAAGTCTATTATCTGTTAAAGTTTGTATGTTTGTTGTATGTTGTACGTAGTCGAAGTCGGGGCGGTTGCTATCCTGCTAATCCTACTAATAATAAATGTGAAAGTTTTTTATGTTTGTAACTCAATCTCGCAAAAACGGTTGAACGGAATTAGATGAAATTTGGCCTAAATATAGTTTATTACTTGGATTGAGGCAAAGGATACTTTTTATCCCAAAAAATATTTGATTCCTGAGTTAAACGCGGATGACCCTGCCACTAGTGACGAATACTAAAAACTTAACATCAAAACAAATTTTTGAAGTATATTTCGTAAAGTGACCAATGCTTTTGGACGCCTCAGATACTAAAATTATTGCTCGCACGTTGCCAACCCGGTGCCCATTCTCATTTATCCCTGGGAGCTCGGATAACCTTGTTCAATGTAGAAAATCAATAATATAGGATAATATTATTTGAGTGGAATGTAAGGTATAGACCGAATCGAGTGGACAATTTTCAGGGCCCTGAATACAGCAATTAGCAATTTACTAGTATTCTTTTTTGACTCAACTGGATCAAAGACACAATAATGAAATTTGTGTGACTGACGTTAAGTCACCAACTTTTCCGCTGTGTCTTTTGCAATTATTTTAATAGGATGTGATTAGAAAGTTAAACTAAAGTTTGTCTACTCTTGACTAAGAAAGTAACTTGAAGATAGGCCGTTTAGCGTAAATAAAGAAGGAAAACTTGTGGGGCAGTTATAATTGCTTTCGACCTTATGTCAGAGGGGTTCAGAGACATCATTGTCTGACCCAGATTGAATTTTGATAGGCCTTTTATCTCACATCTTTCGTACAATTTGAAAGAGAAGATTACAATATTTCAACGGTTGGAACGTTAATGCCTTAATTATTTTCTTTCGTTTTACAAGTAGCGTTTGCTTTTAAAGCTTGCGATAAAAACAGTAACGACCTTTATTAATTTGCGCATCTTTACAACATAATATTGCCACATTGAAAACTTTTTGGGAAAGTCCAAAAAATAAATACAGAATATATTAAGTGCTTATTTTCCACAGTGAAAAGGGAGAATAGTTGTTAGTTGTAGTAGAGATGATTGTTATTGTTAATAATCACTTCGGGATGTTTTTAAATTGTCATTTTCTTTCATTCAATATTTTAATTATTAGTATTAATTTAATGAATAGAAGAGAATCTTGTTATTCTAGTCTTTGAAACACTAAAGAAAATTGCTTTTAACTTTTAAACAATGAGAATAATATGAAACTACGTCCAATAAGGAAAATGTCACGCTCGCATTGTATATGTTTGAACGAATTTATACGACCGCTTAACTTAAGATATGTGTATACAAATTTAATGGAATAAAACCGAATATAGGAGCTGAGTGTTGTTAATAAAATTATTTATGTTTTCCACATTACGGGTACATATATTAGGAAGATAAAAGTTTGCAAACGGGATGTTTTCGTAGGAATTTTTCGTCAAGTTAACGTGGGTACGCTTCAACACAAAAGCAGAGGTTTTTAAAGTGTACTGAAACACAGTGTGACGCCTCTGCCTGAATAAGTATTGTCACAAGTAAACAGTAAAAATTTATATATGTATAAAGTTCGCAAATTGCTATTTATTTTGATTTATCATGATGAATTTTAGCGAAAATCCTAGGGAATTTGCGAAAATACGGGTAATTAGACAATAACGATGACATTGCTCAATCTGATTGTTAACGATTTTTTTTCTGGTGCTTCGCGGCCTCTGCCGCGTCGCCTCGCTACGCTCGCGCGGTTCGCACTTCATGATCACAACACTAACCTAACCTAACCTAGTATGCACCCAAGTATCCCAAACACAGGAACATTTTTGTAAGCAAACGATTCTTTTCGCAATCTCACTGCGGCGTTTTCCCAAAAATCCTATCTTTTTTCAGTAAGGTTGAGAAATCCCTTATTTCAACCCTAGGATTTCTGCAAAACTTCAGTTTATTAAAAAATCCTACGATATATGTAAAAGAAAAGTAATTGATGATACTTTTATTTATGGATCCGGAACAAAAACAAACATGCGAAAAATCTATTATTTAAACAGCTAACAAAAAAATTTGTTCACTATCTGGAATTAGGGTACAAAAGAATATTTTTTTGGTAATCCTGACTCCCCCGCCCTGGTTCCCGTGGGTAGATCGCAATCCTAAATCAGATCATACTTACTACATGATCAAGTATCTAGGTTTGGATCAGAAGAGAAAAAAAAAACTCCGTGTAGACACACAGACAGTCACGAACCGCGTTATAGATTCCAAAGATAGTAAACTATCAAACACAAAAACGGGCACCTTCGATTTTTTTCTCTACTTCAATGAATGAGGTTTTATTAATTTCACGATGTATTGGCATGTTATTTGAAGCAGCCTGGCATGATTTTATACGTTCCATATTTATATTTTACGGATAACTCCACGAAATACCGACAGACACGAACCACGTTATAGATTCCAAAGGTGTATGATAGTAAACTATCAAACACAATATAAATCCGCAATAAGAGGATTAATTTATTTGTAAGATAAATTTCACTGTGTCAAGCGCGTGGTGCCATAATTTCGGTGACCTAGTTTTGGCCCACATTATAACTGCCGAGGTGAGCGCCTGTCAAAACTGGGTTATATAGGGCTGAAATGTTATCCTTGAAAAATCGTGAAACACTATTCTTACTTGAGAAGAGTTCGGGCATAGAATAAGTCATCTCAACACAGACTAGGGATGATGACGGGGCAAAGTAAATGAAATTTTATTCAACATTAGCAAAAAAACATAAAAAAATATTTTCTTTTGTCAGTCAACAAAAAAAAATATAATGACAAAGTGCGTCAAAGTTTGGGAGTGGGGGCTCGTGAAGTCACTTTTAAGTAAAAACAGTGCCAAGACGTGACGTCATGCGACTTTTCAAATCAACTTACACCTTTAGTGTTTTGATTATGTGAAAAGAGAAAAATATTTGTCCAATACTTTTTGATAATATATCTGATAGACGAGGAAAAGAAGTTAATCATCATCTCTACTACCGTGTAACAATAGTTAATTTCGCGGTGTTAAGAAATTAAGGGATTCACCGCTTGAATTGGAGCGCTCTTTTAACAAAATTACCTTACAGAAAGTGTGTGTACTTAGTGTGAGTGAAATAATAGCTAATTTTGGCATTGATGTATTTGTGTGGTGATTAACGTTTCCAGGGCTCTACGAATGAAGTCAGGGTAGGCAAAGCGCGAGATACTCTAGTGTTGCAAGTATCTACCGCAAATGGCAGACCGTACACAAATTTGCCAATATATTTGCATGACAAAATTCAAACGTGGGTGCCGTGGAACATGCGGTTGCAGCGAAGTTAAAACTTACCACGTATGAGTAAAAACTACCATGTAATGAAGAAAGCTACCATAGAAAACGACTAATCAAAACTATCATGGATAGGAAAAACTCACCATGGGCGAAAAAACTACCGTAACGAACTAACATAGTGGCAGAAAAGTAACATAGATGGAAGGAGAAACTACTTTAACAAAAAGCTCGCCAAGACCGAAATTAACCACCAAAATGGCGTATTAATTAATACCGCAATCTGGCGATTCCGCCGTGCCGAAAAAGTCCTACACTTTTTTCGCTTAGCCCTCACCCGCTGTACCGTCCGAAAAGGAACTTCGTTCCGTTTCGAACAGCGTAGGTATCCCCTTAGTAGTCTGTGAGCCTATGCAAGCGAATTTTGTTAAACTCTATTTCAACATTCATGACGCGTATTTTGTAATTTTATTTATTTATTTATTTTAAACTTTATTGACCAAAATACAATAGAATGGTACAAAAGGCGGACTTAATGCTAATAGCATTCTCTCCCAATCAACCTTTGGGAAAAAAAAGAAAAACGCGGTATAAATAAAATATACACATAAAATACATACAATTTTACCATATACCATACCATAAACCATTTTGGAGAAATCGGATGGTTATAAACATTATTCAAACGCATTTTTATACTAAACACGGGCATAGAACAGATTACATTATTTTCAATCTTAATTTTATACTGACAATGGTGTCGATGCTGGCACGATTCTCTAAATCTAAACTTTAATTTGACAACAGTGTATCCTTGTCATTCTCTATACAGAATGAAAAGGAGGGACTAATGTTAAATTTAGTTTTAAGTTTAGAGAATCACGCCGTAATCGACACCAGTATAGAAAAACAATACATTTAGTGCGTTCCTTACTGTTTAAGTCTGTTGGTGTTACAATTGCAAGAGACGGTCATATAGTACTTCAAAACAAGCGTTGATTACAAAGGATCATAAAAGAGCGCGACAGATGACCCATTTTAGTTAAGGTAATAAATCTGAGATGGGGTGCATACTGCAACCGGCCACACTGCGGCTAGCGGCTGTTGCGGTCGACCGTAGTGCTGCCCGCGATCGTGCATGCTATTGCAAGCACGGCGACGTGCATCGACTGTGCAATGCATATAACTGAATTATTGCGGTAATTTGGATTCGATGTGTCTGGATGACCAGCAACAAAGTTAATTAATTTTTCATCATCATCTTCCTAACACGTCTACATTTTCGTTTCATACGTGTCAACTCTCTGCGGTTCGCGTCACCACTGGCGCTGCGCAGTCTGCGATGCGGTTGCTACGCGTCGCGACCTCAGTCTACGCGCCGCAGCTGCAGGATGCTGTGTAGCTACATTCGGAATCAATCTCATAGAGATTCATAGAAACCAGTGGCGTCACTTGAAGTTTGCGATCAGCACAGCCCATCCTGGATTTGTACCTTTACTATAGAGATATAGGCATATATATTGCTACTTATTAACATTAATGAGCAATCAGAATGTGAAAGCGTTAAATGACACAAGTTTATCGCTGCATGCATCTTTCATGTTAGATTCTAGTATTTTTATCATCATTTCGCTTACTTTTGTAATTTAAACACAGAACACCGATCGCGTGTTTAGATTACATGAAGCGATTACTACTTCAACTAGAAATGACGGCTATGTATGGACTTCAATGCCATATAAATAGGTTGATTTGATTATATATCAATAGTTCTGATCTCTTCTCATTAGCTTTGAACTGTAACTTTGTATATAATAAACAAAAATGAACTCAGAAAAACTGACAGCCCTATATTATTGTCAGCGTGTTAACACGTCATTCAAAAATTAAGACCTCGCCCCAAAAGCTCCACAACGCGTTTTTTTATTCAAGTCATTTGTTTATCTTACAGAATAATTAAACAATTTAAAATATCCATTCTTTTCTCTGCATTTATGAATAGGAAAATACCCCGAATTCATTAAAAATATGAATGGAATTTATTATCCATTTGTACCAGATATTTTTTTGTTTTACATTTTTATAAATGGCAACACAGATAATATATTGTTGTTAATGTGTATCTATAAATTAAATAAAATAATCTACGGACATCTTAAAAAAATAAACCTGATTGGCAAAAGCTTGATTATATCAAAAGATCATCATAATGCATATAAAATTACTGAAATGGTTGGCTAAAAGGCTGTGTACCAAGACAATTAAATGTCACTGTCATATCCATAGTTCTTCTTCTTCTTTTATTGTCATGACGGAATATCCATAGTTATAATGTGACGAAATTAGTCACGTGATTTTTGATACAACCAATCACAATCAAGGAAATAAATTTAAACTAAGCTGTCATCGTCATCTGTCAGTCAATGACAAATTGTGTCTAGGTAATAACGTTAATTACATTCAGATTCCCTATTTCAAAATATTTTAAATCAGATTTTCACCAATTTCTATTCAATTTATTGAGATTTTATGAGTTAGTCTTTTAAGTATAATATTAGATATTTTTTGAGATAACTTGTACCAAGGTTCAAAATTGGGCAAAAGTCGAAGGTCAGAAAAAAAATGTATGTCGATTTGAATTAGATTTTTGGCCTTTGTCAAATAACCAACAATTAGAATATATATCTGTCGCATCTGTTTGTAGGATCTATCTCTCAAAACGTAAATTGATAAACACATGAGAATTTCACAGAGTGCATGTTACTATTACCGCTATTACAATAAATAAAATAAAATTAAACAATACAGAGATAAAATAGGAGAGAGAGAATAAAATTAAACAATAACTTATGAATAAGTAACTTTTAGACTTGTTTTGATCGATGAAGTTTTAAATATCTACTATGTTACGAAAGCTTTTGTTTGAGAGTCCGGATCGTGTTTAAACGGATTTTGTAACAATATTTTGTTATCCTTCGTGACTGATCATAATGTTTGAATAACATTTTCAAAGCCACTTCATATTAACTTGGCATTATCGAAAGTAAGTAATTAGAGAAAGTTTATTTGTTTCTTAGGTTTAAATAAAAAATCAGTATTCTGACGATGCAGACCTGAAAAGGTTACGAAACGTCAATAAATAAATAAAGTTTCGTGTATTAACCCGTTAAAACTAGTTTTATTTAGAGAATGTTTATTTGAATATTAATTGAATCTTCTAATTTTCTTATTCGACAGGGCTAACGTTCCAAGCAACTCGGGACGAGTTGTATTCATTTGGGATTTACCAAACAATTGGTAGATCAGTTTGTTTGGGAATGTTAGATTGAAACCGTACCCACCCTTTCATTGATTTATTTAAGAGTTGCTTTTAGGTTAGTGAATGTAAGGGAAAGATTAGTTGCCTCTAAATTGTACTCTACTTATCATCGTTCTTTTGCACTGTTCCCAATTAAATGAAGAGCGTATTAACTGTTGTCTTCTTTATATATTTCAGTTCACCCACCATTTTTAAAATATTTTGTACTATATCCATATTTTCTCTGACGTTCTGCTATATATTATAAGTACACCTATGTTCCTTCTTCTTGTTCATCAGTTTCTCTTCAGCACAAATATCAACACTTTTTGGCTATTAACCATTCTAAATGTGCGTTTGAAAAGGTTGCGTAACTACTATGATAACCCACTGAAAATGCTTATCAAAACGCTATTGAGATCTGTCTTTGGTCCTATTTATGGTTTCATTTTCATAATAAGCGCCTAATCACGATATTGTTTTCGATGAAATGTAGTATCATTCATTATATAACCTGCCGTGTACATGAATTAAGGCTAATAGGAATGCAAATGATGTTTACTTATATGTATCACGAATAAGTCTCTTATGTTCGTAAATGACAAGACTTTGTTATTTGGAAATTTAGTTTATATATGTAATTATACTAGGCCAATGATCTATTATCAAATAATTTTGAAGTTAAAATATTGACTTCATATTTCTATTATATTCGCTACTGAAAACTGCATATTTAGCTTCTGCTTGCGTGAGCAAATGTATCGTCCTCGGGAAATCTTTAACCAAGAAAGAAGTGTCTTAAGTGATGATTCAGACTATGCTCTTACTATATACCAACATTTTTTTACTCAGCATTTCGATGTTACAAACTCATATAAAAATTAGAATCACAAAAACTTTCATATCTATCTAGACAACATAGGGAATAAATAATTTAACACTTTTTATTTTAAAGATATAAAAATTTAATGCATAGTTTTCTAAATTGGATTTTTATAGAAGAGCAGTTTTTATATCTTGCTAATAAAAGAAAAGCAATTCAATAACTAGACCAATTCGTTAATGGTATCGAATTAATTTCAAGTCTTATTCGAGATCTTAAAATGTTGTCTCAGAAAATTGTGCCTACCAAAAGGCTGAGAAAGAATTAATTAATGTATCACCTAAGGAACCTATTCCAGAGGTATTCTGTCGAGGAGTAGAGATAAGGCAACGGGTAATTGCAATTAATTAACTCGGAAGCCTTTGTAGGTATATCCCAAAGTACTGTTCACTGAAGATACGCCATCTAGCGGTATAAGCCCGGAATATGTTGCACCAATGTGCTTTGTACAATCCGTTGTTTGGGATATTCCTATGACTATTTGATGAAATTGGAATATACATGAACTTCTAAATTTCTTCAAAATTTAAAAATAACTAAACATATTTTCGCTTAAGGAAACTGGTCAATTGAGATTATTTATTAGCCTACCACTATGTCGCTATAAACCTCATTCAGGGTAAATTATCTACCTACTTTTTCTAAAGGAGGCTTGGCACATTATACTAATACGTAGGGAGAAAATTTTCTGCTCTTTTATGCGTACAACTTCGGGGTATAATTGAAATTATGCGAACCCAAAAAGTATTGGTGAAAACAAAAAACCTACGAGCTCCATAAAACAGCGAACCTAATGCAAATGGTATGTCCAGGAGTTAGCTTAATGCGGCCCCGCCATAGCTTGATAAAGGTAGAGGATAAAATATACGCGTATATGAAATAAAACAACAACCTAACGAGTCAGAAGGCTTAAAGCGATGTACAGAATTGTCACATAGAATGTGCTTCGCTGGTAAGTGATGGACTGTGATAGCAATTCATTCTTTTGTTTTTTGTCAACAATCATGGTTTTAATAAAGACCTGCACAATTAATGTACAATGGAGACTGGGCAAATTTTGTGTGGGAGTTCGACCTAGAACTAATACCGATTTAAATTCTGGCTTTTCTGTAGGGTACCTTAACTAGACTCAAATGCAAAGAGGCGTCAAAATCTGACCCGACAGTTTCGAGAAAATTTACACTTTATATAATGTTTCACTATACATTTTTGCTAAGCACTTATTTCGGCTATTTTTGACTGTATTTGAGTTTAGTTTAATAGTCAGTGAAAGTAGATATGTACCTGTTAAGTACTGAATTATAAAGAAAATGAAGCAATTTTTTTTTGTAGTATGCCTTTCTGGGATATTGTGTGACTATATAGCAAAAAATACACCACAGTAGGCAAATACGACAGAAATTACCTAGGTAGGTAATTAGTAGGTAAACAAACAATTTAGTATATTATGTATATAATGGAGTGTAATTTTTCTCAAATCAACCTGGTCAGATTATGATGCCCCTTTTTATTGTTATTAGATAAACCCCACAATTCTCGGTATTGGTTCTTGGACTGCTTTCACCTAGTCTTCGGTGACATTTTTATTAATTCACTTTCTTGTGTTTTTCTGTTAGTCTGTCGTACCGGATGGAATAGTGTAACTGTCCTGCACTTTTGGACGGGTTATCCAGCTGTATCTTTAAATAGAGCTTATGATGAACCTTATGAATATGCAATCAAATATAATTTTAATGAATGCAATCCATCCAATCTTAAAAAAAACAATGAATTCCGTTACAGTACTTTTAAAGGTTCATAAAACGTGATACTTATATGACTTTAAATCAATGCAACAGAAAAATATATATTCTGACATCTAACCTATCTAATAAGCTGTAAACCTTACTTTGATTCCTAAAATTTAGGAATTTCGAAAGTTTTATATGAAATTGGGGCAACAACTTTATGTATCCGTGTAAACACTATGTAATTAAAGCTTTTGGAAAGCTTAGGTGAAAGATTTTTGTTTTCATAGGGTGAGTCTGATAAAAACTATGTATACGTATGGTAACTACATGGATACTAAAATAAAATTAAATACCTACTAACTACTTTTATAGAAAAGCATTTAATTCGGTGTTTCTAAAGTAACTAAAACGTACGTACGTACGTAGACTAAAAAGTCGCCCCTCTGATGACAACCTGGTTCGCTATAAAAGCCTCCGCAATCGCTGCAGTCGTATGTGTAGAGACGCTAAGAGACGATACTTCCATGATTCTCTGTCTAACCGTAATACAGCGGATACTTGGCGATTCCTTCGGTCAGTCGGTGTGGGCAAATCTTGCTCTTCTGTCCCTGCGGGCACCGACTTAAACGCTTTGAATAAGCATTTCTCTCTCCCTCCAGTTAATATTAGCAGCTGCGACAAGGCCGTTACTCTCAAGGAACTGTCTGAACTTGCTAGACCCAACTGTCCACTATTCGACTTCTCGACAGTTTCTGAGAATGACGTCAAAGATTCTTTATTATCTATATCTTCTGAGTCCGTTGGCGAGGATAATTTGTGCTCGAGAATGTTTACTCCTATTCTACCTACTCTACTCCCTGTATTAGCTCACATCTTTAACTACTCCTTGTCTTCCAATTGTTTTCCTCAAATTTGGAAAAAGGCTTACATAATTCCTTTACCTAAGATCCCTAATCCTTCATTACCTTGTCACTTTCGTCCTATTTCTATTTTACCTTTTCTTTCCAAAGTTCTCGAGCACATAGTTCACGAGCAAGTTTCCCATTTTCTTCTTTCGAATAGTCTCCTAAACAGCTTTCAATCTGGCTTTCGGTCGGGTCACAGCACGGCCTCTGCCTTAGTGAATGTCACTGATGATATACGCTGGGCAATGGAAAACAAAGCGTTAACTGCACTAGTATTGCTAGACTTTAGCAATGCATTTAATTCTGTCGACTTTGATATTCTCCTTGCCATTCTTCGTTCCTTAAATGTCTCTACTTCTGCTCTTTCTTGGTTCGGTTCATATCTTCGGGGTCGCTCGCAGAATGTTCGCCTTGATGAATTAACCTCTGATGGGTGTGACCTCTGTGTTGGCGTACCTCAAGGAGGTGTTCTCTCACCACTCCTATTCTCTATTTTCATCAACTCTGTTACTAGAGTAATTTCCTCCAAGTTTCATCTCTACGCAGACGATTTGCAGCTATATCGTCATTTCGATATTGACGAAATGGACTTCACGATAGCAGCCATTAATGAAGACCTAAACCGTATTAGTACTTGGGCACAATTTTATGGTCTCTCAGTTAATCCAAGTAAATCCCAGGCAATTATAATAGGGAGTAGGTATATGTCACGTTCCTGCCGTTCCTCTCACTTGCCGCCAGTGTCCATAGGTGGAATCAACATCCCCTACAGCGATACGGTGAAAAATCTCGGCGTCACAATTGATACCAACCTCTCATGGACAGCTCACGTCGCTAACGTTAGTCGGAAAATGTATTTTTCGCTTCACACTTTAAAATGTTTGCAAAATTTCCTTCCTTTACATACCAAAATTGCTCTTGCACAATCCCTTATTCTCCCACTTCTCGACTATGCCGATGTTTGTTATTTAGACGCTACGGAGGCATTACTTGATAAACTTGAGCGCCTGCAGAATCTAGCTATTCGATTCATTTTTGGGCTTCGTAAGTATGATCACGTCTCCAACTTTCGAAAGGAACTCAAGTGGCTCCCCATACGTCTGCGCAGGAATGTCAGAATCCTTTGTTTCCTCTTCAATATCCTTTACAATCCTTCTTATCCTTCCTATCTTCGGGAGAGGTTTTCTTTCACCCACTCGCCTAATGTTCCTTGCAGGTCCCATCTGAAATCGGTCCTCAATTGTCCTCTTCATAAAACCGAATTTGCATCATACTCTTTCACGGTACATGCCGTCCGCTTGTGGAACTCGCTGCCAGCAGGAATCAGAGACAGTCCAACTGTTGCTACATTTAAAAAACGGTTGAAGGAACACTATCTATCCTCCTGACTCACTGTTTCCGAACTGTATTGCTTCTCCTTTTAACACTTGTATATTTCAATTTAGTATATATGTTTATTAGTATGTCTATGTAGATATATATGTAGGTTTTGTTTATATAAGTAGTGTATTTTGTTATTTTTATTCAGGAGACACACACTGACGACCTTTTATTTTATGTTTTTTCCTTTCGCGGGCCTGCTGGAAGAAATTTCAATATGAAATAAGCAGTGCCCTTGTACAAATTTCTTGTTCCTGTTCTTATCTATTTTATTGTGTGTGTACTAAATTAGTAAATAAATAAATAAATAAATAAATAAAAAAATAAGTAAATCAATTAAATAAGTTGTTCTTAAGTTTATCCATGTTTATAAAAGAGAACTGTTTTGAGGTGATTTAGTGAGGATTTACGGACGGTCTGGCTGTTTGAAATGTAAATTCGTTTCGACTGTTTGGAATTTGTTCATTGGATATCTCCAGTACCTAAGAGGTTTCCGTTTATATGGTCTGAATAAAATCAATTCATCTCCTTTATATAAGTCAATATTAGTATTTATCCTAGAAGTTTGTGAGCGTACCATGTCTTCCAGGAAAACGTGAGTGGTTATTGGTTCTGTACTTTAGATTGGCAATGATACCTTATATAGTTATTGATACTGTAAACACGTTGATACATGTTGTGGTTATATTCCGAGAATGAATTATACACCTCAAGCAGGAATTAATTTCATCAATCTATCATAGGAACAACAAATTGAGCGATCAAATTATTTTGAATATAACCGAACTATATTTTCATTAAGTTTATTAATTTAATTTAGCTTTACACTGTCAAACATTTAGACAGTTTTTTACTTTGATCGGAGCGGGTGAAATACAGAATCTTTTTGCTCGCTATGATAAAGGTAATACAAGTGCTGCAAATGAAAAGACGATTTACCGTTCTAGAAAACTCTAAATTCCGATATGAATTTTTCTTGCGATTGTCGGCTTATTTCTTTTTGTTAATGGAACTCGGGTGATATAAAGTGTACTCTAGGCTGACAATTATGTTTTTGGGTCAGTGGTACCCACGTACTGCTGGACTACATTTCTTCTAGTCGGTGAAAAAATCTTTAATGTCACAAAAGGCGTAGGCCGCGGTGACCCGAGCGGGTAGCGACACGTTTGATTACTTCCATATTTCACGCGTCCATTTTTGCCGTGCCAAACTTGTGACAGCGTTTCCATTTCGTTAAATTGTGACACTTCACTTTTTACCGCCACATCTGGTCCATGTTAAACACTAATTCATTTCAAATTCCGTTTTTGCGTTTCTGTCCAGTAATGGATGCATTAGCTTTATATGAAAATTAAAACTACGTTTTATTTGTTAATTTAGTTCTCACTATAAAATGCACAGAGGAAATGTTGCAGCTGTATCCACTTCAAGATATTTATAAACTGTAGTAGTACTTCAAATTGGCAGACTTTCAGTTTTCGCTATTCTCAGTCGATTATTTTACTTCGCTAAATACTTTGGCGTGGAAATAAAGCATCCTAAATTAACGTGTATTTATTGCTCTCGGAGTTCATTTAAAAATTTGAAAACGCCTCCGAGGAAAACTCCTTGAAAGTGGAAAGTTGGCGGGCATATTATAAATTAATTAACACTGAAAGGCTTGTAGGGGCCTCCAAACAATTGCTTTAAGATTGCGCCGCGGATTCTGCAGTGGCGCTTTGCCAGCCGGATGCGAATTTTAATAATTATGACTTGTTCCATTAATTTTGGAGTGCAGTGCCATTTTGAATATCTTTACTACAAATTTGTTGATATAATTAGTGTAAGCTGCACACGTGCATACAGAATAAAAGTAATAAAATAGGCGTGGTTAGTGTTTTATCAAAAGAACAAGTATAAATTATCGCAATCTTATACGTATCTAAGTTGGACTGTGATATATCATATACATTTTCATTTATAATTTTATCTATAGGGAATAGCTAAATTCAAAAGTGACATAGTAATATGATCGGTAATTGGATCTTTCTGAGTTTAGATTGGGCATTATCGAGTGAATTACGCCAGATGGAAAGCTAAATTGGCTATTTAAGCTTTAGATGCGGGTTATGATGTCAAATTATAAAAGCTTCCTTTAAAACGAATGATATTATATGAGTTATGATGGAATATTTTTAGTGCCCGAAAAATTGTGAACCGAAACCAAATTGGTCTCATTATTATAAAGTTTTGACATTTAATTTACATAGAACGCGCCAGATGTTTACGTCACCGCACGTATAGGTACTAAAACTGTGAAGTGTCCACTATTTTACCCGCTTAAACAGTAAAGATAAACTACCTACAAGTTTATAAACAAGCAATGCAGTTTTTAGTATATATATATAAATATGTATTTTTGTTTATGCATTAAACTACGAGAATTTTATAAGTAAAGGTTTTTTTTACTAGATAAAGTTCTTCTCGACCTAGGTATATACCTACGAAAAACCAATTTGCTAATTGTAGATCAAGTCGCTGCACTCTTGTATTTTTATCCAATTTATAGGAACTTCATATTTTAGGAGTCTGTTACATAAATATTAAGTTACCATTATACATTTGGGTCTCCTAACAACAACCATGATATAATATTTGGCCGCAACACGCACTACTGAATATTAAAATGATGAAATATTGCTTCCCTAAAGTTTCAGTTGAAAAGTTCACCGCCATTAGTCCACATCTGCCTACATCCACATTACAAGTATTTGCCTCATAAAGTTTGTCTGGAAAATGCATTGTAGTGGTTATTTTGTTAGCAGTGAAATGGGGATGTCGGGAAGTTAGCAAACTTGCTGAGTTAGCTTGCGTTTTGCACTCTGATGCCACGGGATTGGCTTTATGTTTGCATGTGCCGTGGATAATAATACATATCTTTCAACGTATATTTTTCCGTCCTTTTATGTTGCTTGTAGCTTGGCTTAGAATTTACGACGTATTAAGCAAGACAAGTCGCTTTTTAAATATTATTATCAAGGGGACTTCTAAATTACAATGCTTCTTTTTCATCACCAGCTTTTTAATGTACATAGACATTGTAGGGCTTAATTGTATGATAAAGTGAGGACGGGTCATGTCCCAATAACTCGGCGGACACAGTACATATTGGTGGGTACTTACATCTGCAGAAGCAGCTGGAATCATTGGATTTACGTTTACGTGCTTTTCGAGGCTCGAAATAATATTTTTTTAGCTTTCACCTTCTGCAAGGGCAATGTTGGGACCAATAGTAAAGATCAACAGAGCTCATGTTTTACGTATGCAACGCATTTTGACGACTAGACTTTGAGAAAAAAGAAGATTCAGAAACATAGCGTACGCAACGTTGCGTATGCAGTGACGGCTTGTAAATGTATCCCAAACGTCAGGAATAATGTTTATTCAAATAAATTGTGTTTTGTGGCCGTTCAAAAAGTGATTATAGATTTGATTAGCGAGCATTAAAACATGAGACCTACACACGATCACTGTTAAATAACTGCAGGAAGACGATTGATATATTAATAAATATGTTGTACTTAAAGTAGGTGTTTATGGGTAGTAACGGTATGCTCTCTTCGGTGGTGTGAGGTTGGGTTGTTACTTTCCCTAAAATATGGTTGAGCGAAGCGATGGCTAGTTCATGCGTCATGCTCGTGAACGGGTACTGCCAGCGGAGATGAGTCTGCCCTAACTACTTTGATGTTTAAGATGTTACACTTAATATAAATAACACTATTTCTATTTATACTGCTTGACACAGCAATCAAAATTCAGGTTAACAATTAATGTATATTTCACTTTATGTAATGAAAGGTGACTTCATAAATCATCTCTGAAGTCATTTTTCAACTTGACGACTGTAAATAATGAAACAGGGAGAAGAAAACAACCCTTGCTTAGTTTCTTGCCGGTTCTTCTCAGTACAAGGTCTCCCGCCGTAGTATTACGAACCGATGGCGTAGCTTCTAGACAGCCATGAGTGCTTGTAACAGCCTAAACCGAATAAATGTTTTTGATTATGATTAATGGACATTGATTCTTTCGAAAAGCTACTAAACTTATTGACAAATGGTCCAAATCGCGCCACACACGTGGAAAGCTAGCTAGTCGACATAAGCAATGTCGGGAGCTAGGAAGGAATAGACCCCGGCAAACTCCTTGACTACTAAGGTTGACTGCGCAGTAGCAATTTCACATACAGAAACATCTACTGCGCAAGTTTATTTGCCTGTGGTTTTGCTCAAGAAGTTGGCCGCTCCCTATATCACGTTCTTGCCACCCATCTGTAAGGCCAATCTACGATACTTTGTGAGTATCCGTTAAACTTCCACGACATCTGAAAAAAACCTTTTTATTTATTGGGGATTAAAATCTACCTAAAACTCCCTTTAAATACTATTATTATTACTAATACGAAATCTTTCTTTAACTACAACTTAAAAAAATGATTTACTATCGGCGACATAGGATTATTCTTTTTCATTTATTAATGTTGATTGAATTCTTGCATTCTATAACAGAAAGCTATGGATAATATAAAACTGTAAAGTTTTTCTAATTCTTCAGGTAGAAAGTTAAATATCAAATAAAGATTTATTATTTCTTTGCAACAAATTAATTAAGAAATTATAAACTATCTTATACTTGATGGAATAGAAGTCATTATTTACAAAGAGTACTTTGAAGCTCGATAATGGGGGAGAATTTTAGCTGGGAGAAGACATTAAACTCAGACACAACTGCTGAAACAGTTTTTGATAAATACGATATTATGAGATAAGGTTACCCTTATCTTTTGTATCACGGGGGTCATTAGTATGATGGATTGAGGTGTTAATAAATGCCGTACAAATTTATTACAACTTGTGGTCGCCTAATAGGCTTTTGGTCCTACTGTTATTTAAATATTAGTTAGCAGTTTGTCAAACGCACATCGCAGTGTGTGTAAATTAAATTTATCAATATATTATTTTTCAATGTATCACATTATATAAAGATATTAGCTTTCCGCACTCCTTCTTACTTACATTATAAACTTAAATATTGTTTTGAACTTTCATGGTCACTAACATTATAGCTATTAACGAGATTGTTGTCTGTGAATGTGTGTAAATGTCTGGAATCCAGTGGTACGTATGTGTAAAAACCGCAAAAATCAAAAAAGGGTCGTTCCGCGATCTGATACTGTGAGTATTGTGTGTCGGGATCAAGTGCGAGGGAATAGTGAGAATGTGACCAGTGGTAGGGGTATCGAGCGCAGTAAAAGACGACGTCAGAGGGTAGACCGATAGTCTGCCAATAACATCTACCCGCAATTACTTCAGTTACTCCGTGATCATGGCACTGTTGCAAGCGGCATCAGTGCCGAAATATCAGAGACTCATAAAAAAAATGGGTGCGTGTACTTATGTAGGCGCGTGAGAAGTTATCCTTCTTTGGCATCGTTTAAAATTAGTTTTTAATTGCATGCAAATAATTCATTACAATAAATTAATAAAAAGTCTGGAAAAGGACAGAGTCAATAAAGTTCAGTTTTAATTTGAAACAATAAATAAATAATCAAAATATTCAATTAAAATCGCTACTGAATATAATTTATTAGAACATATGTGATTTGCACTTGTATGAAACTCAAACACGTATTCCGAATATACAAACTAGAAACATGTGGATAAATATTATAAATATGAATACCTATAACTGTTACTTTATTACAAAAAATAAAGATGTGGTTTTTTGGTTCTACTACACCAATGGTCAAGAGATGGCGCGGTAGTCTCCTGAATTGCGCTTTGGTTCCGTTGTTCCAGATTAATAAATACTTTTGATAGGCCTTCACAATGCAGTCGTTAGCACCCACAAAATAGAGATTCTATTTCTATTTTGTTGGTAGATTTTCTTAATGTGCGGTAAACACAAAAGTAACAGCATGAAGTTGGTCGCTAAAGCGACCAACGTCGCTAAAGCGACCAACTTCATGCTGTTAATTTTTTGTGTTACAGTGATGCGCGCGCATCTTAAAATTTCACTCTCATCATTTTTTCATAACGCGCCTAAAGAAGTATAACTTCAACAAGGTACATGGTAACAATCCCGTTAATAGCTATAGCATTATAAACTTTATGTAAAAATCTGAGACTCTTTCGAAATGTGCTTGAAAGGAAAAATCTTCATACCCTGAAGATTTTTCCTTTTTTATATTAAAAGGGTGGCAAATAAGCATATGTCCACTATACCCTACCCTTCTTAGAACTTTCAGTCTATGATGTGGAATGTGTGATGTGGAAGTTAAACATAAGGGAACAGTTTTTTGCGATTACCGATACTTAGATAGGAACCAATGGTGGGTTCCAATGGGATTTGGTCTTAAGGAAACACTGCGCGAAGACGACTTCCGTGGCCGAGTGGTTTGTAAGCCGGGTTTCATGGTGTCGCCGACTCGAGGGTTCGAATCCCAGTGGCGTCAAATGTTTGTGTGATGAATACGAGCATTTGTACTCCAGTCATGGATGTTTAATATGTATTTCTATATAAATATATTAATATATGTATAGTATATGTATTCTATCCGTTACCTTAGTATCCCATAACACAAGCCTAACAGCCCTCACTTTCAGGCTAGGTTAATTGGTGTGAGTGTTGGAAATTTTATATTTTTATTGTTACAGTAGTAATACTGTATAGCAGATACTTTAAAATATTGATGCACATTATCGCCAATTGAATATTGAGTAATCTGTTCTACCTCCTCCAGCTTACATAGTTATTAATACCTCAATTATCGATTATAAGAGTATAAACTCAGGGTAGGGATTTAGGCATTACCAAGGACGTTTGTAGGCCACCTATTTATCGAGGTCGCTTAATATCAGGCGGGCCATAATCTTGTTTGTCTCCCTAGAAAATGATTTTGTCAAGCCAATCTCACTATACTCAATCGTATTGTAAATAGATTTATTTTTATCGCGTTATTATTGGAAAGGTTGTGATTCCATTTTTTTATTTAAAGAAATTATACTCGCAACAGTGATTTTCTTACAATAGCTGTTACCTTTGCCAGCTCAAAGTGTCGATTTATTTTTTCTTATTCAATTTTTATGTATTGTTTCGTCTTATTGTTACCGAAAAACTGAAGCACTAGTACTACCGAATTGTGTTTTGAGACTCAAGTATTCCACATAATACGGAAACCGTCTACGCGATAAAAAATATGAAATACTGAGAAAATGACTTCAGCGGTCTTTATTCCTAGCGTATACTACGCTATAGAAATTATACTCGCAACAGTGATTTTCTTACAATAGCTGTTACCTTTGCCAGCTCAAAGTGTCGATTTATTTTTCTTATTCAATTTTTATGTATTGTTTCGTCTTATTGTTACCGAAAAACTGAAGCACTAGTACTACCGAATTGTGTTTTGAGACTCAAGTATTCCACATAATACGGAAACCGTCTACGCGATAAAAAATATGAAATACTGAGAAAATGACTTCAGCGGTCTTTATTCCTAGCGTAGTATATTTTTAAAATTGGTGATATAACATTGAGAACATTTCATTATTTTCTCAACAGTAATGTGGTTCTTTATTTTTTTTTAACTTGATAGCTTTAAAATTATCATCATCGACTGCTGGGGCAAAGACCTTCCCTGTGAAAGGAATAGGGAGATCGGACCATGGTGTATAAATTACGTCAGTCAATAAACCCAAAAAAAAAACGATTACTAATATTAGTAAATACATTGTTTTTAAATTTCATGGTCACTAACATTATAGTAATATATGTATAAGTTATTTACGGGATTGTTACCATGTACCTTGTTTTTAGCGAGTTTCCGATATTTCGGCACTATTGCAAGCGCCTTGATCACGGAGTAACTGCAAGATGGAGATCATGAGGCTTGCAACAGTGCCGAAATATCTGAAACTCGCTACAAGCAAGGTACATGGTAACAATCTCGTAAATAACTTATATTACTTTAATAAGTGAATACGTTTATATCATATATTTAAACTTTCCTTCGGCACCATTTCTTTAATGGGTAAAGTAGTGTCGGTCATTGGTGCCACAGTATAAATATGAAAATTTTAAAAATGCAATTTTACCATTCTCCTGTACGCGTCATTCTATTTCAGACGCGTGGCAAATATATCGGTACTATACTTGCTTCAACCTTCTGAATTATTAATGCACCTAGGAGCCAGACATGATACTTCGCGACATCGTCACGTACGATGAAAGTGTATAACTACTCGTACAATCCAGGAAAACCTCCTTACAGATAAAAGCTAGAGAATAAAATATGTTTTGTATACGTGTGATAATGTACTTACAGTGGCATGTTAGAATGCCATTCAAATATTTCACAAGGTGATGTAAGTTTTTAGATAAGTATTTTTTTTTTGTAAAAAGTGTTCGGTACAAATATTCTTATTCAGAAAAACATATGGCCCTACCGGGATCCGAACTCAGAACCTCAGGGTACCGCGACACCTTGAGAACTGATGTACCTACATACCACTTACGTGGTGCTACCATGGAGGTGGTGGTACCTAAAAATGATTCTCCACTTATTTATAAATTTTCACAAATGAATTTCTGTTGCTGAAAAGTAAGTCATAGCCTATAGATCGTATATACCTGTGACAGACTTATTCTAACCCCATCCCCTACATTGCGGAGCGCTAAAAGTTTACTCACCGACAGAAATACCATAGCACCAAAATAAAATGTTATTACACCCCGGTCTTCTGTACGGTGGAGATTTATCTTTGCCTTCTCTTCGCAGCCAGGGTTGCCATGTCTCGCGAATTTACAAGAGATCTCCTGTTTTTCTGAAATTTCTGCTGTTCTCCTGTTTTTCTACATAAAGTTACTTTTTTTTAGAATACGATTCTCTTTCTTAAATTGCATGTTGAGTTGCATTTTCCGCCATTAAGAATGTAGGTAACCTAAATTATTACTTAATTATAATAAAATAAATATGTTATTAGTTTCTTAGGTATTCACGCACATCAATCGTTAAATAAAACTAGTTTTAACGGGCTAATACATTTTTTTAATAGATAGGTCCGACAAATAACTCCACCCCACCTGAATAAAGTTCGTGCATTAACCCGTTAAAACTAGTTTTATTTAAATATGTTATTTTCTAAAAAAGAACGAGCTTTGAGGGGCGGCAGACGCCACAGAAATACATTCGTTACTGGCCTATATCTTGATTTGATTTACCAGTTCTAGGTTCAAAAAAGTACGCCTCTGCATCTACTGTTTTTTCTCGTAGCTCTTTCCATACATCTACTGCTTTTTACTATAACGCCTCCCGATTTTTAAAAATCAGACCTGGCGACACAGTTCGCAGCCGTTTTAACCTACAGAATATTCTAGCGAAACGTCGAGAACCTAATAACTGTTTCAAATACGAACTGGTCTTCTGCAAGATGGTAATTTAATATGAAATTTTTCCTTTCGTTCGCTTCGCTATTTTAGCCTAAACAATATTCTTGCGAAACGTTAAAAATTAATAAGTGGAAAGTAACCGAAAAGTGCTCTATACTGAAGAGTTTAGATTCTATGTTGGCCGTAAATTTTGTTAATAAACATTGGGAGTGTAGTGGGACTCTTCAATGTGGATGAGATAGTTTGCGATAAGACTGCCCCCTTTTATATTGCCAGTTTCCACGCGATGTCGCTACTCTAGAAGTGGAACTATGACTCCACTCAAGCGATTCACAGAAATGCCACATTTATTGGCCGCGCTCAATAAACGGCTTACGACCGGATTTATTATACACGAAACTCATTTGCCTCATTTATTTATTGCTGTGGACTAGGCTCAGTTTTAATATTATTATGCCCATTTGGTTGTTACCGACCGCACAAGCCACCCTACTTAGTATTGTAAATGTGAAAGTTTGTATCTTCAATTGTTCATTACTCAATCACGCAAAAACTACTGAACGGATTGGGATGAAATTTGGAATGCATAAAGGATAGGACCTAGATTGGATTACCCATAGGATACTTATCCCGGAAAAATGTTAGGTTCCTGTGGTAATTTCAAATAACTTAAGTTAACGCGGACGAAGTCGCGGGCGGTCGCTAGATGTTTTATTAAATTAAAAATATACTTTTTACAGTAATAAAAGATTTCCATTACGGGACGTCCTGGCAGTTGTGAGACATCAAACTAAATTTTTTTAGAACAAGAATATAACTCGAAAGAGCGCCAAATAAATTAAAATGTGGCTTTACATAACCCCACTGGCTCCGCTTTTTAATCTTCTTCCCTAATGTCATAGAAAAAAATGCAGGCTTCGTAATTCGTAATATATACAGGAAAAAAAATATAAAACTTTAAAAAGAAAAGAACAAATGCTTGAATGTGAATTTACATATGTTGTATTTATTACATTTGTCAGTTAAATAATGTAAATAATTATTTATTTTTCTATGTACTCTTTTTATTTGTATGGATTAACCATTTGGTATTGTAGAGTATAAGATCAATATTTTTAATAAAAGTGCAAAACCTCCTTTTAAGTACCTATTTTATTGAGATTTTATTATAAACTTTTTTTTTAATTTCATATGTTCAATGTCTGTCTGTCTGTCTTTTTACACACAATAATTCAGTATAATCACATCTCTTTTTACCTATCAATTAGTGTTTCCCGCGGTTTGAGCGAACCACGCATGCGCTGTAGGGGTTTGTGAAAAATTTGAGAAGCGCTTTAATAAGCGCTTCGCACTAGCGTCATTATCGAAAATTCGAAATGAGTATTTTGCCATACAGCAGCAAAATTAATTATCTTATATTATTTTAGTTATTTTTTTTACCCGTCAATATTTCAAACTATAAACAAAATAATGTTGTTAGTTTACAGAGTATATTTTATAAAATTATAATTTGTATAAGTATTTTTTTAAGGGTTTTTACAGACATTTCATTACATCTGTGTATTTGCGTTTTTTTATTATTTCATATTTAAATAGATATGTAGTAGATTTATAAATCAAGCGTTTGCCGCTGAAGTTTATTTCATCATCAGCCTATTAATGTCCCCACTGCTGGAGCACAGGCCTTCCCTATGGATGGTTTAGGGAGGAAGTTTATTTATTCTATTTATTTGATATCCAAGGGGGGAGGCTGTAATAAAATGGACCGTCTGCCGGTACCATTCAAATTCTAAGTTTGAATAATTTTCTGAAATCAAATCATCCACAGAATGCGTTCTTCCTGTTTTGCAGACTCAACTCCGTCCAGCGCCCGGTCTAGTACCAGGACAACATAACTATAAGGAGATAGATACATAATTCAAATATTTCCCGCGTTTTCCTTCTATATTAAAATTAATGTATTTGGTTCGAAATAACCAGGGCAACATCGAAGTTAATAATTATTTGGAGTGGTATGTACGCCGGTTTTCATGGTGTCACCTTCTAAAAGGTCCCGGGTTCGAATACTGGTGGGGAAAATGTTTTTGTGACGAATACGAGCATTTGCTACTATGTCATGGATGTTTATCTATGTATACATGTAAATGTTATGTTATGTTGTCTATATATGTTCTAGTATCCCATAACACAAACCTTACAATGCTTATATGGGGATAGGCTAAATTGGTGCGTGTGTTACAAATATTTTTTTAATGACCTTCCATAGTATAAATAAATGTTAAATCTATTTGTTTCAAAATACTTGTGACAAAACAAAAGACATGACAATTACGTCATCCGCAAAATGAAAGGGATGGATAGAAAACATAAGCATTAGAAAAAAAAAACTTTAGAACCTTAATATCCCAGATTAGCGCTTATTTTTCTTTACTAACAAGATATTTTTGATAACTTTGAGTGTTTAGTTACCATTGAATGGTTCACAAATATACATAAAATATAAATATAGCTTAAAATATAACATAATATTGGAGTTGTGTTATTTAGATAATATTGACCACTCTGGACGGTTGCAACAATAATATAATAATACTAGCTGACCCAGCGAACTTCGTACCGCCCTAAAAAAATAAGGGTTGTCCAGCGGACAAAATTGTGAATCTAAACCATTCTCAGATCCCCTTGAACACACACAAAAAAATTCATCAAAATCGGTCCAGTCGTTTAAGAGAAGTTCAGTGACATACACACTCACAGAAGAATTATATATATAAAGATAACAGTGTTTGTATGTTACCAGCAATTTGCATAATCCGGCATTCTATACAATACCTACGCTATGTATAGAATACCTAAAACGTCGAGGCAATGTATAAAATTATTACTCATTGTATACTTTGCCTAGGTATTCTATACAATACTGAATGTGCAGTCGGGAAAGTGTGCAAAAGAAGATAGCGAGTCGAATTTTCCTTGTTTTGTCTATTATCTATCAGATGGCTGGCGCTTCGCCGGCCGCTGCCAGGGCCCGCTCGCTTTGCTTGCTTGCTTGGCTCGCGGTAATTTTAGGTCACAAAACTAACTTAACCTAACCCACTGTAAGTTACTTTTACGTTTTATTGGTCTGTTATTTATTCGGTGAACATTATAAAAGCCGTCCGTCGTTTTATATCCAACTGGGTAGGCTAGGTTAAGTTTGGGTTTGAATGAAAAGATTTAGATAGAATACCTGCATTATACAGATTGCCGGTGACATACCTATGCACTGTTAAAATGAATTTGTGTACCTTACATAATTTTGATCAGTCTTCGCACTATGATCTTAATGAAGCTGACTGTGCCATTGTTGTCTTTTACGCATCAATACAATAGAGCTTAAATAATTACACAAACGCGAGTAACTACACAAAACTAATCATTTTTATAAGCTTGGCCCCAAAATCTCTTATGTTATAGTATGTTATCTCCTTTGCTTTAGTGCCTTAGCTATTATACTGCACTGTTGCATTAATAAACTCGATGGGGTAGTGGTTACCGTTTTCGGTTTGATCTTGTGAAAGTTGAGCAAATTTCACAATGACTGATTATGGATGTGTTACTAAAAAGTTGTAATATTTGTGCAATTTGAAACAAAGACGGTTAGCTTTGGTTGGCTTATCTCTTAGCTTTTGTGACTTAAGTCCTACACAACAAGCATGTATGACTTGGATCATTACCTACAGGCGACTCGTATGACGTCAAATAATAGCTGTGCTTTCATTGTGCGCACCACAATAGACTACCAATTGAATCACATGTTACGCCTTTGTAATTGATGAATTATGGAAGAGGTAGGCAGGCGCGTCTAAGGTAATTTTCCAAAATTGCGGACTAATGAATAGGGGAAGAAGGAAAATAATTTCGTTGATTCTCAGCACGGGTTCCGTGAATAATTTATAAGTAGGTAGCAAGGTGAAGAGCGCTCGCGGGAGCCATGCCGAGTAATCAAGCGCTGCCGGCTGGAAATTAAAGAATTTAGTATTTGCACAGCTTTCGTGTGTTGTAAATAATTCAGGGCCCTTAAATAAATCAAGCGCTGCCAGCGGATATCATGAAGTTTTACGGTGCCCATGCAGAATGTTGCTGAGAGGGAACGAAATGTTCCGCTTAAGTGCCTTCATCTTTCTCCATGGAAAGGTCGAATATCACGTTTCCTTTGTGTTATTGTTTCTATCGCTTCTACTCATTATTATTGTTATTATTTGTAAGACACGCTATGCAATACATATAATTAAATGCTAGTTACAGTATGGAAAGGATAGTAACATCTATTCTTATAATCTTTTGTACAGAACTACATTCTATACGAATTAACTTGAGACCTGGGTCAATGACGTCATTTTCAATGTACCGTGTGCAAAATGATGCTTCGTAGTATTTTTATTTGCAAATTTTGTGATTTACATCATATAAAGAATATCAGCGGAGTCTCAAGTAGTGTTGATTTTGTTCAGTTTATCAAAACCAATGCTAGTAAAATATATGTGTATATATTATATTTTGCAGGGTTTCATAAGAAAACTTTGGAATCAAGAAAACTTACAATGTAAACTAAAGCTTGAGTAAGAACAACGAAGGTAAAACGTTGAAAGCGTTTACTCCGCTAATCCTAAGTCGAGAAGAGAAATGAAACTACTTTTAAAACTAAAGCTATTTAAAATATTCTGCGAACTATGGTGATAAAATAGAAATGGGTATCGTTAAAGTGTCAATCTATTCCAGAGTGTCTTCTCTTGAATGTTACACATGTTGTAATGTTAACAAGTACGTAGTAATTTTCTGGTTAAATTTAAAAAAAAGCAATAAAATAATACCACATCCATAATGAGCTATTTTTTGCATAAAAATATCTGAGTATAAAAATATCAAAACTTGTAATTAATGTAATCTACAGAATATCAAAAAACGCTAAGGATATTATAGCCTGAAGTCTATGCTGCCATTCATCTATCATAGAATATTTCAGTATAAAGCACACACCCACAATTTCGCATTTATAATATAAGTAAGAGGGATATCACACAAAGGAATATTTGACACCTACTTTTTCTTATATGAGATCGCCGCTCTTTACATTTCTATTTAAAGACATACCTACTTAAGACTTTACGTTTATTTTATAACAAAAAAAAAGCTCCCAGTAAAAGCATAACACTGGAATACGATGCTAATTGCTCTTTTAATATCTCCTGGCGTAAGGATAACGTAGCTGCTACTCGCCAACTTGAGTTATAGCGTTCGTGCAGAGCATTCACAAATACTTATGGCAACGGTGCTACGGGCCCGTAGCACTGTGGACGACTACGAAATTATCGCGCCCATTACTCTGGTTGGACATCGAACATTTGTTTCGGAAGTGTACGTATTCTTGATTAATCATCCATCGAAAGATTGTTTTATTGAATGATTTTCTTTCAATATTATGTTAGAGCTTAGTATAAAGTGATGTATCTGAAATTAAAATAAAAAAAAATGTTTTAGTTTGATATTTAATGTAGGTTAAATGAAATTTTAGTTATTCGACTTTGTTTATAGTCTTACATATATATAAATAGAGTTTGAATATTCAGAATACAGACATTATAAATAACACTAATATTGTAAAGTTTAACTAAAATACATATAAATGTCACTAAATTAATCAAATTTATACAGGCCCAATGGGAACGAAGTTCCTAAATCAATTTGGAAGCTAATGTGTGTTTACTTAAGCCTCATTCTATTTCTATTTGACTTAAAACAATTGACGAAGATGGATAGATACGTTAAATAGGATCGTGTTTTTAATCAAGTAATAGTACATTATGATATAAGTGCGGTAAGTTGAGAATTACAGCCGAGGCGATATTGTTTTTTATTGCTAAGGCAGAGGCTGTAATTATCAAACCGCACGTATGTCATACGACGTTTTATAACACTTTTGCCAGGAAATAATACTACCTACGTGCGTACTTTCTGAAAAAGAATTTGCACCTTTATTTGTTTTCATAAGATGAAATCTTGATACGCTTGACTGTAAGTATCTATCCGTGGAATTTTCTGGCAAGAGGCTTAGCGTAACCTTTTTCGACTTCTGGCGGTGTCAAATTAATGAATTCGTTACTACTTGACAATATTTTCAAATAAAAACAATACAGCGAAAAGAAAAAGAAATAACTTTTTCACAGATTAGCGATGCGCGCGCATCAACGCTTTTTTTAGTCAAAGGAACAAAAAAACAGCCAGTGTTACTAATAAAGTAAATTAATCAATATTTTTTGTGAACAATATCGATACATGGTTGTAATTTATTGTCAAAATGAATTAAATTAAAGAATTAAATGTTTATATATTACTTAGCTGTCCCAGCGAACTTCGTACCGCCATAAAAAAATAGGAGTTGGTGGTAGAAGGGTGAAAATTTAGGGTAGTATGTATTTACTAAAAAAAATAAAAAAAAAATATCTAAAATTGAAAAAAAAAAATTAGAGGAGGGTTACCCTTAATATTTAGGGGGATGAAAAATAGATGTTGTCCGATTCTCAGACCTACCCAATATGCACACAAAATTTCATGAGAATCGGGAAAGCCATTTCGGAGGAGTTTAACCACAAACACCGCGACACGAGAATTTTATATATTGGATATTCTATCTCCCAAAGTTAATTTAATTAAGAACATGTTGGCTATCTTTCTGGCATAAAAACTCTTTGCGTAGATTTAAAAAAATATCGTTCGATTTTAGATGGAACATAATAAGCCGTGTGTTTTACTTTACATTACCGCACGCGTGTGTAATGTGATAGATTATGATATTGAAATTGGTACAATAAGTGACGCTTTACGAGCAAATGTGTTATAAAATAGATAACTAAATAACCAAGTTATTATTGGACACTAGAATTATTCAATAAAACAAATGGCACTAATTACCAAGTAACGAAAATGGAATTTGTAACGGTGGATTTACACAAAAATATACTAATTACATGAATAATAATATTCTACAGTTCTTACTTCATCAATTTCTTGAGTATGAAATGAAAAATGTTGCTGAAGTCATTACTTAAAAGTAACGTCTTATGCTTGTTTATAAACGCGACGGTAAGTCTCTGTTTGAATTAGGAATTTTGGTGGAAGTGGAATACAGTATAATTTTATCCAAAGTTAGTCAACAATAATGTTAAATCGTTTCAATAACAGTATTGTAAAGTTGAACTAAGTTTAGTAATAAAGAATATACTGTAACTGAAGCAAACAAAGTCCGCATTGTAAATAAGTCCGTTTCGCTAGTTTTATCGTTCGCGGGAGTACAAGTTTCCAATCGAGATGTCGGATATCAGTATACTTCGCAGCCACGCAATATCGGAGGAGATATTGGCACCGCTCCTAGAATAGCAATGACGGAACTAGGTGTCTGCATTATTGGCCGTTTGACGTGACCCCAATGTGAATGGCCGATATAATTTGTCAACTGCGTGCCGCATATGGTCCGTCGTTTATCGAAGCTATAAGCACTAGTGGCTGTATAAAGGAAATTTTCAATTCCAGACGGTATTATTTCATATAAAACATATTTTGTAATGAAATTAATTAAAAAAGACACTAAACGACATTAACGCTATTTGTTTTTTTCTTTTATTATGAAAAGGACTGAGAAGAGGTTTCGATGGGCATTTTTTTTGTTAAAATTATATTATCTGTAGTTGTGCAGAAAAAAAGGTAGTAAAAACCTGGGATCGCAGTTATAAAATGTGTAATGATGACATCTTCGACATTGATTGATGGAATTATTCAAAGCTCATCGAATTTTTAGTTAATATTTTAGATACTTCGATAAAAAAATATTGGCCATTGAAGTCGGTTTACGGACAATAATTTTATGTGATAAGGTATCGTTCGCTGTTTTCCTCGGGGCAGTTTTGTGGGGCTTTTTTTTCGGATTGAGCCCAAGCATGCCTATGTAACTCTATGGGGGCTCGAGTTAGGCTCCGTGAAGTTGTGGTCTTCGTCCACAATCACAGTGTCTAAGAAAAGAGCCGGTCTGTCAATATTCTCTTCATGTCTTGCCAGACCTAAAAACCATATATATGACCACCATGACATGAACCACCAACTACTTAATTAGAGATTCAGTTTTTCGGTTGCTTCAGGTCTTGTTTCATACATTTTAAACTCCTTAACAAGTATTACCATTACCAAGATTTGTATTGGGACTTTTAGCTCAATAAGCACCCTTATTATGATTGCACTAAACGACTGTCTTAGGTAAATTAGCTCACTCGCAAAATAATGAAGAAAGTACCTATACAAGAGAAGTTTAAAGAACTTTAGTATGTACTCGTATGTGTAATGATTGTAATGTAACTTACATTATGTAAGGTACTTACTAGGCTTGTACAAATGTTATTAATGATAGTAGGGAGCATAAGCGGGGATTTTTAGGTTTACTCGGGCGCGGCTGTCTATCGGGGAACATATGGAGGGCAAACTCGCACCTTGTGAAGTTCTCCCGCCATACCTGAGACCTCTATGTAGGGCCAAACGTCTAGGACAGCAAAAAATAATTTCAAGTAACGACCATGACTTTTGGTCGAGTCGAAATCGCCTGTCTTTTGAATAGGAGCTACTGGAGCTAGCTTTAGATTATACAAGTTCTTTTTAACGGTGTAATAATAAAAAGGTGATTTTTTCATAGATCTTTCGATCTATATTAAATACATTTTTGGCGAAGTTGGGTGTTTTTTTCCCATTGTCCTTTCATGATATTTAGTATGTCTTTCAGAACTTTATACTCTTATATTATCAAGCCTGTTTACAATGTGTTTTCTTTATAATGTATTCACGATATGATTTGATCGATGTAGGAGAACGCTGTCTATCGGGGAAGACAATTTTCCGTTAGTGAAATATCAAGTAACCCCAGTCACCTGGTTAAATAACGTTTATCCCGAGTAATGATTTATGAGCTAGCCGTTTCGGTAAAAACCCATACACTATGTAGGTTTACAGGTGCCTACCTACATATCAACTAATATTACACCTAACCCGCATAAACAGTTCGGCCTTAATTCGTTATTCAGCTCAGTCAGCGACACAATAATAAAGAGAATTTATCAAAGACATTGCTTAGCTACCAAGTATATCTTGATTTACGCGGACTGCGCTGTGTGCGAATTATTACCGCTTCCCCCGAACACCTGTGACAACTGCTTAATACACTCCCACTGAAATTTATTTTACATTCATAAATAATAATGCGAGCTGCCATTGAATTGCTGAATAGGTCTGTAACAACGCGGAATACTTTCCGCTTATGGAGACTTTTTTATGCTTCGATTTGTAATAAGTAGCTGGGTTGGTTGTCTGCATCATGAATAAACGTTTACGTAATTGAAGCAGCCTCTTACATAGACACTTAACTTTACGCTTTAAAGTAAGAATCACTGAGTTTGTGTTATACATACTCAATAACTTAGAATGCAGGTGGATAAGTAAATATATTTTAGCACTTTTTGAGTCTGTTTACAGTTGCTTTTATATATAATTTGATTTGTTAACTCCTTTTTTTTTTTTTTTTTTTTAATACGCAGGTAAAAAATCTATTTACAGACGACGGCGCCTTTAAGAGGCACACCGCCGAACGGACCTCACACCTGGCTCCCGCAAGTCTTACGAACCCCCCAGTGGCTGCCCACCGAGGACCCCGCAACTCTTACGGGCGCTTTACGGTATAATATCCGCTAAAAAAGTCCTGCGAATACCCTCAAAGCTGCTTAGCGCGAAGCCGCGGGATCCCCGTTTAGAGATTCTCCGCGTCTCCTCACCTAGCAGCCTCCCGGCCAAGCAGGGGCTCCACGGTAGGGGTCTCCCGGGGTATCGCGGGGACCCCGCAGACGTGCGCGGGTAGACCCGCGCGCGGGGGCTGAGTACGCGGCCTAGTGCCCACCGTACCGCCCCCCCGTCCGCTGCGGAGGGCTACTTGGGCGTGCCCGTGTAGCTCCCTCCGCCGCCCCCCTCTTTGCAGGGCAGAACTACAAGGGGGGGCTGCCGTCACGGGGTCCGTCGGTGGCCGGCACGGCTATCGCCATGCCGGTCAGCGAGGGACCCCTCGGGTAGGGTCATGGGACGGGCGCAGCCAGGGCGCGCCGCCGTCCTCTCCTACCCGTCCTCCTTTGGCGGGAGGGAGCGGCCAGAGGATCATCCTCCCGCTCCCTCTCAGCCGCCTCCTTCTGCGAGATGACGTTCTCGCAGAAGGAGGCGGCTGCCTCCCACGCCCTGTCGCTGCGGAGCATGGCCTCCACCATGCTCCGCAGCGAGAGGGCTCCGCATCCCAGCGCCGCAACGAGGTCGCGGCGCTGGTGTCGCCAGGCCGGGCACTCCAATAAGGTGTGCTCGGCCGTGTCGTCCGGGGCGCCGCAATGATGACATTGCGTGATTTGTTAACTCCTAGTTTGAGTATTTAACAAATTTTATTATTCATTAAATCGTATTAAGTTGAAGTTAGTTTGATAAAGTGAATATATCTTAGAACTTATAAATATAAATAATATGTTAGAAAAGAGAACAGTTACAAACGGAATTATTTAATTAGTATTTAAAGCATCGCTTACATTATTAATAACATCTATTCGGAATAATACAATTTTAATGACAATGACATTTCGCACTCGCTTTCTATTCGAATTCTGTATTCGAATAGTAAGCGAATTCGGTACTGTAGCTTGTGACGGCACTCGTATACGAATGTTCCGTTGAGTGACGAGACGAATGGCGGGCACGATTGTGTAAATGCGATATTATAAATTTTCGATAGCTGAAAATATAGGTATATCCTGCAAGTGACATGGCGTGAACTTACTTAAGTATATTGAAGGAAATGGCTGTCTAATTAATTTAGATTCATAGTAATATATGTTTACTAATGACAATACTTATGTATGAAGCTTGCATATTTAAAAAAGATTATACTATGTTCCATCTATTCACTTCTTCTTCTTCTTATGTTTTCACGCACACCACTCATTAAATAAAACAATGTTTCAATGGGTTATATTGTGTTACTTAATACATTTTTCATACATCTAGTTATTGAGTATATATAAAGTTAAGTGTCTATGAAAGAGGCTGTTTCAATTACGTAAACGTTTATTCATGATGCAGACAACCAACCCAGCTACTTATTACAAATCGAAGCATAAAAAAGTCTCCATAAGCGGAAAGTATTTATCTCTACGTTACGTTTAAGTTAACATAACAGTAATCATAATCAAAATCATTAATTCAGTTTAGGCTATTACAAGCACTCATGAATCTCTAGAAGCTACGCTATCGGTTCGTAAATCTATGGCGGGAGACCTTGTACTGAGAAGAACCGGCAAGAAAATCAGCAAGGGCTGTTTTTTTCTCCCTGTTTTATTAACACTGCTAATATTTCAAAATCGGATCACAAATACCTACATTATTGTTATTTATTATAGTAAAATAACGCATTCTTTCGCTCAATATGTTTTATTAAATGGTATATTGTTTACTTAGGGAGCAAACAACTATTTTAAAAGTTGTTCATTAAATGTTCGTAATTGATCTCTATGGTGATTGGAACTTTTATTTACAAGAGCCGAATTACTAATTCAAATCATTTTTAGTCCCTAGGGATTTAAACGCTATTCTTATTTGGTCACTGTAAACAGAGAACAAACTAGCTCTTTTCGAATAGATGT
This sequence comes from Chilo suppressalis, assembly GCA_902850365.2. Classification (NCBI taxonomy): domain Eukaryota; kingdom Metazoa; phylum Arthropoda; class Insecta; order Lepidoptera; family Crambidae; genus Chilo; species Chilo suppressalis. The sequence continues at coordinate 17,815,280 of OU963903.1, read as the reverse complement.
GTTTTTTTTGTTTCCTCCCAGGCGGGGGAGCGGGTGTGATATCCTCATGGATACCCTACAGCCGGCTATAGGGTTATGTCAGACTCTTACTGACTAAAACACACCCGTGAGGGATGCCTATGGCCTTAGGGGCCTTAAAGGCTTCATCTGATGCAATCAACCCCTGAGAAGGGGATGATGCAGCTGAATAGATGTGTTAAAAATGTATTTTTTATATTTGTTTCAGGCGTTCAAGTGCGGGTCTCCTGGCGCCGCAGTTGGCGTGTCAACCATCTACCAATAACAACGCTGCATCCGCGCCGCCGCTGCCTGCGCCTGCGTCCCCGCCACGAGTGGTGTCCGCGCCCCCGGTACCGCATGCCCCCGCGCCGCCCCCTCCCGACCCCGTACCACAGCCCGCGCAAGAAGATGGCGTCAGATTACGCCGGGCGCATACCGTCGCGGTGCGGGACTACCTTAAAAGAGAGACGCAGACTTTTTTCGGTGTGCAGAAGGATAATGAGAGGGAACAAAGGAGGCTGTGGTATGAGAGGCGGAGGAGGCACGCGGCGCGGGCGCTCGGCGACCTCCGGCTGGATCTGCCGCCGGACCATCATCCTGATGATGATGATATTAGGTGAGTTGTGTCTGAGAAAGTATGAAATTTGAATACATTATAGGAAACAGATGACACTGGTCACAAATTCATTACACAATTATTAATGCATACAATGCATTGTCTTAAGAAGACACCGCACCCCTACGGGTGCGGTGTGTTATTCATTAAAGCCTACGCTAAAAGTGTGAAAATCTGATCTCCATATTTCACGCTATAAACAGATGATTTACGTGGATATTCTCGTTCCTTACTTTACGAGTCTTCAGAAATAGAATCGAATTGTTCTAATGTACCTCAGTCTTGAGAGCCCTAGCAAATCTGGAATAGAACTTTGGAAGGCGCTCTTCCAAGTTCGGTGAAGCTGCTAAGGCCATCTGTAGTAGCGTAGTGAAAGCAGTAGATTGGAATATCGATAGTCTATCTATGGCTTGGAAAATAGTCACATTATATCAATTTTGGAAGACTAAGTATCGATAATTATAATTGATTATAATCAAAGCTACGATGGTCTTACAACACTATCTGAAGCAATTTAACCGTTTTGTATTTTAAATTACATTCACAAAATATCTAACATTCTGTAACCTTCTTTAATTTCTCTTGGAATTTTTATACGAGCGAATAATATTCCAAGGAGAATAACCCTTAAAATGGTAATAAAATATTACTATATATTATCAGTTTTCGGCTCAAAGTGTCAGGTAGAACTCCTGTAATCATCAAAGAGAATGCTTGCTTTCATATGGAGCACGTTAGTTGCTATACTGACAAACTCAAACGGGATTAGGAATCCATTATTTGAAAATGGCTTTGTGTAATATTAATTTATGTAATAGAAGAACTTTCGAAACTTTTTACTGAGTAATGTATAGTAATTAATTATGCGATAATTTTGTTGGAAATTTGAAGAAGTAAGGTTGTCTGGTACGAGGAATTGTTTTAAAGCATAAAAATATACGTCAGACCTAGTTCACTTTATCATGTTCCACATTGTATAAAGCGTTTGGTCCGATTCCAAAAAAAAGTTATTTCATCTTTAAGTTTGATTTAATTGCGAGTACGTATAGGTTATATTGTTGAACATAAGAAAAATTAAGGCTCTTGTTTTAAATTCACACCGGTCACAGAAGTTGTGTACTTGAAACGTGAACTAAACGGCTAAAACCTGAGTTTTGATTTGCTTGCTTTCTAGGCAAATACAGGAATATCTTCAAAAAGCTTTAGCCTTGATTCCATCATTTTGTAGTTCTAATAAACCAAAAATATTTCCAACACAAGTCAGTATTATATTCAAAGTAAAAAGATTACTTGCGATAAATCTTACTTAGCATCGTTTTTCTTCAGAACGTATCTGAAAATTATTTCAAAACGTTTACAGCAACGTTGTTTTTGATCTCAACCGTTACGTGACCTTAATGGGAAAAGCTCATTTAGCCGAGGGAGCCGCAAATTTATAATAATCTCCCGCAAAAGACTAACTAGTTCTTTCATTCCAGTAATTACGGAGCGAAATAATAATTGTAGATCGAAAATTAAATTACGCAGCGTGGTAATGAGCGAAAGTTCATTGACCGCAATGCGAGCTGCTCGAGTAATTGTGTTTATTTTGAATAGCACTATAGTGGTTTAAAGAATTCAAAAGATAAATTATGTCACTTGTTGTGAACAGGGTTTCACTAAACATAGAAACAGGTCAGAGTCACAAAATAACGGCATTAAAATCACAACACAAACCACTTTTGTCTGCAATTCCAACCATTTTTGGACAATGTTAATAAGAACGGTTTTCTTAAAAATATTTTGGAGATGGTGGTATAACAACTATTGTTATCAATTGATAATAATACGTTTATTACTATTGGTTCTAATATAAAAAAATATATTTTAGCTATTTGCCAGTAAGGATAAGTTGCGCACATTCCAGTACTTATGCGTTTAAATACTTGCAGGTTTCTTATTCTAGACTTATATGTATCACAATCCGAAAACATAGCTTGCTTGCTGATACTTATTTTATACATACCAACCAACGTTAGTATATAACCAAATTTCTGAACCACGACAGACGGCTTATCAATTTGTCTTGTTTAGTAATTATCATTACATCGTATTTCATTCAGTATATTTCACTATTATCAGATTCTACATATTTCAGCAATTTGTCATTATCGTTACCAAGTCTGAGGTCTTTACCTATATTTATATGAATCAATCCTTGCCTTAACCTTCAATGTCATTATCTTATTTACATTCTTTTTTTCCTGACATTCATTTTGTATTTCTTTACTTACTTCCTTGTGATATTACAATTTCTTTTCGTTACTTTTCTAGTTGTGTGATTTTTTAAATCCTCCCAATCAAAGTGTCGCCTTTCTTGTAAATAGGTTGAATTTTTTCAGTAGAGAATTTGATTTTTACTTCAATAGTAATCTCAAGAATTCTTCTTCTTTGTCGTAGTTTTTATTCCTGGAAGGCACGACCTTTCTTGAAATTTACTAAGACGGTGACAGTTATTCATTAATTGCACCCAAAAATCTAAAATAATTTCGAGTAGACAAATTTAACAAGATTTTCCATTTGATTTAATCATAGCGAAGTCAGAACTCTGGCATGAGTTGCAGTATCGCTCCCGAGGGATTCGTCCGCGAGAGCTTATTAATGTCTTTGTTGATTCTGTTTCCGAATGGCATGAACTACAAACTTTAGACACTCCTATTAACTCCCGAATGAGAAAGTTACATCTTCTGTTTAAGGATTAGAGTACTGCAAACGTTACGCAAACATTTTAGTTATTAGCTCTGTAGAAATTGTTCAATTAGCTCGTGTTGTGTGAAACTGCATTTTTTAACCTTTTATTAAAAAAACACCTAAAGGGTTGGCATATCATTAAATATACCATGAAAGGTAAATATGTATGCGCAAACATTACTCCTAAAGTAACATTGAGTTGAATGAGTCTGATACGATCACCCTAAAAAATCTGTAGCTGAAAACTTCTAACAAATAATTCGCTAACTGAGGAATATGAATTATATTCCAAGCTGCATTGAATTGGAAAATTGGTTCTGAAACAATTCTTTGTTTTATTTATGAAAAACTAGCAAACCCGGCAAACTCCGTTTCGCCACCAGATGGCTTCATTTTATGTAACATTTCGTTTGGTGATTAAAAGAAGTTTTTTTTTTATTTTTCCTGAATTTTCTTTGCTATAAACCTCACGGAGCCCGAGACCTTTCCAACGAATGCAAAACCGTGGAAATCGGTACGTGCGTTATGGAGTTATAGCGTCAGGAAGGAAAACCCGACTCATTTTTATATAGTAGATATAATTTTGCATATAATTAAAAGCAGCATTTATATCTTGAAAATTTCATTAAAGATAATGAGGAGTATCTATATGAATAGAATTTTTCTCTTATTAATTTACTGTAAGCGTGCCTTATAAATGAATAAATCAGAAGAAAATACACGAAAATCATGTACTCCAGACTAAAACAATCTCCTAAGAATTTTATTGATTGTAATTGTTTGTTATTCAATCACGATCGAAAGGCTGAATGTACGTGGATAAGATTTCGTACATAATTAAATTATGTTAATTAATTACACGACAAAGGCTCCATAAAGATTATAATTACGCAGTACATACAATCGAAGTGGTCGACGGAAGTAACATAATGATCAGATTGCAAAAAAAAAGTTTTGTAAACCATGCCCTTAACGAACCTTTTAGTTCACGAAGTACTGAGAATCTATAATATCTATAGATATAGCATGATAGTAAAATAGGCTTAACATTATATTTATGTCTTAGTTTACTTTTCCTCTTGCAATTCTATATTCCTCTACTGAATGGAGTTAGATCTTTATACGCGATAATCCATTTTTTCAGAAAACCTATTATTATTTCATAGAGGCTTGAATATGTGACTCTACGCTAAACTATTCTGCAATATTATCCATTTAATAATATGCCCCTATAAAATTTCAGTATACCTATTACCGAATATGTTATATTTTAGTTAATGTAACTGTATGTTCAATATGCCCAATGAGAGATTTTAAAGTGTTACTTATTTGCTCCGATGGTGTACACGCCTGAGAAAAAGTTTTCACTTTTCACAGAAAATCGGATAAAAAGAGTATATGATTTATTATTGCTTTCAGTTTTACTTACTGCTAGCCAATAGCAGTTTATAAGCACTCAGTAAGTTATGAAGCACAAAGCATATTCAAATTGCTGTATTTGTGTGCGTCTTTCAGAGTGAAACATAAGCACGTACAGGCGTTCTGAAATATGTGTATTCTTGTACATTTGTTATACAGTTATCTTAAGATGTAAGATATTTATAAAACGGTAGTCGTAGCAAATACAGTAGCATTCGGATTTTGTTAGAATCTTTATTATCCTTTGGACGAACATGTTAAAGAAGTCTTTGATTTTTATAGAATATAGCTTTATAAATCCTTGAAAACATTTATGTTATTATAAGCTGTAAATTTTGAGTTACTTGAGAAAATTTACTAGTGAATTCAGACAACGATTTAAGTTTTATTTCCGAAAAAATATATGTTTTTCTTAAATTTTTAAACTCTAACAGTTTTAGTTGTAATAAATTGATTCAAATCTATCTACGTACTTTATACGGGTAATAATTCCATATAAGTATGTTATTTACAAATTTGTGGCGTAAATATCATATAGATATTTTGTAAAAAATCAGAAACAATAATCTAGTCCTATATTTATAAGAGAATATATATTTTTCTACATTGACCCGCGTGGAAACACATCGGATCCGCGCGTGAAAATTTTACAGAATAGCATCACTGCAGGTGATGACGCCATCATGATAGATCTGTGTGCCAGGCTTAACCACGAAGGTTTATTAATGATTGTGAATTCTATTGCAGTATGTATGGAGCGTCAGGCGCAGCACCAAGAGAGGCGCGGGGGCGAGCGCGCGAGCGACCCGATGTGCTTCCCACACCGGTGTCGCTCGAGGAGCCGGCACCAGCGTCGTTGGTTCACCCCGGCAAGGACAGCGTCGCACGGCTCACGCTCACCGGCATTTCTTATGTTGTTACCGTAAGTACTACCTAAACAGAATTATGTGACAAAAATAAACTGGGGATCCGATGTCTTGCCGTACTGGCGCCGCGGCGTCGCTCGAGGAGACAGCCCCGTCGTGGCTGGCTCGTTCCGGCAAGGACATTGTCGATTGACTCACGTTTACGGCATTTCTTATATTGTTACCGTAAGTACCAGCTATACAGTATTATGAGACAAAACTTAACCAGGAACCCGATGTGCTTCCCGCGGCAGGATCGCTCGAGGAGTCGGCACCAGCTCCGTTGGCTCGTCCTGGCAAGGACAGTGTCGCACGACTCACACTCACGGCATTTATTATGTTGTTACCGTAAGTTCCACCTATACAATATTATGAGACAAAACTAAACCAAGGACCCAATGTGCTTCCCGCACCGGGGTCGCACGAGGAGTCGGCACTAGCTCCGTTGGCTCGCCCTGGCAAGGACAGTGTCGCAGGGTTCACGCACATCATCATTTCTTATGTTGTTATCTTAAATACTGCCTATAAAGTATTCCTATGAGATAAACATAAACCAGGAATCCGATGTGATCCCCGCACCGGCGTCGCTCGAGTAGCTGGCACCAGCGACGCTCTTGAAGTAATAGCTAGCCTAATAAACTACACTACTCTAATAACTGATGTAAGTACGTGATAGAAGTTCAATTCAACAGACAGCTGCCTAGCTACTACTGCAAAAATGTATGCCTAATCAGTTACCTACTTTCAGACTTGTACTTATTTATTAGGCACTTTGCTCCGTGGAGTTTGGGCTACCTAACTTTTAATAGTAATTCAAAAACACTATGTACGTTAGGCAGAGGAATTTCATATAACACAAATAAAGTAGCTCGTTAAATAGCGTATAAACTAATAAATTTTGCAATTAAACGAACAGATGCCAAAGTTTCTGAAAGAGACAAACAATAGGAATTCCATGGTGAAATCATTAGCCGTGAAATGCAAACTCTGGCTCTGGTCCAAATTGTCCACGATGTCATTATGACCACTCGGAATAAGTCGATGCGGTGCTTTCACAGTCTGCGAGATGTTGTTTTGAAAAGAAATTGCATTCAAACACTGATTTTGTTGCTTAGTTTATTTATTTTCAACGAGGTCACAATAGAAGATTAAATAACACAAAGAAAACCTTTTTAAATTAAGTGTAATAAAAATTATAATTACCGACACCGTTCTCTAATTTGCCTAGTACTTGGCCGTCTTATATTACCTAATTTTATATTTTCTACTCAGCTTCGAATATAATATATTAAAACTTAAAAAGCCACTATGGTACGAAACTAAAAGAAAATAAAATGTCTGGATATTGAACAAAATTCAATGTAACAATGCGAACATAAAAAAATGCGCGAACTCCAGAATACGTATTCAGTACTTACCCAAATAAGAACTCCATTTCATCTCGTCTCTCATACCAACATTTAAAATGCACTTATTATTGACAAAGTAAAATAAAATATTTTTTAATAAACCATTTTATTTTAGTATTTCTGCAGCAAACGTAATATTGAAAAACCAACTTTAATAAAACACTTAATTTAACAAAGGATGAAATTACTACATAATCTCAAGTCTAGTCATAGGTCTTCATGTCAACTTACATAGATTTACGACGGTAAATTACCTAATATTCAGCCTTTAAATCAAAATCGTTATGTTCACTTATTTTTTTAACTTTAATATACTTTAATGTAACTTTGAGCCTACTTGGGTAAGTTTTAATATTTTCTTGAGAATAATGATTTACTTAATTGCTAACCAAGCCACCTGTGGCCTCAGCTTGGTAGTGCTTTAAGACTTGGCGCATCATTTATTAACACTTCATGCACCGTTTTGAACGATAAATTTTGCTAAGTAACAATTAAGAATCTGGGTTACATAAACATGTCTATTTGAGTATTATTACCTAATACTTTTTTTATTAATTTTAAGAGCAAATTTTCGTTACGGTCGATGCCTTTATGCCAAGATTGGGTCTACCTTGCATCACAGAATTTTTAATTTTATGATATTATTATGCATATCAGCGGATGGTATAAGCTTCAGTTCGAAAAAAATCATTTGGCATTCACTCAACAGCAATCAAACTCATTATTTTGCAAGACAGGACAGCATCATCTTTACGCATACATTTTATATCTGCAATAATTAAAAAGCAGGACAATTATACCGTAGAAAGTTCACAGTCAGAATCGTCATTTGGCATACAAAGATCACGGAGTAAATCCCAGTTACTACAAGCAACTTACTTACAGCCAAAAACAAGGTAGGGTGGATGTCCCGGTCTCAAACCAATTAAAGGAAATTATTAACTTTAAAATGTTGCTATATAGCCTAACAGCGATATTTATTGGTAATTTATTTTTTATATTGTAAGTTACCTAGTTATAAGTTGTATTTGGGAAGGAAAATATTTGATTTCTTTTTGTTTATTTTATTATTCAAGATAATCGGTATAAAACTGGGATGTACCCTAATTTGACCAGCCGGCCCCAGTTGTTATGAAGATTTGTACCAGAGGTTGACCAATTATAAAAAAGTGAAATAATAACTACATTCACAATTAAAAGCAGACGTATTTTATAATCAACTTTATGGTTTGGTCTTAGAACTAATTGAGATCAATAAGTAAATTAAATTAAGGTCAGTCTCAACAATCACAGTAGTAATTCTTAAATCTAAATGGCACATTTTCAAATCACCATAAAATAACGAATCATAACTTCACTTAAACTTTGAACTTTTTAAACAATCTAAAGTTTTGGTTAAGTAATTCTTTGTTAATATCATACATCTAACTAAAATATTTTTTTTTAACAATTAAAAAAATATTTAAGTTTCATAATTAAATTCACGTAATGATTCAAAATTCAAACTGCAAAATTAAAAAAGGAATCAGATCCAAAAAAAGATACTTGGCCATTTCTGGTACTGTATATGAACCTCTATTATTAATTGACACAGGAGCATTAATTTTCTCCACTATGCTGTCATTAGCATACCAAATTTTATCTTCTTTATCTGGCCATTTAAAAGTATAAGAAGTTGATATCACCATCGTACTAACTTCTTTACTCTTTTGGTCAATATTTTTGACAATCCCGGGAAAATACTCCCCTCGTAGTTTACTATAACATATGATCCTATTTCCTCGTCTGATCTATCTTTATTACTGTAATTAAATTGATCAAAGGTAAATTATCCTCATCGAGATCAGAATCAATTCTATTCTGAACTCTCTTTTTTACTCGTTTTGTTTTAGGTTTCTCAACTTTTTTCAACTCTTGTAACTTCTTTTTTTCTTCTCTTGGTAATTTCCTATTTTCTTTTCTTCTTGTTCCTTACTTTTTTCATTCCAGTATTGCATCCACTCTACTGATGTTACTACATCTGGCAATCGCTTTCTATTGAACCTTTTATTACCACCTTTTTTCAGTGGTGATTCTGCAGGCATTGTGCATTCTTTTTCAGAACTAAAGTCCCGTTTATTATGTATATCTGCTGTTGATTGAGGATCTGACAAGTTGCAAGCATTATTATTAATTTTAATTTCTTTTTTGGTGGCATATTGTATGTAAAACAAGAAAACAAAACTCATATTAAGAGTTTGGTCAATTAAGGATTTGTATGCAGTACCAATGTCAAACCACTGGTCAACTAATGGAAACGTAAGCACTTTACTCCTTTAAAATTGATAGTCGATTTACAACTCATATTCTGGACATGAAACTGATAAAAAAAGTAAAAAAAAGAGTACCACTTCAGTGTACTAATCGTTGACCAATTGGTCAATCACAGGAGCACCTAATCAAATCATATACCTTTTGTTAACCAGTAAAATAACTCATGAAATATATCGTTTGCATTTGAAATACATTGGAAATCTTTATAATAAACATAAAATGATTACAAACCGGTGCGTGGTCAACTATAGGGTCAACCATCCCACATGGAAACAATCCCGTTAATAGCTATAATGGTATTATATTAGGTAGGTAGAAAATACAAAGTCCTGGCAGAAGCCTAGATGATAAAATAAAAACCCTCTAGCCCACCTAAAACCTAGGTTGAAACCACGAATCGGGTGTCAGTTAGTTTAGAGCAGACGTACTAAAAATGAAAATCAACAATAACTTATTCACAGGAACGATTCCACGGCGTCATGGAGCTTCCAGCGAAATTATTCAAATAGTTATTATGAAATAGCTTCAACTACGAGCATAGTTCTAAGCGTATCACACTGCATTTGTTGCAGTTCGCACATACTTCGCCTAACCACCCAGCTAGCAGCCGACATGCATATTTTATTGATCCTGTGTGAACATGACATACGCTTAATTATTGCTGGGCACAACACAACTGGGTTATCCGATGATCTCACGGCATGAATGCTGCCTAATAACTTTGAAAACAGGCAAAACTAATTAGCAGCAAGTATAAAACAGTACTAATGTTTCATTTCGATTGTAACTACCTAACATTGTTAGGAATCAGAAAATTTCTGTATTATTTAGAGAATTATATATTTTTTTATAAATGACTAGTGATTCGTCCCGGCTTTCTATGGGTGAAAATTTCAACGTGATGAAAGAATATAGCACTGTCGCTCAGAATTATCGTGGAAATAGCTTTCTACTGGTCAATGAGTTTTAAAAGTTGTTCCACTTCCTACAAACAAACATACAACGATTGGGTACCCTTTTATCAATATAAGCGTAGATATAAATTATGTGATTTCAAGAAAACATGACGAAAATGCTTGATACAAAACACTTATTATTTTATAAAGTAAATATATTTAGTTTTGAAGTGTCAATGAGAAAACAAAATATATCATAATCTAATGACAGCCTGCTTTCCATTCACCTCCGAAAGACGTCTCGGAACAGTCTGTAATAGGCTTCAATCAGCCGCTACTACCCCTGGCGATTTGATTCGTAGATGGCGTATCGAGGTTACCGTCTTCCACGCGCTCTCTTCCGAGTATCCAATTATTTGACCAGGTCATCCCCTGGGAGGACCGGGTCCAGTACCTACTTGATAGACACGTTAGATAACCGATTAACGTTTGCATCTCAACTCAAGAGAGTTCATGATCGCACAGCATTCATTCGCGATAGGCTATTCCATCTCATAGGGAAGCGGAGTAAAATGGCATAAGTTGACAATTTACAAACTTGCATCATGACCTACGCGAGTATTTGCTTCGCTCACGTACCTTCATCGCGTCTTAAACTCTTATAAGCGCTGCAGAATCGTGTATTGCGCGGTGCCACGGGTTGCCCGTGGCAAGTGCGCAATATCGATTTGCATCGCGATCTTAAGTTAGATTCCATTGCGAAGTACATGAAGGACGCTTCGAGATGTTACTTCGATTAAGGCGCGCTTCATCCGAAACCCTTAGTAGTAAAACACTCTAGTAATCACACGTCCGCCCTCCTGTCCTCCACTCGTAGGTCCCTCCGATTTCGTCAGCCTAAACACGTCTTAGAATACCCCGATGATGAAATCACCCGCGCCAACGCGCCTCCGACTCCTCCTACACAGGCCCCAAACACCAACACAACACAGCTAGCAAATTCGCACACTAGCTTAGCATTAGACAGACACCGCACCCGTAGGATAAGAGTGCGAAGTCTCGAACTACACACGACACGCTATACCAGGTACAGATACATACCTGGGCGTTTTCCCCCACTTCTCCCGACAACGGCTAACTAGAGCCAAGGTCTCAGAGACGCCCTAGTTGAGCGACCCCCTCAGGTTCTAGAGGTCTAGAGGCACCAGACGGAGCGGAGACTCCCTCCGTGGGAAGATGCCATCTGCCTTGAATACCTCTTGAGGCACTCGCCAATTCTCGGCTTGAGGTCCCCTAAGGATCTCGACGTCCCCAAACCCAGTGACACTGTAGGTCATCTGCGACCAACAGCATACACAACACACTCAACAAAAACTCAACAAAGCGTTCAATTTCCGTTCTGTCTATAAAGGATTGTTATATCGAAACATGTGTTTTTGTTCCATTGTTCTGGTGACAAATTTATTATTCGTTGTAAACTTTGTTCTAAAGTTAAATGTTTGACATTACGTGCAATATCGCTACACATTTACGATAATATTATTCTATAGAGAGCAATAATAACTTCTGTCGCTGTGATTGAAGTAACCTTAATGGTCACCAACGGAGTTCACACAAATTACTTACCTAGCACTTATTGGACCCAATTCTAGTATGATGAAAGACTATTACTCAAATTAACTTTTAGGTTAAGATAATCATAAATCATGCCAGAATTAAAACCAATATCCTAATCACATTTCAATTCTTAATACAGATATAGCTACCAAGAATATTCCTTCGATGTTTTCTCACACAGTAGTATTAGCGTGGGCTAAAATACAAATTCGATCGCAATACTAAGAAACACCCATTTCAACTTATAAATAGTGTTGTTTGACGTTAAATGGGTCTTTGTGATTTTAACTTCCTTTTCTTTAATACCATTACCTATACACTTTGTCCTGTCATTTATTTTATCACCAGATCGTGGGTTCTCCTTTATTCGTTTGGAATCTGTGATTACTCACAAAGAATAAAAGGTATTGTAGTGTTCCATTATGTACGTTAGGTTAGACCTTTTAAGTTTTTCTTTTGTGACTTTGATATCTCACACTAGTACTGCTATTAGGTTAGTATAATAAATGGTAAACTAAAATCAACTCCTATGATTTAAACAACGTTAGATCGGGTTCTTCCAGTGTTATTTTTCTGTTAAGTTGAAGATAGTAAGTATCACTTCTATAACTTCACTATAACGGTATCTTATCTACTTTAATGATTTTCAAAGATTCGGAAATACAAGTGACTGGATGCCCACTTATCATCTACACTATTTTCTGAAAATGACTTCTGAGAAGTTGGTAAGATTGGAAAAGACATAAATATAATTAAATACCTAATATGAACATAAAATACATATATTTGTGTGTTCGTATTTATCTATAACAAAAACATACCGACAATACTGTACAAATAAGTATACAAGGAAACGAGAGAAAAAGCTGGTATGGATAAAATAAGTGCTAGTAAAGTTGTAGTAATTGCATCATTTTTTCCATTTCTCCGTCGCGAGGCGACGCTGATGATAGGTCGTTGTCTCGAATGAAAGAGACAAAATAATATAGTGCCTGTAGACACGTAAACGTACCTATATAAAATGAACTTAACGTAGCTTCCATAAGTTCCGTCTTCGGCGATGCAATGTTATTTGATTTAAGTATTTCATCGTTTTATGGTTAAACATAGTAATTCAGTGAATACGAAGTAGTTCCTCTATGTATTAAGTTCAATGAAACTTTAATGCAAACAGGGTATTCTTTGATATAGTGCAATGTCCAAAATTCCCATTTTAAAAAAAATCTAAACGTGTTTAAGTTTGGCAATATGCGAAAGGAACGAGTCCGATTTTTTTTCTGTAAAGCTTTTCTACTGCCACCTGAATATTTTGTTAACTATTACTGCTGCTGTCCGATACGTCTTCTGATGAAATTCTCGATCTGAAGCTAAATTGAAAAACAGCAGAATGATTTTTGGAACTTAAATGGGAGAACTCTTCTTTTCCCCCCTTTAATAAGTATTTATTTATTTCACTATCATCAACCTATTAATGTCTCCACTGCTGCCCTTCCCTATGGATGGAATAGAGAGATTGGGCCATGACCCACCACGTGGGCCCAGTTCCGATTGGCGGGTGCTAACGACTGCAGATGCAGCCGGGACAAACGGCTTAACGTGCCTTCCGAAGCACGGAGGAACTCGAGATAGAAGATTTTTGGAACTTCAACGATCGCAGGCGAACGCGCTAACCACCTGCGCCATCGAGCTCCTCATATAATTTAAAGCTTATGGTAATTTTACCATCCCTGCTCTATAGCAGATTATCGAAGATAAGTTATTAATAAAATAAAAAAATAAATAAAAAGGATTAGAGTGATAAATATGCGTCACCACTGGATGGCCAACCGAGTCCTTTACTCGCTGCTGCTGTGTTTGAGGTTTTTCATCGTAAAAAACGCCGGAGATGCCCGCCCTTACGGCATTGTGAGCTCGGAACGGACAGGCGACATTGATGCTCAACTACTTCCTACTTATTGTTACGGAAACCAAGTTCTAATATTTTTTAAGCTTTTTGTGAATAAAAAAGTCCCACGCGTCTTATGTTACCGTCTTTTTTCTGTTTAAATTTCGTTTTATAAATAAGTACCAATTTAAAAGTCCTTTGCTATGTACTAGTAAGCTCTGTAGAGAACATTTTCATATTACTTTATTTATCATTACTAGATTTTTACTATCGGTTTCATAAATTTTCCAACAATGGCTCTATTCTTGCGACAGCAGGCTCAGTTAGAGTGCCCGCCTTGGTGATATATCTTGCACCATTTACAGTAAACTCCAGCCGGTAATCATTTTTAAGTGTTTTTTCTATGTAGTAGGTAGGTAAACATAAAATAGCTTCATGAGTTAGTGGGGCTAAACTCAGCGCAACATGGCACAGTCGATATTGGTATTATTCTGTTGAGTGTTTATTCATACTTTTGGCCGACATTTTCGCGCCATAAAAGAGCTAGGTGTTATTGGTAAAAAAATGTTAAAAGTGTGGCAAACTATCGCCTGATGGTAAGCGGTTACCATAGCTTATAAACGCTTGCGATACTAAAAATATTACTCGCACCGTACAATATAATAAACAACAACAACAATATAAAAAACACGCAGTATCTAGGCTTTTCATATGAAAAAAAATCATTTATCCTTTATTACCAATACAATACAACTACAAAAGCCTTTATTGCTGATAATTACATAAAAAAACACGTCATTAACCTTTACTTATAATTCAGCGTGTCGTGCAGACACATAGGCCTCCTCCAGCCTTTTCCCTTACTAACCTCAGCCATAGCGGGCCAGCTACCATTCTTATGTCATCCGACCATCTTTTCAGACCTTTATTACCACAATACAGTAAATGGTGGATATATCTGATGTGAAACTTCTTTTCTTAAAAAACCTAACATTAGGCGGTGCATAAGGCATAGAGGAAAAGAGCAGAGCATGTATCACTCATATATTTTATATTGTCGCGTGTGACGCTCATAGCGTTTCAACCTTCGCCGAGTTACCCTATAACTTTCATGGTCGTCAGGAAGAGCTGCGCATGCACCCCACACACGCACATGTAAATATAGTCGTGTGACGCTCGTGACGCATTTCCGTTTCATCTTTTCCATAGGATTTTTCCATTTATACCCCGCCCGAAAAGAAGTTTCACTTTAAAAAGTACTTTAACCGACTATCGCTAGAGTACTTTAGCGAATTTCGCTAAAGTACTTTACCTATCCTATCACACGATTTTTTAATCACACTCTTTCGAAAATATTCCATCAGACGTTTTAATTTTATCTACCAAGTCAAGGTCGTCGGTTTTCATTTACCAAAGCAGTTCTGTAATTTTATTTTTGCTATTTGCGCACGTTTTATGCTCTTTGTTTTTTCCATTCCTTATTGATAAATATAGACCAAAATACTTTAATAGCTCCTCGTATTAATTTTACAGGAAAAACTTTGCCAGAAGCCTTTTTTATAGTACTTTTTTTTTTCAAACCAAATAATATAATATACTAGCTGATCAAACAAACTTCGAAAAGCCATAAAAATAAGTGTTAGTGGTAGGAGGGTGAAAAATTAAGGTTCTAGATATTTTTGATGACAAATCGTAAACAAAAAGTTTAGAGTTCCACCCTCACCACCTTGGGGTGAAAAAATAGGCTATGATCGATTGTCGGAGCTACCAAATAATCAAAAAAAATCATAAACATCGATAAAGCCGTTTCGGAAGAGTACGATACAAAAATTTGCACACATATATACACACATTAAAATGATTATTATTAGGTATAGCTTCATTCTAGTGTCCTTCCATCCATTCCATCCATTTCAATCTTGAAGTCTTATTTTACCGATTACCAAAATTAGGATTTTATAAAGACATGGTTAAGAGCCCTTTTACAAAATTGCGCCGCTGCCGTACTGATCGGCGCGTAGGTAGATTTGCACTAGTATATATTGCATTTAACGGGTGCTGTTTCGAGTCTTATAAAATAATTATTAATGAACTAATTTTAAAAATATATACATATTTCAGTATTTTAATAATGATGGTAGATTTTTTATGAATGTTTTTGGTAGTAATTCTATTAAATTCAATATCAAAATACGAGGTAAACCTGTATTATTATTTGGGAAAACTAACGCAGGTTAGATGTGTTTTTTGAAAATTAATGAGATAGAAAAATCTAAATTCTAATACATTATGTTACAACAAAAACATATTTCTGATGTCGTAGTAATTAATTTGATCTAATTTATAGAACATTATTGAGAGATTGAGGCGTTTGAAGTTGTACATATTATCGTTTTTTTCGTAAACTAGCTGCAGTAGAACGACCAGTACAAAAAAAGGAAAATAGTATTTGCAAATATTCTACATCAATTTACAAGAGGAAAAATAAATCTACTGTTTACTTCTATTGGAAATAGGCAAAATCTTTTCTAAGGGGGTAAACGAGGCGCTCGAGAATTACTATTTTTTGCGAAAAATGTGAAAGGGCTCTTAACAAAACAATCGGATAAGATGCTATTATTTCACCGTTGGCTGTTAGTGCAGTGTGTCGCTTAACTACAGCGATAGTATCTGTAGCAAGGACTGGCACAATAAATAATGGGAAGAGCTGGCTGTATTCCGGCGCAATATCCCCGGAAGGAAGCCACCACTACTGTACAACTTCCGAGCGATGAGGATTCTTCTAATCCAGATAGGGTTTTGATTTACCCCGACTTAATACTACTTTGACGTGGGAAAATATAGGTAGGGAAGGATATCGTTCGTTACGTAGTAGTGGCGTCGTTTTATTTAAGTGGTTTTCTGCTCGCGACTTCTGTTTGAAATTTAGAACTGTACTCAACGGGAAAGTTTTTGGTGGAACAAGGATAAGCTTAATTATCATATAGAATTAATTTCTATTTGAAATACATTTAGTACAGCATATTATACGAGAGCTAGTTTTTTATGTAAGTATGTTATGCTCGCCCGAGACTTTGTCAACGTTATATTTTTGGGAACATAAGGTTGACAATGTGAAAACTTAAAATTTTCCGGGGTAAAGAGTATCCTTTGGCTTAATATAGATAATAAATTATATTTGTATCAAGTTAAATCCGTTCAGATATTTTTGTGTGATTAAATAAAAAACGTCATAATAATATTAGTAGGATAGATTTTATGCATTTCTACTGAAACAGCAAGCTGAAAGAAATACCAAACTAAAAAAATAAGATCAAAAATCTTGGCAAACGATATGAAATATCAAATTTTGTCCAGTCTAATAACATATATTTTCAAACCTAACACAGCACAAAGAAATATGAGAGGAGCAAATAAAAAGCTGACCAAGCGCGAGTCTGACCTCGATCTATTAGGGTTCCGTAAAATCATTTGTTTGTTTTCGTCACAACTTAGAAAGAACCTACATTATGAATCGGCGTTTTCTGTATTTGTTATTTTAAATAAAGCATAGGACATCATAATAAAATAAAAATAAACACATTTTTAACTAGTTTCGATTTTGAGATAGACCCCGTCACAAAAATGGTCTAAATCCCACCTTCTTTTTTATTGAACAGAAAAACAACATCTTATTTATATTCTACTAAACGAACTGTAAGCAATGAAGTGTCTCATAATGAAGTGAAAATAAAAATAATTAAATTAAAATTTTAACTAAATATTCGACCTTGGACAAGCATCCTACATAAAATACCAAAATTTCAGTTCTGTAACTCATTGATTTTACCATGTAGAGACCCGTGAAATAAGGACAGACAGACGATAGAGTGACAGCAATAGGTTTCCACTTTTACCCTAAAGATTAGCTTTCAAAGACTTTCGCGTGATCATAGCCAACTTAATACAATTCTTATCCATTCGGCCGTTTTAATGAATACGAGGCGGTCCATACTAATTTGTAGATAGAACGATGGACCGGATCTACCGACTGCAATCTCGTTTCAATTCCATCAGATTGCAAAGATTTACGCTTTGTTTGCAAAAGATGCTTTATTTTATTCATTAAAACATGAAAGCGGATAATATACGACCGTCCAGTCCACCATAGGACTGGATTGCAAATTCACGGGTCGGTTTTCAATAGTATTATCGTCTCGTTACGGCACCTCGGTTTGTCTATAATTCTCTATTCTGAAAACTGACACGAAAATCGGAAATAACAACAGCGCTTTGTTATCAAAAATAGTTTCCGTACTGTAGTGAATTCCAGGTAGGTTAGTAATGAACTAGACTTTCACATTCACATTATAATGAATAAACTTTTTGAAGGAAATAAAGGCAAGTTTATGAAAAAAAAACAAATAACGGGAAAATCATAACATCCTCAATGTATGTATATGTACATCGATTAATGCATTAGAGTGCGCAGCTTTTATGCTGCTCAGACATGGTTTAAAATACTACATATAGATTTTGTTTTTAACTATGAAACCCTATATTAAGCGTGGCGCGACACACACTTGGCTGGTTTCTCCATTTCGCTCTTTTTGGTAACAAAAAATATTGAAATCCTATTGAATAAGTACAGTCTGAATGATGTTTTCGTGTATAAAAATTGTAGTAGAAAGTGAGGTAACTATCGCTTAAACTGATAATTGCATCAAGGAAGTTGGTAGGGCATTGCACAGCCTTTCTCAAAGTAAGCGCTGCAGGTCTAAAGAGGGACGGCAAGAGACCCAGAAAAAAATAGGGGGCGTTGCGAAGAGGCTTGGGGGTGATTTATTATTTCATTTAGCCCTTACTACAACTTGTGAACATCAACTAATATTAATTAAGAGATTGTTCAAACTATCTCGGTTCGGTAGTTCACTTCGTGTAGTTCATGTTTTATTGAATAAATGAAATAAAAATCAGTTCATTCGATCGCTCCGTTTAGATGTGAAAGTAGACACAAACAAACAAATAAAAAGGCAACAGACACACTTTCGCATTTTAATAGTTATTAGTATTGCTAGATAAGTAATTTTCGTAAATAATAGACCGCGGGCAATGATATTTTAACTAATATTTTTTAAATAATTTGTGCATTCCTTTATCTATGTGGCTAGTTCATAGAATACTTGTTCTTACTTTCCGAGTGTAATGCGATTCAACTAAGAATAGGACCGACTGAGCGCCATATTTTGACGTCATAGCTGTCAATTCAAACCAAATAGGTAGAGTGAGCAAAAAAATGTTACTATTTAATAAAACTTATTTACTAAGATTAAGTGAGACAAAACATCAGATTTTTTAATAAAATTAATTTACTAAGGTTGAGAAAGAACACAATCGATTTTTAATAGTATTTCTTTTATAAGACTGTGTGAAAAAAAACATTTTCAGAATCTAGCTCTTCAATTTCGCATTTCATCTCTGCATTACCGCCGGAGAAATAATAAATAATCATGCAGGTCACATACGAACATGCATCCTCTATGTAAACGAAAGTTTTGAATCGAGTTTTTGAACGCAGCTTAAAGTGACATTTGGTTGACGATTTAGGTTATCAACCATTCATAGCCAAAGCTCAATAAATGAAAAAAAAAACTAATATTAATTATCAACATTTGTTATTGTTTGTTTAAAAATGATTGGTTTTTATTCTAGAATCAGCTGAGTGCTAAAAAAGTGTTCCGAGATTTTTTTGCAAACCGTATATTTCAAGCGACATTTGACAGATGGAGGTCATTGGCTTTCCTATTCTTATTTGAATCGCATTATACGATTAGGCGTCGTATGAGATAAACGACTTTATGCATGTTTGTCTTATACCTGTCGCTGCGTGCTGCTTATACAATCCTATATATTCAACGTAATATTGATTTTATTTTCGCGCGTAATAGGTAAGTAGTACTCAAGTTCTAGTATGCTAGAGATTTCTTTCATAGACAGGCGCTGGCGGTCCAAAACCGCTATGCCCTACCCCTCTTTGTTCCTGCAGTTAGCCAGGTCACTAGATCTCCATACGGTAGGTTACTAATTTATTTTTTGTGAGTAGAAAATAGAAGACATTTATTTATTTATTTGTAAGGCGTGATGGTAAGCGGCCGCACTTGACATATTTTCTTAGGTATATAGTGGGTTCTAATACTAGCTAGGTCAGTGTAAAAACCTGACTTGACTGTTGTTGTTGTTTTCCATAATATAAGCGAAAGGGGCACAGTTATTTATAACGCTTTTCTATTCATTATGCTGTGGAATGCTCTCTGGAATGGAATAGTCTAGTACTTGGAGGCATTAACAATTGTTCTTTATCACGCTTATTCGCTAAACCCACATTTATCTCCCAGGCGGTGACAAGAAGATCGCGGCAGTCTACCTCGGCGCAGTGGTCGCGCTCGTTCAGGGGCAGCGTGTTGTCGCCGCAGGACGACGCTGATGCCGAGGAGGTGTTCTTCACTTCACCGACGCCGCCGCAACTCACGCAGCACCACGAGGAAGGCGACCAAGTCGACGGACCTAAAGGGTGAGGCTTGAGACCTTACAGGTAGAATAATCACGGCAGTTGTCGATTGCGTGGAGCTTGCGCACACAAAGAAAGCGTGCTGTCGCCGCAGGACGATGCTGATGCCGAGGAGGTTTTCTACACTTCATCAACGACCCCGCAAATCACGCCATCTACGAAAATAGCGAGGCGAGGGGTCTAAAGGCTGAGACTCTGAGACTTTAAGGTTTTAGGCTTTCAGTCAGACAGGTGGCGGGGTGGCAGTGAAATGAAATGAAATGAAATGAAAAGTTGTAATGTACCGCACGCCGGGCGACGGAATAGTGTGAGGTTTTTCATTATAACACCTTTATAACACCTTTACAGGCGTAACGCTTTCGTAGAGATTCAGAGGTAGTGTGCTGTCGCCGCAGGACGACGTCAAATACATCGCTCGCTTACAAGAAATTCCAAAGTTATTATGTCCATTTATAAGCTTTTACCATATCGTATGTAACACACACATTTTAAAAAGTTAAAAAGCATTATGATTGCCTTATCACAATTAGAGTAGGTATTATTTAACATAAATTAGCTGCTTTATAATAAGTTTGAAAATGTGATTCCTTCATAAAGTTGTTTGAGGCGTCTTTAAATGGATTTAAATACACCCATCTGCGAGCATGAGCTACTCCAACTAATATTTCCAAAACTCACACCAAAAAGCTTAGCCCCAAAGTAAGCACTGTAAGGCTTGTGTTATGGGGAACTAGGGTAACGGATAGAATACATATACTGTACATATATAAGTATATTTATATAGAATTACATATTAAACATCCATGACTAGAGTAAAGTTGCTCGTGTTCATCACACAAACATCTGCCCCCACCGGGATTCGAACCCGGGACCTCTCCAGTAGGCGACACTTTGAAACCCGGCGTAGAAACCACTCGGCCACGGAGGTCGTCAAAAGTGCATTAAACTAAAATTTAGAATTATTGCTCTAATTGCTTTAACATAATACTAATAATCAGTCAAAGATGACTGATCTTCTTAATATAGGGTTAGGTGAACCTTGTTGTTCTGCAACATTTATTAATGTAGAACTGTTTTAACATTCAAATACTTGTGACATATATTAACTTGTGTACAATAATAATGATATTGAAGTTTAATGCATATCAAATACATGATAGTCAGTAAGTAAAATGTATAACATAAAAATACATCTACATGCATTACAACATTAATACACAATATACCCTTCAAACTTTCGTGGCTCGCTTATCATTTTTGCGCATCGCATTATATTAAATTGTCTTACTCAAATTATTTCGTCCAAAGGAAAATGAATTTAATTTCAACTTAAGTACGCTGATATCAAAAAGATTTAAAGTTGCTCTCTTATCACGCGAAGTAACATCGTAAATCGTGAAGTAAACCACAGTAACTAGATTTTCTTTACCGAAAAATGTTCCTACTTTACTATATACCCTATAGGGTTAATTATGCTCTAATTATCTACTATATAAAAATAAGTCGGGTTTTCCTTCCTGACGCTATAACTCCAGAACGCACGAACCGATTTCCACGGTTTTGCATTCGTTGGAAAGGTCTCGGGCTCCGTGAGGTTTATAGCAAAGAAAATTCAGGAAAAATTAAAAAAAAAAATCTTTTAATCACCAAACGAAATGTTACATAAAACGAAGCCATCTGGTGGCGAAACGGAGTTCGCCGGGTTTGCTAGTCTAATATGTTTTATCACTTAATATGTCAAAATCGGTGCAACATTTCATTTGACTGTGAACGCATCCAAAACATCTTACTTATAAGTGGTAACACTGAACTGTCAAAGTTTTCATCCACCGTTTTTTTCATAAGTCAGGTGCAGCTGTAGTGCAAGCCCTTTAAAGTTATTTTTTTTAGTAACTAGATTAGATAACAAAACTTTTATAAACAAAATTGCAATTAAGTAACAATCACGTTTAATATTGAACAGCTCGGTACCAATTCGGTACTCAAGTCGAGTTGAGAGCACTTATAACTAAGATTTCATGCAATGAGAGTAAATAAGTGATTTGCAACCTCGTGATATGTTCCACATATTAATTGCAAAGATTTGTACTTGTGGCTGGGGCACCAATACTAAGGGTATAATTAGCTGTAGCACCTTTTTATCTTATCTTTTCAATTAAATTGTGACAAGCGTGCTATCAGTAACCTTACTTACTGTTATAGAAAAAAAAGTTGGTCATCATCCCTATATCTTATCAATGAACTGAATGATAACTTTTTTTCTTCATCCATCAGGTATATTATGCAAAAATATTGAACTTGAATTTTCTACTTTTTTCACATAATCAAAACATCACAGAGATACATTGATATGAAATGATGCAAGACGTCATTTTCTTTACCTTAAAATGTTCCTACTTTATTCCTATAGGGTTAATTATGCTCTAATTCTCTAATATGTTTTATCTCTTAATATGTCCAAATCGGTACAACATTTCTTTCAACTGTGAACGCAGCGAAAACATGTTACTTATAAGTGGTGACACTGAACTGTCAATGTTTTCATCCGCCATTTTTTTCATAAGTCAGGTGCAGCTGTAGTGCAAGACCTTAAAAGTTTTTTTTTGTATCCGAAAAAGCCGCTTCCATCTTGAAATCTACATAATGCATTAAGGTAATTTTGTTTTAATGTTATTAATTATATGATCAGGTAAACAAATACGTAAATATTTCATAGGACTGCTGAGTTGATGATAATCTAACCTCACATTTTTGGCGTGCTCATATTTTCTTTGGTACGATGGGGTAACTTTGCGCCTGGAGCAAAGTAAACCAAAACATAAGCCGTTCAAGAGTAGACATTTTTATATTAATTGTAAGTGGTTATTAATGCTCTACTTGCCAAGGAAATTACAAAAATAACTAAAGAATATGTTTCTTTAATGGAGAAGTCACTAAAATCCTGGACGTGGCCAAAACCCGTCGATAAATTAAATTCAATACGATTGGCAGGACATATTGGTATGTATTGATGTCCCTAAAAAAATTAGTGCCGCAGTGAAATAAATATATTCCGTTCCTGAACTGACCGCTTATATGTTTTAATTTTTGAAACTCGTTACTTTATTTTCGACTGATTTTTGTCCAGAATTTGTAAAACAAATAAATTTACTAGTTATGATAGCAGTGCCTATTATAATTTAAGAATATAAAATACCATCAAGCAGTTACATGCTTAAAAAATATAAAAAATAATGAAACAAATTGATTTTGTAATGTAATTGCAGTTACACGTTGTATGCTTTACTATATATTTTGTGACAAAATTTAACAATATAAAATTCTTTCTTTAAAAAACATGGTTTATTTTAATTTTTACCCATTTTCGGCCATTGATACTATGAAAAAAAATTGAAGCGTAATATTACTGGAGCATAGTTTAAATAAGGAAAGCATAACTTTGCTCAAAAAGCTTTACATTGTTTGGGGAATATACCCAGGAGCCTCCTTATTCATAGTTTTATATTTATACATATTATGAAATACTTCATTAAGATAATTTAACTTTAAAAATATGTTAGATAACATATTATTCTTTACATTAATATATCTGAGTATATTTCATAAAATACTGTAAAAAATATTCATAATTCCCCTTTTTTGAAGCAAATATTGGAGCAAAGTAGGATAATTAAACCGGTATTTAAGTTTAAAATCACTTTAAAGTCAAATAAATAATATGTATTTGGACGGAAAAATGGATGTTCATCGACTTTCAATTATGTATAATAAAGACTTGCGGAGCACGCGTAGCGCTATTTTCTCCAGCCCGCACGTTTTGGATCGCAGCGGAATACAGTAGCTATACGCGTTAGGGGTGAGCGTTTTTAGAATAACGATGCGCGATAATGATGCCAGGTTTGGATGCGCGCATTTTAGTATGCTGGAAAGGTATGATCAGAGCCGGCTGACTTGAAGGGGGCAAAGCAGTTGATAGCTCACTTTACTCCCTCAGGCGTAATTATCTTATCTGTACTTAGAGGTGCATCTTGCCATGTCACCTATTCTATTAGTTGGCATTCCGGAAAGTGGGTTTGTAGGAGGATAGCGTCGCAGTCGTCACGATTATGGGACAGTGTGCCGTCTGGTCGACGCAGGATTCCTAGCACGCCAGGGCCTTGCTTGGCCAACAGTTTCCTTACCCGATTTGCCTGGTTGGTGGAGCTTATCTCCCCGATGAAGTTCCTCCAGGAGGCTGTTGTTCAGTATCTAATTCGTTTTTTCTACTTAGCTTTAATAGCATTGTAGCCGCCCCAGTCTGTGTCGTTGCATGTATTCATTGCCCTGTTAAGCCACTTCCTCACCTTTCCTCTCAATATCTCAAGCTCCGGCCCCCACCAGTGGTGTTTTTCGGAGACTCACGTAAGGGGTTAGGCCTCTTCTTAGCAACGTATTATGTTGTCTGTCAAGTGTTTTACCTGTTGTTCTAATTGCTCCGTGGTTTCAATTCTGCCCTTACCGGAGTTGTTTTTTAGATGGTCCGCCAGTAGTTGTGCGTAACGGTGTTTGTCGGTTTTCCTTGGATACCTTAGGGGGTAGGAGATAAAGGTTCTACCTGTAGTGTGAAGCGGATCCAGCGGTGATCTGAGCATAATGTCTCATTGGAGACATGCCAGCCAGATATGGTGGTTATCGCTTTTGGTGTCGCGAGAGTCAGGTCTATGATGGTCATTGTCTGTGTTGATTGACTCTAGGTTAAAATTCGGGACTAAGTCAAGTAATTGGTTACCTCCATTGTTGCTTTGTTCCATTCCCCACACAGGATGGATGTTGATGATAAAGGGGGCGCTAGTGTGTCGCTCGTTGTGGATTGAGCCCCGAGTAGTGCCGAGGGGTCGGGCGTCGGCGGAGTGTCGACGTACTTCCCCTTAGCGTCCCTGAACTTCAGGTACACCGAACCAAACATAAAGCTGCGTCGGCGTTTCCCAGTCAGGTTCGCAGGCACAACGTCCTCAGGGATTGAAACCACAACAAATGTGGTCCCGATAGTAGGCTGCTGTTGGATGGCGTTGAGCAGCCAACTTTCGGGTTTCAGGTGTGGATTCCCGATCTGTAGGCATTAGCCTAGCAAAGCCTGATCGTACTTCTAAAGCTTGGGCAGCACAAAACCTCACCTGACTTTCTTAGGGATCTCGTCGTCCCGGAGGTCTACGAGCTCATCCAGCTCCGAGTCAGAGTGGAGGTCTCCGAGTGGAGACTCTCGTACCACCTGTTAAAACCAACCAAACGTTGCGATGTTGGTGTACGTAAAGCGAAGGCACCCGTCCGCATCTCTATGCGGACGCACGTTTCCCGCAGAACGCTGATATGTATGCGTAAATAAAAGGCTACCGTTTGGCTAGACGTTTATTAACGGACTGGTGGGGACAGCTTCGACACTCGGCTGACAGATAAATAATTATTCGATTACCTTCTAATATACTACAATATCCCCCCTTAAATTACAATAATTCACATTATTTCCCCCCCTACATTTACAAAATAATTATGTGATAAATTAAAATTACAATTTTCCCGATTAACTGCACGAGGGTGTAAGACCACAAAATACAAAGTTCTAATTATAATTATAACACAAGAAATTATAACTAAACAAACGAATTATAATTACAAAGATATACAATTTTTGTGCTATCATAAATGATTTTTTTTTCAAAACCAAGATTTAATTATATTTAAGGCTGTATATAACTCTAACATTATACTTTAGCCCTACTCAAACAGATACATATTTATTAATTATTACATATAGGTGCATTTAAATAAAATTTAATAAATAATTCTTTCATCTAGCCAATAACATTATTCTGATACAAAAAGAAATAAAAACAATATTAATTGATTATTAAGTTAAAATACATCACTATTTATATTATTATTTCATGCTAATTAAGTACTAAGCTAAGTAAGTATTGAATTTAAATAACACATAAAAAAAATACCAAATTTAACACAAACATTACTTAAATATTTAAATAAACAAAAATGACACCTATTGATCTTTAGGTAATTTTAAACGGCATTTACGAATAGGGCGAGGCGCTCGCGCGCCGGTGGGCGGTAGTACAGGTTTATCAGGTGAGGAGGTTACAACGAGAGGATCACGGGTGGACAGTGGCTGCGAGGCGGCATCTGTTACCATAGTATGTTCCTCGTGGTCCGCGTCAGTTACGACATCAGCCGGTGTTACGTCCGGTAGACTGTCTTGGTTCAGCGGTTGGTCACTTGTGCTGGGGATGGCGGATGGCGATTCATGTGACAGACCTAAAATGGACCCTCTGGATTTGCGTTTTAACTGGTCTATGTGTCTATGACAATTTCGCCCTACCTCGTCTATGATTTTATAGTCTGATGACCCCAAACACTCACTAACTCGTCCGGAGACCCAACGCTGTGGCCCTTGATATTGGCGTAGCCACACTTCCTCTCCCGGGTGTAAGCTCTTGGTATTACTACTACTAACTTTATCTAATATAATTTTTTGTTTAGGATCCGGCCTCAGAATATCCAATTTCGTTCGCAAAGATCTACCCAACATCAAACTTGCAGGAGATTCGCCTAATGTACAATGTGGCGTATTTCGATAATATAATAAGAACTTATCCAAATAAAGATTAACATCGGTTTTTAACCTAATTGCCTTTTTAATTGCTTTTTTTACAGTACGCACTGCATTTTCCGCCGCCCCGTTCGATGCGGGGTGATATGGTGCGGTAAATATGTGAGTTATACCTCGATTTGACAAAAAAATATGTAATTCCTTACTAGTGAAAGGTGGGCCATTATCAGATACAATTTGTTTTGGCAACCCCCATCTCGCAAATAACTCTGATAACCTACTGATAGTATGTGTGGCGGACGTACTCGGTACTTGAAATACTTCCAACCACTTAGTTCTGGCGTCGATAACTACCAAATATATTTTATTGAAAATAGGACCCAAGAAATCAATATGCAGTCGCGACCACGGACGTGAGGGCCAAGGCCAGGGTTTAGGGGCCTGCCGCGGCGGAGCGTCTGCTTCCGCAGCGCATGTAACACATGAGCGGCACATATTTTCCACGGCCTCGTCAATACCGGCCCACCATACATAGCTGCGTGCAATGGCTTTTGTTTTAACTATACCCATGTGGGGTTCGTGTAGTTCTAATAAAACCTTAGTTTTGCAAGCATCAGGAATAACTACTCTGTGTCCCCACATAACACAGCTCAACTCTTCATATAATTCCTTTTTCCTATTGAAGAATGGTTGCAGAGCTTTTATCTCATTTTCAATGGGCCACCCATCTCTAATGTAATTAAGAATTCTACCTAGAATCGGATCTTTTAGTGTATGTTTTCTAATCTCATTATAATCCAATAACATTTCATTTTCGGCAAAATGTAAATAGGTCTGTTCGGTCGTCAACGAAAGCTTCTTCGGACTATTATCAATCGGAAGTGGCAGTCGTGACAACCCGTCTGCTGCATTTTGCTTCGTGTTAATATATGTAATATCATACGTATATGCTGATAATATGATAGCCCAACGCTGCATCCTACTAGCGGCCATAGTCGGTATTCCTTGTTTCGAGCCAAAAATACTAACTAACGGCTTATGATCCGTTCGTAACGTAAATCTACGGCCGTACAAATATTGATGCAATTTCCTAAAACAAAATACTATGGCTAGCGCCTCGCGATCTATCTGCGAATAGTGTTTTTCTGCGTCGGTGAGTGCGCGCGACACAAACACGACCGGCCGCTCGCCGCCGGCGCCGGGCTGTGTCAGCGTGCCGCCGATGCCGCGCGCGCTCGCGTCACATGTTAAGAACAATGGTTTCTTAGGGTGCGGCCAGAGTGCACTCAGATTCAGAGTCAGATTCAGATTCTGAAAACAAGCGCGAGAAATAAACAGTGTAAGCAGGTTGCCTGCTTTTTCTCGCGCTTTGTTTTCTGAGTCTGAATCTGAATATAAATCAGGAGTGCAATCTGGCCGTACCCTTCGACTACACTGTTTATTTCTCGCGCTTGTTTTCGAAATCTGAATCTGAGTCTGAATCTGAGTGCACTCTGGCCGCACCCTTAGGGTCATAGTGAGCGAGTACCTGCGCGCTTATCAGTATAGACTTAATTTCTTTATAAGCGTTTTCACAGCTCGGTGACCAGTTCCATTTAACTTTCTTTTTTAATAATTCATACAAAGGTGCTAAAAGAGAACTAATATTTTTAACAAATTTAGCATAAAAATTTACTAATCCTAAAAATGATCTCAACTCGGGAACATCTTTCGGACGCGGCATTTTCGCAATCGCCCGAGTTTTATCCGGATCAGTTTTTATTCCATCTTTAGAAATAATGAATCCTAGGTATTTTACTTCATCGACCATAAAAACGCATTTGTTTTTCTTTAACTTCATACCGTATTGACGCAAACGTTCGAAAACCCTACCTAATACCTGCAAATGCAATTCTTTTGTAGGGGTTCCTAAAATTACGTCATCTAAAAATACTTCTACATGAGGTATGTCACTCAAAATACTCGCCATAATGCGCTGAAAGATACCGGGACTGGAGGATAAACCGTAAACGAGACGATTATATTTGAACAAACCCCTATGTGTATTGATTACGGTCAAATATTTAGAATCATCCAGCTCTACTTGGTTATACGCCTGGGATAAATCAATTTTTGAAAATATCTTAGCCCCATTTAGCCCAACTAATAAATCGTCTATTCTAGGGAGAGGGTACCGATCGACGAGTAAAACAGGGTTCAAGGTCACCTTGTAATCCGCGCAAATCCTTAGGCCGCCATCCGCCTTACGTACCAGCACAAGTGGAGTCGCCCAGTCCGAGTAGTCTACGGGTTCAATGATGCCGTCCCGCAGCATGGCGTCCAGCTCCGCGTCCAGGCGCTCGCGCAGCGCGTACGGCACGGGCCGCGCGCGGTGAAACACCGGCACCGCCCCCGGGCGCACGCGCAGCGTCGCCTTGCCACCCGTAAAGCGCCCCAGGCCACCGGAAAACAATTCATCGTGGCTGTGGATCAATGATGTTAAACTGTCACAATCGGATTTTACATGCTTGTCCAACTTACACACATAATTTACAAATTTTGGTATCTGAATCTTTAATTCGGTCAGCCACTGCCGACCTAAAAGGGAAGTGGCCCCCCCTTCAATAACGAATAATTCGAGAGATTTATTTATTTCCTCATATTTAACTGTAGGTTTGATTACCCCGACAGGCCTTATTTTAGTGCCATCATATAACTTTAATGATAAACTAGGATTCTCCATTGGTCTGTGGCTAAAATATTTATCATAAGTTAATTTGTTAATACAGGACACCGCCGAGCCCGTATCTACTTCCATTAATAATTTGAAATTATCTATAAATACAGGTAAACTCACCGGCTTATAGCCGTTTAAACTTAATTGATGCAGTTCCTCTTCAGCCTCATAATCCGACCCCGGGTCCTCCTCGGATACGCAATCATCCACATGCCCGGCCGGTTGCTCCGTTGAAGGCTCCTCCGTCACGTGATGCAGGCGCCGCGTGTTGATCTTGTCATAAAAACGTCCCGGACACACCCGCCTTAAGTGTCCACGTTGTTTACATTTTCCGCAGACGAAACGTTTATAACGACATTCTTCCCACGGATGATCAACAGACCCGCACACTTTACAACGTTCATAAATCTTATGAGAACGACTGATATTATCCCGCGCAACTCCTCGGCGTGGTGAGCGTGAGTCATACCGCTCCTTTCGAACCCGCCGATCGCCCGAACCAGCGCGGCCACCGCCGCCGTCTCGACCACGTGGGCTGAATCTCAACGCGTGTACTGCCATCGCGCCAGCCTCGCTCCCGGACAAATTCCCTGCTCCGAGCTGCTCCACCGCTGCGGCGTTCCGCTCCGCGGCCTCCATCGCGCAGGCTAGTCTAACTGCGTTAGCGTAGTCTAAATTATCTTCGGCGAATAATCTCTGCCTTATTACGTCGCTAGCCAAACCGCACACCAACTGGTCTCTCAAATTTTCCTCCAAAGTAGCTCCAAAATTACAAAATTTTGTTAATCTTTTCAACTCGGAGATGTATTGCAAAATAGTTTCTGTCTTAAATTGCCTTCGCTGCCTATAATAATATCTTTCTGCTACTACCGACCTTTTTGGTTGCAAATGTTCCAGAAAAGTTTTCACGATGTACTCATAGGTTTTATCAGACGGCTTATAAGGACTTATTAAATTGCTTAATAATTCATAAGCCTCATCGCCCATAACGGCTATCAAAGTTGGTAACCATAAGTCCTTTTTTACTTCGTTAACTTTGAAATACATTTCCAACCGCTCGATGTACAACGTCCAATTACCCGATTTAACATCAAATTCACTTGTTTTACCAATCGGCATTGTTAACGGTATTTATTTTCAGCAGAAACAGTTCACTCGCGTGCTAAGTATTATCACTATTAGCGCAGTCTTTAACTTCTATTACTTTTGGTAACGGTAACAGGCTTTCACTTTTTCCTCGTCGCCATTGATATGTATGCGTAAATAAAAGGCTACCGTTTGGCTAGACGTTTATTAACGGACTGGTGGGGACAGCTTCGACACTCGGCTGACAGATAAATAATTATTCGATTACCTTCTAATATACTACAAACGCAAGACCCGCCTTCGTACATGCTGGACGTTCTGTGCTCATCGCTACCTGTAATAAAGCTTCCTCGAGCTTCTCCTCAATTTGTTCCGCCGTCGATCTCGAGATGAACCCGGTCTTCGACGTGACGGTGCATCTGACGAGGCGCGAGAAGGCCGCAGCCGCCGCGTAGGATTTTGTGGCGGTCCCGGTCGTCGTAACAGAAATATCGTACACTTTGATATGCGATTTGAACGATGTTGACAGTTTGTGTCACGTCCACAAACGAATCATATTTTCAGAAAGTAAATAAATGTCCAGTCCACAAAGGATCGACTCAGTAAGTACAGATTCATTATGCCATCACTAAATGCATCCTTATTCGTTGGCCAGGGTAATCGGGTAATCCCTGCCAGATCTATTTATTGACGATACTGCTATGCTAACTAAAAATATACTCTCAAGAAAAATTCATGTCTTTTTATTAATGTATGAATGAATGAGGTATTTATGACTATGAAAAACTAAGTAAAAGCAGGAAATTATATTACATTGAAAATACATCATAAATATAGCGCTGTTTTATACAAATTGGAACAGAGTAAAATCATAATAAGCTGCGGAGGACATGAAGTGAGTGCTACGGAAGTTACAGAAGCAAGTTTGGAGCAAACTTTAGCTAATAATCGTGCTTCAGGCAGAGTAGAGCCGAGCACTCATTACAAACTCGTGTTGCGCTCAGCTGACAGATTAATTAGCTACTAATTTACAATAATGTACTGCGAGCCAACTTACTTGATTAGTATGAGAGGCGGTTAAGATTAAGAAGTTATCCCGTGAGCAATATGATTTAATAAAATGCGTTAATTTGTATACTAAGTAAGGGCGGGTAAACATAACTTTTTAAGGTACATAGTAAAATAATTTAAAGGAAATATTAAATAGATTAAAACAATTTAAACTTATACGAGGAACAAAATTTGTACTTCTTGAGTAAATGTGTAAATTATTAGGCAGAGCACGGACTGCGAGTGTTATTAATTCACATTTAAAGTTTTATCCGGTAAAAAAGGGTCACGCGCCCAATTTTTGCCATCTTGATAATTAAAAGAAAACATAGCCAGTGCCACTTGTGATGATGTAACAATTCTAACGATATCCTGGAACGGTTAGGTTATTTGGGTTGAATTATAACTCTATTGTGAAATAAAGAAACACTTAAATTCAAAAAATTTAAACCATCTACTTTTAACACTAAAATTATGTTGTTTTTAAATATTCATTTTACAATGGTACCAATGTCAAATTACCTTTGGTAACATGGTCCGTAACAATGTTAGATGAACATTTTTAAGTTACACTGCCAAGGTTTTTAATCTAATAAATTATTGTGGCTCTGAACCGGGAACTTTGTATTAATTAAAGTATTTAAATAATGTGATTATCTTGCTGAGAATTAAAGAAATTAACTGTCACTAATTTACAACAACGAAAACAGCTCACGAAATTACATTGACGGCAGTGACAACGTAGGTCAGCGCGCGTGGTCCTCAGAAAGAAAGGGGATATGGGAAAATAACTTCTCAAAACACTTACAAGTATATAGCCACACCGCGGCGTATTTGATTCTTAATCGGGCCGGCATAGTCGGTTCGGCAGTATTTGTCGAACGAACAACAAAGCCGACCCGAAATAATTACTGCCGAACATCCATCTACTTATATTCGATTTTTCCGCCCGGCTGTGCCGATGAATGCCGCTTACCACTTATGAGTGTAACTACCCTTACAAATCGCGCAAAAAGTTCTAGTCCGCTTTGAGATTGCTTCGCGCAGGTCTTATACTTAATCTTCGTTCCTCTATAGTTAAATGTTCAGCGCATGATGAGACCATCTTTAATTAGAGTCATCATCATCATCAGCCTATTAATGTCCCCACTGCTGGGGCACAGGCCTTCCCTATAGATGGAATAGGGAGATTGGGCCATGACCCACCACGCGGGCCCAGTGCGGATTGGCGGGTGCTAACGACTGCAGATGCAGCCGGGACCAACGGCTTAACGTGCCTTCCGAAGCACGGAGGAGCTCCAGATAGTAAATTTTTGGTCACCCATCCAATGACCGACCACTGCGAAAGTTGCTTAACTTCAACAATCGCAGCCGAACGCGTTAACCACTTGCGCCATCGAGCTCCTCCACTGTCATACTATATCCTAATAATTAAGCGAATGTTTTAGTCCATTTGTATTAATATAGCTCTCTTGATGGTCCACAAATAAATAAATAAATAGGTAAATATAATTGTCTTTTATTAATGTGACGTAAATTGTGAAGTGTTCAGATTTAAAGCGGACTAGAAGATTGACGTGATCTAGTCTCTAACTAAATCGCCAATGATGCGGGTAGCGGGTCGCTGCACAGAGCACTACTCCTATAGAAGCCATCACTTGTAATTTAATAAGTAATAAATCACATTGTTTCACTGTTTCTCAATTTATTCGATTTGTTGCCCAGGGAGTAGAATAAGCACTAGGAATACAGGCCTAAAGCATTATTATGTAGATTACATCTATTGTGTCACAGACCCATGTCACAAAGATTTGGGAAAATGATACGACAATTGTGCTGGTCGGATAACACGCCCGGAGTAGGTATTGGCACTCTCAGTGTCGGTTTTTTTTCTATACAATCCATATTTAATTTATGTTACTTCAAAGACCAGAAATCCTCAATGAGCGATTTTTTATACAACACGTTAACATCCACATGGCGAAATTCGTGTTAAGGTGCTGTCCGATGGCCTGTGTTGTCGCGGGCGCGTTCGGCCGCGCAGGGTTGTCAAATGTTTGAGATTTAGCAGTCTCTATACACGATACAAGGTAAATAGAAAACGGCCGCGCCCGCGACAACACAGGCCCTTGGACAGCACCTTTATAGCTGTAATGATAACTTTCACGAAGCATTGTGGCAATCACAGAAAAACCACATGGCGAAATTCGTGCCGTGGCTGACGTGCTCAGCGACCCTAACGCGTTTAGGTAACAAAGAAAAGCAATGACGCGTTTTGTATGAGTACAATAATATAATAAAAGCTCGTTATAATAATAGTAATGATATAATAATAGCTCGTTTTTTTATTAAAAAGTTTGATTATATCACGTTCAATTGAGCGTTTGACAATTCATAATTTGACAATTGTCAAATTATTAAAGAGTTTGATAGTTAGACGCGAGTGATATAACGTTTAATGTGTAAATTTTTATATTATACTTAATATTAACATATACTTACATTATGGACTGATTTTATTTTTTACAGCACAAACTACTGCATTAATTACCAGTCTGTATGGCATTTGTTAGTTACAGGGTAAATAATATTTACATATCTCAAAGCACTGTGCATTGTAAGCAAATGTGGTTCCATACGCGTCATGGTTTTTCATTATTGCCGCAAAGCATAGAGATCGAATAGCATGTCAGCCACGACATGAATTTCGCTCTGTGGTCTTTCTGAGATAACCTCAACGCGTCAAGACCGTTTTCATTAGAGCCATAATATGAATTTCGCTATGTGGATGTTTAACTTTGACCACAACGCGCTGTGAGCTCTTATAAAGGTACAATTCGGCAATGGGCTGCAGGCGACAACCGCAGGCAACACTGCGGCTAGCGCCTGCGGCTAACCGTGCATTATATGTATTGTGCAGCCGCGGCATGTCGCCGAGCTCGGAATCAATTTCATAGAGATTCATAGAAACTAGCAGTGTCGCCTGCAGTCTGCCAGCCTGTGGTTTGCGGTTCAGTTCGGACTTGTACCTTATTCGCTCAATGAGCGACTTCAGCAACGTTTATAACAAATTCAAAATGTTGAACAAAGGGCCAATTTTAGTGATGCATAAAAACATTGGCCTGCAACAGTGTTTTTAAGATTTCCATTGATCTCTCAATATTCATAGGCTCTTACAGTCATGCTATGTAAGGCTGGCTTGCAACTATTATTTTAAACTTACCAAAGAAAGATATGAAAGGGAAATGGATACGGGCAGGGTGAGAAGTTGGAAGGAGTTTTGTAGCAAGCAAGAGAGGGAAACGACGTGGGAGGGGATTTACAGGGTAATCGGCAGATCAAGAATTCAGGCAGAAGATCTGCCTATTGTGAGGGCGGGCATCACCACCAGCCCAAAGGAATCGGCACGCATTATTTCTGAGACTTTCTACCAAGAGAATGCCGAAATCGGGGACAGTGAAGTCCACAAAGCAGTGAGATCCAGGGCAGCCCAAGCAAATGAGGGGGACGAACATGATGTTTGAGACCCCCCATTTGTAGAGGCCGAACTGGTTCACGCAATGGACTCATTCAACCCGAAGAAGGCACCGGGTAAGGAGGGCTTCACAGCGGACATATGTGTGGCAACCATTAAAGCAGAACCTAAAGTGGCCCTCGCATTATACAATAAGTGCCTGACCCTGACCCACTTCCCACGTCCATGGGAGGAAGCCACAGTAACCCTATTAAGAAAACCTGGAAAGGAAGCTTATCAGCAGCCCAAGTCGTAAGCCAAGATGTCAAATAAGAAAGATGAACGAAAAAGTTTGTAAAATAGTATTAAGGAAGTTAAACTATAAAATAGACTAATAAGATATTTAAACAAAACACAGGACGAAATGAAATAAGACATTATATATATAGATTATGAGCAAAATGTATAATGTTTAAAAAAACAGAGTTCAAAAAAGAAAGTGAATATATATATAATGCGGTGCAAAAAAATGAGCACCCAGTGAGAGAGAAATCAAAAAAAATAGAAGCCAAAACGAAAAGAAAGGAAAAAGTCCTGTTACAAAACGGGGTTAGTAGATAAAAAAATAACAAAAAAATACTATTATTTACTTAAATTATCGTCATTATCTGATGACGTTTTAAGCATGTAATATAATTAATTATACTATATCTACCTCACTGTAACATTGATACCATGGTAGTTAGCATCGAAATACTTTACAGATCACGAATACTGAATACTGATCCAATAAAATAAAGAGACTTAGCGAACTGCACTCGTCTTTGAGTTTTATTGTTTACTATTATGTCAGCACTTCACTTTGCTAATTGTAAACTTAACATCAGTCTGTCCTTGTCATGTCAAAGCATGATAAAGACAGATTGTCGTCGAGTTGTCGATTAACAAATACTAATACCGGCATTAGGTGAAGCTCACAAAATAATGTTAACAAACAGTTTAAAATACTCTTGGATTAATACTGCTAAAAAATTTACAGAAGATATGTTGTAATTATGCTATCTAATCTACTGCCGAGAGAATTATGGCATTCTATAGAACATGTCACTACTTTCCACTCATGAACCCAGTAATTTTAATAAGAATATGATAATATAAGCATTTTTAAGCAGTCAGCTACAGGTTTGCATATTTTTAATAAGGTAATAACGGATAGTGAAACTATTACATCCGTGGCTGTATGTACATACATTCTTTTCCTTCGTTGCAAGTAATATAAAAAAAAGCCCTTAGAAACATTAAATTACGAAACAGGAAGTCAGTGCAGCATTCATTTCTTAAAGTAAATTGTGCTTTTACATAAATAATCACAATACGAAACCTTAATTCAAAAGCATTTTTTTGAGGAACATTTTATTATTGCGCAATTTAGGCGAAATCATTCTCCTTTAAACTGGTATCCTACAGATAACAATCTACTATGATGTAATGAATTGTTGTTTTTATTCCAGAAACCGTTCGCCTATCAGCACAAGTGGCATAGAGTATAGAAGGCCCGACAGGAGTGTGAGCTGGGGCGCGGGCGGTGCGCGGATACATACTCCGATGTTGGAGCCGCTGGCCGACAACTCCAACCGGAGGCAATATGGCATGGGAATCGTGGGAAGATTTCTGAGGTAAGTAATTATACTAATGATATCTTTCCGCTACCTCAAAATAAAAGCCTGAAGGATGGCTACCTTTGTGGCGGCATAAGAAAAACTGCCTTTAATTTGTTTAACTTTCTTAAAGTCGTGAATTCTGTGTAACTGTCTTTAATGGCGGATCCACACTTGTACCGCAACAAACAAGTGGTTACCGCGGTGGTGACGCGCGTTCGCGTGTCGGTATTTTGTTCTGCGACAAATGCGCTCTATGTGTACACGTCGCAACTTAGTTGGGTCCAACTGCCCGGCTACTGCCAAAGTGGGATGTATGTAGTACAAACGTCCCTTTTCAGTTCGGCCCCAACATTATTATTATTATTATTGATCGTAACTAGTCGGGCACCCAATCACACAACCATCACGCACTTTCACATGCCAGAGGAAAGAGTATGGAGCACACAAGGCTGACAGTCGGACACTTTTGGTAGGGGTAAGTTTGCCAGATAAAGAATTTGAAAATACGATAATGGTGCAAAAAAAAATCTTTTATTTTTTACAAATAAGGCATTAACCAGTAATTTTAATTGTTTATTAAAAAAAACTAAGAATTTCACAAATGAAATAGTGCAATTAAATAGTTATTAATATTGTGGACTATCAGACCGTTTGCCAGCATAAACATGGAAAAATTGCCGGAGCATACAAAGCCATTGCAGCAGCAACTTCCACGTCCATTTCGCGGCACGTTTCTCTCATGATCACATAATCACCGGCGAATGTAAAGTGTCACCATTACTGCCGCGATTTCATGGCGTTCATTCAAACCATAATTTCATGGCGCTAGTGTGTCGGCATGATCGTACTCAAAACATTTTATAATTTCTAGCATTTTAAAAGTGTTTAAAAAGAGGAGGTCTGTTACACAATTATAGAGATATCGATGAACCTTAGTTGAAATGTCTTTTATTTTGAGTTTCAAGGTGGTCCTAAAAATTTGGTAAAATCTTATGACTACCTTAAGAGACTTCAAAAAAGAAACATGTCTAGACCGATTCTAGTATAATAAATAAATAGTAATAATAAATAATGACCTACATGATGGTGATTATTTATTTATTTGTTATGTTGTTAACTATTATGATATTTCTAGGGATCAAGCTTTTGTACCTCAATTTGTTTTATTTCGATTGTATCTTCCTTCATAGAGTCATTACTTTATCAATAACTAATCTTATCTTATCATCATCATCATTATAGTCTATTAATGTCCTCATTTCTGGGGCACAGTCCTTCCATATGGATGGAATAGAGTGATTGAGCCATGACCCACCACGCGGGCCCAGTGCATATCGGTGAGAACTAACCACTGCAGATGCAGCTAGGACTGAATGCTTAACGTGCCTTCCGAGGCACGGGGGAACCTGATAAAGTAACTTCTTGGTCACCCATCTGATGACCGAGTGCTACGAAAGTACCTTACTTCAACGATCGCAGCAGAACGCGCTACTCACTTGCCCTATCGAGCTCCCCTTATACTGTCCCATATATTACAAAACACTAAATCATAATAAGACTTTCTGAATTGCGTTTCTACGTTCAGAAGTTAACAATGGAACCACGTCTAAACGTCACGTCGTTTAAATTTTAAATCTTGTATTAGAGTAATGGAGCCTTTCAAGTGTTTATATGGATGAATTTTAACGCGCATTTCAATAAACTCATGACTCAGTATTTATACTTGAGACCTGCAATAAGAATAACATGTATCAGAGTACTTAGAAACTCTACTCCTAACGGAGTGAAAAGGGAAAGGGTAGTAAATAAATAAAGGGCTGGAAGAATTTGGATAAAATTTGGCACACATATAGTTTATTACCTGAATTGAGACAAATAATAATTGGCATTGTTCAAAATTGTTAGTTTTCTGAGAAATTATCAAAAAACTTAAATTAATAAACGTGGACGTCGGTGGCCGCTAGTTCTGTATGAAGTGCAAGTATAGGGTCAGCGACTTAATTTCGAATACAGAACGTTGCATTAAAGTATTTCTGCAAAGTGTTCCGTTAAATAAGTTTTACCCCAACTGTACTACTTAACGGAATGAACTCTACACTACAAAACATAAATTAAAATGTAAATTAAAATTTAACCAAGCTGAAAAATGTTTCCCTTCATAAAATCTGAATACGTCTAAAGTTAGATTCATATTAATTAAACGAAATTAACTAAAGTAAAAATATGCAAGGGATTGGTATATGAATATGAATGAAAACAATAACAACATTTTTTTATTTTATTGGATTCATGTTATGTACTCAGTGTGCTGAAAACAAATAAAGTTTTGTTTTAAATAGTATGTTTTACGTTGTACACACTTTATATTAAAACTGTATGACGCAGCGTACAATGCGTGTCAGAGATATGGACCTTACGTGATATCGAAGAGGAAAAGAATGGTTGTCTGTAAAGTCGGTTTATGTATGATATTTTTACTTTAACGTATCGTTTGCTGTATTCCTCGGGGCAGTTATATGGGGCTTTCTGTTCCGGTTCGTTTGAGATTAAAACCGCCTCTATAGCTTTTATAGGGGCCCGAGTTGGGCTCCGCGGTGATAAAGTACTCATCGAGGGGTGTCAGAGGGTCGGAGGAACCCTTCGACCTCATCACAGACACGGTGTGTCTGAATGTGAGGTACGTTTAACTAGTGTGACATGACGTCAATAACGTGACTCGTGACATGAAGTCACACTTTTTCGTGCGTGCAGCCGGTGTTCATGGTTTAATTAGACGTTATCACGTCAAAAGGTAGACGCTCTCGAATTGTAGTGCTGAAGAAAAATGCTTGGTGTATCATTGGCGGAATTTCGGACAAATGTCCATCCATACTTCATGAACTCGGCATTAAGCAGCGTCTATCAACACTGGTGTACTAGTTGCGTTCTAAATTAAGATCTTTGAACATGTCGCTAGGCGAAACCACAGTTCCATGGAACGCCTTGCGATACAAGGAAAACTGGAAGGTAACATCACGTGGCAGGTCTCATATGAGATGGACTAACCAAATCAAATCAGCAATTGGAGGCCCTAATAATGAATGCACCAGGCGGCAGGCACGCGGCAGTTGCCGGGAAATCGTAAGGCGAATTATATCTGGCCCCTCCCCCGATGCCTCATCGTGACAAGTGTGATGGCGGAACCACATTTTTGGTGTGTGGTGTGTTGCAGAGCCTTGTGTTATGTTACGCCATGTGATCACATTTCTGTGGTGTGTTGTGGTCTGATATGTCAAGCTATTTACTTAATTGCTATTTCAGATTCGCTGTCTTAACCTGGAAATATGTTTAGTTATTCCGATTCTGATAGCAACATAGAAGATGAAACAAATTTTTATAGCTTTGTAATTTTCTTACACAGAATAAAAAGCGACGATATTAGGTTTCTCCCCATAAATAAAATAAGGCAACCAGAGGGTGAATAGCACAGCCTAGTAACTAAAGAATTAAAACAAAATTTATTATGGATATAGTAAAACAAGTTCATTTGATACTTCGTAAGACCTTTTTAAATCGATAGTTCGCAGTCACGCTCGTAAATGCTATATTCACACTTTTGTGGTGTGTTGAATCGCGTGTTACCTCCAACCTACGTCTCTGAAGCAGACAAGTCGGGTGGATGGTAATGGCGAATAGAGAGGGAGTTCATGGCATTAAATTCCAATAAAGAAATGGATGCCTTTCTGCATCGTGGGTGCGGCGCTGTCGGAGTCACGGACAAAGACCAGGCCACACCATATTCGCGAAGGCAGCGGAGAGTCAGAGTGTGTCAATACCCGGCGAACCTTTTTTTTAACGCAGGCAAAACCTCTATTTACAGACCTTGGCGCCCTTGAGAGGCACACTAACGAACGGACATCACACCTTTTTTTTCGATGACGGGGAGAAAAAATGCATTATATCGACGACAATGACCAACGCCCCGTTAGTTTGCTGTCAACAAACTCGCGCGACGCAGGTAATTGCGTGGTGCATTCGGCAAGCGGCGAGCAGCCCGAGGGCCGCTAGTCAGTGCGGGTATACTTTGACGTGCACTCACGTAAGCGTAAGACCTCACACGTAGCCTCTCGCAAGTCTCACGGGTGCGAAACGGAGAATCCGCTAAGCAGTCCGTGCGACTTACGAGCGCCTGCGGCATACTATCCGCTAAAAACCCTGCGAATACCCTCTACGCTACGCTATAACACCATCCACTACCACTGCAAACACCATCTCTACGCTGATGACCTTCAGCTATATTTGTCATTTTCACCAGAGCAACATGCCGATGCTGTCACAAAAATTAATGAAGACTTAAAAAAAATATCAAACTGGTGCATCTCTAACTGCCTAATGCTAAATCCCACCAAGTCCAAGCTCATGCTATTTGGTACAAAAAAGAACCTGCAAAGTTTACTAATGGTGAAGTACCTTTAAACGTAAACATTCAAGGTGAAACCATTGAGCTCGTACATACAGCAAGAAGCCTGGGACTTATCCTCCAATTGAAATTCGAAGACCACATTATTGAGTGTGTCAGAAACTGTTTATATAAAGAATAAAGGTATTGTACAAAATTGGGCCATACATAAATGAGACTTTGGGTTAGGCTGTGCGAGTCACTTAAAAAGGCTGTGCGAGTCACTTGTTCTCTCCAAACTCAACTATTGCGATGTTGTATATGGTCCCTGTCTTCTGTCAAGGTCTGCTAAAATGATCCAGCGAGTATCTGTACTATGCATGCGCTCGTTATTGTTTTCACGTTCCACCACATTCACATATATCACCGTTCCTAGACAAAGCAAACTTATTAAAAATGGAATCACGTCGAAAACTTCATCTTGCAGCTATGTTGTTTGGTGTTATAAATACAAAGAAACCAAAATACCTGTATGACAAGCTGGTTTAGTTGCAAGAGCATCTCAAATATCAAAGACGTGTATGTACACACGTCGCACTGTGGCTTTTAGGGGTTCTTTTAAGTTTGCTGCCTCTCGATGTTAGAATGACCTTCCACGTTCCTTCATACGTGACCTAAAAACAAAATAATTATTAAAGAAACACCTAAAGGCATACCTCATGTCGTTGCAAGTGGAAATGTAGTGACGAAATGGCAGTATTTCCTAGGCTAAATTGACTCGCCTTTACTTCTAGAAAATATAGCAATCTTGTGTTCTTGAATGAAAACAACATTAGTTTATTACACTTATAGCACATTATTATTTTTGAAAAAAACACTTACATCGACGTCTTCTCGCTGCATTAATGACTCCATACAAGGCACGGTGCACCATGGTTTCTCATTATTAGCCCCATAGATTAACTAAGGCACAGATTAGGTTAGGTTAGGCATTATATCGCATTTTGTTTGGCGTTCGGACGTCATTAGGCGCTGGCTGAAAATCAGCGCTGCTGTGGTATCGCATAAGTACTACCACGGTAGCCTAGCTGAGACAGCGACCTGTTGGCCCTGCACAGCAACACCTAAGATTAGTTTCGTTGTTGTTTTTTTTCTTTTTTGCCATGTTATTCAATTCTGTTTTGTTTTCAATGTATGTATGCTGTCTAACCAATAAATGTTTTTCTTCCTTTCTTTTTTTTCTATAAAGTGCGGAATCGATAGATCCCCGTTGCTGAACTTTTCCGCGTCTCCGCGCCCAGCAGCCTTCCGGCCTAGCCGGGGCAACATTTGATACGTAACGGGTATTCCGCAGACGTGTGCAGGACTGCCCGCGATAGGAGCTAAGCGCACTTATTGCCCACCGCACCGCTCCCGTCCGCTGCGGAAGGACTACCTAGGCGTTCCCTTCGTAGGCCATCCTGCGGCCCTCTCATGTAGGTCAGAAACTACAAGAGAGGGCTGCCGTCTCGGAATCCGTCAGTGACCGGCATAGCTAATAGGGATTCTCTCAGGTCACTGGACGGGTACAGCCAGGGCGCGCCTTTGCCTTCCCCTACCTGTTCTTCTACGGTAGGGTGCGGCCAGAGGATTATCCTGCCGTCCCTCTCGGCCGCCTCCTTCTGTGAGATGACGTCCTCGCAGAAGTCCTTCTGCGAGGACGTCATCTCACGGAAGGAGCGGCCGCCTCTCACGCCGTCTCACCGCTGAGCATGGCCTCGAACATGTTCCGCAGCAAGAGGGTTCCGACGTTGGCGTCGCCAGGCCAGGTACTCCAACAAAGTGTGCTCGGCCGTATCATCGGGACCGTCACGCCACTCGGCGAACCTGGGCCAGTACGGATGATTGACAATCACCCGTAAATTTGCACGGCTCCGTCGTTTGGGGAAAAGCTTAATGCGCCTATCATTCTCCCACCAGAGAGGATGGACCAGAAAGTCCTTCCTACGGGAAGTGGGTGACCCGGCGACTCGGAAACGGATTTTCGGGTACCACTCCCAGCCGAGGGTGCGCTGTGGGGTTTTTAGTGGGTAGGTAGGAGAGTACTCCATAACCTCGCCGCTCGTCAGGCTACGGGGTATGCGTCATGCATTTTCTCCACGGTATAATAATAATAAAAAAATATTGATAAATTGAGAACACGCCACAACGCGCTAGGAGAAACAGACACAACACATGACAAAAATGTGGATCTAGCCATAGAGAATCTGATGCATATCCAACCTATGAAGGTTGGATATGCATCAGATGAGGTCATAAAGCGTCACGACACACCACACCACAAAAATATGGTTTCGCTTCACGAGCGAGTAGAATATGACGCAGCAACGACACGGCCATTAAGGACTCAGTAGCATAACTGGTTAGTGCGTGTTTATTGGAAAGCGGAACACGCGGGTTCGAATCTCGTCTGAAACCTGGAACGAGTGGAGTTTTTCTCCAGATTTTTTTATATGTAAACACTTAGCAGTTAAATGATTATAATAACAAAACTTAGAACTAAAATGAAATAAATTTACTTACTACATTAATTATCAGAAGTATTCTGATACTGAAGAAACGTTTGCTACTGGCATTATTAGAATTGGTCGCAATTATCCTAAAAAGACCTAACTCATTAGCACTTCACTGTAAGTTCAGTATATTTGTTGCAGTAAAAGAGAAATTACCTAACAAATTAGTTTCAAGAGTGACATTTATTATGATTCAATAAGCAAAAGCTTACTCGCACTCCTTCATCTCTATTTCGTAACAATAAGGTTCGAGTCTGCTTTATATACGAAAGTCGCCTTCGTTGCTGCCGTGATTGAAAAATGATGGCACTTAGCAAGATTGTTTAAGTTTAGTCATACATTAGCTTAAGTTAAAGATAATCAAAATTGAGCGGGCCGAGGTTCAACTTTAGGTTGAGCGGTGAGAAGTCATTAGACTCGGTGATATTATATTAGTCTATGAAATTTATGTTTATGATAGTTAGGAGAAGTGATATTTACCACTTGTGGCGTTAAGCGGGAGATGAAATTATATTTTGCTGCTTAGGTTATGGTGCGTCGTTATTTTGTAATTTATGAGGTAGGTACTTAAGTAGTTAAAAGGTCAAGAAGAAGAAATGTTGTCTTTTATTCGATTATGTTATGTACATTGTATGTTTGCCTCTATTACATATAGGGCGAACTTTGAAACTATGATTTCTTAAAATCG
The DNA here is from genome assembly GCA_902850365.2 of Chilo suppressalis. Lineage (NCBI taxonomy): Eukaryota > Metazoa > Arthropoda > Insecta > Lepidoptera > Crambidae > Chilo > Chilo suppressalis. The sequence goes on along the minus strand of OU963903.1, from coordinate 17,770,760 downwards.
ATCATCAGTATCTAATTAACATGGTATGGTAAAAAACTCATCAAACTATCGATAATGAACACAAACCAAATTGTTGTATGCGGCCGAGGATCTGTCTCCGAGACAAAATTCGGAATCCCACTTGTATCCGTCACGATAGATACATTGATTTACAAAATTTCCCATTTTATATATTGCTCTTATTTTAAAAAACAAAAGACTAATTCAATTAACCAATTAAAACCTTTTCGGTAATGTCGTTCGCTCTTCTTATGCGCCCACAAATTCCTAGCCACATTGCCGCTTATCGGGTTCTTACGTGATAATGATGGGTGCGAGCGGTGCTTAGCTATGTATATTTAATATAAACACGTTTTTGTGATCGTAAAATATTCCACTTGGTCACGTACAATGCAGGCGGGACTAAGAAAGTTTCGCAATACCCGTACCGTTGGCGGAAAACAAAATATGAGGAGTATTACGTTAAATCTGCTTTGCTTCAGAAAACTGTTATTTGTATTTGTGCAAAAGCTTAATTAACAAAAAATCTTATAAAAAGTTCCACTCCCTCCAGTTTTCAGTTCCAGGTATCGGACGGGATTCGAACCCGCATCTTCGATATTAAGTATACTACCGAGACCTTAAAGCCTCTCGCGTTATTAAAAATAATAAAGCCTTTTTATTTTATCCAGAGAAAGAATATAAACAAAATAAATAAACTTAACCTATACATTTTTTTTTGTTAACTGTATGTCTTCCACGGGTGAAGGCCTCTTCCAAAAAATAGTTCATTTTTTCCTGTCTTGGGCTATTTTATCCAGCTCGGCCCAGCGGTTTTGCTAATATTATCCCTCCCATCTTGTAACAGGGCTTCCCCTATAGCGATTCCGTCTTGGGGCTCTTCATAATGTGACCCTTATGGTCCAACGTTCTTATGCCACTCTCGCTACATGCCCCGCCCATTTCCATTTTATTATTTGAGAGTATTTTAGGGCATCGGTAACTTTAGTTACATTCCTTATGTTTGGGTGACGTATTTTTTGGATTTCCTAATTATTTAGCATACTTCGTTCTACGTTCAACGTGGCCACGTTGACAAGGGTAATTCTTTTCTTTATTTTAGCGGTGTATTCCATGTTTGACACACATAAGTTGGCACGGTAAAAGACTTGACTTTGGTTTTTATTTTTACTGGCATATTGCCGTAAAAACTTCTTTCAGGCTCCAATATTTGTTCCAAGATGTTATTGGAATATTTCATTATACTTATATTGCGTCGTTATTATCCCAGCAGTATGTAACTTCGTAGCCAATCTCATACATAATATACTAAAAATTGGTATCGCAGTAATGCATCCGATTTTACCAACCGATAATAACGCGCCTATGGGGGGAGGTCTAATGGCCTTATCGTATTTCTTAGGCTCGCCGCACGCAAGCCAAACGCGACAGCCACAAACGCCGCCACGAGTAGCTAGAAGCGGCTACAAAGGTAGCTGAAGCGCGCGACAGCCACTTGTGGCCGGTGGTCGACACTTGCCGACGGTGGCTGCTACTTTTTTTAAAATATGCGTGCAGTATCATAATGGACTCTGACGAAGAAGGTTTGAAGTTGGGGAATCGCGCAAGTGGCGTGTGGCGGCGTTTTGTATCGGTGCATTAGTGACCGGTGCGGGCCACAAGAAGCGAGCAACGACGATTTGTAGCGTGTGGCGGCCACCGGCGTTAACCATGTACGGCGAGTCCCTATAAAATGTATGAAAACTACAGGAAATATGCCGGTGGCGACGTTTTGTGGTTATGGCCGGTGGTTCGTATGCGGCGACACTTAGGCAGCGCAATATCTCCGTATTGTAGGTAACCCACAATGTCAAACGAAATACCTTTACTAGAGATTTAAAAGAAGAAATAGCAATTGTACATTACGAAATTTTTATTTTAAGCATTTAACTGCTAGATGTTTAAATCTTAAGAAAATTATGATTAAGGTTTCAGACGGGATCATTCGGGCAGATTTTCTTTTAGATTTAGAAATCTAGCAACAAAATGATTAAATTTCCATACTTAGTGTTAATAATTATAGACAGAGGAACGTTTGAGCGGCATATCTCTGAATACTTAATTTTTCGTTTTTTTTACTTAAATACACAACAGGGTGAAAAATACTCCACTCTTTATGGAGTCTGTAAACACAAACAAATAACTAAAGATCGTTTTAAAAAAGTTGTCTAATACGCTATTGGTCAGTCAGATCTTATCGATCCTGGTTCGTTGGTTGCTGCAGTGCTATTCTTTATAACTTCTTCTGCTCTAAGCACATGGCGCAGAGATGAGAGGCGCGGTATGATAGCGTGATGCGGAAAACTGTAATCTTTTTATTTAAGTATTCAATAAAAAACAACATTGAGTTTACCCAAATACACTGATATAAGTTCATCCCACAGCCTGGGTCCAGGCCACAGTTTGGAGTGTCAATTCAATGTCAGCTCGACATCTTAAACTTCAATTAGTAAAGCACATCGCTGATATCTCAAACGTGTTATCTTATAACTAGCTTAGTCCCGCGGTGTTAACCGCGGTATTAGGGATATTTACCCGCAGTAAAACGTAGCCTATGTATGTAGTTAATCCAGATTATCAGCTAACTCCATACCAAAAATATTCGGCCTTTATAGTACGGTTTATTTAACACTTTGTAAAAGACACCAGATGTCAGGAGGATATAATCGCTCCAGCCGTTTAAACGTGAAGAAGTAAGAAACATACACACTCACAAACTTTCGCCTTTATAATATTAGTGTGATAACCTCACAGCATAGTTTGAGGCAGGTATTACAGAATGACAACTAAGTGTTGATGTTTACTTGAGTACAGTTAGAAAGGGATGTCGCTATGTGCCATATATAGCACTATCTTTTTCCGACTATGCTCAAGACTAGTTTCATTCAATTCAACAATTTCTGACGACCTCCGTGGTCGAGTGGTTTGTACGCCGTGTTTCATGGTGTCGCCGACTCGAGAGGTCCCAGGTTCGAATCCCGGTGGGCGCAGATATTTGTGTGATGAATACGAGCATTTGTAGTCATGGATGTTTAATATGAATTTCTATATAAATATACTTATATATGTACAGTATATGTATTCTATCCGTTATCCTAGTATCCCATAACTCAAGCCTTATAGTGCTTACTTTGGGGCTAGGCTAATTGGTGTGTGTGTTGGAATTACATACATATATATTAATGAGAATCTTTCTATAATACGGGCCTAAGAGAGGTACTTACCTTATAGAAGACCACAGTAAAATAACACTAACTTTTGGTGGTGTTGTGTTTCTGTCGGTGAGTAAGGTTCCAGGGGTCCACGGGGTAGAGGATTGGGTAAGGATAGGCAACGGCACGAGTGATAGTTTTTGTGTTGAAAGTGTCTATAAGCGAGGATGGCCGCTTACCAGCAGACTGGTCATATGCTTGTTTTTTTTCCTCCCTTTTAACATAAAAAACCCGGCCACGTGCGTGTCGTGCCACGCGCAGTGTAGGGTTCCGTAGTTGCTCGTTGTCACCACAATATATTTTTAATACAGTTGCTCAAAAAGTGGCGTATTACAGGGACGTGTAGCGTTCGGGATCTGGGCTATTTCACACTCGTGCTTTTTTTTTGCCTTTCCCGAACTTGCGCGTTTTCTTTCCCAACTCTCAAAATTATTTCTATTAAAAAAACAACCATGAAGTTTTAACTAAAAAAAATCATAGAAGTTTTTGCGATTCATGCAAATAGGTTTATTTGTTTTTAAAAAGAAGCTACCTATACTAATTTGTCCAATATCAGAATTAATTAATTGATTGAATGAGTTAGGTAAGGTTTCAGTTCATTTCATATTATTAAATTTCAATTTCATTTCTTATAATAAAAAATACTAAGTACTAAAGACTTGGCTGTATGGGCAGTTCCCTTTGCCTACCAGAATAGTTGAAAAAGAACTGCTTACATTCTACGGTTGGCGCCATTTTCCGAAATTTTCTTTGCGAGTTTAGTTGTTTTTACACAAAATGAGTAATTTCGACCTAAATTTTTTTGAATTAACTCCACCGGAACTCAGTATAATTGCACAAAATGCTTCGGAGAACATTTTACCGGAAAAGTCAAAAATTCGCTACATATCTACATACGATGAATTTATTGCGTGGAAAGAAGAGAAAAAAGCAAATAGTTTTTCAGAAAATGTTATGTTGGCATACTTTTCCGAACTCTCAGCAAAATTAAAACCTTCTACGTTATGGTCAAGGTTTTCGATGATGAAAAGTATGCTGAAAATAAGGAACAACGTGGATATAAGTCAATATCCAAAATTAAATTCTTTCTTAAAACGACAATCAGACGGGTTTACCAGTAAAAAGTCGAAAATATTAACATCGAATGACGTGGAAAGGTTTTTGAAAGAAGCTCCCGATGATTGTTATTTAGCCACAAAGGTAATTTATTAATAAGTATACATATCTACATTTTTCTTTAGTGTTCAGTTTACAAAATCGCAAAATACAGTCAATACATTTGTACGCGACGACCGAAGCGAAAGGAAATGAACTTACGACAATATGAGATTGATTTATAAAATGTATCTATGATTTCACATGTATCGGTTGTATACACATTAAAAATATCATTCCCTTGTTGTCTTATTAGAATGAGTCGGATATCGCAATAATAGATAGCTTTGCCCATAGTAAACCATTGTAAAATTGATAGTTCAGAGCGATATTCCGCCCCGTTCTCTCCAACAATCTTATAAGAATTTGTCTAAACGATCGCCACGACGCCAAGCGGTGGCGCGGGGAAACTAGTTAGAATGTTGATAGTTCCGACCTATAGGAGGGACAGAGACAATAGGCTGTCCTTGTCTCACATCTTATAGGATTTTGCCTGAGTTGATAGTTTTCGATAATAGTATGTTTTATGTTTTGATTGATTTATTTTATGTCTTATTAGAAAATAGGTAGTTATAAGAATAATATGTCAAAGTCTTGTATAAATCGTGTTAGTAGTTTAGGCGTAATTAAGGAAAATGTTGGAAATGGTTCTTTACGAATAGTCGATAGGATATAGGTATAATTGTAATAATAATGATGTTGTTTTGTGTGTTTTTACTTCTTCTATAAAAAGATATATGATAGTTAGGCATTAAGTGAATGTAAGTAGGTTTTTTAAGACTTTTTAATTTGTAATCTTTATAGGGCCGTAGAGCTGTTGTTTGTTGATATTCTTGTTAGAAACTTGTTGTATTAGGTAGATAACGCGTAGGGCTACGTAAATAAATAGGCATCACATCAATAAATGTAAAAATGTACCGTGTAGGAGACAAAATCTGTTTGCATAGAACCGTTTTCTGAGACATGTTTTTTTAGGTTGCTCTGATTTTTAGCGTTGTTGGAGCTTGCCGCAGAGAGGAGTTAGCCAATATTACTTTAAAAGATATTGAAGCCCATGGAGAAATGCTACTTATCAAGATTCCAAACACAAAAAATAAGATACCGCGAAGCTTTGTTGAGAAGGAGATTTTCTCACAGTAGTGAAAAAATATATGAACCAGCGGTCCCAAAAAGGAAAATCCGACCGTTTTTTACAAAATTTCCAAAAAGGGAAGTGTACAGCTCAAGTAATCGGCATAAACAAATTTGGTAATATGCCAAAAGAAATAGCTACGTTTCTCCGTCTGCCGGATGCTGAGTGTTATACTGGGCACAGCTTCAGAAGGACCTCTGCTACATTATTGGCAGATTCAGAAGCCAATTTGACGTCCTTAAAGCGACTAGGTGGTTGGAAATCGGACAAAGTTGCAGAAAGCTATATTGGTGATTCATTAAATAACAAACTAGAAACTGGGAAAAAGATCACACAATCCATTAATTTAAGGTCCAGTCCGTCTCCTTCACATGCTGAAGAGAACGTTCGTCCATCTACGAGTACCTTCGTTGATAATGATAATTCATCAGATCCAATTCCATCAACTAGCAAACGCCATTGTATGACAAATATACATGAACAATCATACGAAATTAATAATAGTTTGTCCCAAACAGTAAATATGCAACGTAAAACTTCCCCAGTTAGTATAAAAAACTGTACCAATTTCAATGTATATGTGAATTATAACTTTTATAAGAAATAAATGATTAGTTAATTGAGTTTATTGTGTTTTTATAATTTGATTAAATTGCTTCATTTTTTCGCAACTGTATTAAAAATAGTCGTTCAGTACACGTACGGAACCGTCATTGCAACTCGTTCCGACTGTCAACCCTCGCCTTCGGCTCGGGTAGACATTTGTCGGAACTCTTTGCAATGACAACCATTCCGTACTAGTAATGAAATATACTATTTTGAAAGAGTCTTTATTAACAGTGCCGAAATATCGGAGACTCATAAAAAACAAGATACATGGTAACAATCCCGTTAATAGCTATAATGTTAGTGACCATGAAAGTTTAAAACGACACATAAGTTAACACACTCGTAAGTTGAACGACTATTATTTTTAAACTAACAAATGTATTTAAACCGTTAAAATTTTCCTTAGAAGTTTATGAAAAGCACGAATTTTTTATAAATCTTTAAAGAAATAGTTAAAATTAGCACTTTAAAGTTCAATATTTCGCAAACGGATCCTAATTATTTTTAAAGGACCTATTCAACGACACCCACACGATGGGCTAGATGATAAAACAAATCCCCAGGTTACATGTAGGGGAACAACCCTAAAACAAATATATTTCAATATTTTTTTCTACCATTTGGTCGGCAATGTATCTCCACAAAAAATACAGCTCTGTAGTGCTAATAGTCTCCAAGTGAAATCGGGGACGGACAGAAAAATGGACTTAACGAAACTATAAGGATTCCTTGTCAGGACTACGGAACCCTGACAAGACTCACAGTTGGTCTTTTATGAGGAAAACAGTGAGGACATAGATTGTTTGTATAATTTTTAGTCACATATTCTATGGCCGACCTTGTACAATGTTGTCCAATAGTATATAGAAAGTCTTTAGAATAGTAATCGTAATAATAAATAGAGCTTAAATCTATTTCGTATAGAAGGTAAGACTTGGCCTATATTATTCTTACGTCACGCACACTCTTCCAAGCCAAGGTGGCCTTAAAAATAAACTTGCGGCTCAGGTTAATTAATCCGCTGAATTCCCTGCAATCTTTAAACTTGTCGCATAAATTAGATTTGCTACGAGCTTACTATTGTAATGAATCTTGTGTAATGTGACACCTGCAAGGTTTAAAAATAATACAAGAACCAGCATGATCCGGCCATATTTTAAGCGCGCCCCTAATATATCACCGTGTTTACGTGGATAGCTTCCATTTAAAAGTTGCTGTAATGGTTTTTTGAATTAATACCCCTTGGTTGTGACGGTGGATTATTTATGAGCCTGCGAGCTATTGGCCGATTTCCATTGGATGAACCGGATTCCCTGTAGTCTAGTAATATATCGAATGCTTCCGAGGTAATAAACAGCGCTATGAAACTGTGGAAAATGTTATGCGATGTAATAATAGAAAACTGGATTTCAAATCCGGTGACTAAACTTTGCAAGCACAATTATTGTTTTATTTTGGTATGCGAATACCTAATTCTGACACATAAAGCCTTCCCCCCCATATGCGCGTTACTATTGGTCGATAATATCGGATGCGTTATTGCGCTAATGCACCCTACTTCTATTGCCCGCAATGGATTAATTTTTGAGATAAGGTTTTCAGCTGTTGTTACTGAAGTGTACAGATCGAAAGGGACAGATATCATGCCTTCTTTTTCTGGGTAATAACCGTTATCCAGTTTTAGTAAAAGATTCGTAAATTAGCTAGCGGTAACATCACCTCCAAGGAGAACTCTCATATTTTCTGTTAATTTTAAAATTTTAACTGAGGGCCACAATGATAATCTTTTAAAACATGCTTTTATCTCATCAGAACTGGATTATATGGAACTACCCAGCGGTTGTCAATCTCTACCCCATTAATGTCAAAAGTCTATATAACGGTTAGCCGGCGTCCCCGGTTTGTGTTTCACTAAGTAGAGGCTTGGGATACCTCTTAGTGCAATTTTTGTTTTTCATACAAGGTGACCTATAATTAAAATTTCCGCATTGCCCATGTATCAAATTAGACTACTATTTCTAACCGCACGATAAAATTCATCCATATAAAACTTTGACACTCTCAATCTTCTATTTAGGGGTAGTTAAGGAAAACTAAAAATAATAAACTTTATAATACATTTAGGTAATTATTTTTGCCAATCTATTTACCCAAGGAATACAATTATTCATACAAACTTTCATCTACTTTTTTAGCCCCCAGGAGAAGAATTTCAAAACTCTAGATACATGCTATTTTTTATTTCTGATCTCAAGTATAAATATTGAGTTTCGAGTTGCGCGATAAAATTCATTCATATAAAAACTTCGTCATCCTCCAGTCCCCCCTTTAGGGGTAGTTTAGGCAAACCAAAAATGGCATACTTTATTATCTATTTACAGAAGTATTCGCTCCAAGTTTTAATGCTATTAATTCAAAGAATAAGATTTTGCATACAAACTTTCACCCCCTTTTTTACCCTCTTAGGGAAGATTTTCGAAAAATCCTGATACAAGTTGTTATTTATTTCTGGTCTTTTTTTGATAATTTTACATGATACTCCTGTTATCTTTAAATTCTCTACTTGCAAGATGCTTCTGCATCCCTTGAAATACTACGTGTTTCGTTCCATTAGATAATCGTGCAGAATTACTTATCATATTTCTTTGTTCGTGGTATACTAGGCCAGAACGTGTTCTCCTTTGAAAGAACATTGTAGGTAGTAATAATTATTTTACTCTCCTATAGCTTTAGAGATGACGGTGAAATAAAACCTCCTTAATTCTGTATTTCCAGACGGTCTCTTCGGAAATCGGTGACCCGTCAAGAAGACGTGGCCCGCCAGCTCGACGAGATGAACGACTACCGGCCCTACTTTACGTGGTGGGTCAGCACAGTGCAGACGCTGGTGTTACTTCTATCGCTGCTCTGCTACGGGTTCGGACCGGTGGGGTTCGGCCGCCATACGCATTCAAGCCAAGTGCTGGTCAAGAGTCTTAGCTTACAACAGGTAAGAAGCTATTACGTTTATTTCCACGTCTAGGGGGAATATCATTATGTCTCCAATGTGTAATGACCCAACGAACGCTGGGGCATAGACCTATCCTATTTAGGGAATAAGGAGAATGGGAATGTTGCTCCTCTCGCTCTTGTGTTACGGGTTTGGACCAGTGGTGTTCGGCCGCCATAGGCATCAAGTCAAGCGCTGGTCATGTATGTTAGTTTACAACAGGTGGGATATTAGCTAGCGTATTTATTTCTAAACTCGTAAATTGTTATTAGTGTTTTATTTTCCGCACTGCTGAGGCATAGACCTTCCCTATCCACCACGTGAACCCAGTGGTTGGTGGTGCTAACAATTGCAGATGCAGCCAGAACTAACTGATGAGCGTGCCCCCCGAAGCACTGACAAACTCGCGATAATATATTTCTAGGCATCGGCACTGCGCCATCAGGTTACTTTTGGACTTCTTTTAGAGTGAAACTGATACCTACAATAAACAGACACTTAGTTTTGTCCACTGCTATTTTGTTGCCATTATAATGACGCACTGTGGTTCAAATGTCCCTCGACTTTGAAATTAAATACATCCCTAAGCATATTTTTCATTTATTTAGGTATAGTCAGCTTCATAAAAATATGAGGTAATAAGATAGTCAAATATATTATGTTAAAAGCAAAGGTTCAATTATATCTTTGCATTTAAAGTCATCTGAATATTGTACACAACCAACCAGTCTTATATTTCTTCAGATCAAAAGTCTCCAAATATACCACAATTATCTTTAAAATGTAGGCGTCGTAACTGTTCATTGGCATCTAAGCGTTCAGAGTACTCATAAATATCATCGCTTACATGGATTATTCAACTTAAATAAAATTAAAGGTTATAGCACACATCAACTTGGAAAGGGATCGTCGCCGTATCAATTCGAACCGATCAGTATTCTTTGTATAAAACTTGATACTGCAACGTACACTAATCGGAATCGTAACGTAATCGCCTCAACTCGGGACAAGCTCCCGAGCCGCGGTGCGTGGTCAACTTGCAGTTCCCGCGTTTACGTCTCTTCGTCCACGCCCCTTCCGCTGACTCACGTTCGGATTCAAACTGATTGAAATAGTGCTTGCTGCCTAACCGGCAACCAGCGGTTAGCGAGCCGTATGCGCGGTGTCGCCTAGCCATAGCCGAATCGACGTACTGGAGCTGCTTATGCACTTTCTCTAACAGGCTTAAATATAGATTAAATTTAATAAATGGACGCCTGTTTGACGGCTAGCCGAAAGGCGAGACGGTATCGATCCGCTTCCAAGTTGACATGTGTGCTATGACCTTTAATCTAATTGTTTCAAAATACTTAATGTGCGATCCCATTACGCAAGCTTTGCATACAAGTATGACGTTACATATACAAGTTTCTGCTGGAGATGTTTCCAATTGAGTAAGTTAACGTTTGAACCTGCAACTAACTAACTAACTAAAGTGGAATGTGCAAATAACGCTTGCGGTTTGATTTGCGTGTCAATTGAATATAAATGTACAACTGATACGCAAATTGTAGCTTATATGCAGGTATGTTCAAGTTGCATGTAATTTGCACCTTGCATACATAATTTTAAAAATCAGCGTCAAAAGACACTTCTATCACTTCATGAACGAAATGAAAACATAAGGACCGTAATACCTCAGATTAGTGTTTACTTTTCTTTACTACCAAGATATTTTTGATAACTTTGGGTGCTTAGATACCATTGAATAGTTATTCGCGAATATATAATTGATTATCTTAACACATACATGATATATGTATCCTATTCGTTACTCTAGTATCCCATAACACAAGCCTTATAGTGCTTACTTTGGGGCTAGGCTAATTGGTGTGAGTGTTGGAAATATTTATTTATTTTATAACATAATTATGAATTATCTTGTTTCGATAATATTGACCAATCTGGCCGGTTACAACAATACGATTATCTAACAGCGAAGAGAATTTTGATCAGTCTTCATACTTCGGTTTTTATGGAGCTGACTGTACTAAGCGAGCACATTCACTAAAACAACATTTTTTTAAGTCTAATAGTTTCTAGATTTTAATATTTCTTATTTTATTAAGAGAAAATCATCATTTTTCGTCAGCACCTGCCTAATACGGTATACAAAATTTAAAAGGGATTTACCCCAAAAATTTAATAGAAAAAAAATATCAAACAAAATCCTGACTAGGTAAAAGAAGAATCTAACCGTTACATGCTAAAATTAAATGTTATAAAATATCCTAAATCTAGGTTTTATGAAACGTCTCCTATTATAAAGTACACACAGTTTTGTGCAAAAGCAGATATTAAAGACCTAATTCCAATGATTACTTTTGAAAGAGCAAGCACCAGCTCAGCGCTGATCCCGAAAATATGTTTTCAGCCGGTATCACGCTACATAAAATTATTCATTGGTGTGTGAGGAAAGTGCGCATATCATTTGCCAATGTCTTGGAAACGGAAAATCCACGTACATAATGTTTCTGGGTTCCTTGAGCGACGCTTAGTGCGTTGTTATTCTATGGGCGACATAGAAAGGAATTAAAAAGATTATAATTCGCAATATTATGAAAAATTTCTGAATTTTCTTGTAACCAAAGTCGTTTTAAATGAATTCAAATGGTTTAAGCCTTCCCCCATAAGCGCGTTATTAACAGTCTGGTATATCGGATGTGTTATTGCGATATCTGTTTTTAGTTCATCATTCATTAGAACGACTACGAAGTTACACACTGCTGCGATAATAACGAAGCAATAGAAGAAGAGCGCATTATCGCATTAACGCATCCGAGAATATCTATAGGCTTTAAACTTTGGAACATCACTTGATTGCAAAGAGTAAGTAATAGTGATGTCAGTCAAAGACTCTAAATGTGAGCTTTAAATTTAACGGCGACGTCATCTGCGAGGGTTCGGGTCTCCTCCAATGAACTTTTGTTACTTATTGGTCTTGATTTTAGAAATATCTTCATTGTATCTTGTTTTGTTAGCACAAATCATTTGGCTACTTAGGTATATTGAGATTCTAATTTATTTGACGTTGTATGTATTAATATAGTTACTTTTTTTATTTAAACTTTGATTGCATAATCATTATCAACATTGTTAACCTATTAATGTCCCCACAGATGGGGCATAAGGCCTTCCCTATGGATAGAATCCAATCTCCCTAAATTGAACCATTACACACCACGCGGGTCCAGTGCGGATTTGTGGGTGCCAATGACTGCAGGTGCAGCCGGGACCAACGGCTTAACGAGCCTTCCGAAGCACGGAGATATTTTTTGCTAAGTTGCTTAACATCAACGATCACAGCCAAACGCGCTTACTACTTGCGCCATCGAGTTTGCACAGTAAATTGTAAGAAAGGTGGAGGTAACGGCATTATTATTTAAATCATTCGACAAACCAATGAGGAACGACAACAACTACAGTTTCTGTTAACAAACCAATGAGGAACTACAACCACTAGAATTTTTGATAACAAACCAATGAGGAACGACAACCACTAGAGTTTTTGATAACAAACCAATGAGGAACGACAACCACTAGAGTTTTTGATAACAAACCAATGGGGAACGACAACCACTAGAGTTTTTGATAACAAACCAATGAGGAACGACAACCACTAAGAGTTTTTGATAACAAATATACTCATCAAAAAAGTCTAAACTACATGTTGTACGGTTTTGAACTTTTTAACGATTTTTCTGTAGTGATTTAAATATAATAAATATTCTATTATAAGCATCTAAAAGTTTCCATTTTCAAAATCAGCCAATTATATTTTCGAGAACAAAAAAGATTGTATACTTATTTACTTGGCTAGGAAAATATTAAACATCAATTAATAATAATTTATTGTCTTTTTTACATGGTAACAGATATTTAAATAATAATTCATTAAAACAAGAATGCTAGTCAAACCTGGACCTGAACCAACGCTGTTTTTCAGCTACCCCTTAGCAAATTTTACATAATTAAATTGAATACAGAGAACCTCAAATTATTCATTAATTGATATTTGGTTATAATTTCAATTTTGGAATATATTTCGTGCATAAACGTCGCCCTACTCGCACCTTCCATGCGTCACTGGCTTGGCCCTAGTCAAAACAAAAAAAGTGGCAAGTGGCTATGATAAGCATGCTTCAGGGACTTTTTGGCGGGATCGGAAAGCGTCACTTAGGCAGTTTTGTTTTTCTTGTTAAAAATTGTGTTGTGGCGGATGTTAGTGTCTAATAATGGTGGATTATTAACCATTAAGTGTTCGGGAATATGCACAGTATTGGCAAGTGAAACAAAATAGCGGAAAGTGTCTTTCGACGTTCCCTCAAGGAGTCCACGGGGAGGTTCCAGTAAATCCCCACACATTTACTGAAACATAGGGAAAGGGGGATTGACTTGATTTATTACTTTGACCGCGAGTGCTATAGAATTTGTAAACATGTTTTTCACACAACACTTGACATTGGCTAAATGCACAAGCCGTGTGAAGCCATTTAGGAAAAAAGGCATGCTTCAGGTTTTTCGCAGCAAGTTGTTTAGGAAGTAAAGCTGCTTTGTAGTATTTTTTGAAATTTGATGTATTCATTTTACAATTAATAAAACATAGTTTCTGTAAACGATGCGCGTTGCTTAGAGCTTTTTATGTGTGTATAATTATCTGAGGTCTGTTGGATGTTCATAATGTGTAGGTGTTAAAAATTAACTCAACCAGCCTCTCCAGTGAATCCACATTCATAAAAATATAAGATTGGAATAGGTACTTACACATAATACAATCTGAACAATGTTGAACGTTGGCATTTATTATTGTTATGCTAATTATTTCATTACGTTTACGGGGGTGGTTTTATCCAAAGGGAGCAGTAACGTTGTTGCGGTTACACCTCGTGAAAGCTATTAGACAGATAAAAAATTAAATTTAACACTAAAACGTCCGTCGGATCTCCGTCATTTGGGAGGCATAATGTGCGACGGCGTTGAAATTCCGTTTCTTTTGTACATAAGTTGCCGTAACAAGGTTAAATGAGGGAAAGCTTTTAGACAAAACACGCCTCTAGATTTAATGTCTGAGATGGCGCTTAGGAGACAATGCACAATATTTACTTCGTGAATTTATCACGCCCGCCTAGATCCTTTGTTTGTGTGCGCGCGTAAACAAACTTGGGAGTTAGATCCGAGTGTGAATTTAACGTTATTAGGTGTGACGTCAAGACCATAATTACATCATATTTGGCACGGCTTAGTGCTTTTCAATAAAGGTGACGAGTGAAGCTTATTTAGGCTTATTAAGGCAGCACGACTCTATTCTAAGTAAGGATTAAGTAAGTAGTAAATAACTACTCAGTGTTTAATTATTTACTTAAGCATCTCTGAAAGTCAAAATCCTTTCTTGGTGACATAGTTTTGATCATTATCTTTATTAAGCCGAAAAATCTAATCACTTACCAAATAAAAGGACAATTTAATAAAAATCTTGTTGTAACATCGGTCCTATATAATGTATAATATTATATCATCATCATCATCAGTCTATTAATGTCCCCACTGCTGGGGCATAAGCCTTCCCTCTGAATAGAATAGGGAGATTGTGCCATGACCCACCACGCGAATGACTGCAGATGCAGCCGAGACTAATGGCTTAACGTGCCTTCCGAAGTACGGAGGAGCTCGAGATAGTAAATTTTTGGCCACCCATCCAATGACCGACCACTGCGAAAGTTTCTTAATTTCAACGATCGCAGCCGAACACGCTAACCACTTAAGCCACCGAGCTCCTTAATGTTGTTTAATAAAAAAAATGGAGTTGGTTTTAAAAGGAAGATGTTTAGAAGGAAGTCAAAATTATAGCGAAATATTTTTTTTTGGCGGATTGTAAAGGAGGAAAAGAAAACCATAAAATGAACTTATTTTACGTTAAATACATTGTTCTTGTCCGTCTAAAGAGGCTGGAGTTTTTTTTAATTGTTTGCTGTAAGTAATTGTGTATGATGACCGAATCATTAGAGTTTTAAAGGCAACTAAGGCCAGACTTTCTAGGGACTAAATCAAATCTCTTCCACGAACTCAACGTTGAATCATCAAGCTTTTAAAATTCTTTTCTCGCTGGATGTTAAAATTACAGAAACACATTTTATCACTTTTGAAGTGTCACTCGCGTAAACTATTCAGGTTAGAAAAAATT
This sequence comes from Chilo suppressalis, assembly GCA_902850365.2. Taxonomy (NCBI): domain Eukaryota; kingdom Metazoa; phylum Arthropoda; class Insecta; order Lepidoptera; family Crambidae; genus Chilo; species Chilo suppressalis. The sequence continues at coordinate 17,755,404 of OU963903.1, read as the reverse complement.
GGAATTAGAAACCTCAATATTATTTTTGAAGACCATAGAAACCCCACTCGCATGGGTTTGATGAAAAATTTTTTTTGAGTTTCTGTTCTAAGTATGACGACTCCCAAAATTTCTTGTTTATTTTTCTATTTTTGTATGAAAATCTTAATGCGGTTCACGGAATACATCTACTTACCAAGTTTCAACAATTTAGTTCTTATAGTTTCGGAAAAAAGTGACTGTGACATACGGACGGACAGACGGACGGACATGACAAATCTATAAGGGTTTCGTTTTTTGCCATTTGGCTACGGAACCCTAAAAAAGGTTACTTCAGTTCTTATAATGTATGAGATAAAGCCTAAGGGCGTTTTTGCAGTTAAAGGCGGAGTAAAGGCATTAGCGGGGCGAATGTAGGTCAAGCTTTGTAACTGGATATTTGTTCCTTTTGTCTTCTTAATCTTCGTCCGTTTTGACATCATGCATTATCTGAACCTCAATTTTAATCACATGTTTGAAATCGTATTTCTGCCTACGTTACCTGATTAAAATTAATGAATATCAGGCATAAATATCAACGAACGAATCGAAAATAGGCCGGCCCCTGATGACTCTACTAACGAGTAATTTGAAAGCCAGCAAAGCAAGGCTTCGATATGACTAATTATTGTATTGTGTTTCAAATTTAAGTATATTATTATAGACCCAGATAATATTTTACAAGAAACAATTCTACCAGGGCCAAGTTCAGTGTTTTATAGAACAAAAAAAAGTCCAGCAGTTTAATTGTCAAAGTAACATAAAATTAATACAGTTCAACTTTACCAACGTAATAACTGTAATTACATTACATTTGTTTCATAGGTTTTCACGCACATCACTCATTAAATAAAACTAGTTTTTCACGGGTTAATGCACGAAACTTTATTTATTTATTGACTATCTTTTTTTTTGTAATTGATTCCGACGACGCAGCTTGTAAATAAATAAATAAATCAATAAATAAATAAAGTTTCTTTTTTTTCACGGGTTAATGACCCGTGAAAAAAAAAGAAAAAAAGAAACTAGTTTTATGTAATTAGATTGTTAGTTACCTAAAAATATGCATCAATGTTTGCATGAAAATGAGTTATATAAATTATAAACTTTAAGAATCCATCGAGTTGAATTTTCGATCCAGTAAATGAATTTAGGAAACGATGATTTATCTAATTCATTATCGGTTTTACGTTTAAAAAAAATACTTTTCGTTTGCATATTAAGAAAAGAAAAAGAAGAAATAGCCTCCAGATACCCCAGTAACGTAATACTAGGAACAGTTATACAGGAACTAAGTTAATTTTTTTTGCTGTTGATTGACTTACTCCAGGATTCAACGATTAGGGGTTTGGAGAGACGGCAAGGTGTACATGGCTGATGCGCCACAGTTTTTTGCCGCATCAGCTATCTTCACAACTAAATTAACAACAACAACAATACCTATTAAACTAAAATCAATTGGGTAATTTGATGCGTCATTATGTATAAAAAACACCGACTTCGACGAAAACTATGGTTTTCTACGTCATCCCAACGTTAAATTGAGGAGGCATGACGGCGCTCCATCTCTTATTGATTGCTTCTCGCCTGCCGATTACGAACATTTTTTATAGAGAAGTTTCCAGGTACCGTAAAGTATCTGTATTATTCTCAATATAATAGGTAAAACTAGCAACATTATAAATAAGCTACTTTGAAAATACACCGAAAGTTTATTTAGCTAATGTTAATGCTGTAAATGGATTTTCTCGCTAACGACGTACCACTAGCAGCACTAAAAAAAAGATAGGGCTTGTGAAAGTTAGGTGTATAATAACTGAACAATTATTCATAGGGGAGTACCCGGAGCGGGCGACAGATAGAGACACAAAGTAAGGGCATTAGCACGGTATATAGGTCAGCCTTTGTGGTGGTCGTCGCCCGCTGCGTTCCTTTTGTCTAATTTTTGTATAGCTTACACTGTGGCATATTTACAAGCGTACCAACAATGGGGACTTTGCATATTTTTTTTATCTTGCAATGTAAATTTTTCGGCATACCTCCTGATAAGTTTCTTAAAGGCGCCTTTCATTTAAATTGCAGATGTGTTTTTGTTTAGGCAAAGGTGAAATTATGTTTGTTATGAATTATGAGTCTGTATTTGTATCTGGGATTATTGGATTACACAATTTAGCATATACATCCTATGATAACATTATTACGAACATGATAATGGCCTGGGTGATTCCCAAATCCCAAGGAGAATTATCATTTTCTTTTTCGAACAGGTTTTTGACCGTTTATAACCTATAAAAAAATAACACATCAAAATGGACTAATAAAGGATATTGAAGAAGTAAATTTAACATCTCAAGCAATTCTATATTCCTAGCTTAGAACCGAGTAATTTTATGAGTAATATGCAAATGCAAAAAAAAACTGCTGAATCTCAGGGTTTCATTTAAGAATTCCTTCCCTAGTTGCCCATCACAATAATACAGAGGTAGGGCTTTCTGCTGTTTCTTACATAACGAAAGCAATATTAATTGAATACTCAAATTGAACATAATAACGTGTTCGTTCCAGGTGGAATGGGAGGAGCCCGCTTCGTTCTGGCTGGGCCCAAGGGCAGCGGATCTAATACATTTAGGGGCAAAATTCGCACCATGCATGAGAAGGGACGTCAGGATAGCGCGGGCGATAGCGGCGTCAGCTCGGAGAGAGAGGGACACAGCTTGCTGCATACGAAACGATGATTCTGGCTGCGTGCAGTCCTCGAAGGCTGATTGTTCAGTGAGTTGTGCTATTTTACTAATATCATAAAATTCCTTCTTTGTTTATAATAAGCAAATGTTTTCGCCCCACCCGATGTTTGTTGTTGAGGCCCCATATGAAGTAGTTTTGGAACAGATTGGATCTTTCAATAAATCTGTTGGCCATAAAGTTGATATAAAATTACAATAACTTACATATTATTAAGTTAATAACACAAAGAATCCAGCATTTCACTATTCACAAATTTTGGACTACTTGCACCAACATACTCAAAATTAAATAAAAAAAAACAAATTTATGTTTAAGCTTCATTCTACCTCTATTTTACTTTAAACAATTGTTAAAGAAAGAAATGATGTGTTAAATAGGATTCAGTCATAATTTGAATTAAGAATGTTGTTGCTGCCCTTAGAATCTTAAAAACAATTGAAATTATTAATTTCGCTAACTGTAACTTTCTTCTGTACACGCTTACTAAATTAGATACGAGGATTAATAGCAAAGGTAAGTAACGAATATTTCAACTCTTTGTAAAAATTTTCTTAGCTAAAACTTAAATATATATACCAACCAAAGGAGCTTTTAATGATTAGTCATTTTGTTTACAGAATACAATATCAACGTGGAAGAAATGGTCATCAGGAGAATCCGGCCCTGGAGGTCGGATATCGGGTTCTGTTTGTGGTTTAGATCCTAAGTAAGTAACAGACGCCATTAAATTTGCTTATTGTTTTCATGTCTTCTTCTTTGAGTGCCTTTCACATAAAAACTGTACTCATAATTCGTTTTACTGTTGTGTATTCAGTGTATTCTTTACCTTCCATTTCCTGGTAGATATTTAATTTGTTGGTGCAGTATCTACCCTTCCATTCTTTCCTATCAGATGTTCAGCTCACCAGTTATTCCTTCATGGCCGTGTACATATATTCCTTCATTTTTGACTCATAATCCGTCTTATGACGGATGTAACAATATGTTTATTTCTATTTCCTTCATTTGATAGCAATTTTTTTAGGAAGTTGCAATATGTGATCTTTCATTTTTACCGTCATCTTATTATCATTTCTCATATTCCATTTCCTGGTAGCAATTTTATTTAATGGTGCAGTGGTCCCTCCATTCTTCTCTCCCAGATGCCTTATCATTTTCTCCTTTTGCATTCATATTATTCTTATCGACAACCTCCAATTGTTTTTTCTTATTAAATAAAACAATTTTTCAGGTTCTGCGAAGCGCCGCGTTCAATAGCACCTCACGAGTGGCCCGACGACATTACGAAATGGCCAATCTGCCGCAAGTCTGTGCTGGACGGTTCAGCCGCCGCGGGGCGAGCCGGTCACGCCGCAGAGCACATGGCCTGTGAAGTCATCGGCCACCCCTGCTGCATAGGGGTGCACGGCCAGTGCGTTATAACTACGAGAGAACACTGCGACTTCGTAAAGGGGTACTTTCATGAAGAGGCGTCACTTTGTTCACAGGTATGAGCCTTTCCACCCTGATATCAATGTTTATATGGTCTACATAGCAGCACATGATCTGCGAGATCATTGGCCACCCCTGCTATATAGGGATACACGAGCATTTCGTTATAATTAGGAAAACCACTTCGTCCAGTAGTATTATCACGAAAACTAAAAAAAAAGCCTTGTTGTGTTCACAGGATTATATTGGATTTTTCTTCCTTCTACCGTATTATCAAAATGTATATAAACTACATATTAAATTTACACTTGGACGACCTTACAAAACCCATTGTCATAATGGCATAGTGCAGCTTAGTATGTGCTAACGACTGCAGATGTAAAAATCAAGAAGAGAGCTCAGTGTGCCTTAAGAACCCAATAGGAGCTTAAAATAATCAATTCTTCCTCACCCATCAGATGATAAAATTTTCCGAAAGAAAACGAAGTCCTTATTCGTTGATATAACTAAGAATTTCTACAGAACAATAATTATTCTTGAAAATAAATTTGGAATTGTTTTCTTCTAGGTATCGTGTCTAGACGACGTTTGCGGAATGTTGCCGTTTATGCGCAGACGTCGTCCAGACCAGCTTTACCGCGCGTGGACATCGTTATTCGTGCACGCGGGCTTGCTGCATTTAGCAGCCACTTTGGCCTTGCAGTGGCTCTTCATGAGGGACCTGGAAAAGATGGCTGGCCCAGTTAGAATAGCTATCATTTATTTGGGTAGTGGAGTCGCCGGAAATATGGCATCTGCTATCTTCGAGCCTTATAGAGCAGAGGTTTGTATACTTTTGAATTTCCTTCTTAGACTTAAACTATCTAAATATCTCATCCTTAATCTATCGTTTGTTTATTTCAGGTGGGACCAGCTGGATCACATTTTGGCCTGCTGGCATGTCTAATGGTGGAAGTGATAGGAGCGTGGCGAATCCTGAAACACCCGAAACAGACACTCTTGAAGCTGATCGCTATCGCGTTCGCTTTATTCATACTCGGCCTGCTGCCGTGGATCGACAATTTCGCGCACGTGTTCGGTTTCGTGTTTGGCTTTTTGCTGTCGTACGCGCTGCTGCCGTTTGTTACCTTCGGGATGTACGATAGGAGGAGGAAGATTGTATTAGTGTGGGTGTGCTTGGTGTCGGCGGGGGGTATGTTGTGCGCGCTAGTGGCTTTGTTTTATGCGGCGCCGGCGTACGAGTGTGCTGCGTGCGCGTATTTCACTTGTTTGCCATTGGCGCCAGAGATGTGCGCGTCGCAGGACGTCCGCGTGCGACAGCTGGACGGGGTATGACGGCGCGCGGCCCGGGCGCCCCCGCCGCCGCCGCCCCACCCCGCGCCCCCCGCGTCTGCCTCCAGCCCTTCAGCCCTGGCCCGTGACGCCCACTGCCTACGACGAGCTGTCGCGTAGCTTCCTGGTGATCTACACAATGAAACCTCCATGGCAATCTACATATTATTTTATACAAAACATCCTATGAGTGCAGCGAGTTAAGACCCATTGCTGTTTCTCTGGCGAATGTTTATGACTTCGGACTATTCAGACGAAAAGTCGTATCGCACAATACTCGTAATGCCCACTGCCTTCGACGAGCGTAACTTCCTAGTGATCTTCATAAAAGCTAACCCTGTGAGTACAACGAGTTGATACATATTGCTGTCTGACTCTGGTGATTGATTGTTTACGATATCGGACTATTAAATCGGCAATTACTCATACTATATTAAATATTTTTTATCAATATAATTTCTAGTTCTTTCTCCAAGCTTGTCAGTAATTATGTTCATGGATGCAACATAAGAAACTGCTAAAATATGATCCGGTATTACCAGTACTGCTTGAATCACTATCACATTTTGTTTGTTATGTTTTGTTATGTGGAAACAAGTCGGATTTGTATTTTCTTTTAATTTTAATTTACACTTAATAGCACTAAGGGCGGGATATATGTTAAACCTGGTGAGAGGTTTGTTCTCATTGAAATTGTTTTTAAATTTATCTTTATGAAGTATAATTTTAACAAAGTCATACTGTAATCTCTACCATAAAAAGCAGGACCATACGCACACACGTCTGTTCTAATTAATTCTTTGTGAAGAATAGACAGTCAAATGCATAAAACATTTTTACATATCGATTCATAGTTTTTTTTTTTATTTTAACGTTCGTATTTAAGAAATGATTCTGTCCATCCCAATGCTTCGTAATCTGATGATATTTTAACTTTAATGTTTCCAAAATTTACTTTTGTGATACTGCAAATTTAACTGATAATGCATATTCGGTATTTTATGTAACAACTAAAATACCTACAGTCTGGCATTGTAATATAATAACTGCAATGATTGAGTTAAGTTGAGTCACAAGATTGCACTTGTCTGAAATTAGAGTAAGGCGAGGATGTATGAATGTTATCAATTTATATTGCAGTGTTTACTTGCCTTTCAATGAAATAAAAATAACGACGAAGATTTTTTTCTGAATAACTATACGTATTTTTAATAATTATTTTGCTGACTGTATGTAAAATTATTGATGGCTATTAAAATCGGGACATCTGTTAATTATAATACAAAAAGACTAAACTATTATAATATATTCACTACACATTCCCATTACAAAACTGGCTTATTGTCAAATATATCAGATAAAACAGAAAATGTAACGCTATTAGTTTCAGCTATTGAAAAACAATTGATATTTTATTCGTAAGCATGTAATAGGATTTGAAAAAGACGGAATGTTTAAATTTTTTATAGGCACATTGTTTTAATTGGAACGTTATATTGGTTATGGTTATTTTGGCAATAAATCAATTCATTAAAGCTTTTACTAAAATATGCGATTCCCTCATAAGAATTCGAAGATCGATCGGAGAAGTTACTATGTCAGCTTGGTGGTGCTTAAAAAATCACACACAAATTTTTTGACATCTTGAGATAATAAGTAACATAGGAACAGTTTATTAATACCAGTAATAGTATTATTTAAAGATCATCATTATCACAGCTTATTAATATCCCCACTGCTGGGGCAAATGCCTTCCCTATGGATGGAATAGGGAGATCTGATTTAAAGATAAAGACACTGAAATTAAATACTTTTGACAAGCATACAATTTAATTAACGTCAATAAAAGCGGCTGATTACAATAATTATTACATAAGTAACGTTAGTAATAAATTATACACTATTTTTTAAACTTCAAATGCATGGTATTACCAATTCGTAAACGTTTGATACTTTATTAATAAACGAGAAATAAGCTTAGAATAGTTATGCCGTGTTTTGTTCGTATCTCTCAAGTAGGTACCATTTGTCTTTTTGTGTAGTGCTATTCTGTAAAATTTTCACGCGCTCATGCGATGTGAATTCGCGCGTGAAATTTTTACATAATAATATAACATATTTTTACTGCGTTGCTGAGACAAAACATAGAGTAACTAATCCAAACTTAGTCTTCGTTTATCGATAATGGGGTCGGTGTGTTAAGCACGCGTATGATTTTAGTAAAATATTAGAGGCGCGCTAATGTCAACATTATCAAAAGATCAAGATTAGGTTTTCAGAATTTGTACCGATGGATTTGCATTTATCAGCTAGTATTTCTCAAGTGTCGTATTATTTGAACATTCATTTACGTTTTTCAAGTGTTGTATTTGAGATATTCAGGATGATATCGAGAAAAGCGGCTTTGTGACTGAAACTGGAATGTCTGCTTGTGGTCTTTGCCAGAATCTTAAGAACGTTTAATACTAGTTTGATTTGGGTTGATATTTTGATTATCAATTTCTTGGAAAACCTTTCCTATGTTTCACGTCCTGTTTTTGTTAATTTAATTTAGATAATTTATTACTACTGTATTGTCTGAAATGATAAATCTTCAAGTTGGTCAAAGCGGGTACTAAATCTTAAATTTGCAATATGTTGATGTTATGTTGATGCCTTGACTGACGTCTCCAATACCGAATTAAGACGAAAAATCGTAAAAAGTGCTACTTAGAAATAATTGTTCCAAGGGCCCTAGCACAATCGAATGTTACTGGAGTGCTTTAAAAGTAAGCCTCACCGATTTTGATCATGAGTAAAAACCACGGTTTAATGAACTCATAAATAATGGTGGATGCGCTAATTAGCAGGCCAGCATGGTGAGGATAGCTGGTGTGGCAGGTACAACTGCTGTATCAGCTATCATCGCATCTGGACTTCACCTTCACTTAGCATCAGGTGGGGTGGAGTCATTTGTCGGACTATAAAAAAAATAGTTAATGTAAATACTTTGTACATTAAAATGCATTACATGTACGGTCTTTAAGTGAGATGTATTTATGTGTGACTATGTTTCTATATGCATAGATTTTACGGGAATAATGCAATACAGGCAAGTGTTACGATGACGGCAAAATAATGTAAGAAAAAAATACAAAAATACTCGTTTTAAAGTACAATGAACATAACGGTTAGTTATTTTGGCGTTTGTAAATATTTATCAATTCGAAATTTAATTTCTTGAACATAGACTTCTGTTGCGTATTCCCGTAACTGTGTCATAATATACATAATTTAGTATATTACTAAATAATGTAAATAGCATGTTAAAATATTTGATATTTTCATCTATTATGTTCACAGCATATAACGAATTCAGTCTTATCTATAAGTATCACTTAATAATATTTTGTTTCGTCAATTTATATAGTCATTATGATGAATTCTGTGTAGATTTATATATAATATTGTTTTATATTAAAAATACTATGCTAGTAATATCTTAAACCATTTAAATTTGGCATAATGATTTACCACAAGGACAGTTTAGGGTGCTGCAATTGTCTCACGTTCTCAATGAAGTCATGATTTAATACGAATTTATTATTAAAGAAGTACTTCTAAGTATTTTGTTTTTTTATGTACATAAATATAATTCGTTAGGAGAAGTGGCGATGACTTTGGCGGACTTTTATTGTTATATCGTTGACAAAATAAGAAAAGGTAATAAACTGTCGTAGTTGCATACAAAAATAATGATAAGGATTCAGATGTACACTGTGGCAAATATTCAGATTGTAATATATCCGAGAATAAATCCTTAAAAAAATGTGTTAAACATACATTGGTTACTCAATTAGTATCAGTATATGTAGAGGCAAACTTATTGAGCAAATAGATAAATAAACTTGCACAGTAGACATTTTTGTATGTGAAATTCCTACTGCGCAGGTTTCATTATATATCTAAAATTTATTTTGACATCGGAGATAATTTCAGAGTAATGCGATACACGTAAATGCCATAATATACGTCTGATCCTAGAATTCACAGACGATAAAAATTATAAGACTAACAGCTAGGGGAAATTATGATAAATACCTTAACTGTTAACACGTATTTTTATACAATATTAATAAATAATAATTGCCATGCTAAATAGTTTCCGTGTATCAAAGCATAAGAATAACAATGTGACCTTATTTAAGAGCATTGTCACGTGATAATCAATGAAAGTACAGACAAGACAGCCATTTTAGATAAGTTTGTTAAAGTAAAATCATAGATTTTGGTTTCATTTAATAAAATTATCAATAATGTAACGAATAAATTATTTTCGACCGAAAAGATTTCAGATTTCATAAAAAAACAAATAAGTACAAAACACATCATTTGAAGTAGGTAACATAAGGAAAAATATAATTAGACAGCCTTCATTTGATATCACGTGACAGTAATGGGTAGTATTGATATTATTATCTTTTTCTCATTTAATTATTTATCAAAGCAATAAATGGATTCGTATCATAATCCTGCTCACTTAAAATTACACTGCCTCCTTAGCTACTTAACTATGTTGGAATAAATTATGTAAGTATTTATTTCGTGTTAGTTACATGTAGTGATACATATGCTCAGTACAACGGAGTGGAAGTTAGATGACCAAATTAAAATAAATTATAATTTGGGTTTAACAAACAATAAAATAAAAACTTTGTTTTTATTTCTGCACTATTTGCCAGTATTGTTTTTACAAACACGTTGGAACTGGTACCATTGCAAGATTTCTTAATATAGAAAGAAAAATATTGTATCCTTACAAACTTCGATAACTGCAAAAATATACAATAAATTCTTATGTTTTAGTTGCAATTTTAGGAAATAAATCGACACCCAATATGAATAATATCGTGACTTTACTTACACTTACGTACTCCTTCCTTAAAGGCCAGCATCGCATTTGTGATACTCCTGATGTTGCAAGTGTCCATGGGCGACGGTGATCACTTACCATCAGGTGAGCCGTCTGCTCGTATGCCCCCTATAACATAAAAAAAACACGTTAATACAACTTTGCCACATATTAATTCAGCAAGATCAGACTTATTTGTCTGTATTTGAACCGTATTTCTATGATTTTTACAACTATTATTGTGAAACAAAATAATTTCATTGTAATTTAAAATTAATAACCTTTCGATTAAATTATAAATTGTAGATGAAGAAAATCCGAGTATTTTTTTTGATGAGTTTCAACGCGGAACTGCGACGAAAACGGCCCGCAATATCAATGCTGCGTTGAGAGAGAAGGCTGCTCATAAACTCACAAACGCTTACACCTGTAACATTACCTTTTGTAACATTGCAAAAATCCTACTTACAGTTGTTTTCTCAAAATGATATATAGATAATTTGAAAGAGCAATTAAAATCAATATGACACCATAAATTTTATATAATAACTTAAAACAACAGCTGCATATAAATAATGAAATTTAAAATAAAAACTTAAAATGGCTCTCCTGAAAACTATGTCACATTGAGTTAGAATGTTATTTATGTTGGGTGTCGAAATGCAAAGTCATTATTATGTTCTCAAATAGGTCCCAGTCTAAATTTTCTCCAATTGTTTCCTAACTTGTTGTTCGTCGTGAGTTCAAAATCTATGCCTTAAGAAAACTTCGGTAAACATAAGTGCTTGACCGTACATTCAACATATTAATGAACAAAAAAAATTATTTACCTTATTTTAAAGATCTTAGTAAACTTAGCACATCATTTCCCAGCAGATCAAAATTAAATGTATCTGTTGTTTTTGATTTGCTGCAAAATGATTGATTAATTTTGTCAATTGACATTTTTCGCGAAAAACGCCAGTACTATTTCTAAAAAGTATCAGGAACTATAGAACTCTGCTTGCGAAAAGAACTCACATTCGTTTTAGATTTGCTGCAAAATGATATGCTACGGGAAGTTAGCAGACCATATTTTTTATTTATCCTTTTCACGTAAAAACGCCAGAACTATTTCTCAAAAGTATCAGGAACTATAGTACTCAGCTGCGAGCGAAACGAATTCACATTTAATTTTGATCTGCTGAGAAATGATGAGCTAAGTTCACGCATGTATTTTAAAGTAAGAACTGACTTGTTCGTACGGAACATTGGTGTGCAAAATATAAAATGAAATAGATGCATAATATGTTTAATTAATTGAATTATTGGCCCATTGTCTTAATGTTAGTGTACCGACCGGCAAACTTCTTGAGCAACGACAAGGATGCCTGCGCGATAGAAATTTTAGATACAAAAACATCTACTGCGCAAGTTTACTTGTCTGAGGTTTTGCTCAAGTAGTTTGCCGCGTTACACGACTTTGCAACGCAATAAAATCCAATAATTAAAAAACGAATCCCAATCACAGATGTGCATGTTCTGATAAATCCGTGCGTACAATTTAAGCTAATCCTCAATATAGGCATCTCAATTGTCGACGCAACAGCTAAATAATTATTGTGAAAATATATCAAACGTGCTCTTTCTGTTTCTTGTTATTTCGTTAAGCGTAGTATTTTGTAGTGTTATGACAATTTAATGATGTGTATTTTGTATAACATTGATCTAATGATGAACAACATATAATTTGTTTCGGTTGGTTAAATAATTTCTCTAGCCAGTGTGTTAAATGAAGTGCCCTTCGCCCGGGCAGCCCGGCGGACTGTCAGAATTTTAACTATAAGACAAACTAACGTATTGTACATTGTGAATATACACCTAAATATTACATTTAACTCGTAAGGAAATGGTAAAGTAATCTTATTGTAAACTAGTATTAATCAAACAAGAAACCTTATTATCATAATACCTTTGCGTTTTATTTCCCATTCAAATCACTATATTAGCTCTCAGAAATCTATTCTGGACATGCGTAAGGGTAATTTTATGACCCTTTAGCTAACATTGATGAAAATCATTATGGCCAATCAAAAGTTAGAACATTTATTTTTATAGCTACATAGATATTATTATTTTCTCATCCTTGTTTATTACGTTTGGAAAGCATTACACAAGTCAACAAAAAGATCCCTTTTTATAAACTGTTATTTAATGACTTGTCTGATTGTTTACATCGAAAAATAACCAAAATCCTCATTTTTATTTAAAAAAATTGCGTTTGGACTTTTTACCATGATAAATAGAAATGTATGATTTTTATACAAGGCCGAGGCACTTCTGCTTTTACTAAGCAATAAAATGGAATGCAGAAGGATATCGAGTATGAAACAGGAAGCAGTAAAGCAGTCACTGAGTGTGCGTACACACATTTTTGGGAAATAATATATTTTGTGAGTCTTGCAAGTAGAAATGCCTTCCAAATGGGTAAAAACTTCTTGGCGTTTTCTATATTTGCTGAGATTTTATTAAATTACGGGCCAATAAAATTAATTAGCTGGTAGTAAAAGACTAAGTTAAGCATATTAAACTTGAATTTTAACTTCCTATTCGAAGTTAGTATTAAATATGGGCGCCCTTTGACGATATATTAATTTACCCTGTTACCTTTGTTTCCTTCACTAGCAGCAGAATTTTCAGTGTCAGAAAAATAAACATAATATCAAGCATGATGTATTCTTATTCGTTATGGACCTTATGCCTATTTTAATGGCTGAGTTGTATACAAAATTAGGCTTAATGAAACAACTTATTAAGGCTCTACGTTAAAACTCTGAAGATATTTTTCCCTGATTTTCAGAGACTAAAATTATAAGAACTGCTTAAAATATTAATTTTCAAAACTAAATTAATATCTTTTTGTATTCATAGACTCGGTTTTATTGTCCTCAGTGTAAAAAACCGATGTAAATAAATAATTGTTTGTTTTCTCGATAAAGATCACAAAAAAAAAACTAGCAGTTGTCTATATAATTTAAAATTTCATTCATTAGGTATAAGAAATCAAAATCTGGTACATAGAACTCAAACTCAAAATTCGTGTTAGCTGATGTTATACGTTATACGCTATAACGCTGGTATTTATATCTATTTTTCCCAGACTACCTACTATGTAGATGTGGCAGAATGTGCTGTCAAGCTAATGTGGTGAAAATAAGAAATCCATCAATATTAACACCCCGCGAAAGTTCATTTCTGTTCCTACTCACGCTTTTGGTCTCATCGGAGCACTGCTGGGATTTCTTTCACTATTTATTTAGGGATACAAACATAGGTTCACATGTGGTCGAACATAATTTGAGAGTTTGGACAGCTGAAGTACCTGATGACGTTGTTCTTCTGATATCACATCAAGGATTGATATCGTATCAACACTTGAGGTTAAATTATCTCATGGCTCACGTGCTTTCTATATTTCAGTAAGAATTGTTGTATACTAAGTATTAAATACAATGTTCTATAGAACTCACTTTTACCCCCCGCAATGCTATGCTATGAAGCCATCTATCCAGAGGTTCCTGGCCTCGTTGGGATACGGATGGGAACGACCGGCGGGAGCATGGGCACTTGATCTGGTATTCTCATTCCGTAAACCAGCGTGCTTGATGTGGGAGTGCAATAAGAGGTCTGCGTAAAAATGATATGAGTGGCGCCTTTAACACTCTGGGGCATCGCGCATCAGGGTAATCCAATAATCACCAATCACATTGTCTGTGCATCGGCTGTCTTAACAGTGGACCATGGCCACATGCGTTCTCTGGGCCCGCTCTCTGGGCACGCATTCTAGGGATCTCAGTTCTTAGGGCGCGTGTGGGGTGAATGGTTTAGTAGTAGTTACATTATCTAGATTTAGAGTCGCGCTTTTGAACTGGACGAAACGATCAGGTAGGAGTCTCACATACCCCTTGCTTTGCTTCTTCTGGTTTTCCACATGTGATGTTAATTCTCTTCAACAGCCCTCCTTTAGCCCACTCAGAGCACCGGGGGAACAATAAAAGAAAACCAAAAAATTAAGATAATGTTATAAGTTTATTTTATCCACTTCAGATACCAAAGCCTAGGACTTCAGTAGATTTAAGTTATTGCTTATATAAATCAACAAGTCTAACTATGTTTATTATTTATATAATAACTATGTTTCACTAATTATAAATATCTAAGCTGAATACAGTAGTTCAAAGTTAAGGTGTATATAAACCAACAAGTTGTCATGAAAGGTTATAATCATATGAATATCAAACATTCATAACACTTTACCATGTACTTACAATATAATCCTTACTAATATATTTTATCCACAAATACCACATAGACTAGACTGAATAAGCTATTGAGTGGATTTCAGAGGTTCTACGGCTCGTTTGATCGATATTGGTGACAAACTTAGTTAATTCTAGTTCTCAGTGAGATAACCAGTTATATAGGTATATGTAAATAGATGGAAATGGGCAAGTCGGGGTCCAACCTCGCCTGCTGGTTCCTTTTCACGTTCACCCGGGGTTAGTAGAGAAATACCTTGATTGGGAATGCTCATTCCATCTCTCACCAAAATAAGAAATTTAATAGTAAGATGAACTTCTAAAATTAGTTTATATGGCATCTTGTTTCAGCTTATAGCAACGGGACTAAGCAAAAGTCCAAATCTTTATAATAATGTTCCCAAAATGAAATTGAAACCCAGGATTTTGTTCGAAAATGAATAGACAACGTCATCAAACGTGGTAATTTTGATATCGAGTAAAATATTGTTTCTCATATCAACACTTGAGATTACTTTGATCTTGTGGCGCACGTGCTTGGTACATCCCAGAAGGTATATAGTTTTATACCACAAAATACAATGTGATAGTGTCAATCACACGAGATTAACAAAGACGCGTGTAAATAGTTTATGTGTCACTTGTACCGTGGCAGTATTTTGAAGCGCCTTAGACGGCGCTGACATTACTGGTGGAAAACGTACAGAAATTGGCTGAAGAGGAGTCATTCATCATATTTTTTTTAATAACTGTAAGTTTTATCATTATAGTATCTTTAGTACTGAGCTCAGTTGGCGACTGAGCGTTTCAGTGCTTAGTAATAAAACTTAATAGGCACTTAGGTTTGTTTAGCACTTAGGTTTTGCATCCGGCGAGGGCTAAATTTTTTGTTATAGAAATAGCATCCCCAAAATCTTAATAACTGTCAGATAAATAAAACAAGTTTCAACGGGTTAGATGCACTGATTTTATTTATTTATTGACGTTTCGCATCCTTTGTAGGAATGCGTCGTTGTCATCAGAATAATGTTATTAGTATAGTATAGTCAGAGTAACATTTCATGAATGAAGTGCGTGAAAATATAAGAAACAAACTGTCAGATAGTTTGCCAAATCTTACAGCTGCATTTACTAATGTATACCTGCTGGTACTTATTTAAATATTGTCATCGTCATAAGGTTATTTATACTATCCCCACAACTATGATATTCACATATCATATGGAAAAGAGATTGTAATTATGAGAATAATTACTGATTATGGCAGTATACTTAGACTATCATAAAAAACTTAGCGTACCTATATAGTATCATCACAATTGCAAATTGGAAGTTCATTAAATATCATTATGTATTCACAAACATTTAAACTAAGTCTCAGCATTGGGGACATTAATCGGCTGACTATGATGAAAATTATAGCATACACAGTGTTGCCAGGACCCGATAAGTATAATAAGACTGTATAATAAGTAATATTTTGGAGTATAAAATAAAACCACGATGAACGGTACGAGTGTCCTCCTTATATTTACTGCAAAGAGAGCCAAAAACGTAAAAGAATTCAAAAGCGGAATTTGCCATTTGGTTATTTAAAAATACTCTTATAATAGGTATTAGGTTTATACCTAATAATATGTATTTATTTTCAGTTAGAATTCACGTTTTGAATCGGGTAATGCGAGGGTAACGCCACAGGGTCAAAAATAATACAAAAGTAACATTCTGGCAACTCTGAGCATACAATAGAGACATATAGATTGCTTACTTACAATACCTTTACAAATTTAATTTTACGTAAATAACAAGGAACAGTTAGCAACTTTTATATTTATTTTGCTCCAGGAATAGCACATATGAATGTTGAAAAAATCAACCTAGTTCAAATCGGAAAAGTACACGAGGGGTTCAGTAGGTACAGTCAGCTTCATAAAGATCGTAGTCTGAACACTTATAAAAAATATCTATGGTACACAAATTATTTTTTAAAGCACTGAAAGATTATATTATTGTTGTTTAATAACTTAACACGATATGTGTATAGGTACCATTGAATAGGAATTAACACTATGATTTAATATTAGGTTCACTTAAAACTTATAGGAATTATCCCATTTCTTGTATTGGCAATTTAAATATACATTATGGTTAATGAGATTCAGCATGCCGACGGACTGATAAATAATGAGTTTTAGCTTTCTAATATTATAGTGTCAGCTTCTGAATCATCATCATCATCATCGTTTCTGTCCCTATTCTTGTACAGAGGTTGGAAAAGATGGGTATCAGAGGAACTGCAAATTCGCTGCTAAGAGATTATTTAATAGATCGTAAACAATGCGTCAAAATTGGAAATGTCATCAGCGATTTAAAAGAAATATCCTACGGAGTACCCCAAGGTAGTGTCTGGAGCCTACGTTGTTACTATTGTTTATAAACGATCTGTGTAACTTTAACATTCAAAAAGCAAGTATTTTTACATACACTGATGACACAGCTATAATTTTAGTGGATCCTCGACGGCAGATGTTAATAGAACTGCTGAGAATGAATAACTTACTTACTCTAAACAGCAACAAAACAAAATATGTATGTTTCACTATAGATAAAAGAACACAACCGAGTAGTGGCTTTTATATCGGGATACATAAGTGTGGTAGTCCTAGAAGCTTTAACTGTACATGTACGATCATTGAGAAAACTGCACATATAAAATATCTAGGTATTTTAATGGATCAAAATTTGACATGGCATACTCACATAGAATAAGTCCTGGTAAGAGTTAGAAAGCTTTTAGCTTAATCTTGTAACGGTGATGAAAGAGCAGTGCCTCCTGCTACAGGTATAGCTATACTTAAAGGAGTGCACCAACAATGTTATTAGATAATAATAGGTTAAGTTAGAAGAGAATAAACATATTTTATTTAATTTTATCAGCCTATTAATGTCCCCACTGCTGGGGCACAGGCCTTCCCTGTGGATGGAATAGGGAGATTGGGCCATGAGCCACTACGCGGGCCCAGTGCGGATAGTCGGGTGCTTACGACTGCAGATGCAGCCGGGACCAACGGCTTAACGTGCCTTCCGAAGCACAGAGGAACTCAAGATAGATTTTTGGTCACCCATCCACCACTGTGAAAGTTGCTTAACTTCAACGTTCGCAGCCGAACGCGTTAACCACCCGCGCCATCGAGGTCCTCAAGCTTTTGAATAAGGAACCCCAAAAAAGAATCTAATTATTTTACCTAATGAAATATATATTTATAATAAATATTATATTATAATTAATTTATTAAGTACCTAACATGTAGTTTTATTCATTTTAGTTTTTTCTTATTTACTTGTTCGGAATATTTATTTAATTCACAGCGTAATATTACTGCTTAGCCAAATGGTCAGTTGCTAGAAATGCAGTTTCTCAAATACTATAAAATTTTACGTTTACCACACTCAATCGTATATCAAAATATACTGAAACTACACAATGCGCATCGCACTAAAGGTCTTTGTATTACATCAAAGGTCATTGCTAAAAGGAAACTTTTGATAAGATACACCTAGGTACACATTTGTATGTATAAAGAGGAGTCTTTCAAATTATTTACCTTAAGATAACACGCTCATACTGAGAAAATAAACAAAACAATAGCCAGAGTAATTTGATATTATAAATCTTCACAGAGTTTTCTTTAAAATAGGGATGATGACTAACTTCTTTTCTTCTTCTATCAGGTAAATTATCAAAAAGTATTGGACACGCATTTTTTCTTGTTTCACATATAATTACAACATTACAGCGATATATTTTTTGTAATGTCGCATGACGTCACGTTTTAGTACAATTTTTACTTAGAAGAGACGTCACGAGTTTGAAGTGCTTTACCTTTGTAACTTTTTGGTTGATTGACAAAGAAAAATTCAGTGTCCATTATTTTTCGATAATCTAAATGACGGAATAAATAGAATTTCGTTTACTTTACCACGTCATCATTTGGTTCTCGTTTTCGTAAATAGCGGACTAGATAATTTATTTATTTTAGTATACAAATACAATCATGCACATACATATTTCAAAAACCATACACAAAAACCTATTAGGGTTTATGTATGTATGAGAGCCACTCCTTTACCACTTTATACACTAATAGTAATCGGTGTATCAGATATGGAAAAATTCCCAACTTTTTTAACAGCGCTTTTACAAAATTGCGCCGCTGCCGTACTGATGACTGACTGCGGTAGATTTGCACTAGTATATTTTGCATTTTACGGGTGATGTTTCGAGTCTTATGAAATAAATATTAATGAACTTATTATAAAATACATACATATTTCAGTAATTCAATGATGGTAGATCAGTTTTATGAAAGTTTTTGATAGTAATTCTATTTAATTCAATATCAAAATACCAGGTAAACCGGCATTATTTTTTGGGAAAACTTACGGAGGTTAGATGTTTTTTTGATAATTAATGGAGATGTAAAATCAAAATTCGAATACATTATGTTACAACAAAAACATATTTCTGATGTCGTAGTAAGTTGATCTAATTTATTGAACATTATTGAGAGGCGTTTGAAGTTGTGCATATTATCGTTTTTTCCGTAAACTACTCGTAGCTGCAGTAGAACGATCAGTACAAAAAAATGAAAATAGTATTTGCAAATATTCTACATTAACTTACAAAAAAAAAACTACTTTTTACTTTTATTGGAAATAGTCAAAATCTTTTCTAAGGGGATAAACGAGTCGCTCAAAAATTTAGATTTTTTGCAAACAATGTGAAAGGGCTCTTAACAATTAAACACACAATCTATACCTACTTACACCTATAATTCATATAGTAAAGAGGAAAAACTGGTGTTTGTATTGAATAGGCTCCGAAACTACCTATTTGAAAAGTTCTACACATTTAGAATCTTACATTATCCCTGATGAACATAGGCTATCGAGTATTTTCAAAAAGTTAGGGTTCCGCATGAAAAAATCGATAATGTAATCCAGGGTGTGACAAAAATACCAAAAAATCCATATTTTGCTTACGCTGCGGAAGTTATTGACAATAAAGCAAAGTGATGTACTTAAGTTTTATAGGGGACATCAATATCTACCAAAAAGTTCACGATGTCATATTTTTAAGCTTTATTTATGAAATAACTAAAGGTTTGACTCGCGTTAATTTGAGGAAAAAGCTTGTAGTGAGTCAAACTTAAAAGATGGGCATATGCTGTCGCGGACTTTTTTATAGAACATTTAAAGGAAAACAATTCCGTCATATTTTATTTTTGTGTAACTATAATCATTTACATAGCGCACGCAACGGAGTCTCCCAAATGGAATATTTTTACTCGTTTTTGCAACATATTACATCGATACTCCGCTCCTACTGGTCCCAGCGTAATAGCCTTTGCCTTCCTCAATAAGTTCACTATCTTACACAAAAAGTTTTTTCAAATCAGACTGTTACTTCCTGAGATTTGCACGTTCAACTAAAAAATGGTGCAGTCGGTACAACAGGTCTGAATACTCGTATGATATGTGATAGTGATAGTGAAACGATATGAAGTGTGAGTGATATGTGATACTAAAATTTTTTTTTTATGGAATGTTTATAATTACAGTCAGTATTTAATATAAAAACATATAGAAAACCTTTTACAATATAGCCACCTAATTTTTTACAGAGTTGTGTGGCATAATTAAAACCAACCAAATTTGAATGAACATACTTAGATAAGATAGATTCCGTACCTCCAGGTTGACATTTTAAAATACATCCAACAGCGATTGTTTCAGTTAGAGCAAAAAAAGGTAATGCCCCTTTTGCTTTTAAAGTTTTTAATATCGTTGATTATAGTGGCAATAGTAATAAATTTATTATAAAAAAAATCAACTGTATTCCGTACGGTTCATCTGTGATTCATATGTGATGCAGCCCTCATAAAGAAGAAGCCTTTTGGGGTGTACATCCAGTGGATCTTACCACTAACCGGTACCTAAACAGATTATCTTAAAACTTAAATTCGAAACATCACTCTGCGAAATATTGTTACAAGTTATTGGTAGGTAAACACAATTTCGCTTTTAGCAGGAATAATTCAGGTTTACCGTTTTTGTGTAACTCCACCAATTCACCTAGTAACTTCGATGAACAATGAGAAATGGCTGCTATAATTAATTTAAGTAGTACAATAACAGCTATTTTTGGCAAACTAAATCACCAGCCAGTTTCAAAGGCTATTATTACTGGTTATGTAACGAGAGCGTTACAATATAATTTGAACTGATTTTGTTTTGCTTATTATATATGACAAACATTTTTAGGGTTCTATGGTGACAGCGTAACTACGGGCGGACACTAATATCAAACTTCCGCTGTCTGTTTTTCTGATTGTGTGTTATCTCTAGTTAGTTGTATCTCATAATTTGTCGTCGTAGAGCGAAAAGTCATCAAGCAGGTCTAAAACATGTTATGAGATATAAAGGTTTAAAATTTTGAAAATTAAAAAACCGTAACAATGCTTTGATATAAAATCATTCTATTTTGTATTGTAAATAGCGGCCGCCCGCGACATCTTCCACGTTAACTTTAGTTTGAGAATCCCTCAGGAACCTAACATTTTTTCGGGATAAAAGTTATCCTTTGTCTCAATCCAGGTGATAAACTATACGTGTGCCAAATTTTATCCAAATTTATTCAACCGTATTCTGATTTAATCGAACTCACAGTAATATACCCTCTAGTAAAATTTACTACCCATTTTAACCGTAAGGGGTAGAGTTTTGAAGGACCCTAATACATGTTCTTCTTTATTGAAATAAATATTTAGAGAGACCTGAAGGTCTCAAGTATAAATATTGAGGTGAGAGTTAATCGAAATGCACGTTAAAATTTATTTAAATAAAACTTCGGCACCCTCCAATCCCCTCTTTAAAGCAAATCAAAAATGGGAATCTTTATATTTATTTTGATAGGTATTCGTACCAAGTTTTAAGTATATTCATTCAAAGAATAAGGTTTTCATACAAACTTTCTACCCCTATACTAAACCTTACGAGGTGAATTTTTGAAAATCCTTTCTTAATACACCCCTAGACGTCACAAGGAACTTACGTGCCAAAGGACAATGTTAAAATTGGCCTAAGAACCAACACCAATTTGGCATTTATGATAATTCTTAGTATATTTTTTGCGATAATTATCAGTATTTAGATTGTGACGGACACTTCCAGTTAAGTAAGCTAAATTAAAAAGTTAAAAAATAATCTGAGACAATAAATACCATTTTATGTGTATAATCTATGGCAGCGCTGCAAACAAAACACTTTTTCTTCCTAATGTCGGCACTTCACTTGGTTATTCGTATTTGCTATTTTAAAACATGACATCAGTCTGTCTTTTTCATTCCTTACTAAGCATGACAAGGACAAACTGTTGTCAAGAGAAGGGCCGGCATAAAATTCTTTACTCTGTGGTTGTGGTGCATGCAGTTTTCATTTGTAGTAATCTGTGGCATTCGTGCATTCCAAAGAGTAGTATATAATATACCGGAAAGTGCATTCTCGTTTCGGATTACCTGTTGTGTGTGTTTATTTGCGATTGTTTTTCCTTTAATTTAACTATATTGGCTATCTAATATGCCATCGATATTACGAAAGAGCAGAGCCCTTATTACCAAATGCTAGTGAACCTGTGCCACATCCTGAGAGGATCTAATCAATAATAATAGCCAAATTATTCAAGAACACCTGATACACATTCACGCTGCATATTTACACAATATAATGTGATATACAAATAAATACAATAAACAATATGATACAATTAAGTGAAAAATAGTCATTAAATAAGAAGCAAAACTACAGTTTTTATTTTATTCATGATTCCTACCTAACCAAGTTTTTCCTAATAGTTATTCTTTAAAATAGCACCGAATAAAATGAATTAGTTGTAATATTAATTCACTTCATACTGAGTTTATACTAAATTCATAGGTTGACCTATGTTTCATTGAATATTAAACATAACCTCAAAAAAATTTTAGTTTTCCTAATAATTTAAGTTCTCAGAAGTGTCCGTCAATAATCTTGGTTTTTACAGTCATTTACTTACGACTTTGAACATAGAAAATAATATTTCATGATTATTGGTTCTTAGGCTAACTATGTATGGACGCTGAGCAATGTCCTTTGGAGTCTCTAGACCCAGCAGTTAAGGCCGTGAGTTGATTGTTAGACAGCCAGTTAGTCAGTCAGTTCATTCTTCTAATATTTATATATCTTAAAAAATAGATAAGGTAAGCGCTTATCTATTTTATCATTATTATTCATCATTATTATTTTTAAAGATATTAACTGAATTAATGATAAAATCTTATTTGCTCTCAAATTGCCAATGCCATATTTTATACTTATTGAGATGTTAATATGTGTGACCCTTTTTTCCGTGTACGGGTCAAATTTTAAAAGGATACCGGTCAGACCCCAGTAACTTATGAAAATGTTTAAATTATTATATATTTTTTATTTTTTTTTTATTGACATTTATTGATTGATTTTGCCATTGATTATATTATTATCATGATAAATTTTGTATAGGAAAAACTAAGTAACCCAGCTTAGTTAATGTGTTGTAGTATAAAATGTACCGTAAGTGTTTTTTGCACTGTCAAAACTATGAGTCGTATACGCTGTAAGGTTGAAATACGTAGAAATATTTGGTGATTTTGATGACATTTCTAACTCGATTCTGACCAAATCTAGGTTTGGTGATTTTTCGCACTACGTGGACAAGGCATAGGTATTATACCGTAATAAGTAGATAATGTAATCTTTAAACTCAAACTCAAGTTCTTCATTGCAAACATAATGAGTTACATAACGTAACACATAATGAAACATTGCCTCTAAGTTTTCGATACTTTTTTATCTTGAGTCTGACTCACACTTGGATATTCTTCTTTATGTTACACAATCACAAATTTAATATTCCCACTTAAAATGAGTAGTACCTACTCAACAGCAAAATATTTTAAAAGCATTATGTACCTTAGTGATTTTATGTATAAAAGAATATTGATTTAAGTACTGACTGATTGCATGCGTGATTATAATTCTTCGTTAAAGTTTTATCAGTGAAGTTTTTTGTTAAATATATGCAAAAGTTTCTTGTATAAGGTAAGTTCGGGATATGAAGTAGATTTAATAAATGTATTACATCCTATGTTACCAGTGCATCTATGATTAACTAATACACTAATAAGCCTAATTAAATATTTGTTCATTTGGGGAAACCCCAGTCCTCAAAATGAGTGTGAAGTAACCGGTGTATTTTGTAATAAAAAGAAACTCGCTCATTTCGCCGCCTTTGAGCTGGACTATATATGCGGGAAGAAGTCTTCATGTAGAGAAATGGGTCACGCATAAGATGGACCTAAAAGGCATTCGGGATTTTTTCCTGATGAGGTCTGGCTCCGGAGATGCGATGTCCAATAAAGCTTTAACTTTAACCTTGTCCCATTCTGCTCCTTAGTGGACATACGATCATTCTGGAGAGAACCTGGGCAATCCATTCCTACGCATATACGTAAATACATATACATATATAAAGTCTTTACGTGAAGAATTGTCATCATTTATATGGTCGCGGATTTGTTATTTCCTTAACTATAAACAACTTAGCAGAAAATATTCCGTGATTTCAATTTCGAAGTTTACACTCACGTCAAATTATAATCTCAAGTACTGAACTATCGAACAAAATGTTCTCGCATATTATCCATTTATTATTGTGGTTTTGCTATAAAGTAAATATATGGTTTGAAACAGTATATATCTCTGACACGTGATTCATTTTACTAGCGTATTCTTATGACAATTGTAACTAACTCTACACAATGCTATCAATAGCATTATGCGCTTTTTTAAAATCCATGTTTTAAATCACCTTTTGACTTTGTTATAACCATAATATAATATTTAATCGTAAAGCATATTTATGCGTATGCTCTGATGAATGGGTGGCATTTCTTTAAGTAGAATATAGAAGATAATATGTTTATTATTTTCTTCAATATACTATATTAAAGTATATTAAAATGTCAAAAATAACTAAATGCATCAAATAAATTAGTCATAAATAATGGTATATGCTCTAAGTATAATATAATGAGAGATGATAACTACGGCAAGTCATATCAAGTGTGCACTTGAAAATATTATTATATAATCATCACATCCGACTTATCAAACAACAACATTTATTAAACAGAGATTTATAAATTCTGACGTGAGTGACGTCATAGAATAGTAAAAACACTGAGTAGGTATACAACCTATTTAAAACTTCAAATGTATATTATATATATATATATATATTATATTATATATATATATATATATATTATATTATATATATATATATATATATATATATATATAATATATAATTTTCAAGTATTATAATCATAAAGTCACTTCAAAAGCTTATTTTGCCCATATCTATGTACCTACTTACAGCACATACAGTGAGCAACACGTGACAATCGACAATGTTTCAATTGTCAAGATAAAATCAAAATGCCTATTCGAAAACTTTATACGTAAATGCATGATCGTTTTATCCTCCCGTAATGTTGGTTTAAGAAATCTGTCACTTTATAGAGTGCGTAACTATGATTGAAATCTCAATAGGTTAGTATTCATAATCACACTGCGTCCGTTTGGGGGGTGATAGACTATTAAAGTTTCGACGACTTGAGATTTATATACATAATACTCACGATTGCCCGCGACTTTGTTTGCGTTTGAGTACCCACTAATCTGCAAGGCTACAAGGCCTTTGTGGTGGGTCATGGTCATGGCTCTTTCTTCCGTCCCTATGAAGTTTTCCCTATTTTGTGTTTATGAAGATGATATAGTTATAATTAGGTCATAATTGTCTTTTTGTTAAAAGAGTAGCAAACAACCGTACGAAATCATGGAAAGCGGCTACCCTATCCTATAGACGCTTGCGATACCAAAAATATCACTCGCACCATTGAATTCCCTACCCTGTGGAGGCCTGGAACCTTACTACCCGACAGAAATACAACACCACCAATAGGTAGTGTTATTTTACTGATCTGTAAGTTGAAGGTTACTTCCCCGGACGGGCGTTTCAATTCGTGCGGAAAGTCCGCCATGCCCTACCTCTCTTAATGTATCCTATGAACAGTTAATACGAAAGTTGTTTAAATGCCACGATCGCAGACCGAACGCTGTGCCATCGAGGTCCTCATCGAATGAATGTTATTATTATTTTATTTATTATGATAAGAATATCCTGAAATACTTACTATAGTTTGATTAAAACTATTGGTAGACCACCTGGTTACCAGCTCATATTACAGAACAAAAGGCACATGTAGCGTACTCGCATTCGCGCATTTCTAAGGAGTCAACTACCCGCGGGGGAAAACACTTAGGTTATTCTCTATCATATCTAAGTAGACTAAGCGTTTCCCGAAGGGCCTTCTACTGCGTTTATTAAGATTGCTCGGAATAGATGACGGATAGTCTTCAGCTCTGATGAAGTCCGATACGGTCGTTTCCAACCACGCTTGGGTTTATTGAGCTTTATGACCCGGTGCTGAGTTTTGCTGAAAGGGTCAATCTTCGTTATGAAACATAGTGTTGTTAAGAGGCTTAACCAGCTTCTTAAGAATCGTATCTTGATATACTTGTGCCGATGCTTTGACACCTTTTTCACAAATATGGGTGAGACATTCCTTCATAGCTAACACCCTACCAAACCATCACTGAAGTTAGAAAATATCCACATTGTACTCTGATGACTTATTGGGAAGCTGCTACAGATCTTCGAGCATAAATTCGGTCAATATGCTTGTTAAAATATTGCTCAATAGCAAACATTTTCTCGTCAGTAAATTTTTTTATGATCTCTCTTTGCGTATTGATTAAAAAGTTGTTTTGATTTTACCACCCTACTCGGTTCTCTTTATCTCCCCACTCCATTATCGTGAAAATATCTAAAAACCAATTGAGGCGAATATAAAAAAATAACAAAATGAATTCTTAAAAGAATGACAGACTCCAAATTCAAATGATTTTTTTTATATTGTAACAGTATTTATGACCGGACTAAGTATGTATAGACGATCATTGGGCACAAGCGTACCGAATGTTTTTAATTACAAACAAATTAGTAGCGAAAAAGAACGCACGCTCGTTTAAAAAAAATTATTTAGTACCATAAAAAAGTTTTGTTACGATTGCCAAGGAGTAGGAAATTCGGAAGGCACGAACGATATCAAGTAGATTAGTTACCTTGGCTTATGCGGTAGTGATGGAGTTAAACACTGTGTCGTCAGTTTCTGGGATATTTCCTTAAATGTTTCAGCTGTAGCCACTAGTCATGACACTTCGAAGTTAAGTGGTACAAGTGTCGGTCGTCTGTAGTATGCTTCACGTATATGTGTTTCACTACAGTAGTGTAATGAACCAATAATGATAAGAGGAGTGTAAATAGTCACTGATTTAATTTGTTTCTCCTTTATAGGTATCTAAACGAAAATGTTGACAGGATGGCGACTCGTTTTGTCAAAATGTAAGTATATTTTTTTATATGATTAATATTGTGTCTATAATCAAACCTTAAAAAACAATAAGTTAAAAATAAATTCGAAGATTCGATTGAGTCGGTACCTAATCTAGTTATTTACGAAAAACTACAATACTTTTTGTAATTAGGTACAACAATTGATAAGTAATTCAAAAAAGGATGAAAAGTGTTGAAGCAGGAATATACTTAGATACTTATCAATAACCCGAATATATTTTAATAATATATTCATATAAGTAATTTTAGAATAAACATATTATTAGTTAGATGTTTTTCATGGACGCAGCATTTGAAGGTTAGTTTCGACTTCCGTAATGAACCTGGTGCTGCATAGATCGCTAAGACCTCGCCACAGATCGCTTGTTCGATTCCTGATCGGGTCAATAACATTAATTAACATTTCTGCTTTACTTAGACTCTGAGTGGTTGCAGTACCTATATTGTTTTTAATGAACACGCCATAACTATAATAAAAGTGCTTCAGTTATTTTATAATCCGCTTGGGAAAGCGTATTGTCCACAGTCATAATATTGATTACTTCGTGCATTTTATGTTATGGTTTAACGCTAAATAAATATGCATTGAATGTTGTGAGGATAACGAAAGTTTTATTGAGACATCGTATTTGGTTATATACACACATCAAAAGTGTCTAGGGATCAAGCATTTTTATGCGGATTTCTTGAGATTGAGATGTGGCTTTGTAATAAATTTATGATTTTATAAATTTATATGGATCCTTTTTGGTGCATTTCATAATTTGAATCAGGAACTGTGAATCAAATTCGAGTAAAAGATGAAAATCAGCTGTCAATATTTTCCCTATAAAAACATACAACGCATTGAAGACATTATTAGTGCTACTGTTTCCCTACTACTGATTAAGACCAACGTTATTATGGAGCGGCGACGTCATTTAAGCAGGGAAGAAATGCTCAGAGCCGTGGGAATGATAGAAGCTGGTTCCCGGCAACGTACTGTGGCTTTAGCTCTGAATACAAGTCAGAGTGTTATCAGTCGACTTTGGACACGATACCGAAGCACTGGTACCGTGGCTGAGCGCCATGGAGGACGGTATCGCTGCACCACACGGAGACAAGACCGATACATTCAAATCTTAACTCGAAGAGCTCCAACAATAACCGCCATGATGTTAGCCGTGAGGCTTCATCACTCTTCAGGGAACTTAATTAGCGACCAAACAGTCAGAAACCGCTTGCATGAAGTGAACCTTCATTCCCGAAGACCGCTACGGGTACCACCTATAGCAATGCACAATCGTAGGATTCGATATCAATGGGCTCTTGAACACAGAAATTGGGCAGAAGAACAATGGCGTTTCGTGTGCTTTTCTGATGAGTCTCGTTTTGGTATGAGACCGGATACAAGACGTATACGACACTGGAGAACCCCTGGACGCCAACAGCGATTAAAATCCTGCCAGGAAGTCCATCCTTATAGTGGTGGAACCATCATGGTATGGGCGGGTATTTGGATCGGCGGAAGAACTGAGTTGATTTGGATCAGAGGCAACCTCAACGCTCAAATTTATGCTGAGACGATTGTATCAGACGTCATCGTTCCTCTACAAGTGCAAATCGGTCCCTTATTTCAGTTAATGCATGATAATGCACGACCGCACACCGCAAGAGTTGTAAGACAGACTCTCGCCGCAGCTAACATCAATGTCCTGCCCTGGCCTGCTCAGTCGCCAGACTTGAACCCGATTGAGCATGCATGGGATATGCTACAGAGAAGAGCTCTGCCGAATATGGAGGGTATCCAGTCGCAAGAAGACCTTTTTTTGTTGTTGCAACGAACATGGGCGGCCATTCCACAGCGTGATTTGGATGAACTCATTTTGAGTATGCCAAACCGATGTTCTTGTGTTGTTAGTGTTCGCGGTAGAAATACGGATTATTAATTGTTTAAGTTACCCAATAAAATTTTAGAGAAAACTGTTATTTCAGTCTTTTTTTCGAACTTTTGTGTTAGTGGTTCAAATGTCAAAAATCCCTTTATTAGGAAAATGGCAAATTTCTTTATTAATGCAAAGGTGACTTGGTTTATCGTTACTGTGACAAACGAAAACACTTTATTTGATGAATCCTTAAAGAAAATTTTAATTAATATCAATCAGGAGAAAAGTTATTGCAAAAATATATGTTGATCCCTAGACACTTTTGATGTGTGTATATATATTAAGCGTTTAACTGCTAGATGTTTAAATCTAAAGCAAATTTTACTAGAAAAAAATCCAAATAACGGGACTCGAACCGGAGCCATTAGGCCCGGGGTAGCAAAATGGTAAGTGCATCTGCCTGGATAGCGGAGGGTGTCCGTACGTGTCCCGTCTGCTACCAGACCCGCGTGGATTATTTTCTAGTAAAATTTTCTTTAGATTTAAACATCAAGCTGTTAAATGCTTAAAGAATAAAAATATAACTACAATTGCTACTTCTTCTTTCAAATGTTTTGCGAAGAGAAGGCGCAGCCTTGCAGATAAAAAAATACTAGAAAGAACTCGACACGGCCATTGAGGCCACGGTAGTACAAATAGTATTTGGTTAGTTTAAAATATGTATATCAGAGTCATTTTGAAATATCAACATAATTATAGACGACACCAGATAGGATCTTCATGATTTTCTCAAGGAAATTGCTTTATGAAAAAAAGATACTATAGTACACACACAGAATATTCTTATTCTTCTTTATAAGTAAAAAAACATATGTATATGCAAACAAAAAGTACTAGTTTTGAAATAACTACCCGAGGTAATATTTCATATTTAAACAGTCAAAAAACAACGCAGAATATCCCAAATTAAAATTAAATGTGACATGAGTTTCGACTTTTTGAAAGGTTATTGAAAATACAGAAAAATAAGTGCATTTCTACTTACACTAAGTTCATAATATGTACTTAAATATGTTTATTAATTAAAAATTATCTACGATGCAGTTTCACTATTCATTCCTTTTATTCCAGGATAAATCTACTGAGACAAATTATATTGTTCTTATATTTCTCAAGCAGTTAAAAGTCCCGTAGGTTACGAATTAAACAGTAATAATCAAAACAGATGTATTATTATGCTACCAAGATCAGTAATAAAAACCATAATTTAATTGTTTACACTGAAATTACCTACAGCAGTTTCTCTTAGTGCGTTCTTATTGGCTGTTTATATATTAGTATGTATTAGTTTACTTTTCGTCAGTCTTTTATTTGTTTCGTATATCATAATCACATTAACATAGTTTCTTTTAATTATTTTAATAACCAGCTGGTGCTTTGGTTTTGCTCCTATCTTCTGAGCCAATAGTCTTGAGTTCGAATCGGTATTCATTTCACGCGATGACCTAAGAGATGTAACACTAGGATGTTCATCAGATATTTGTTCCAAACAATGGTTTGCTAGTTTGAATACCTACATATTTCTAGACCCACTTGCATCAAATTTCTTTATTCAAATTAAAGCTTAATCGTGTTTAACACATTATTCCATCTTTGTCAATTGATTAAGGTCAAATAGAGATAGAAGGCTTACAAATCATTGGCTTTCAAATTTGAATGAAGAAATTTGGTGCCAGTGTAGGTAAAATAATTGATTTACCAATGGCCCTAAATCATTAAGTTATTTTTTTTTGAGTTAAAGTTTATATAATTAATTAAACTTTATTCATGGTTGTAATTCAATATTATGGGAAAATATGTGAATCAGAGAACTTTGAATTTAGTACTTTTTATGGAATATTACGCGACCCGCAACGAATCCTTTATACTCGTATTTTTATGACAAATTTTAAATGTACATTTATTTATAATATGTTGTACCTATAAATAGATAAAAACAAAAAATTTAATAAAAAAAATACAGTATAGTCCAGAATTTAGTCTATAACTATGCAATTAATATATTATTGATCTCAAGGTGTCGCCCACTCAGAGGTCCCGGGTTCGAATCCCGGTGAGGCAAATGTATTTGCGAATACGAGCATTTATACGTTAGTCATGGGTATTCTTCGTAGTCACTTTTATATGTATCAGTATATGTATTCTATTATTCCATAACACAAGCCCTTCAGTGCTTACTTTGAAGCTAGGCTAATTGGTGTGTGCTTTAGAAATATACATTTATTTATTACTTTCTTCGCAGTGTTCATAATACCGCAGCGGTATGTGTTGGCGATCATGGCTTTGCTGGCTGTGGCCAATGCATACACCATGCGGGTGTGCCTGAACCTCGCCATTACTCAAATGGTCAGGAAATCATCTTCGGGCGAAGGTGGCCACTACGACCCTAATGCTTGTCCGGACCTCAGAGTGACCGAACCGGCTTCCAACTCCAGCACTTTTGGATACAGAGACGATGGGGTAAGTAACGCAATTAAGAGAGGAATATTTCACACACACTAAGCGGCATTTTTAAGAGACTCATATATATACTTATATATACATTGACATACTTACGCATCCTCAGCCGAGTTTTCAGCAAGGTAGGCAGAGAGAACAGAGGCCCCCAAGCACGAATTTGGACAGTTCCTTAATCGTATCGTTATCATAAAATATGGTATGTAAAGAGCCAGCTTGTTCTTATGTCCAGCACTGTTATTCTGTAAAATTTTCACGCGCGGATCCGATGAGGATCCGCGGGGATTTATATCGGATCTGCGTGTGAAAATTGTACAGTATAGCAGTGTTGTAGGTGCGCTGCTTAGTTTTCATAGTAACTATGGGGAATCGATACGATTTCGGAGCTGTTAAAGTTCTTGCTTGGGCCTCTGAGCACTATAAGTCCATAAATACATTTTAATGCTTCCTTCCTACATTCTTCTTTACGGTTAGTATTTCTATAACTTGACTTTTGGTGCCTAGTTGAAAGTGCGAAAATAGGAAGCGTGTGAAATATGCAATTTCATTCAAAACTCTTTTCATACAATATCTTTCTTCTAAAAAGTTTACGTTAGGTTAAAGCGTGACAATGTTCTCTCATTTAGGATCAGAATTTACGGAACAAATATCGCTAGCACAGCTGTAGTCCATGGTCGTATTAGGCATGGATTGGGTCTACTTTGTTCTTAAGAAACAAAACAATAGAAACAGGTTTGGAAATAAATTCCGAAACACGATATCAGATTGTTACTAGGCGTATGGTCAAATTAACCAGCTAACCTTTATTCTTTTCTACCACTCGCAGTCCCACAAAACTCTTAAGGTAATTACATAGTTTCCCGTAAAAGACTGGCAGCGTATGAAAAAAAAAGGTTTTTGTAAACCATTATCATTCCAGGCAGATATTGGCAACATATTCGGAAACTGTTTTATCTTAAAGGGATTGTCATTGTCAACCTGCCAATATCGTTTCCGGACAGCATCTTGGATCCAACGAATTTTATAGTATATATCATTGAGATGTAAATGTGAGTGATGTTTGTTTATACAGTTTTCCCTATTAAACTGCACCTTTTAAGACCGCACCGCAAGGGATATGCAGCGTGAAGGTGTGCATTGTAATGTAATACTTAATAGACTCAGAAATTGAAACTTGGCAGCCGAATGTTTGTTTTCTGCACAGCAATATTTATTTAATAAATAAATCTCCACTGTGATATTCTAAAGGCATCCGTTGTTGTCAGTTAGTGAATAATGTCACTAAGGTTGTATTTGGTAAAATAATATTATCAATTATGGCAATGTCCTTGTACATCCTATGTATAGAACAAAGACTTTTAAAGGTCTCTTTAAAATTTTCAATTATTAGATTGCGAGGTCTGACCAAACCTATTTTCCGTGTTCAATTCGATTAAATATTTATATTATTCCAATACTGTTGTAAATTTTCCTCAAATCCTTTTACTGGCGCGAGGACGGGGAAGCACCGATCTTGAACTTATTACAAGCTCAAAGTAAAGGGGAGAGTACAAAATTGATATTCATTTAAACTTACATTTAATCGGCAAAGGCAACCAGAGACCTAGGATTTTACTAAGTTTTGTTCAAAATTGATATCATTTGAAACATATGAATTGGAAAATCTGAAATTATTAACATGAGTTAAAGTTACTCCTGCATCTGGAGCACTTATTATTATGTTATGCGTTCTCAATTTAATATAAGCTATTGAAATCCAAGGGTGCTAAAGTTGTATGGAAGTCTCTATGAGTATTAATGACATTTAAAGGAACGCCAAAATGGCAACAAAAGCTTCTATCAAAAATTGTTTCGAAAAAAACAAGGCTCGGCAAGGCTTTAAGGCATAACTTCATCGTTCCAAGGAGTTAACTATAAAATTCGACAATCAAAGAAAACTTGGCTGTATGTCAGCTATTAACTTCCTTTCGTCTACGGAACTAAATTCTTAGGTATCTTAATAAAAAAACTGTGATTTTAGATCCTTGATTTTAATGCGGATTGCTAAATTATTGTCATTGTATAAAATTAAACTGAGAAAAAATCCTAGCGAAAACGACTCTGATATAGAAATGGAAGCTCAAAACATTATTGATGGGATTTTGCCCAAAAAATCTAAAGATCAATTTATAAAAGTTATGAAAAGTGCAGAAATGGATAAAGAATGATCCAGTGGAGTTAGTTCCTAAATCTTTACTTTCAGTGTACTTAAATCTAAAGAAAATACTAAAAAAAAATCAGCAAAAAAGGCAGCAGACGGTACTTTCAACATTTATCACATTAAATTTCCATAACTGGCCTATAGTTTGAATAGGAAAAAAATGAGAATAAAAACATTTATTTTTGTTATAGTTGGTATGGTCAACAGTTGTTGAGATCCCCTTTTAAGTGTAACACCTGTGACAGAGAATCTTACTCCTACAAATTTGTAATTTCAAAAACTAGAATAAGTATACCTCTACCCAAGTCTAGACGTTCATAATAAAAAATAACATTCATTAGGAAAAACCAAAAATGATACAGATCTAATACGTACGCTTAAGAAAATAAAATAAAAGTTTCACCTTTTATTTTTATTTTTTTAATAAACTTACTTTTAATTGAATATGTTTTTTTTTAATTTAACTTCCAGTAGGTGTATTAAGTAGATTATGCTTCTCAGGGATAAACGAGTCTTAGGCCCGTATTACAGAATGACAACTAAGTGTTGATCTTTACTTGAGTACAGTTAGAAAGAAATGTTGATGTCGCTATATGCTATATATAGCGACATCCCTTTGTAACTATGCTCAAGACTAGATCAATCACTGAGAATCTTTCTATAATACGGGCCTTGGTCTTGGACAGACTTAAATACTTCGCTTTATTCAGGATTCTCACTATTATTACAATAATCCTTCATTTCACTCTACTTTATCCCGTTGTTGCTTAATCTACTATTATGGCATTTGATAAATAATTTTTGAAAGATTGAGAAAAATTTAAAACTTAGGTAAATTGGGTTTTGAATTTACTAAATGATTATAGCTTGTAAATTTTGACATTCGAAATCCGATTTTAATCATTAATGTAACCGTCAAACTAGTTAGAGTTTATATGTTTAGGAAAGCATAATATTCCTTTATTTTTCACCATAAAAGGTTTACTGGCAATTTGCACTATTTGCAGAAAAATAAAATTGCTTAAAAATTATTAGCATTCGATAAACAAATAAAATTTAAGAATTACACGAGTAAAGAACTAATAGATCTTGCTATTTAATTTGTTTTACACATCGTTATTTACATCGTTATCTAAATCCTTCTTATTCTTGCTTCTTCAGAGTTTATGAATTATTTAAGATAGCGTTGTTTAATTTTTTATTATTTATTTATTACGTATTGTTATGAAAGTATTTTATCGCAAGTCTTCCCAGATTAAAATACTTAAACAAGTTTCAAATGTACGTGGAATAGGTACTTATATGAACAATATATTAAAATTGATGGTTTAAGTTATTCGTTGAGGACCTAAGGTCATTTAATTTTATAGATAATTCTTAAACTTTACGGTCATAAGGAAAGTTTTCACAATAGTAGCAGAAAACTAATATTATTTGAAAATAAAAGAATTTTTATTTCATCGACCTTGAGCTGGCGATAACGTGACGAGTTTATGACAGGTACTTACAAATTTAATTTACTCAAAGAGAATATACTTTGTTTTCATCTTATAGAATGTTTGTTACAGTTATATTGCATGTTTGAAAGAGTTTGATTATAGCGTAAATCAGAAATCACTTAGAAGACAATTTTGTAAGGGCTTATTTTTTACTAGGCAGAGTCCCACTCCACCTGATGTTTGTATTGGATTCAAGAAAAGCAATCCTCACCCAATCTCATACACACTGTTGCCTTGGCAATCTTAATTTTTTTTGAGTGTGTATGCTGTTAATCGCAGATGACCTTTACAGCGTCACCGGGTTTGGGGACGGCGAGATCCTAAGGGGACCTCAAGCCTAGAATTGGCGTGTACCTCTAGAGGTATTCAAGGTGGATAGCATCTCCCCACGGAGGGAGTCTACTCTCTGTCTGGAGCCTCTAGACCACTCAAATCTGAGGAGGTCGGCTCAACTAGAGGGCATCTCTGAGACTCGGACCTCGGCTCTAGTTAGCCGTTGTCGTGGGGGGTGGGGAAAAACGCACAGGCACCTGTACCTGGTATATAGCGTGTCGTGTGTAGACCGAGTCTTCGAACTCTTATCCTATGGGTGCGGTGTCTACCTAATGCTAAGCTTGTGTGCAAGTTTGCTAGCTGTGTAGTGTATGCGGGTGTTTGTTGTCTGTGTGGGAGGAGTCGGAGGCGCGTTGGCGCGGGTGATATCATCGTTAGGGTACTCTAAGTCGTGCCTAGGCCGACGAAATCGGAGGGACCAATGATTCGAGGATGGAAGGGCGGAAGTGTGATAACTAATGGTTTTAACTACTAAGGGGTTCGGATGATGATGATGCTACCGACGGACCCCGTGACGGCAGCCCCCCCTAGTAGTTCTGTCTTGCAAAGAGGGGGCGGCGGAAGGAGCTACACGTGCACGCCCAAGTAGCCCTCCGCTGCGGACGGGGGGCGGTACGGTGGGCACTAGGCCGCGTACTCAGCCCCCACGCGCGGGCCATCCTACGCACGTCTGCGGGGTCCCCGCGATACCACGGGAGACCCCTGCCGTGGAGCCCCGGCTAGGCCGGGAGGCTGCTGGATGCGGGGACGCGGAGTATCCCTAAACGGGGATCCCGCGACTTCGCATCAAGCAGCTTAGAGGGTATTCGCAGGGTTTTTTAGCGGATATTATGCCGTAAAGTGCCCGTAAGAGTTGCGGGGTCCTCAGTAGGCAGCCACTGCGGGGGTTCGTAAGGTTTGCGGGAGCCAGGTGTACCGTTCAGCGGTGTGCCTCTTAAAAGCGCCGTCGTCCGTAAACAGAGATTTTGCCTGCGTCACAAAAAAAAGGTTACAAATAGCCTTAATAGAGAAAATTTTCTTTCCCTCGGGGGAAAGATCACGAATGACCAAGAAGAGGTTATACGTCTACCTGTCCTAAGTGAACAGGCCCTGGGACTTCAGGTTCTCGAGAATTAAATCCGCGTCGAACTCCTTCGGCAAGCCGCGGATGAAAACGAGGAGTATTCTCTCCTCGGGAAGAGAGTAAGTGTGTAAGCCAATCCTGGATTGGCCGAGAAAGGGTGAGCTTACGGTGCTCCGCGGAGACACCGACTTGCACCTTGACGCCGGTCGCGGTGGTGAGCATGTGGGTGTCATTAAAGTGTGTGTCGATCAGTAATTTTGAAACGGAATTCCAGGAATAATAGCCTGGATAAAGTTCGGAGGTGGATGGGCGTGTGGAGCCCATGTTGGCTTTGGCGGTTTTTGAAGGTGGATTTGATTGCTCGGAATCGGATCCCGAGAAGGAGTCGGTAGAGATTTTGGCTTTGCGGGGCCTCTTTCCCCCTTTCAACTAGCAGTCATCGGTCCTGAGAGCGCTCGTCGTCGACCTGCATCTGAAGCCTGGAGAACCTGAAGAAGATGCATCG
Organism: Chilo suppressalis; assembly: GCA_902850365.2. Classification (NCBI taxonomy): domain Eukaryota; kingdom Metazoa; phylum Arthropoda; class Insecta; order Lepidoptera; family Crambidae; genus Chilo; species Chilo suppressalis. The sequence continues at coordinate 17,718,088 of OU963903.1, read as the reverse complement.
GGGGAAATCAGGACGTCGTCATGGATCAAAGGAGTGGCGGATTTATGCGCTGAAGGCGGTGGACATGGGGTGGTTTGTGCAGAAGGCATCTGTGGTCGGTTTGCGCTGAAGGCGCAAAACGGGGGTGGGCTAAGCTAAAGGCATCGGACCCGGGGCGGAAAGCGCAGAAGGTGGGAGATCACGTAGACCGTAAGTCTCCTTCAGAAATCATAAAAGTCCAGGCGGGATAGCTGAAGGTTCAGAGCCTCCGACCTGACCTCCTCAGTCATGACCGCTGGAGCGGGTGTTAGCGTATGTGAGGGCAGGGGGTGAGGGCGTCAGCCCTTCCTACCGTAACAGGGGGGCGTGTATCTCTTATCCCTAAGTGATGATTGCCGAGGGGTAATTACCTTTTCTTACAGAGTCCAGGCGATGGGCTGGTACGAAACTGCACTACACTAAACTACATACACTGCACAACCAATGTTAATTAAAAAATTGAATCGCGACGGCCGAAGCATGGTGGCCATCCTGCGCACGTCTGCGAGACCTCGCAAAGCAATCGACCTCGAGAGACCCCAGCCGTGGAGCCCGGGTAGGCCGGGAGGCTGCTGGGTGCGGAGAAGCGGAAGAATCCCTAAACGGGGACCCCGCGGCTTCGCACTATGCAGCTTAGAGGGTATTCACAGGGTTTTTAGTAGATATTATGCCGTAAAGCTCCCGTAAGAGTTACGGGGTCCTCAGTGGGCAGCCACTGCGGGGGCTCGTAAAGCTTATGGGAGCCAGGTGTGAGGTCCGTTCGGCGGTGTGCCTCTTAAAGGCGCCGTTCTCTGAAAAAAGAGGTTTTGCCTGAGTTTACAAAAAAAAGTCTCCCTTGTCTATGGTCGTTACTCAAGTAGTTTTCCGGGGTGTATAGTTAGACTCACGTGGGCAAGTTACTTTCCTGGGAAATTCATTATTCTCCAACACTCTTATATGATGAAATAAAAGTTGGAACTCATAGTTTAATTTTGGAAGATATTATTGTAATGGCTAACCTATCATAGCAGGTTCATTATTTTTATTCAATAACTTAGATACCTATTCAATTTATTCCAAAAGACATAGATAGCATCATTCTGGACGGTTACAATAGGTATTTAAATAACTCATTTATCCACTTGATGTTGAAATTTACTTATTTTGATGCTATTTACCTACTTTATAACGATGATTCAATATAACGGCGCTAAGAGCATGCCAGATCCTCTAAAATGGACCGTAAATTATAATTAAGATGGAATTACACTACTACGGTCTCCTCTAATTAAGACACAAACAGCCGTTGCTATAAAATGTCTAATTATATTAATTTTGAAGTTAAATAAATGCTCGAAGATATTAAATAATATTATAACAAAGATGGTATAAAAACCTTGGAGTGTTAGTAAAACACTGGACAGCAAATATATCATTCATTCATTCATTCATTCATATATAAGTAGATTATATTATTAATAACGATGAGTAAACTTGTTACAGCCTGTATTATTCGACTGGAGTGAAGCGACCCAAGGGTTGATCCTAGGTTCTTTCTACTACGGATATATATTGACTCACATCCCTGGAGGCATGCTTGCGGAGAAGTTCGGAGGGAAGTGGGTACTGGGTCTTGGCCTGCTGTCAACAGCTATCTGCACCATCATCACTCCGATCACGGTGAAGATGGGAGGAGCCCCAGCTCTGTTTGTCTTGAGAGTCATTGAAGGTTTTGGAGAGGTGAGAGATGCAATGTCAACAAAAGGAAATAGTGAACAATTCGAAGTTACGAAATTGCCATATAAACTTATTTATTGGCTAAAACCACATGAGTAATGCTTCTCTCATACCTGCGCGACGAAGCTTGTTACTAAATGCGCTTAAATTAGCGTTCTAATTTTGAATTAGTCTTAGTGTAACGATTTTATCGAGCTGCAGGATGATAGACGCTAAACGATAGGTTGACCCGCTCGGTTTTTGACATACTTCAAAGCGTTCCTGCAAACTTCGCGACGACGACAAATTTGTATGTGCAGTTGAAGAATACGCCCCGTCTTTTACCTTACGGTAGAACTCATTCAAATTTCTAACGCTAATTTTAGCGCATTTAGTACCAAAACATCGTCGCGCAGGTGTGGGAGAAGAATAAAGTAGACACTGAGGCAAAGCTTTATGTAGTGCGCATGTGTGACTGAGCACTGGTGGCCGCAAAAAGAAACGTTTCTCTGTTTACGCGACGGGCCGTCAGTGCTCACTTACACACGCACAACTGTATGAAGCTTTGTCTCTGTGCCTTCTTTACTCATGTGCTAAAACTGTTTGGGAAAGTCAACAGCTTCCGCTCGCACCCATTAAGGTTTTTAAGTACAAGTAAATAGAACAAAATATTTTTTGTGTTTCAAAACGAATAGCCGTTCCTAAAAACCAATTCAGATAAAAGATTAGATAACCACGACTCGTTGGCAAACCTTGCTTGATTTAGTGATTAAATTGTGATAAGACCTTTTCTTACGGAGGATTTGTGTTGACTATTAGTCAAAATCATTGTACTAAGAGAGGTAGGGCACAGCGGCTTTTTGGTCGAATTGGGGCACCGTCTGAGGAAGCAAACCTTACAGAAAATAACACTTCCCTTTGGTGACGTTGTGTTTCTGCTGGTGAGAAGGGTTCCGCGGGATAGGGGACTAGGTTCTGGCTGGCAAAGATGGCTGCAGCGACACACCTGCCGCATCTTCGCGACTGGACTCCACTTACACTTAACATCAGGTGGGGTGGGGTAATTTGAGCTTCGTATAAAAAACCAACTATTATTATAAACAAAAAGAGAGGACGGCTACGTAAGTGGAGTCCAGTCGCGAGAATAGCTCAGAAGACAGGAGAGTATCTCGCTCTAGCCATTGGACGTGTTGGCTTGAACTTTACACCGCATGGACTAGGAATCAAATCCAGCCAATATTGATATAAACTTAATCTAAATTTCAAATATTTTAACTCCATTTTTAGAGTTTCCTATCCTGATGACAAACGGATCAGCTGTTTGTTTGCCTGTGTCAGGGATATATCTCTTAAATTAAGCCTCATCCTGTATCTAAACAATTGAAAAATAGGGAACGATACACAGAATTGAGCAGGATAAGGCTTTCATTTAATCTTAGAATGTTGGTGCAAATAGCCCACAGTGTAGGGGAGAGCCGGGAGACTTACCCAGGTGGGAGAGTTAAACCATCTTTGTATCTTGTATTTGAATTTAGCGCAAAAAAAACTTCAATTCGTTCATTGGTTACATGCCAGATACTTTTTTTATGATTGCTGTAAATTTTAAAAGATGGTTCAATTCTCCTACCTGGGCAAGTCTCCCGCTTTTGATCTAGTTGTTAATAAGGCTACATTTTCTTAAATAGTTATGTCATTTTTCTAGGGTCCAACAATGCCTGGGATGATGGCAATGCTGTCTCGTTGGGCGCCAAAGGCTGAAAGAGCCAGATTTGGTGCCATAGTGTTCGGTGGCGCCCAGATCGGGAACATAGCTGGTTCTTACTTCTCCGGTCTGATCATGCACAATGGAAGTTGGGAGGATGTATTCTACATGTTCGGTGGTTTAGGACTTCTTTGGTTTGCCTTATGGGTAAGAGTCAAAATTCACATTCATTTTCATTATTTTTGTCACTTATGTGTAATAACTGATATTGAATAGTATATATTTCCTGGTGGTCGATATACACAGATCTGTGTGATCCCTCTCCTTCCTAGCAAAAAGTAGAATTATTATTACTCATCGTACTACTTATTGAATGATTATTGACTACTGATTGACTAATTATTATGGGAATTCTATGTTTAACGTTTACTGATACTGATTAATGGTTCTAGACAAATCATAGGTATTTAGGTATTTCTTAAAAGATACTAAACGATTATTGTGAAGTTAGCGCAAGTCACAGCATAGTAACTATAGGTATGAAATATACTACTGATAGCAATATAGCATACAGTAATGTGGCCCTACGCATAGTTATGCGACATTACTGTAAAACTGTATTTGACTTAAGTACTTACTGAAATAACATTTTCAAATAATATTATAAATCTATTTTAAATTTCAGACTGTTCTATGCTACAGTACGCCAAATACTCACCCTTATATTTCGGATAGTGAAAAGAAATTCTTAAATGAAAATGTGGACTCTCTTAAGAGTCTTAACGAGAATAAGTTGGAGCCTATACCATGGAAAGCATTACTTCGATCCGTGCCTCTTTGGGCCCTGATTATTGCTGGTGTAAGTATGATGTAGTTACTATGTATAGCTATGTAGTAACTCCTAATCTGTGATACAGCGTACTTGAGCTTTGGGACTGCACTTTGACCCGAACTAGTAATTTTGATACCTTTCAAGCATTTTGCTTATGTTACCATCTAATATGAATTACATACCTATATGAATTACAACGATTGCTCATGAATAGATAAGAACGTTTGTGACGTTGGGGGGTCGTGATGGTCGGTATTGGTTCGCGTCCGTATGTATTGAGTCACTATAATCATACCCACAGGGTTGCTGATTTTTTTACACTATTTGCATGCTTATTATGCTGCGTTTCTACATAATGCTTAGAGCAGTTCTGAACGAGCAAACATTTGTTCGGTCGGTAAATAGAATGCTTAAAACAGTGTTGCGTTGTTTTCATTGATGACTGAGCAAAAGAGCATTCGTTCCGAGTCCAGTCAAACATCGTTGTACGAACTCTTGTAGTACTATTCTGAGCTTAAATGGACACGCAAAGTGCAGCAAGTTCAATCCCTAAATAACAAATTCCATTTAATATCGTGTTTGATGCTAACATGCTTAATAAACATCTCGATTACTGTAACAGCAGTCATTGATACAAAGTGAATATTATCATATGATAATTAATTATTATTTATTATGTAATAATTAATACTAAATATGTCGTTAATCCTGCAATCCAAAAAAATTAAATCATCGGATTTTGAAGATTTGACAATCAAAACAAAAGGGGGACAAGTAGCTAATATGAATTTAAACATGATCGCTATACTCACAGTATTTGCTAAAATTGTTTGCTCTTACTAACGTCACACCAGTTTAAGTGAGCACTCTCAAGTAGCTATTTAAATTCCACACTGTACATCATGACAAACTCGTTTCAAACGATTGCAATCTTCAAATAAGATAATGTTTTCATGTTCTCGAAGTATACTGTGTCGAACAATAACGTACTGTTTTTGTTATTGCCATAGTTGAATTGTGTTCATTTAACTTCACAAAATCAAAAAAATAATATTTTACTCACGCGATTTTATCACTCGCTGTCTTGCAATTTGTGGGAGTGTTTTCATGAAATGGGACGGAACAGGAAGTCGGGAAAGCGCGCGCTATTTGATTTTATTTTAGAATACAATGTTAATATTGTTAATTTATTTTGTTTGAAGTAGGTTTTTTAACTAAGATACGATATCAAATGTTACATAATGCTTACACATCCTATGCAGCTGGCTCGCTTGTTTTTTTATTATTATGAGAGTCAATTTCATGGATTTTCCAATGATCTTTTATAAATTAGAATTTCGATTATAGTCATTTATATTGCATAGGGATCAACGTGTTCACTTATTGGAAGACCGCAATATATTCAAAATAAATACATATAGAAAAGTTTACGGGTGTTACTTTATAAACACACATACGTGTTTTAATATCCCTCATTATACAACAGTTGCATAATAACTTTTAAATTATTTGCTTTCAGATTGGTCACGATTGGGGATACTTCACAATGGTCACAGATCTCCCTAAATACATGACAGACGTCCTCAAATTCAATATCAAGTCTACTGGTATTCTTTCTGCTCTTCCATACGTGGCTATGTGGGTATCCTCCTTCTTCTTTGGGCTCGTCTGCGATTTTTGCGTTAAAAGAAACATCCACTCTATTACGAATGCAAGAAAAATTTACACAACAATTGGTAAGTGGGCATATTTATAGATTCCGAATAAGCTTGACCTGGGTAATAATAATATCTACGTTATACTATCGATCAAAATATATACAAAAAAAGTTCAGAATTCGAAAATTAAACTATAAAATGTGTAGTACTAAGCATATTGGAATTATAAACTTTAGTTTATTCTTCACAATTTGAAACCATCTATCATTTTATTTCATATTAATATTTTCTCTATACACTTGGTTTCGTTATATGATTGTCATATAAATTAAATCTTCAGTTCACAGTATCGAAAAGAGATGTGATAATTTAGAATAATTCACACAAAAATACAGGTAAATAATCATCTGTTCAGAATATGACTAAATCGATACAAGATGAAGGCATGCATATATATGGGAAGGGGTGATTAATACGCCATTCGTCTTGACCAACACTAGGATAAATTATTCATTAATCTCATATCACATTCATTTTGTAATATATATCTATCTTTTTCAGATCTGATTTTCGCTCCGTATAAATCAATTAATTAGCTTTTTAACCATATCTATAATAATCTCTTGTAATAGATCTATTAATTGGACATTATGCAAACTTATGAGGAGTGATTTCTTTATCCTCATATTTTTTTTTGTTATCTTATAGTTGCAAACTCATTCTTTCATATTTGTTTTTTCTTCCAGCCGCCACCGGTCCCGGTATTTGTATCATCTTGGCATCATACTCTGGTTGCGACACCACCCTCGCGGTTTTCTGGTTCGTTTTCGCCATGACCCTCATGGGTGCCTACTACAGTGGGATGAAGATCAATCCATTGGACATCAGCCCAAATTATGCCGGCACCACAACTGCTATGGTGAACGGCATCGCTGCCATCTCCGGCATCTTAACGCCGTACTTGATCGGCATGGTAACCCCAGATGTAAGTTCTTGATGTTTCTTTAATTACGAATAGGTTGACTTATTATTTCATTATCCAATGTATCCAAGGAGATAATAGACTGTGTGCAATATTTAGACATGAATTCCTTTGGATATAGACCTTCCCTATCCATAGAAAAGCTTAGGGAGAAGACCACTTTCAAACGAGACTATCTTTTGGTGGTGCTATATCTTTGCTGTTATAGATTATAGGGCTCCACATGGTAAGGGATTAGGTTCTACTAGTAAAGTTAAGATGACTGACGCGGCACATTTTTCTAGTGCATTAACTATCTTCACAACCAGACTCCACTCACCACATGGGTGGTAACTTGAGGTTATTGGGTTACAACCACGCGAACACAGCACGGATAAGTGGATGTTAACGATTGCATTTGTAGCAGCTTAGTGTACTTTTCAAAGTACGTAGGAGCTGGAAGTACACTTATACGATGTTCGGGTAACTTAAAAGTAGCTTTACCCTCAAAATCACTGACGAACATCGTTATCAAGGCGCAATCGAGCTCCTTATTTAATCAATGAAGATACATAAGTGATGTTGTATGATTAGGTGGCTTAACAGATTTGGCAAAAGGTATCGATATGACAATGTTATTTAGAGTATTGATGAAATGACACATATCTTAAATGTGGCTAATTCTCTAAATAAAAATCTGTCCATTTTCTTATACAAAGTAAGCAAATATTATTTCATATTTTTTTTTATTATAATAAGGGAAGCTTAAATTATGAAACTGATTAATTATAGCCTCTGGGGTTATTGCTTCATTACTGCCTTAACTTTTCTTAGGTTTTCCTTTTCATTAGATACTTATCAGTCTTAGTAATAACAAATAATGGATACCGAACTATTTGCTAATTTTACTGAGCAATTGTGAAAATTGCAAAACGGAAAATTATAATGATTGATACATTGAGTTGAATGTTATCGCCGTTACAATGATTTTCCTTTTAGATAAAAAGGTTGTTACAGCATTGTTTTATGTTTCCATACTACCAACTATCTGTTAATAACTGTCACTTCTAACTTCACGTTTGGACAATAGCGTCAGTTCCCCACTTAACATCAGGTTGGGTATTAATACAGTAATTCCAAAAATCCTCACTGATGAAATTAATATGATGTAACTTATTAATAATAAACATTTATTTGGCAACATGAATCATAAAGAAAATATAACTAGAAAAAATTCCACGCGGACCAGGCAGCAGACGGGACTCGAACCCGCACCCTTCGCAATCCGGGCGAATGCACTGACCAATTATGCTACCGCGGCCCTCACGGACCGCGTCGAAATTCTTTCTAGCTATTCTTAAGCTGCAAGGCAGCGCCATCTCTTCGCATTATAGGTAAACCCACAATGTCAAATTAATACTTTTACTAGTTATATTTTCTTTAGATTTAAACATCAAGCAGTTACATGCTTTAAAAATAATAAAAATTATAACATGAATCATGTCAATGTTTATGAAAAGAATAATATTTATAACACGATATCTCGATACGATACGAAACTGCTGTGTAAATCTAATGCTGAATATTGCGTCAGTATCAAATACATTTTGTTAAAACTGCTTAGTTCTAAATAAAACTAAGATACTTTCCTTAACTTTTAATTTTGAACATCGTTTTGTTGATTAATTTATGCGATTTGTATTTTTTTTATATAATATGCTCTTGTTTTGTCCTTAGTCAACATTGAAGCAGTGGAGGATAGCGTTCTGGGTGTGCCTGGGGGTTCTGGTAGTGACTAACATAGTCTACGTAATATTCGCCAAAGGAGAGCAACTTTGGTGGGACGACGTTAAGAAACACGGCTACCCTGATAGTTGGAGACATGGACCACTACCTTCGAGATCGCCCGACGAAGAAGATCAAAAAGAAGAAACAAAAGAGAAGAAGTGATTAACAGCAATAATCTACGTTAGATTTAAGATAATTTATTGTGATAAAGCCTATGTTAAGAAAAAAAATATTAAAAGGAAAAGAATAAAATAAAGGTTTTTTTATTTCACATTTCTCTACAAAATCTTGGATGCTTTAAACAACATAGATTGAAAGGTTTTTAGTCAAGTTTTTATTGTATACCCAATGTGATATTTGCATAATATTTTAAAATTTCAACAACAAAATATTGAAGAATTATAGTAATTTTTTATATACGTATATTTGTAAAGACATTGAACTACTTTATTATTTAAACGTCTATGTATTTTTTCAGTTACTTGTTTTTGGTGTTCGAATAAGCAATTATTAATTAATTATAATCAGTCAAATATCAAAGAAAGAAATGCAATAATACAAAAATAAGTTTAAAGTATCAACATTGTTGTTGAATTTCTAAACATATTTTAAATGTCAATTTGAAAGACAGCGTAGTAGTTTCCCGTCCCGTCAAATGTGTAAGCAATATGACGCTCCAAACCCAGTCTGTGTTATCCCTCCATTTTATTTTTCAAGGCTGTTTTTTTCGGCTAATACTTCTCTTATTATTCAAGTGCTACTGTACACCCAGGCTTCATTTATGTCTTAAAGCAATCCTGAATAGTTTCTCTACAAAGTTATCTATATATTAGATGTGTAAATTAAAAACTATTACTAAATATGACAAAACTGAAAATAATTTTTCAACTCGTGGCAGAAATCTACGTACTAGAACTTAGATAATTAATTAGGGATTGATTCAGCTGATGCATATTTAAATATGAGTTCATATATCTATAGAAAGAATGAAAAGTTTCTTGTGAAAGGAAATTCATATTAATGTAAAGAACCAGTGTCGCCGCCGCTGCCTGCCATTTTCCCGGCAATGCGTAATACAAAAAAAAAAACAAGACAAAAGCTATATTAATCTTCCTTTGTCATATTACTCTGACTTGTTATTAACTCTTCATATTTTGTGGAAAATGTGAGGCGCACACAAGGGCCTTTTTAACTATTTCGTGAGATTAATTTTGTCTGTCTGTAACATTTTCACGCCAAAACAGCTAAATCAATTCACGATTTTTTTAATGCAAACATACTAGAGATCAGAGAAAGACAAACAGTACACAACATCCAATAAGAAAATTTAATGCGAAAGAGGAAATACGGGTAAAGGTTTGGATAATAATTTGGGTAATTTTATTGTAAGTATTCGCAGACATCCACTTATAAAATATTATACTTATATACATATAAACCTTACTTTAAACCTAATCTAACGGAGGATAAAAATTCGCCATTACATAAACAGATCACCACGGTGAGCACGATAAAGTTGTAGTAGATAATGCTATTTTAATAAAAATACTCCTTTTAGAAGGCACTTTATTTGGCGGGGGAGGCACACATATCAACTCGGAAAGGGCCTTTCGGATTGCCGTCAAACAGGATTTTACCTAACGCAAGCATGTAACGTAAGCGGATAAGCAGCTCCACTACGTTCGAATCGACTACGGCTAGGCGACGCCGCGCTTACGGCTCTGCGACTGCTAGTTGACGACAAGGCGGTACCAGTTTGATCAGTCATAGAGAAAGTAACGTAAGCTAGGGTATGGAGAGACGTAAGCTAGGTTACGGAAAGATGTAAGCTATGTTACGGAGAGACGTAGGCTAGGTTACGGAGAGGCGTAAGCTAGGTTACGGATATACGTCGGTTAGACTACGGAAAAACCTAAGCTAGTTCGGGAGCTTATCCCGAGGCAAGGTGATTACGTTACGATTACAATTAATGTGCGTTGCATTGGGGAGTTTTATAGAATGAACATTGAACAGCTGCAGTTTATACGGTGACGATCTTGATGTGTCTGTTACGATCATCAGAGTCTTCCAATAGCAAATGTCTACCTTCCTTATGGACGGAACAGGGAGTACGGACCAGTTCCAAATGCATACCCTGATAGCTGTAGCACCGAGGAGCTCGAGATTGTAATATTTTTGTTATCCATCCAGTAACAGGTTTAATTTTGAACAGTCTTGTTCGTGTTTAAAGCAAATAAATGTAAGTTTCACTTTCATATTTATCCTGGCATTATTGTGGATATTATTCAATGAAAATATCCACGGGATCAGGTTAGGTTCAGGTTAGGTAACAGTACGAGTGATATTTTTGCTATGGCAAGCGTCTATAGGCTATGGTTGTCGCTTAACATACAACAATACAAAAAACCAGTCAGCGTTATTATGTTCCTCGCATATTGCTACCCAACTACGCAGATGTATAGATTTGGATGAAAATTGAGAAAAAACACAGATAGTTTGTTACCAGGATTGAGACATATCATACTTTTTATCCCGGAAAAATGTTAAGTTCCTGTGAGATTCTCAAAAAACTAACTGAAACACGAACAAAGTTGAGGGCGGAATCTATTAAGTCATTGGTACATACATCTCTCAATTAGTGGAAAAGAAGTAATAATAATGTTCATGTTATTATAGATATAATACAAAATTTCCCAAGCGCCTAGATAAAACTTATCTTCATTTTAAGGTTGAATGGTTATCTCGTGTAAATCCTTTATGAAATACTGAAATACTTAAGATATTAAATATCTACATTTTGACATCTCATTGTAAGATCTGTAACAGATTTTACTGTATTTGCGTAAAAGATAACCATGGGTAAAGGTTACATGATAGAGAACATTACAAAGCTTTTTTTTGCAGAAGAGAAATGTTTTGGGATTGAGTTTAATAATAAGTGTAGAACCAAATGGTGTGAGTAATACATTTATTACACACATCATTTGGCATCGTTGAATTACCTTTTGATATAAATTTTATACTAAAAGTATGAAAAGTACTTAGAAAGCCGGCCTGCTACCGGGGCCGGGGTAGCGGGCGGTGTGGCGGCCAGTTGTATTTGCTTTCAATTGAAGCGAGTGGTCAAACACGCGCAACCAAAAAGAACCCACATAATAGTTTTTTTACGTACTATTTTTCCATTACTTACCAAAGACTTAATAAAGTCATCAATACATACGAGTATAATGCAAAATCGCCGCATTATTCTTCATTGTACAAATAACTTAGGTTAAAAACCTAGTTATTATTATTATTTTTTACTAGAAAAAAATCCACGTGACCCAGGCAGCAGACGGGACTCGAACCTCGACTCGAACCCTCCGCTATCCGGCCGGATGCGCTGATGCATTATGCCACCGCGGGCCTAATTATCCGTGTCGAATTTTATCTAGCATTTCTTACCTTCCATTTCTTACCATCTCTTCGCATTGAAGGTAACCCACAGTGTCAAATGAAGATCTTTACAAGTATTAAACATTTGAAAGAAGAAATAGTAATTAAGGAAAGTAAGTTAATGTTCGGAACATTTTTTATCCACTGTGTTGTATGTATTCCTATACAATACTTGAGAAGTATTGTATTCCTACAATGAGTAAAGTTTGTAAGAGTTACGGAGACCTCAGAGGGCAGCCACTGCGGGGGCTCGTAAGACTTGCGCGAGCCAGGTGTGAGGTCCGTTCGGCAGTGTGCCTCTTAAAGGCGCCGTCACGGTAATATTATCTCTATTTTCATAAAAAAAGGTCGGAAAACGTGTCATACCTACGCCACTCGAGTTCGCGCGGCACCCGGTGGGCATCCAGTCGCGAATGCGCCGCAGCGACGACCGAACGGTGTGAATTATTTTATAAGCAGTTAGCCGTGCTTAAACGTGCGAATTGTATTCTGAAAATTTGATTTAATTAAGCAGCTACCTACATAATTTAATATAGCAAAGAGCAATAGTCGATATTGTGCTGTTTTTGGTTGCTTGAACTCTTCAATAATAAAGTTTTTCGTACGTCTCAGCCGAGGCGTAGATATTTTTCTGTCTCAAATCTATATTTTTTTTATTAAATATTACCCAAAACTAACATGTATTTTATTGAACACTTCCTAATTCATTCACAACATTTTTTTTACATATAAAATAAAATATTTACAATCACAAAACTAGAATGAAACTCAATTATGTAGATGAAATTAAAATACGGTAGGCGGGCAGCCCTACCGCGTGTTTACGCCTCGCTTGGCCGTAGGCAATTATTTCAAGGACAGGGCCGAGTCACAATACTGTATAGATAATATTACCGTGGCGCTGTCGTCTGTAAATAGTGGTTTTGCCTGCCTTAAAAAAGGCTCCAGAGGATAGGGGTGGGGTTAGAGTTTGCAACTTGTGACTAATACTCTGGTATTGCTTCATAATGTCAGCTATGATGGCAGCTTACTCTCAGGTCTGACATGATTTTGTATATCTCCCAATATATTTACTTCTTATTTTTATTGATCTCAAAGATGCCTCAGCTTTGGTGATTTGCCGCAGAGTGACCCTGAAATTGATAAAAAGAGATAGTGTTATGGTACAGTATGTTTATTAAATATTCTCATTTCGTGATTTAGATAATAGAATAAAATGCTTCGTTCTAAATTTTTTTGATAAGCTAACATGTCAAATATACCATAGCATTCTAACTGCAGCTAAACTTTCTCCATTCACATTTGGATTTTCTTATCTTACTAACGACCGTACTCAGAGACATCAATTAATTTTGAAGTCTGATTAAAGTTAATGTCGCTTTATTTTCGAATAAAAGTGTCGTGTTGACTTGGAAAAGCATAAACCTTAATTGACGTTTAACATTCGCAATGCTACCTACACTTGTCACACGTTTGAATTCAACAAAAAGATATGATTATAGACATGATTAACTTATCTTTTACCTTATCCAGACTCACTCGAAGACGTACGTAAAAGTTATCTCATTAGTTAGGTTCACAGTTATTTCTCGGTTAACATTTCCTAATTCTATGCTTACAACTATTATTTTTTGACATTTTCATGAAAAAATATACCTAGAGACTTAAATTAAAAACAAAAAATATTCTTAAAAGAGTAAAATGGACCTCATGACTGCTTATTATTACAGCCCGTAAATACAAGAATTCAATGATTTCGTCAGTCTCAAAGGCGAGCAGAAACCTAATTTTACTTTTCGATGAACAATTAGTACTTTTATAATATTGTGTAAGTCAATATGTCTAGGGGCTCCGTTAATTTATTAGTTTATCAGAAAAAAGAATGGTAGAGATATTCTTCGCGAATGTTGTGTGTGCAGCCTACTAATATTATTAATGCGAAAGCTTGCTCAATCAAGCAACAAAAACTGCTAAACGGATTTAAATAAGATTTGGCACACATATATACGTTTGTTAGCTGGCCTAAGACATAGGATACTTTTATCCCAAAAAATGTTAGCTTCCTGAGGGATTCCAAAAAAACTATAGTTAACGCAGACGAAGACGCGGGCGGCCGCTAGTAAGTCAAAAAAATATATCAAAATATAATTATTTTTCAATATTGAAAGTGACTTTAAAAATTTCGCACAAAAAAGATTAGTCGCGATATAAGTGAACCTAATTTAGTAAACCAATCCCTTGTTTATATTTTCTGATGATGTTATGAGTGACTAAACACGATTGCCTGTGTGCTGTTTATATAATCTTACGGATTGTCGTTTAGTAGCACCTATTGATCTATCTCTAGAAGTATATTAGGTACACTCATATGATTTTTTTTGATAGTTTTGTGCAATGGTGTTAAAAGGATGGCGTCTCATTTTGAACAGAGGTAAGAAATAACAAGTATTGTATATACGAAGGTAATATGTAAATATAGTTGTTAGCACTAATTATGGTATTTTTGTTATTGATCTTTCTTATAACAAGTGAGAACGTCAACTTTTCGTATTAAAGATAACAAACTAAAAACAATCATGAAAGAAAATGGCGTATATTTATTATTTACCCATTTCATTGATGAATTCAAAAAGTCAATAATGTCAGCAATACCTACTTGATAGAATTTAAATTCACAGATATCAAATTGGACTAAACAGATAGAATTTTATAAATAAAAATCAAAAACAGTTGAACAATGTTGTTTATATAATATATTTCGGCGTTGAGTTCGTTGTGTGATCAATTTATTAAAGCTTTTCTATTTTCTGCATCTTCAGTTATCTTCATACCCCAAAGATACGTATTGGGAATAATGGGACTATTTGCACTCGCAAACTCTTTTACTATGAGGGTGTGCCTTTCCATGACAATTACTCAAATGGTCCTTCACTCCGAATCATCAGAACACATCGTAGGAGAGACTTGTCCCGATCCGCAATATGTTGGAATGATGAATAATACAATCATTGAAAGTACAACCACGTCAACTCTGCTGGAGGTAGGAATTGTTTAGTTTTTGTTTTAGAGAGGCCATACATGGATGGCTCGAGCAGCTAGCCAGTGATCAACATGCATGGACTGCTTGAGCAGATAGAGTCAACGGCTTAAAACTGCCATTAAACTGCGCTACTAATCGCTCCAACCGCCTGCCAACCGCACTTGCTTGAACGGTGCATGTATGTGTGTACGTAACAGACTGTAGTTCACTATATAGTAGCAGCTTAAAACAGTCTATCCTGACTGCTTCAAGCAACCCCTGAATGGCGGCTCTTAATCTAACAAAGCTCGTAAAATAAATGTCAAAAACTCCCTATATATTATATCTAACTATAAAATTTCAGCGTCGTGAGAAGTACGACTGGAATGAAGCAACGCAAGGCTTACTCCTCAGCGCCTTTTACTATGGGTACGTGTTAACACACCTGCCGGGAGGTCTTCTAGCTGAAAAATTTGGAGGAAAATGGACGTTAGGCATTGGATTACTAAGCACTTCTATAGCTACTGCACTCACACCTTTAGCTGTAAGTTTAGGCGGGGCAGTTGGCTTATTCATCATCAGAGTTATTGAAGGAATGGGTGAGGTGAGTCAAGCAGTTTCATTTGATTCCATATTTTATTCAATAAGTATAGTCATTTCAAATAGCAAGGAAAAATTTAAAATGGAGTTTGTTAAAACACTAAAAGGAGTCTGATCAGTGAATGCGTTAGTGTAGAAATATGCAGGTATAGTTTTTTTTGGAGTGTAAGTGTGTGTGTATCTGTGTCTATGCATAATTATGTGGGTGTGTATAGGTATGTGAGTATGTATATGTATTAATGTCTTTCTACATGTTAAAACTCCTTGGAGTTACTTGTTTGTATATTGATTTTTATTTTTTTTCTCATGGGAGTTACTTAATTTATTCGTTGGCATATAATGATTCATCGCTGATGTACACTTACTATTGTTAAATTAAGGGAAACCTGTAATTGGCCATACTTACCTGTAAAATACTATCTGTTATTTGTTGATGTATACGCTGTCGGTTTTCTTAATAAAATAAAATAAATTATTATAAGTTCAAAGTAGAACTGGAAGTATTTATTTTTATCAATTAAGAAATGAACACGTATCTTAACAATTAATTGTTCACGTTCTATGGTGTAGTTAAGAAATCAGATCTTAAATAAATCATTTCATAGTATCCTATCGATATAGGTATATCGATTGAAGAGTGAATGAATTAGTGAGATCTAGACTTGGCAAACTTTGTTGTATCTGCTAAAGAATAAATTAAAACTTCAATATGACGTCTTCCAGGGTCCTGTTACTCCAGCATTTGTGTTACTCTTAGCAAGATGGGTACCGCCATCAGAAAGATCAAGATTTGGTGCAATGATATTTGGTGGTGCGCAAATAGGAAACATTTTCGGACCATATTTGTCGGGACATTTGTTGGCGAATAATGGAGATTGGGCGAATGTCTTTTATTTATTTGGTGGACTTGGAGTAATTTGGTTTATATTTTGGGTAAGTTAGAACACACATTTTGAACTTTGATTTAAAAAAAGGTTACTTATAAATTATGAAGATTACTGATGATTTTTTTTCTATTCTAGGTTTTACTTTGTTATAGCACACCAAATACTCATCCATTCATATCAGAGGAGGAGAAATTGTATTTGAATAATAATATTGCAGCTTCAGGACTACATAAGAAATTGGATCCAGTACCCTTTAAAGCTATACTAAGATCCCCTCAACTATGGGTTTTAGTTTTGGCTGCTGTATGTCTACTGTAATCTTTGTTTATTTATTAACTGAATCAGTTTTCATGGGCAGCTGTAGTGTTTACATCCGTCATTACGTCTTTGCAGGTCGGTCATGATTGGGGCTACTTTACAATGATTACTGATTTACCGAAATACTTTTCTGATGTCTTAAAGTTCAACATCCAGGAAACTGGGCTAATGTCGGCCCTACCGTACATCGCTATGTACGTGTTTTCGTTTATTTTTGCATCTCTTTGCGATTTATGCATTAAGAAGAAATGGCACAGTATCACTACAGGAAGAAAAATTTATACAACAATTTGTGAGTGTTCTAAATAGATTTACTATCAAAAATCAACATTTTGCTGAAAATCTGCAGGAGAAATTCTATAAAAGTATCAAATAGGTCCTACTTGACGTAAATCATATTAAATACTTTGTTGTACGGACACATATATTTATACTGTTTATAAAACCAGTAACATTGTTAAGATATCATCAAAACCTTGAAATAATCTAAGACAATTTACAACTTCCGTCAAAACTTTCCTGTTTGAGACATCCTCAATGCTCTTATGATTCCATACTATCCTTACTTGGACTATTACAGTAAAATGAGGAAACACAATCTTTGATTCAGTAATTAGCAAACAGTGAACTGCACGAATCGTTCACGGCGAAGGTTTTTCTTGCAGCGTCTACCTTGCCGGCAGTTTTTGTAATTCTGGCCTCGTATTCGGGCTGCAACCGCGTGGAGGCTGTTGCCCTCTTCATAGCGTCGATGGCTTTCATGGCGGGTTTTTATAGCAGCGTTAAAATCAACGCTATGGATATAGCCCCGAACTACGCGGGCACATGTTCGGCCTTTGTGAATGGATTGGCTGCCATATCGGGTATTATCACGCCATATTTGGTTGGACTATTGACGCCTGATGTAAGTATGATAGCAAACATATCAGGTAGTGGCTTATTACCGTTCATAGGAAGTCTCTGAAAAAAGTGCGTAAATATAAGTTATGGCATAACTTGAGTTTATGTCTTTGCTTAGAAATTATAATGAAGTTCGTTAACCTTTTTATCTACAATACCTTTTGAAGCAATTGTGTTTGTTGATAGATTTTACGTGGAAAAACGTGACGCTTATCTCTGTTTTTTAATACCACGAGAGTATGAACTCAGAATCTTATTTTGTTTTATATTACTCTTACGTAGATTAATTAATGATCACTATGTTAAGGAAATGAAGTCTCCCGACTTTTTTCCTAAATTAAAGAGTTAACGGAAATGTAAATTTAACGCTTGATAAATTTAACAGATCAGTTGAAAAACGAAGCATAACAAACTTTTCCGTGATCTAATTAATATAAAGAAAAAAATGCTTGCCGTACAAATAAAAATAAATGTTAAGATTAATTCGATTTTAAAACTGAAACATTTCTTTCGTGTTACTGTTAACTTTTTACAGATGAAAAGAAAACAAGTTTTTTAGATTTTATTGCGAGTTCTTTGTTACAAGATACTTTATTACCAGATTTTCAGCTCGAGCCTAAGCTGCAGTTTGTGAAATTAATTTCTACTTAAAGAACACCACATTGAAACATCACTAGTTTTTGGTGGTGTTGTCTTTCTGTGGGTGAGTTTTCTAGGGCTCCATGGGAATAGAGTTTTACGTTTGGGCCTTCTAACTGACTAAAGACTTCACAACTTTTGTATTCGAGGGTTATGTAGACCGGTTTTCTAGGTACTGCCTTCTCTGATGTCCTGGGTTCGAGTCCCAGCAGGGGAAATGTACGTATCATGAATACGAGCCAATGCTCGTATTCATGATACGTACATTTCCACATAATCAATTATGTCATACCTGATTCATGACTGTTTATATTTATTTACGCAATAGTATAGGTACTTGTGTATGTATTCGTCTACCTAGTATCCTGTAACAAAAGCTTTTTAGGACTTTAGGACTACCAAAGGCTTTTGTTAAGGGATACGGGGTCTTAGGTATTAATTGCATAAAAACGTTCCATTTCTCTGACGCGTTAGCTACGACTTTCTCCGAAACTAAACTTATACTTAATAGGAAGGGATAGTAACAAAAACGAAATAATAATAAATTTAAAATTTTCAGCAAACAATAAGTCAATGGCGTATTGCATTTTGGACAGTATTTGTAGTGATGGTAGGCACAAATCTGGTTTACTTGATTTGGGGATCTGGCGAGCAGCAATGGTGGGATGACGTTGACAAGTATGGCTACCCAAAAGGATGGAAACATGGACTGTTGAAAAAGCGAAGACCAGATTTGGAGAAGAAAGTGGTTTATCCGAAACATGACCATTCACCTATAGCTCACGATTAAATTGTATAATTAAACAATTTAGTTTGTATACTTCTTATTTTAAGTTATTTACCGAAATAAAATCAAGGATTAATTTCGATTGTTGTGGCGACTCGATTTCATGCCTAATAACAATGACACAAAGAATAGGAGTAATTTATTAAAAACATCACCAAACGAAAATTATCTAGTATCTTGTAAACTAGTACTTTCATATATTATACTACCGGCGGCAGTCCGCGACTTTTTCCACGTTAACTTTAGTTTTTAGAGAATTCCACAGAAACCTTCAATTTTTCTGGGATAAAAAGCAACATGTGTCTCTGTTCAGGTCGTAAACTGTAAGCGTATCCAATTTCATCCAAACTCTTTCAGTAGTTTTGCGTGATCGAGTAAATAACAAAGACTATTTAATTTTAATTTATTTCTATTTATATTTGTGTGTACAAAATGTATAAATAAATAAACAAAGACACAAACTACAAACTTTCTCAGTTATAATATGAGTAGGATAATTAATTTAAAAGGATAACAATGGAGGATATTTTTTTCCTATTCTATCTAAGGGAAAGGCCTGTGTCCTAGTAGCGAGAACATTAATAAGCTACTAATTATGATTAATTTTTATTTCGCCCGTCTGGCAGAAAGCATACCCTTTATCATAAATACCTTGCTTGAGTGGAAGATCAAGCTCGCATTGCCTGCACTACGGTGTAGGAGAGGGGGTCAGAGTATTTTTTGTTAAAGCGAGGTAGGCATATGACTCTACCCCACCTGATTTTAAGACGCGAAGATAGCTGGTGCAGCAGTTATAAACTGCTATACCAACCATCCTCAATTTGCTGGCCTGCAACAAAGCTTCTTCACGCCTCTCTTAAAGGACCCCGACTATAGGAAGGAGGGAACACGTAAATATATCTTTATATAGCATATATGTAAACCTAGTATATTTATGTTAAAAGGTTGCAAACAAGCATTAATTAAATAAAAATTACTTAACAGGTCACAGATTATATAGTCAAAAGTATAAAAATTCAATTAAAATTAGGTCATATTAAAATGTGAAGCAAAAATATAATTAAATCAGTATATGTCACTCAAAATCTCATCCACCAAAATTAGTATTATTTATATATTAGCTATTATAATTCAAGAATTCCTGGACCGAGTAGAATTTACGTTCAATGAGCCATCTACTCGTATGTAGTGTTATTTTAAATCTACTGAAAGGCAAATCTCTTATTGAATGTGGAATATTATTAGACGGTTGTGATACCAAAAATATCGCTCGCACCATTGCCTACCCTGACCCAATGCCCTACCCCGTGGAGCCCTGAAACCTTATTCACAGAAACACTACCGTGTCAAAAAGTAGTGTAATTTTACTGTGGCCTTCTGTAAGTTAGAGGTTACTTCCACCGGCGCTCCAGTTCGAGCGGTTAATCCGCTATGCCCCATCTCTTTTTAATCCTTACACTTAATATGTTCATTTTAAATCACACCCAAATTATGATATTTATAATTATCAATATCACGAACAATCAACATAGGTATTTGTCCTCGATACCAGTCAAGTGTGGTGAATCAGTTTTTAAAAACTTCACGCATGCCTTTATTGCGAATCAAGAAGTTTTGCATAAACCGATCGATTGAGAATGCATTATGGTAAAGGAACTGAACACAAATGAAATTATAAAAAAAATACAAAGTATTGACGATGTAAACCCCATCCCCAATTCTTTGTTATTGAAAATAAAAATATATATTTTTATCTTACTCAACAAGCTCTAGGCAAGGATGTTTCACATGCTGGGGTAAAAAAGAAAAAAAATTTCTCCTCTTCATTTAAGGAAAAAAATAAATGAATTTTTAACTAAAATTTCGGCCTTGTCTTCTGTCACTCATTCCGTTTGCGATATAGAGACCCGTGACATACGGACAGACAGAAAGGCAGGCAGATGACAGAGTGACGGCAATTATTTCTTACATTCACACCAAATAGCTAAGTAGCAAAATAAGTAGGTACTGTAAGGCCTGTTTTATGGAATATTAGGGCAACTAATGACGTATAATATATAGACCGGTTTTACGCCAACATTATTGGCAACAGCCGCCAATAGTGAAGTCTTCTGCATAAAGCAGATTACATATCGATTTAGCGTCTTTGTGTCAACGGTGTCAGCAACTGTCAAAAAAAGTAATAACTATAAAAAAAAAATACATTCATTTCTTTAAAACTGTACTTACGAATAAAATGACACTTTTTTACAACTCTAATAGTTCTTGTGTAATTTGAGTACTATCTCAAATTAGGGCTTATTATCTGGAAAAACGTAAAATATTTACACGTTGTAGTGAAGTGTAGCAGCGGCGAGGGAACGTGCCCGCCTTAATGTAAATCGGGCAATTACCTGTTTTTTGTATTGCCAAATTAGAAACGTGTATTACGTATCTGCATATAACAATAAAACATCATAGAGGGCAACTTACATTTGACGATACATAGATAAGTATAGTTTTGCCTTAGGTAAAAAGCTTGTATTCAACATACAAACTTTTGCTCCCACTGGGATTGGAATTCAGGACCGCTGTAAATGCGACAACCTGAAAACTAGTGTAAGTATCCATCCACCACGGACGTTGTCGACTTGCATAAGCTAGACCAGAAAGGTCACCAATGCTTTGCCGGCCCGAAAGTACCCAGTTAACATGACTCTCTAAGAACCTTTGAAAAAGATAAGGCTTAGCAGGTTTTCTGCTCGAATTGGAGCGCCCGTCTGGGGAAGTAACTTCTACTTACAGATGATTAAAGTAAAATAGCTCCACTTATTGTGTTTCTGTTAGTGAGTTTGGTTCCAGTGCTCCACGGGGTAGGGGATTGAGTCAGGGTAGGTAACGGTATGAGTGATATTTTTGGTATAGCAAGCGTCTATAAGCTTTGGTAACCGCTTACCATCTGGCAGGCCATAGGCTTGTTTGCCACCCTTCAAAAATATTAAACCCCAATATGGAAGCGCAATGGAAACACCTTAGAGTATCACTTATCCCACCCACATCCTACATTTTTTACGAAAGAAGATACTAGATGCCTACACGTTCTTCGGATGTCAAGCGTATAGAATATGAGGATGAGCAAAACACTCCTTTGCTCCAGTACTCCCACTGACCGAAAGAAATACAACACGACTAAAAAAGTAATGTTATTATTTCACTGTGGATCCAATCCAATACAATCAAAGGATATTCTTAGTTACAAGTGAACAGTAGCTACGTTGTCGTGACTGTTAATCATCAACTAATTGGGTAACCTCAATGTACTTTAGTGACTGAGCAGTGAACCGATTCACTTGTTCACAGTCTGGTTTAGCTCCAGGACAGCATAGTCGCTCAATCAGTATTCTTTAGGTATTGTTCGGATGTAGATGTAATTGCTTCCATCAGAAGGTAACGAATGCTTTATAAGGTGGTCAAAGATTATTTTATGGCCCAGACACACAAATCTGTACATTCGAAAGGTAGTGGGAAAAATAATTGCTGCAGTTTCAGAAATGCTGATTTAATATTTTCGCTATTTATGAAGATATATGTTAAGGTAATGCGTAATAAATATATATGTAAGCTAACACTCATTATGAAATGATTTTTTTTTCTTATTCCCATAATAAAATTTAATAAGCTAATGTACATTAAGAGTGTCCCGTTTAATGACAAAAAAGTAATACTCCTTTACATAAATAAGTACACAATTAATTACATTACATAAATTTAATCACAATTCACAAAAGTATCAATTTCATATCTGCATGTATATATCTTTGATCTTTGACACTAAATCGGACAATGTCACGGTGCGCAGGAGCAGGCATAACGCCTCAATAGTCGAGCGCGGGCCGCTCGGCAGTCACCCGTCTGTCTGTTTGCTATTTTACTTCACCGCTATCACACGTGTGACATCTCAAGTGCATTCACCGGGAAACCGACGGCAAATATTCGAAACAAAAACGCGAACAAAAGACTGTCTAGAACGTGAGTATTACTTATTTTTTATATACCAAACTTTTTTGTCATTTGAACTTTTACAAATGTTAAAAGTGAATGTAGATAATGTCCTTTATGAGAGCAGTGTTTATTTATATAAATTCATTTTATTTCAACTGCGATCAGCTGATACAGCTGTCGGTACATATTACAGGTGACAAAGCGTTTCTTTCAATGTGACTTACTTATTTATCAACATTCAACATACATAGTTTCAGTGTCATGATAAATAAACACATGAAGATTAGTTTCATATTCTCTAACATAGTTTCAGCCTAGGTATGCACATTGCACATATTGATAAAGTTGCAATTTCTGGCTTAAAAATATTATGTTAAATAAATGATTCAGTGTTGTTACTTATTATTATATTGCCAATGCGTATCTGTAATTTTTATTCATTAAGTACCGCAGACCTTCACCAAACTCTACATTTGCGACATTACACCCAAGTGTTTTAATATCCTTCTCTTGCATCCTCCAGTGACTATTATTCTCTCTCTCTCTTTCATATTCAACCTTAAAAGATCAATCGTAAAATTTCGCAAACGTCAATTAAACGATCGTAAACATGCAATTCGAATTACAGCTGTTGAGATTGCAAGAGTTGAATAATAAATATCTATAGATTTTAAATTACCGACCAAGTCCTAGTTTCGGGGACTCGGGTTTTTAAACAAAAGTATTCAAAAACGCATCTTAAGGCCATTGAAACAGTGTTTGTGTCATATGTAGAAAAAGAAGATTTTAAAGGGGATTAACAAAATTTATTTATGGTAAATTAAATAACAAATTTAACATATATAGATAGGTAATAACAAATTTAAAATAAAGTACTTGGGCGCCAGATCTTCAAAACTTGCCAATTTGTTTATATATATATTTTTTATTTTTCCTTAGATTAAGAATTTAGACTAAATGAAAGCTAATTTGCTTTCATTCTTATATTAAAGTATAATTTCGGCTTACCAGGCTAAATCCATAATGTTTAACTGCTACAATCTTACTATCTTCGCTGCATTTTTGTTATGGGTTGAGTGTATGTGAAGTGAAAGTATCCCTTCTTTGTAATAACAAAAATATTATGGCATGATTCAGTATAAAATTTTCTGTATATAAAAAAACGACTATAGTTAAAAAAACACAGTCCGCAGATTAGCACATTGCTCAAAACAAAAGAAAATGTATAAATCAAAAGGAATTTCGAAGGTTCTCACCGTTAATAAACAAAGAAATCTTACGAGCCGGCGGCCATTTCGGCACGCCGAACTTCAGTTTTATGCTGAAAAAAAATCTACATGTAAATTATCGAAATAATTAAAGAAAAACCCTTAAGTAATATTAAAAAATATTAATAATGTTTCATCTTAATCCGTAATTTAGACGGATAAATAAAAAACCTTGTCAGCGTTTACTTTTTTATTTTTCTTACTCTTTCCAAGAGGAAAGCAAACGGCTCAGTGTACGCAAAGCCTTGTTAAGCCAATGTATTTCTATATAAATATACTTATATGTACAGTATATGTATTCTATCCATTACCCTAGTATCCCATAACCCATAACACAGTGCTTACTTTGGGGCTAGGCTAATTGGTGTGTTAAATAAATTAAAAATAAAATATAAAAAACGCATAGTATAGCGAAAACGTTTTGTTATCATTATGATACACTCAAAAAGAAATTAAGGAGCGTGAGACAATCTAAACAGAGGCCGCTCTATCTTTTTCCTCTCACTTCAACCAAACAAAACCTATATGACGTTTTTAATACGTTACAACTGTAATTATGTTGTGAAAGAGATTACAATAAGTCGCATTCTGTGAACATTTTAGATATCGATTTCCGTGTCAAGTAGACAGGTAGTTTTAATAAATAAGCTTCCGTTTGTCAGCCTTTAGGTGCGGGACCCTATATACGTATGAATTAAGTAACGCAATATCCTTCAAATTATAGCAAATGCATTAAATCAGCACAAGACCCAATCAGCTTGTTGGCAATTAAGCAATTAATATGTTGAATACATATTGTGCATTCAATGTGGAATAATATAAGCTAATTGACTTGATCGCTTGCGTAATTGTTTCTTTTGCTGAGTCTGGAAACGAATGTACTAGGTCCCTATATAAATTTTGTCTTATATATATTTTTTTTTTTCGAAGTAATGCCCATTAGCACTGATACATGCTCTCATACGGTCGAACCATTTACTAATTTTCTCTCCCCAGAAACTATCTGGAACACATATCTCTTCAAATGCGCGCATAAGGAAAAAGTGCAAAGTCGCATGGCGCTAAGTCTGGACTAAAAGGAGGATGTCCCAGTAATTTTACTCCAACTTCACGCAAATAGTCTATAGTTTTGCCGGAGAGAGTTGTTCTGATGTGGAAACCATATGTCGAGTCTTGAGTTTGGTCGCTCGTTTTTCAACGCTTCTAAAACTCAAGGCAAACATTTTTCCGTGTACCAACTTGCGTAACAGTCTTCTGTTTATCAAGCACGATAGTCGGCAATATTCCGCGTTTTGAGAAAAAACAGCCACCATTCTTTTTTTAACAGATCGAGACATTTTGACAGATGTTGGCGCATCTTCATCTTGAAACACCTATACTTTGCTTTGGGATTTAGTTGGGACATCAAAATAGTAAAGCCAAGTTTCATCACATGTAATGATTGAATTGACACACTTAGATTTGCCGCCGTCAAATTTTTTAACATCTCATGACACCAATTCATACGCTGTTCTCTTAATTCGGCAGTCATCGAAAGGTAATGTGGTTTTAGGTTATCCCGTAAATAGCATAAATTACTATAATATTTAGATATTTTTGAAACTTTAAGATCGACGTCCGGTATCGAAAATGGTGACACGGAGAAATAAATTAGCGTAAAAGGATGACCATTGGTCTGCCATTAGGCTCGCGAAGCACACACACTTACGTTATCTATTTCGATCTATGTGTACGTGGTTTACACCGAAGTGCTTCGAAATTCATTTATGATCCAAATTTGCTATAGCAACCGTTCTTCATTTGTTTTCCCGGATCTTCCGAACAGTTCTCCGAATCGAATCGAAGTAAGTACCTACCTTGGTAAGGGTTGAACTGTCCATCAAAGTTAAAACTTTATCAATCCTAATACTTGTTAGGATGTATTCTACCTAAGTCGTCTAAGCAAATAATTACTTATCAAACTATTTGTAAGTATTGTAGATTGCATTAAATACTGTTTTTGAAGTGAAATTTCTTTAGGCACCAAGTCAAGCACTTGGGTAAACTGGCAAATGTGATACGATTTTTGCATTACGCGCGCACTGGTGACTCATCGGTAAACAATGAACAGAATCCGTCACAAAATATATGAATCTAGAGCTTGGTGGGTGATAACGGACCCAGTGCGGATTGGTGGATGATAACGGACCCAGTGCGGATTGGTGGATGATAACGGACCCAGCGCGGATTGTTGAGTGATAAGAGACCCAGTGCGGATTGGTGGGTGATAACAGACTCAGTGTGGATTGGTGGATGATAATGGACTCAGTGCGGATTGGAGGGTGATAACGGACCCAGCGTTGATTGGTGGGTGATAACGGACCCAGCGCGGATTGGTGGGTGATTACGGACTCAGTGCGGATTGGTGGATGATAACAGACCCAGCGCGGATTGGTGAGCGATAACGGACCCAGCGTGGATTGGTGGGTGATAACGAAACCAGCACGGATTGGTGGGTAATTACGGACTCAGTGTGGATTGATGGATGATAACGGGCCCAGCGCGGATTGGTGGGTGAAAACGGACCCAGTGCGGATTGATGGTTGATAACGGACCTAGGGCGGATTGGTGGGTGATAACGTAACCAGCGCGGATTGGTGGGTGATAATGGACCCAGTGCGGATTGGAGAGTGATAACGGACCCAGTGTGGATTGGTGGGTGATAACGTAACCAGCGCGGATTGGTGGATGATAATGGACCCAGTGTGAATCGGAGGGTGATAACCGACCCAGCGCGGATTGGTGGTATTTTTTCTATCAATAAATCTTCAGGTTAAGTTTATGATTTTCATATCATTTTATTGGAGCGGTCATAAGCACACACGCTTTTTTTTTATTTGTGTTAGTTAGTCAAGGTTTTTAATTACAATCACTATATATTTCTATTTATAATCTCGTTTTTTTAACAACGCAAAGAATGCTGGGTCGTAAAAGTAAATCCTTATAGCGCGTGATTTTAATACGTTTTCAGATTAAACCATATGGCTATAACAATATTCTCTGCTAATAATATAAACTTATATTTAATTTACACTATTAAATCAAGAAAAACAAACTTAAATGTTAATTTTTAAATGACGCCATTGCGTATTTGGATACAATGTTTACTTTGGTGATGATATACTTAATAAGTGCCTTTGTTTTTGGAATATTTGAAAAGCCGGTTTTATTTCATTCGTGATATAACTTATTATATTTAAAATAATATTTGGTGTATGTACACAATTATATGTGTCAGTTGTTAAATAGTATAAGAAAACACAAGTGAGAAGGGTGTGTGTCAATTACTAAGACTCCGTCTGTCTATATGTCTTTCTCCAGACTGTATCTCTTGAACCGTGATAGCTGAATAATACGTGTTTTAATCTTGACCCGCCCGACTTTCAAATCATAAACCAGATATTATTATTTACTTTTTAGTTCTTTTTTCGATTTTGAATTCGGTTTTATTTTTTTATATTTTTTTTTTATAATTCATCCATTTTAGTGAAAATCACATCGTTCAAGTAAACAATAACACAATTGACGGAGAAATTATTGAACATGCATAAAAAACATCGTGCGTGCCTTTGAAATTTGAAGGTTTCCCTCGATTTTCCCGGATTCCACCATCAGATCCTGACTTGGTTCCAATGGGAACACCTCGGAAGTGCACTCTATCGAATAAAAAAAGAATTTCCATAATTGACGGAGAAATCGGTGAACATACATAAATAAATAAAAAAAAATGGATGCGTGTAACTTATGTACGCGCGTGAGAAGTTATACTTCTTTAGCATCATTAAAAATATTTTTTAATTGCATGCAAATAATTAATAATTACAATAAAATAATAAAAGGACTGGAAAAGGATAGTTAACACAGTCAATTAAGTTCAGTTTTAATTTGAAAAATTAAATAAATATTCAAAATATTCAATTAAAATCACTACTGAATTTAAGTTATTAGTCCATATGTAATTAGCACTTGTAAGTAACTAAAACACGTTGTGTCTATATAGAAACTAGAAACATGTGGATAAATATTATAAATATGAAAACAGTGATCAAAGGCGACGAGCGTGCCAACATTGTTTTTGACAACGCGATCATCTTATGGAGCTCCGTGGATCGTTCAAAGTACTTTTCGAACAGATGTCTAATAACCACTTAGTGGTTAATAATCCACCATTATTTTTGTAACACCATAGTATTAAATATCATCACGCCGCCCGTTACTAGATGGCGCTGTACGCATGTGAATCGCGCTATCCTATACCGACACCGATTGTATGGCACATCATAGGATCAAATATCATCACGCCGACCGCTACTAGATGGCGCTGTACACATGTGAATCGTGCTATACTATACTGACACCACTTGTATAAGGTGTTCTTGGGAAATTGACCAAGTCATCGCTTCGTAGGTAGGGCCTATTGTCTTGCACGCTATACGCTTCCACCACGTGGGACGTCTTAGTGTCTTCATAATAGGACATGTACTTCCACCCTTGCGGGATACAGTAATACCATTTCTCCTACAAATAAGGAATAGTAATCACAATATAAGTATTTTCTACCTACGCCTATCTTTATTTGACGTCAGTCTTCTCACACTCCCCCTTCGCCCTCCCGCACATTCTTACAGTTTTATTAAATAATAAATATTATAAATATGAAAACAGTGATCAGAGGCGACGAGCGTCCCGACATGTGCGACTAAGAGATCCTATTACTATTTTGTTGGAAGCTTGTGCGGTTTAGCGGCCGACTTCATGGTGTTACTTTTCTGTTACAGTGTTGCGGGCGCATCTTAAAATTTCACTCTCATCATTTTTTCATAACGCGCCCGCGGCTAACTTCATTATGTTACTTTTGTGTTACAGTGATGCGCGCGCATCTTAAAATTTCACTCTCATAATTTTTTTATAACGCGGCTGAAGAAGCATATCTTCAAAAAAAAAACATACAGTCGAATATAGAATCTCCTCCTTTTTTGAAGTCGGTTAAAAACAAAATGAGTATTTAAGTGGGGCTCCCATGTAAAATACGTGATTTTTAACGTTTTCAGTACCCTGAGCACGAACCAATATCGAATTCGTATCGTTTGCGAGTCCGAAATGTCATTGTCAAATGTGTACTGATTTTTAGTTCTCGTTACGTACTTTGTGCCGCTACTGATCAAGTTTTCATTCAAAATTTGACATTGACATTTCGGTTTGCAAACTATTTAAATTCAATAATATTTCGTGGTACTGCTCGATATTAATAACGACAACAGTTTAAAGACGCCTGAAACATTCACAGAATATTTGATTGTATATTCAATATATATAATTAAAATAAAATATAGGTTTAATTGCTGTTTTTGATATGATAATGTTGTATATAGACAAAAGTACGGAACTCTTCGTGCGCTAGTCCAATTCGCACTTGGCCGGTTTTATAACTTGCGATTGCCCTTATCTACCTCAATCTTACGAAGTATTGGGAATTAAGAAAACAATACTTATATATAAATACAAATAAAAGGTAAGTATTCGGGACTTTTTACAATGCATTTAATGCAAATAGTAAACGAGTTATTTTTGAGAATAATTGCATACCCAATATATGGCCGCATTGTTTCATCG
This sequence comes from Chilo suppressalis, assembly GCA_902850365.2. Classification (NCBI taxonomy): domain Eukaryota; kingdom Metazoa; phylum Arthropoda; class Insecta; order Lepidoptera; family Crambidae; genus Chilo; species Chilo suppressalis. The sequence continues at coordinate 17,687,948 of OU963903.1, read as the reverse complement.
ATAGTTAAAGTTTATTTTAATTAATGCCATGTCAAACACATAGTAAATGTGACAAATTTTGACAAATGATTTTTTTAATATGACTTAACTATAGTCAAATTTAACTATCGATTAAACAACGCAACCTAAGGAACACATAAGATAATACATTTTTTTAAGGAGATAAATACATCTTTTAAATAGAGAAGTTTCCAAAGTACAAGACACAAAAAAATAAGGGTCAATATACTTGACAATCGAATAACTTTATAACAATCCCGACAAATACAGGGTGAAATTGAATGTTTCTATGAAACTTCGTGAGATTGTTGGGTTATGTGTATAGAGTATGCCTGTTTTTTTTCGGATTTTTTAAAATATTTTTTTTCGTTTTTTATTTTTTTATTGGTTATTTTTTTGTCATTTCTTCCTTATGAGTAATTATTCATTTTAAACACGTCTACATAGAAGTTGTAAAACAACTTAAATTAAGCACTCCTAAAAAAAGGGAAACTTAATGAATACCTCCAGTCGAGATCGCCGGCCAGGGCGACGACCGGCGGCGGCCGCCTGTGTACCTACACAGGCGGCCGCCGCCTACTACACGCACAGATGACTCGGCGCTTACCTACTTTCCTATTTGATTCCATACTATTTAAAAACATTACAATAAAATAGTCTTAGATGCTATATTATAATTATTTATTCACTGATACACAATACCTTTGAATATTATTTCATAAAGCACAGGTAATTAATCAATAAAATAAATCTTCTGTTAGAGCAATTAAAAATCCTATAAAGTTAATATGACTGTCACGATTTTAAATCGGTAAAGCCTGTCTGTTAGTGTAAGAACTTCTTTTTTATTGTTAATGTTAGTTGCTTCGTTTAATTAAAACTTAAGAACAAATGGCTTATTTAAAATTTTATCGGTATAACTTACAAGCTTAGTGAAGGAAGGAACTCTTCGTGTCTGATTTGCCCACGTCATGAAATTCCGAACACATTTAATCACAGCCACAGTCACACACACACACACACACACACACACACACACACACACACACATAATAATATGTTGTTTTGCGGCAAACACGGGCGGGCGGCGCGCCGCACGCTGGCAAGAAACATGCAGCCCTAGCGCCGGTTGCGGCGTCTTTGATGATGCGAATTCCGATTTCCGCCCACCTCCCCTCTTCCCCGCGTGCGGTGGTTTGCTTTGATTGCATGCAAAGTGCAGTCGCAAGAATATCAATCGCGCGTGGGCGTGCGCATTTTTTGACTTAGTGACATACACTGTGATAATTTCATTATGCCTCGGTATACAAACCAAGAATATTTATAGATGGTGTACTGCTATCGCGAGTGTGACGAAGTAGGTTTGGTTTACGAATGAGTCCCCAAACCATAGAAGTTGCATTTTGAGTAGTGATAGGGACACTTTAAAAAAGGTGAAAAGACACGTCCGCAAACGTGCCTACCTTTGTTTGCAGCAAAATGGTGGTTTACAGCAACAATTTAAGTCTCTTTTTATTGCTAGTGTAAATACTTTTTGATTTGAAACAACTAATTAGTGTACTACCAGTGTGATTGATTTGATAAAATATTCTAGTGAAAAAAATGAATATGTTCCTCGTTCCTCGTTGTACCTACCTACATCGCTGGTCTCGTAAGTACTGTTTAATACCTAGTTATAAATTATTATTAACTTTTTAGGTATTTTTCTCTGCTAATGAGAAGATAACACTTGTTCTTTATTTAAATAAATCTGTTATTGTAATATGGCATCTAAGGCCCGTATGAATAGAACGCTCTCAACTCTGAGAGCGATCTTGAGATGCTGTTTTGTATGAACATAGTATCTCAAGGTAGTAGTCTCAGAATTGAGAGCGATCTATTCCGTATTAATTGCCTTTGACGATTTTACTGTACTGTACAGTAGATACGCGCCGCGTCAGCTGTGCGCGGTAGGTACCTATACAGGCGGCCGGCGTCCGTCGACCTCGCCTGGCCGCATCCACTATTTTATTCGTTTATTTTAGTAGTGCTTATTTATTTGTTATATTTCACATACTATGAATACGTGTTTAAAAATAATTATTACTCAAAAGAGGAAAGGACACTAAAATGCGCGATTAAAAAAAATAAAAAACGAAAAAAATAATTATAAAAAAATCCGAAAAAAATCAGGGATACTCTATACACATAACCCAACAATCTCACGAAGTTTCATTGAAACATTCAATTTCACCCTGTATTTAGACAAAAGCAAATATACTCATATAAAACAAAAATCAAACACCAATAAACTATAAACCTTAACTATTTGAGATAAGGTCGAAATTGAATTGAGAACTGTTTCTTATTCAAATAGTCGGGAGGTAAAACCTAAACAATGGAGAGAAAAAAAAAATAACCGCAGACGTAAAATATGGCAACACAATATTAAATAATTTAACCTTTTAACCTTGAAACGGAACTTCATTTTGTAGAACACTTATTAAAAAATTATAACAACTGCCACGAAAATATTTTTACTGTGAGCCGGCTGAAAGAGAGTTCCTTCCCCGTACTTACAAGTTTTAATTTTTAACTATTCCGGTGCATAAAAAATTATAAATAAAAATAATAAGTGACTTTTAGCTGTTCGATCTCGGGAGTATAAAGGCTTAGAACAAGAAGTGATATTACTGTGTACTGTTTTTGATTTGCCGAAAAATGAAGACTATTGTTCTACAAATGCTTCGAGTTTTTTTTTTTACAAATGCTTTCGTCGGCAAATGAGATTGCTCAAATTGGCCCAAATGTACAAAAAATATTGACATATACGGTAATTCTTGGCGTAATTTATACTTTATTTTACAGTCATTAGATTTTAACGGTAATGTATGTATGTATTTGATTTTAAAAAGGACTTATAATTTTATCGGTTTGGAAAACATACGAATATTTTTTGATGGCTATGGGTATAGTAACATTCTGCCAAAAACCGATTGAAATTATTTATATAACATCAAAACAAATGTATTTTGTAAAGATCATTTTTTTATTACACTGTGGTATTAATATTCACAACTATATTATCATTCTCACTACATGCAAATATGCTAAGAAAATTATCAATTATACTTAGATGGTAGGCATCATAAAGTCTATTGCCATACATTTTTCGCCAAACGCCATAAACACATTATAAGGTGAAATACACTAAAAATCTAACAAAAGGTTATAATATAAACATAACAAAAATAATGAAGCTACTGAAGATGTGGCTGTATAACCTAAATCTCTTAGCTTTTTTTGGTTAACGAGAGTTTAAAAATTCTCTCTAATTTGGGGCTCATTCACAATCATCACACAGTTTCTGCCACAGAGTACCTTATTATAACCGGAAATGCATAGTTGATACCTGATTTTAAAAGTTACTCTTGTGCATTTTTAAAAACATACAATTATCTGTTAATCTACATGCCCTATATACCTGAATCTAATACATAATTTCACATAACCTCAAAATCATTCAATATATATGGTTTATAGAAGTTCTCAGGGGTGTCCGTCAATAATATTCGTTATTACAGTAATTTATATATAATTTCGAATCTAAGAAACAATTATTCATGATTATTGGTTTTTAGGCCAAACATGTTTGGAAGCTGGGCAATCTCCTTTCTAAAGAAAACTCCTACTCTGCCAACTGGCTTCTTCTTATGGCTTCAAAGCAGGATCCAGGTTTTGTCACCTGTTATTAAAGTAACTGTCCTCCTTCTAACTTTAAAAAAATCCTCGACTCCATTTCTTCTTCTTCGTATCGGTGGGTATTCTCCGCAACTCGACACCAGGTGCCACTTTTGAGTGAGTCCATGGCTCCAGTCAGAATCTTATGACACCATTGGACACGCATAGTAGTGTTTGGTCTTTCATTTAGTCATGTAGTAACCATCGAGTGCAAAGCTTCCGAACCTGCAGATACACATTATGAAATATTTTGCAACTTGACTCATTCCAATATCTTACAAAGTTGCTGACAAGACTTTTTTATCAGTTTCAATAAGCGCTCTTAATATAAGATTATGCTACCGTAGTAGCCGACCGACCTACGCATACCTCGCCATGGGGATGATCACATTCATGTCTTAATTCTCTGAACCACGAATACACATGTCTCCAATATGATGTTTCATAACCAAATGCCAATTAAAGTCTTTGGAAAGTCTGTTGTTAACTAAAGCCACAGGGAAAACCTTAAAAAAACATTAAACGAAAGTGTCTCTGATATCGAAACACAGTTTTCGAAAGCACGCCACAGTGACAAAACAAATGAATTCCTTTATTGTAAGTGAAGAACCAGAAACTTTCAGTATGCCCCACGTACTATCAGAAAATTTGATTCCTGACCCATTATAAGCTTATTTTCTTACAATCATTGCAAAATATTAGACTTTCGCTTAAATGTACGTTTCTTTGGAAACATACTTGTTATACTTAATCAGAACAATCACAACTGTCGTAAAAGATTTAACGGTCTCCGTCCTCCGGTGTGACAATTTGCTTGATTGCAGAATTATTCTGTAATCCTAAAATTAAATTTGACAAAAGTGTGTGTAATTTTCATGCCAGATGTGTATCAGTTTTAAGTTTAGAGAATCGTGCCAATATCAGCCCTATGTTAAAATAGTGAAGTTTTGCACATAGACTTACGGTTTCTGTATTATTTGCTTTTCTCAATGGCAAGAAATCTAAAGAGTTTCTGCTATATTTACGATATTGAAAGTTATTTTGAAATTCCAACTACACTTCAAATTTTATTCAAAAGATGCTCTACGAAATTGAAAACTATGGTCAAGTTTTAAAGATGTCTGATCCACATTAATATAGTTTTCTAGTTATTAGAAGGTCCTAAGTGCATTCTCTATTAATGAAAACTTGTCTGTTTTGTCATTTATAGGCAAACAATTCGAGCAAGTGAGTCAGGATTCAGTTTGTTGGGTAATAAAAAGAGAAATAATAACAATATAAAAACAAGCTACTCCAACTACGAACTAAACATTGTTTAGTTAAACATTGTTGGAGGAGCTTGATGGCGCCGGTGGTCAGCGCGTTCGGCTGCGATCGTTGAAGTTAAGCAACTTTCGCAGTGGTCGGTCATTGGATGGGTGACCAAAAATCTTCTATCTTGAGTTCCTCCGTGCTTTGGAAGGCACGTTAAGCCGTTGGTCCCGGCTGCATCTGGTGCCCGAATGGTGGGTCATGACCCAGACTCCCTATTCCATCCATAGGGAAGGCCTGTGCCCCATAAGGGTGATATTAATAGGCTGATGATGCTGATGAAACATTGTTGTTATTTTTAATTTGTCTTATGTTTTAACAATAAACAGTTATATTATTTTTACATGGAGATTATGTTAATATAAAAGACCCGTTTGAATGAAAATGGACGGTAGCCAAATTCATTCATTTTTGTTTTGTTTTTAAGAAACAATTCCGTACTTCTATTTCAATAGAAGCAGAACCAAACCATTTGATAAGCTATAACGTATAATTGTACACGTTTTCAGTTAAAAATATGGTAGGAATGAACTTGCATGATTCAAGAATTCTAACTTAATTTCGTTTAAAAATATTCATTAAACTATCAATCAAGAAACTTCGCGCTGTCACCGTTTACAAATGTAGCTTATTTTTAGGGTTCCATACCTCATAAGGAAGAAACGGAACCCTCATAGGATCACTTTGTTGTCCGTCCGTCCGTCTGTCAAGACCGTTTCTCTCAGTAGTGGAAATTCATATTTAATACTTAGGTGTACTGTCCCTTGGAGCTGTGAAAAATCAAACTTCTAAGCCAAAGCAATCAAAAGATTATGTCGCAAATTTCCGCAAATGTTCAAAACTCGCACGGGAATCAAAACATACAGGGTACTTCCCGTGAACTAAGAATCTTGAAATTTGGTACAAAGTTACGTCTTATGGTACAGATAAAGGAAAAATTGCGAAAACCGTAAATTTTTAGTTAAATCAAATAATAAAAAATATTTTAAAATAATTTTTAAAATATACCTACAGGTTTGTACGGAACCCTCGGTGCGCGTATCCGACTCGCACTTGGCCATTTTTTTTAAAGATATATGAATGAATACCAACACAATTTTTATTAGAAATAGAAAAAATAAACACACCTTTAAAACATATGGCATATTTTTTAAACGAACTGCAAATGCATATGTTATTTTTTGCATTAAGGTAATTTATGCTTTGGCTGGGTCAAGTTGAGCAGCATATTTGATTTTTAATATGCGCATACGTAACGCTACGGTTTCGGTTGATAACATACCTACACTGTAGTATGTTAGTTAGCCAGGCTGTAAATGGTTCTTTATACATTTTTAAAGAGGCCGTCTACCAAAAGGTAACCTACGTTTAAGTCACGTTTACCAATGTTTCCTACTAAAATAAATAATAGTGCTAGAGTTAGTTAGGGCACAAACTACTTTCAGTAGGGTTAATTAAGTTACTGTTTTTACTTATATATGAGGACCTGGCGAACGAAACGGTATAATTACGCATCTGGTTAAACTACTTTTTTTTTACAGTCCGGAGTTGGATTTGAATCTCAAATAATTTTCAATTAAAACCGTCTAAAACAGTGTTAAAGTTTATAAATTAATAACCATGCCAAAAGCTCACTGGACTTATGTCATCCAGTTTTATGCAGCTCCTGTAAAATTTAATTTTATGTAATTACACCGTTTTGTTCGCCAGCTCCTCATATTTTATCATAATCTTTCTCGCGGTACTTAGGACGCCAAATCGGTGTTTTCCTATGGGAAAATACCGATACATAACATAAGACAATCCCTTAAATCAATCTTTTAATATCCTTGTAATCATCCGTCAGAACCAGACGCTCAGAATCTGCAAGGGACGCCCTAGCAGATTCTGGTTCTGTCACTGGCTGGAAAAAATAAACATTATCATAATCTTAATATCAACTTTTAGGATTGCGTACCAAAACGGTAAAAACGAGAACCTATTACTAAAACTCCGTCTGGCTGTCTGTCACCAGGCACCGTGAACCGTGATAGCTAGAAAGCTGAAATTTGCACAGATGTTATATTTTTTGGTGCCGCTATGACAAAAAATTCTAAAAATAGAATTAAATAAATATTTATTTTCATACAATAAACGTGTATTTTTCCCGTTTTTGGCTCACTATTATAATATAGTGTCTAATGTTGTATATATACTTAATAGTGCGGACCCCTTGTTGCGTGAGCCCGACTCGCACTTGGCCGGTCCTTAAACATACATTTACATATAATATATATACACTTTTACCTGTGCACATATGAGTTGCTACCATGTTGCTACTAATATATCCAAATCAATTTGTGAATAATATAATCATTAACTGCCTTATTTCAAAACATGGACTAAAGTTATTCTTTGTTTTAACCTAATATAATCTCTATCCACTTGTTGAACCAAAAGTGACAGCATCAATTTTAGACCAGGTTTAACGTTAGTCTACGTTTTGTAATAAGGCGGTTAATGTTTATCGTCTTTAATTAAGCAAACAATGCGGCAAAAACAGACCAGTTTTTTGAATAAAAATACGGAACTGCTCTCATGTTTTCCGAGTGGCTCAGATAGTAGACTGCAACGCTTACTAATGACTTCTCTGTCCTTGGTAAGATAAGGAAATGTAGCTGATTATGATTATACTAAATGATGCCTGCGACTTTGTCGGCACAATAATTATGTTTATTTTGATTAACCAAATTAGGCACCCATATTGCACCAAAGTTCTTAAATTAAATTTGAAGCATATTTAAGCCTAATTCTATATCTATTTGGCTTTAAACTATAAAAAAATGATTTTACTATAAGTTAAGAATAGACCTAAGATTTGAATTAATAATTTTAGTGCAAGTGATCTTAAGAATGAAACTATAATTACCTTGACGGCGATTTTTAAAAGATTTTATAATAATTTTCACGTCAGTTTATAATTGTAACTTTGGTGGTCTGCTAGTCTCGTGAGCAAGAAGATTCATACTAATATATTTCTTTCGTAATTTTGATATTCTTATTGAAGTGATAATTTCTGAGCTTTTTCACAAACTTAGGTCAGATTTTTATATTTATTGGCGGTCTACAATTTGGGCATTAAGATAAACTTTAAAGTTCAAAGCTTGATTAAGATCGATTTATTAAAAAAGTATTGCGTTCGGCAACTTTATTAAGTTGTCAAATTAGTAAACAAAATGAACTGATAGTTCTAGTTTTAACTAGTTCAATCTGCTTTGCTTTATATTTTTTATACGATCTGTTGATTGTCAAGGTTAACATTGCTATAAGTCATATCAGTACACCTTAGTTAGGACAAGAAAATTATTGTGAATTTAAACTCAACTCAAACTCGAATTCATGCGCACATAATTTCAATCTGAAAGTTATTGTCTTGCTTTATATCCTGTCGTTTGTTTTAATAGTGGATGAGCTACCTGTGCACCGTTTCTCTTTATTTTGAGATTTTTCTTTGGCTTTTTTTCTGTTCTCCGTCATTGTGTTTACTTGATATGCTATGTTGTTATTTTTCTGTGTCGTCAAATCTGTTACATATTATTAAAATACGACTTCTTTTGCGTAAACTTCTAAATATTATAATGCGAAAAATTAAACTCATTATTAATTTAAAAAAAAAAAGATTTTTCTTGTATTGCTTATTTCGAAACTATAACGTTAACTTTCTTGGTTAGCACGCAAGCTTTGCAGATTGTATTTTTTTAACAGCATTATAATTATTAGATCTTAAATCGGTGTGATTCATGTTTACGTGATTAATGATCTTAACATTGAAAGAGAGATTCATACTTTAACCGCATTTTAGGCGGTCACGGCCAACGAGTATTTTGCAATCATAACTATACAGCTGTTACATGAAATGATGTTATGCATTACAAGTATGATATGTGACTAAGTACTCTCTGAAAATAATTTCTCTCTACAAAATATTAATGTTATTTCTACAACTCTAAGGTTTTTGGAAATAAATATGCAATACTTAAATTATATTATGACGTACTAATACTAAAAATATGTAAGTAGTAGAGTTAGTAGTAAGTTTGTAGGAAGAAATCACTGAAATAATAGCAGTACTGAAACGATTTTGAAAATACTTAGGTGGCATTGGTCATATGACCATTCCTCAAAAGTTAGGGCGTATCACTTGTCTTTAATATCAGCGAAATGGCACCTAATCAGTACGCGAGGATGCCCCATCATGTCACACATAATCTCGGGATGGACCGTCGTGTCGATTGCTGACCGGGCCGTGGGCCGTGGGGTCCCGGAGGCCACTCCGGTGGGGGTGCGGGTGCCCTTCCGTCCGGTGCAGTCTTGCTTGGAATATTGCTCTCACCTCTGGGATGGCTCCGCCAAGTACTTGCTCGATGCTTTGGCCAGATTACAGCGGCGCGCTATCCACACTGGTAGTCACAGGCTAATCACAGAAACTAACAGGTTGGGTAATTAGGTTAGGGAAAATGTTTCATCGCATTTTATTTGAAAATTAAAAACATTTTTTAATAAAATTTATTTACATTTAACTAAGGATCGTAGGTGTCATTTTATTCGATATTTTTTTTCCATCTTGTAGGTAGGGACTTGATCCCATTGCTATAGAAATTTTGGAGCTTCTGATCAAAAACCGTGACAAGTGGTTTTGGCAGTCCTCTCGTGATGTTAACCTGACACTGTCTAAAGAATTCTGGAGAGACCGAAACAAGTGGCAATCTGACGGTACAAGGTCAGGACTACACAGTGGATGCATTAACACCTACCAGTCAAACTCTCTTAATTTTTGCTGAGTGGCTAAAGGTACACCACACCCCTTCTGTTGATTTACTGCAACCGCTTTCTCTCAATTCCTTGCTTTAATCTCATCAGTTCTGTTGTTTGCAGTAGAGTTTAAAATCGATGGTCCTGCCTGGCGATAATAGCACATAATGAATATTGCCCTTCCAATCCCAACCAGGGTTAGCTAGAGTCTGTGAACCCTGACCGGCCTTTAATCACGATCTTTTTCGCACGTTCTTTTCGTGCGTGATCCTATTTTCATCACCAGTAATCACAGCTTCTTCAAAAATGTTTCAATTTCATTACTTCGTAAATAAGAATCACAAATGAATACACGGTTCATAAGGTTTCTTTCAGTGAGCTCGTAAGACAACCAAATATCGAGTTGTTTTGTGTAAACAGTTTTTTTTTAATGCTCTAAAACTGTTTTGTGGTCAATCCCTAGTTCTTCAGCTACGTCGTAACTAAATATATGCCGATCATGCTCCATTTTTTAAAAATGGCATACTTTATATCCGTAACAGGGCTTCCAGGCATCATTGACATCAAATGGCTTAAACCAAAGTGTTACTCTCTCAGACACTGCACTAGGCTGCAATATTTTTCGCTGCTTGCGTTGCATTTTTACCTTTTTGTAGTAAAATTTTAAAATGTATCGAATTTCTTCATTTGATTCACTCATCTTGACAGAAAGCAAAACAAATGAAAATCACACACTTTTCTAATTTGAATTTGGAATTATCTTCTTTAAAAGGACAATGGGCAAAAATGTATGGTCGCTGCACCTACGTCCGCCACGGCTTAAACTACATTTGTTTGAAAGGTATTATAGTCATGATCATCTATGCCAAAGCGCATCAAATTCCATCTCGGGGGTCTTTAGTTATTTTAAGTTAAATAGGTACAAGTACTATAATGAACGAACATTAATGAAACTAGGGAATTAGTTTGTTAGTTCGACCTTACATAGAGGGCTCAGGTATTATGGGAGTACTTCACAAGGTGCAAAGGTGCCCCCTTATGTGATTCTGCCGCGCTAGAGTAAATCCAAACATCTTCGCATGGGTTGGGTTTTTTTAAACATTCTGTTCGCTATAGTAAATTGTCATATCATATCTTCTATGTAAAACGGAGCGACCACAGATTACACAAACTTGTCCACGCTTCGGAGAACACATAATTCCAGTTCATCCATACTAATAGACAAAACCGATAATCGTGTTCCAATATCCAAAGCGTGTTAGATAAAAATCAATTAAGTAGCAGGGAGCGCACAATCACAACGAAGTAAGACGAGTCGACTATTTGCAATTGCAAGTCCTTCATCATCCGTAAACCGTTTTGAAATGTCTCAGTAAGAGCAAGCGCAGGAGGGTCGGCAGGCTTTGTCGTATATCTGGTTGTATAGTACGATATGGCATATTATTACGATTACTAATAATATAAAATGAAGGTACTATAAAATGAATTTATTCAGCTACTTAAATATGCCCATGTGTCATATCTATTGACTACCAGGATATGTTTTACGGTGTCATATCTTTTGACTCCCAGGATATTTATTTTCGGTGTCATAATAAAAAAGGCTAGCTTTTCATAGATCTATCGATTCATACTAATTACATTGTTGGCGGAGCTGGGTGCATTTTGCCCATTGTCCTTTAAACTTTTAATGATACCAAAACCAGTGAGATGCAAGTGGTATAATCAAAGAGATTTTATTACAAGTTCATACATACTCTAATGCCAAAAGACTTTTTCCCTAGCCTATTAGATACTCATAATACACTCGACCGGGTATTAATAAATCGGGTCACCAGCTGGTACATTGTAACTCTGATTCCATTTTCTCAATAAGAATTCAACTTACAACTATCAAAGTTATGATCATCATGTAGTAGATGTCTACTGATAAAGGATTTTAGGATTATAATTAAACACCAGTTTAAAAATTATAGGAATTACTTCCCTCGGGTTAAAGTGGGAATAAAATTGGTTTAATAAAAAAAATATAATATTTAAAGATTTTAAGCGTCTTTACATTCAAATACCTACTTTATCAATAGTGAAAACATGTTTAGTAATAAAGTGTACTTATGTTCGGAAATTTTTAAATTCAATTTAAAAATTTCCGACAACAACAAGTAAACATACAAAACAGCCAAAATCGTGTATTTCAGGTAGGTAAAGCCGCAGGATAACTTCTAGAAGAATATTTCCTAATTACAACACTTTACCGAGTATACAATCTGTGTAAGGATAAAGTTGAATTCTATTTAAAGATGCAACGGTATTTATCAAATTTCTTTCATTTGCTGAACCATGAACGTCGAATTAAGCAACTGACCTTAAGGTGTGCAATCACGTGTCGACAACCTTGTTTATAATGACGTCTAACTATCATAACAAAAAAAGTAGATATAAAAATAGCTTCGAGAGCTATTCTCAATCTCGTTTGCGAATGCTCAGCTTCTCTAACATTTTATATTTTTCTTAAGGATAAAGAGATAAACGTACTATTGTGGGCGGTTTTAATTTAGACATTTTGTGGTCATGCTATTGAGGCTTGAGCGATTTGAATAAAGTAGTAGGTACTGTAGGTAGCTGTCAGAAATCATATATTTAGCTTTACACACGAGAATCATATATTTAGAGTACGCGTGCTAATTGTTTCTTTAGATAGAAGAATTTTGAATAGACGATCATTTGACACTGCACTGTATTACGTAGGTATGTAAGTTTTATGCAATGTTTCATCTCATTGACTCATCAAAGGATCCATTATTTTCTCCATACAACTCTGCCCAATTTTGTACCTCAAGTATTATCATGCATTTATGTGTAGAAAAAATACGCAGAATTCATCAAAAATATAAATGGAGTTTATTACACTTGTACCACGTAAAAATATCGTTCAAACATTTAAATGCATGACAACACAGTTAACATATTATGGAAAATATGTATCTTTAGACTTATTAACAATTACCTACGGAAATCACGTGATTTTATTTATAACCGATCACAATCAAGGAAAAGAATTTGAACCAATAGTAATAGCTGTCATCAGTCAGTCAATGAAAAATTACGTCTACCTTATTACGTTTTTTAAACGCAGACTCCCTATTTTAATTCAGATATTCAACAATTTTCGTTGAATTTGTTTGAAATTATGATGAGTGAGTCTTTTTAAGTATAATTTTAGATGCTTTTTTAGATAATTTGTACTAAGGTACAAATATGTGCAAAAATCAAAGGTCTCCTTTATATGCATGCAAAATAAGTGTATAGTATAACATACTTATCTCACAGTACAATAATTATAAAAAAAAACACCTTTATTCACGATATGAAATTCGCAATGGAACACGCGGGTAAACAGACAGATAGGCTGATGATGATATAATGTTTAATATTTTCTCTTTATTTTTTTATTTCGTTCAGATAAGCCCTTTATTTAATTACGGATAGTGCGACAAAAGAATGAGTCACCAAATTTCTTTGTACGCGTTGGAATTGTGGCCACAGTTAGACGGTGCCTCGTAAGCCTGCGCGCGTGGTCCCCGGAAGGAAAGGGGAAGGTGGAATAAGAGAGAATAATTACTATTTAAGAAACATTGGCGTGTGTGGCGCGTGGGGTGCACGACCTTGGCCGTTTTTTGCTCTATATTAATAACGGCAACAGGTTCGAATTTTCACAGAATATTTAGTTATATATTTACTTTGAAAATAAATAATTAAATTAAAAATAAAATAAGGGACTCACACTTAGTCGGTTTTTATTCCCAATCAAGTAGGCCACACAATCCACACAGTCGACGTACTGAGCGGAAAATTAATAACGTTCAAAGATACCTACATAGTTATACGCCATATGTGTAGGCAACCATTGCATGATTGGCAGGCAGTAAGTACTTTTGTGTATTTCTCACAGTACTTTTTAGTATCTGCCGTATATTAATAGGCGTAGGCGTATATTAAAATAGTGAGTATTGGAGTGTATTCTTCAGTACCTTTCAGCGCCTGTAAATCATGTAATGGCTTAAGTGGGGATGACATTTGGTATATATTTAATAATATCATATTTATATTCATTCTCTCTCATCGGATTTACTGCTGCCACATTTTGTATTCATTTTGCCCAAGAAATTTTCCGGAGACTATAATCACAGGTTGCTAGCTGCTAATCCAAAGTTTACAATAATTATATTCCACTGCACTTCTGTCTTTGGATAGGCTTTTATTATCAATACGGATAATGCAAGAGGTGTGTGGTTTTTACTCGTATTTCATGAATTTTATTAACATTATCAACTACATTATTTTGTCGGAATGGAGAATCGCTCCCGTTGAATAGACATGCCAAGATTGGTACCTTTTTTTTCTTTTTTCTAAATGGCTTCGCACGGCTTGTGCATTTAGCCAATGTCAAGTGTTAAAATGTTAACAAATACTAAAGCACTCGTGGTCAAAGTAATAAATAAAGTCAAAGTAAGTGGCAGTCAAGTCAATCCCCCTTTCCCTATGATTCAGTAAAAGTGTAGGGATTTACTGGAACCTCCCCGTGGCCTTCTTGAGGGAACGTCGAAAGACACTTTCCGCTATTTTGTTTCACTTGCCAACACTTGTGCATGTTCCCGAACACTTAGTGGTTAGTAATCCACCATTATTAGACACTAGCACCCGCCACAACACAATTTTTAACAAAAAGAAAAACAAAACTGCCAAAGTTACGCTTATTTTCATATTGTCAAATAACTTAGACTTGTCCCAATAATTATGAACTTTCTACGTCATCATCATCATTAGCCTTCTGATGTCTCCACTGCTGAAGCATATGCTTTCCCTATAGATGGAGAAGTTTCTATGATAACAAGACTAAATATTAGCTACATCAATTAATTTTTAGTTTCTTATTCTATTCGCTTCTCGCTGATCTTGCTGAATTGTGGTAAATTGTCTAGTTTGATTGAGGTAAACACTATATGAGTTACTATGAGTATTCAACTCGAGTCTCAGGTAAAACATTCAATTTTCCTTGTTTTCTTGCGATCATTTTTCTTGTCACTGTGCTGGTAAGTTTAACTGATGGTGATCAACATAATGTTATTACATGGACGACCGGTTGCTTAAGTATATGCTGTTGCGATTCTGTGAGCTACATGTATTTTTAGCTTCAAGTATCTATATTGTGACGGAATGTTTGGGTGTTATATTTAACTATTTCAATTCGTTAGATGAAATTTAAGTTTGCACACATAAGTGTATGTATCGTTATCAGTACTAGTACAGTACTAAAAAGTAAGTACTTTTAAAATTATAGTATAAAATCAAATAAACACGCTTTAAGAACAGATAAAACTAAAATTAAAAGCGTGGTTTGCCTACTCGACCTAAATTTATGTCATGATTTATAATAATAATAAAAAAAACTTTGTGAAATATATTATGATAACGCCGGGCAACTACAGAACCCTTCACAGCGCGTGGTACGCCACGAACTTGGTCGATTTTTTAAGTATTGTTTTAACTATTGACTCGCCGCAGTGTTGTGCAATTTTTTGTTAACAAAATAAGATTGGAGAAATATTATTAAACCGACTTGTGACAATCTTAAAAGTCTAAGCGATCCAAATTGAATAGAAATAACATCGTTAATTTATCTTTTGAGTTCGAATTTAAAGTTGTCACGTTAATTATTCATTAAATTGAATTGACATAAACTTTATAAACTAGTTTCTCTTCAAACATACCAAGCAGGGATATCATTTCACAATGCACGACTATTAATTCCAAGCAATAGAGGTTTTACTCAATTTATAATAAACGTCAATGTCCTCTACATAATCACTTAAGTATTGCCCATAGTATTGTCCTACATATATCCAGGGCAGATAATACATATTGACATTTCAGACACACTTGTTTGTGAAGATACGAAGAACATTTTAATCGATAACTTGAATTCATGTTTGAAATTTTGATTGTATTAATATAATTTTTCTATTAAAACAGTTCTAATAATTATCTATTTCTTAAAAACAAATTACTATAAGTACTATTTAGCTACAAGAAATTGTCTTTACGTATACTTTAATAGTTAAGAAAAACCTATTCGAGATTAAGACTCTTGTTAATATCACTTATTACTGCCTGAAATGAATAAAAATTATATTCCTTTATATTCACAGAACTTTTATAAATGTGCCTGATATATCGAGTAACTGATATATGTTAAAGTTTCTTATCATTATAAATCCAGGATCAGATAAAGTTAAAAATGTTAATTTATAAAAAAAGTCAACTTTTAACATCAATTTAAACATCAAAACATTTCTTTTTCCTTCCATTTCAATCTCAAAATATAAAAAGAAGTTATATTTTCGATTCATCTAAAGCCAATAAAAAGGCCAGTCTAAAAAGTTTGTTCCAAATAATTTCCCCGTTTCAAATCTTCAAGCAAATTTGATATGATGAGGAAAATTGTCAGTCAAGTTATTAAGGAGGAAAAATAAACTGAAAGGGGACTGTCCCAAGATCTTTTAAGCACCTCTCAGCTATGATGTATGTACGAAGCTAAGTAAAAAAACGAAAAACCCAATTACTCAAGCAATATTTGATGAATAAGACTCGTTTATATTTTTCAATATCTTTAGGTACGTTATAGCTAAAAACCAATGATGCGTGTGTCATCGATTGCATTCACTAGGTGAAGCCATTATGAGCAGATGATTTACTAGCATACCGGTGTTTTTATTGGATCCTGTACCCAAATGTAGACCACGGAATTCTTCTTATTGCTACTTTAACAACAAATAATCCATGACACAAATCTAATACCTTCTATGATTGAAACTAAGGTGTATCCTAACCAACCCTAATATTTTAAATGCGAAAGTGAGTTTGTTTGTTACGCTTTCACGCAAAAACTACTAGACAGATTTGGATGAAATTTGGTACGCATATAGTTTATAACCTGGATTGACACATAGGATGCTTTTTATGATGGAAAAATGTTGAATCCTGTGGGATTATAAAAAAACAAAAGGAAGCACGGATTAAGTCGCGGGCGGTCGCTATAAGAAAAATAAGAATACATCTTCTTTCCCTTTTAGGTATGCTTAATACGCTAGTTTCATTTTAGTTCTAAAGAATATTTTTCTATAAAAAATCCAGGCGGTCCAGGCAGCAGACGGGACTTGAATCCACATCCTCCGCTACCCGCGCGGATGCACTGACCAATTCAATTGTTAAAACTTGTCTTTGAGTTCATATTGGTGATAAATGGTGTGACGGGCTGGATACATAAAAAATAATATTATCAGCTAAACTTTTTCAGAAGTCGAAGATGACTCAGTGAAAAAGGGCTAGAAATTTGCACTTTCTTATTTAAGAAAGCTTCTTAACTGACCCGGGACGAACTTCGTACCGCCTAACAGGTGATAAATGTCGATTTTACAGCTTAAATAAAACAAATAAAAACTAATTCAAGAGTTTATTACTATATCAGATATAGAGAAAATGAAATTTTTAAGAACGACGCGTGTACTTCAATGGCGTATCAGCAAAATTTAAAACGTGGTTAACTGGTTGGTCGGTATTTGCCCAATATATTACAAAAACTGCTATCCCTTAATCTCTCAATACCCCAAGACTTGTTGTAAAATTAGGAATGGTTCTATATATAAAAAATTATATTGATTATATACATTATTGAAACTATATCCATCGTCTCTTTGCCAAAATATCAGCAGTATAGTTTTCTACCGGGGTATTCAAATTTTTTTGTATGTACCCGGCTGACCGGGTTTTACTTTGGTCGAAGAATTCATCGAAATAATCAGCAAGCAGCACCTTAAAAATATTATTATCGTAGGAGACCTTTTCGACCAAGACCAATTTTGTACCTTGATACAAATTATCTCAAAAGACATCTAAAGTTATACTTAATACTAAAAAGACTCGCTCATCAAAATTCAATAAATTCAATAGAAATTGGTTAAAATTTTAATCCAAATATTGTTTAACGTTTATCTACGAGTATATAAACAAATAAAATTTTCTAACATTGAAAATGAAAATCTTTTGAATGAGTTCCTGCCATAATACATAAAACTACTTTTATGTTGATGACATCTTAAAAACAAACAATAAATAAATTATATTGATAGTTACAAATAACTGAATGGACACGTGTTTTCAACAAAGGATTGAGTTTGTTCTCGCATACTCATAGTTAACTAGTAACATTATGATTTAATAATAGTAACAGGAACCCACATGGCCTGCATTGTATGTATATATAACGTACTTATTAGACTATACAAGGTTATCACCTGGCGAACTTTCATTTTCCTTTGTGTTATTATTCAATTAGATTTCTATTTCTGGGTCATATTGTTATCACTGGGTCTAATTTTGGCATGATTCTCGAAACATAAATCTAATTGTCCCTTTATTTAATTGTTAAGAGAAACATAATGATTGAGCAAATACTATTATCAAATTAAGGCTTTAGGTTCAGAGATTTAATATCATATAATTATGATATTAAATCTCTGGCCTAATGGCCAATTTTAAAAGGTTTTAAAAAGTGTGAGTTGTTCAGCTTCCGTATTAAATTGTCAGTTGTTGTTGTGTGTTCAATTTATATAATTCATTTTTGTTTGTTGTAATGGTTCTACAGTGCTATACCGTAAGAACAAAATTACTTTTCACCGCGGCGCATGAGGTGTGATTAGAAATTTATTTCAAATGACACGGATCCCGCGGTGATAACTGAGTTTTTCTTACAGAATGGCACTGCTGTTACGATTTTTCTTCTCTAATTTACATAATGATGACAATATCAATTAGGTGTTAAAATCTCCGGTCGAGGTTGACAATGAATTCCTTGACTTTGAAGTGACTGAATAATATAGTTAATTAATTCTTGATGATCGAATTATTAGTTTCAATACTGTGTACCTGTTCACGTATAACAATACGTGAACAGGTAATTTGTAATCAGTACACATCAATAAAGAGCTGTGGTTTTTCATGAATATTAAAGCATCACGTTATAATTGATCTTTGACCGATTGATTTAATTGCTTTGATTTTTACATGGAATTTCTTTTTCCGAAAAAGAAGGAATAACTTTTCATATGTTTTCTCCAGAATCAAACTTTAAACATATAATAGGGGTTATATGAAGAGCTTCAACAACGGTGAGGACTATAGGACTTTTGTTTTTGATTTTACCTTAGATCAATATTATTATGTCATTTCTTACCAAGAAGTAAGAAAGATTAATTAAATTGCAGCGCGAATATACAATCTCTTAAACGAATAACCACTAGTATAGGCTGCAAGGCAGCGTCATTTCATCGCATTACCCATCAGGTAACCCATAATGTCAAACGAAATACTTTTGTAAATATTTAAAGAAGAAATAGCAATTGAAAATGATTATAATATTATTATTTTAAGCATTTAACTGCTAGATGTTATAAATCCAAATTAAATATTACTAGAACAATTTTCACTCGGTCCTGGTTTCAAACAGGCCCTCTGAAACGAATAAATCAATCAACGAAGACTTATACTTATTCATCACCTCAAATAAAACCCTCATTAGCACTCTTATTAGCAAATCGAAAAAAACTAAATCAAATTATTTGCTAGAACACAAGTTCTGATAATAACTGTATCAAATTATGACAGCGTTATTACATTTACGCAGATATGCTACACGTGGGGCATTAATTAAGCAGAAAGATACATACCGACGACAGAAACAACGAGGAAAACGTAAACAATGAAAAACGAATTTACATACTTACCTAAGAAAAGATTTGTTTTTATTATTACTTAGTTTTATTCTTACTATAGATGAATGATTGGTTTCGCGCGCAGGGTGACCAATCATTTGTCTATGATTCTTACTATATCTTGTCAGCTGTACGACGCCGACTGCTGAGCATTGGTCTCCCCCAAGGATCTGCACACCGATCGCTCCTGCGCCACACGCATCCATCGGCTTCCCGCGATCTTCACAAGATCGTCGGTCCACCTTGTAGGGGGCCTGCTCACTGAGCGTCGTCCTGTGCGTGGTCGCTATTTCAGAACCTTTCCACCCCAATGGCCATCTTTTTACTACTTGTCCTGCCCACCGCCACTTCAGCAGAGCAATCCTTCGAGCGATATCGGTTACTTTGGTTCTTCTACGGATTTCCCATTTCTGATTCTATCGCGTAGGGAAATACCGAGCATCGCTCTCTTCATTGCTTGCTGTGTGACCTTGAGCCTTCTTATGAGACCTGCAGTTAAGGACTATGTCTCGCTTCCGCAGATCATCACTGGCAACACACACTGATGAAAGACTTTTGTCTTGAGACACTGAGGTAATTTAGACGCGAAGATTTTCCGTAGCTCCCGAACGTTACCCATCCAAGATAGATATGACGAAAGATCTTGTTTTCAAAGTTGGACTTACCTAACTGGCCTCTCATCCTGAGTGAACGTAACGGTCGACAACTTCGAGTCTAGTGTTCCTAATTTTAACTGGAGTGGGTACTACGTGGGCATTCGACATAATTTTCGTCTTATCCATGTTCATCTTAAGACCTACTCTTTGGGAAGCACTACTAAGGCCTTTGAGCATCGTGTTAAGATCTTCCAAGGTCTCAGCTATAAGAACTACATTATCGGCGAAACGAAAACGCGAAAGGTACTCGACATTAATATTAAAACCTCGTCCTTTCTAATCCAGAAGCTTAAAAATATCCACCAATGCAGCTGTGAAAGGTTTCGGAGATATCACATCTCCCTGCCTCGCTGCAATTAGATAGGATTAGAGCTTAGGTTCTGTAATGGGACTGATAAAGTGACGTTTTCGTAAAGGTACCTTAACACCTCGACGTACCTGTAGTCTACCAGACACCTTTCAAGAGACTGTAACACCGCCCAGGTCTCAATAAAATCGAAGGCTTTCTCATAGTCCACGAACGTCAAACAAAGTGGCAGATTCAACAAAGTCTTCTGTTTTTTGTATAACCTGCCGAAGCGTATGAATGTGGTCTATGGTACTTAGCCTTTTCGCAAACCGGCTTATTTGGGAGGTTGGAAGTCGTCAAAACTGCATGCGAGATGATTCGTAATGACTCTCGAGAACCACTTCTAAACATGGCTCAGAAGTGAGATTAGTCACCTTTTTGAAGAACAGGACAACCTTACTTCTGTGCTTTCGGCGTTCTGTCTTCGAGGATGATGGAATTAGAAAGCCTATGGAGGAGTATCGGCTTACCGCCCACTCTCAGAAGTTGTGCTTTTATTTATTTATTTATTAGAAACAAACGGTCATACTTAAATAAACGTGAAAATACAATTTTATATCACTACAGACCTATAGTTTCCTTAATTAGAAATCGTCGCTGTACAGCGAAAACCCAGCAAATTGAAATGAGCTAACAATATAAATCGACCCGGCCACGAAAACCCGTCAATGTTTCTCCAGTAATGCATTAATGTAAATATAATTTCTACGCACAATTGATAAACGAACATACACACCACCGGACTTCCACAGACGAAAAGCCGAGCCAACCTGCACCATCAACCGACCCCGACCCACCGAGCCCCCACCGCACAGCGACGAAATTATTGAAAAAACTTTTAAAATGAACAAATTAGCGCTAATCAATTTAAACTACGGAACTTCAAGTAAATGTGAGAAAAAGCCTATTGGCGTTACATGTGTGGGTATTAAATTCAATGCTATATACATACACAATCAAACAGAGTATAATTTAAAGGCGTTCTTGATTTTGCATTCATTATGTAACCATTTATATACCAAAATGAACTTAACAAAACATAGATTCTTATGACAATAAAGTTTATTCAAAATGACCTCCGTGATTTTGAATACAATACAGGCCAGTCGTCTATCGCAGCACGAACGAGATCCATGTCAATATCGGCGGCTGCCTTAATCAAGGATGTCTTGAGTGACTCCAAATTGGGATGAGGCTTTGAGCACGCCTTTTCCTCAAAGTGTTGCCATATTTTGTAATAACGGACTCAAATCTGGACGGGAGGAGGGCCAGTCTTCGTGCCGGATGAAGTCGATTTCACGCGCCGAAAGCCAGTCTTGTGTGCTCTTCGCTCTATGAGCTGGCGCCGAATCTTGTTGGAATACCCAGTGCCTGTTATTGAACATGGTATGAGAAACAGGTTCCACAAGGTTCGTCAGGACTGTATTTTGATACACAACTGCATTTGTTTTTATACCTTTCTCACAAAAATGTACCTCTGTGAAGCCCCAATAAGAAACTTCCAACCATACCATGAGCGAGGATGGAAAATGACCTCGTTGGATACGCGGAATACGGTTGCTCGCTTCTTCACTACTGTGTGCGTACACCTTATCATTTTGTTTGTTGTAGCTCTCTTCTAAGGTAAAAATTTTTTCATGCGAAAAAAGAATTTCCCGATATTTTTTTCCCGTTTACCGCTTCAACAAAGTGCGGCATCTCTTCAGTCTCAGGTCCATTAGACGAGCATTCAAATTTTTTTTCGATATTGCTGAAGCCCTAAGTCTTCATTTAACACCCTTTTCACCGTGATTCTGCTTAACCCCATCTGAAGGGCTAACAGTTTCTGCTTACGTTTGGGTTTTTTTTTTGAATTCGCGCTTTCACAGCTTTTATCACTGCTGGAGTCCTAACAGACCGAGGGCGACCACTTCTTGAGACCTGTCATCTACACTAAAGTCTTCATTGTATCGTTTCATGGTACGATAAACGAATCTTTTGGTTATATTCAAAAATTAACCGCAACGATGCAACGCAATAACTGCAACACGGTCTTCTTTAAGCGTCCACTCGATATTTAAAAACGAGTAAAATACTAAAAAGTATAAATATTTATTTTCATGAACAATTCAAAATTCGAATTCAATAAACCGTTTTGTGGCCAGCATTCTAAAAGAAAAGTTTTTACTGTGTGACAATACTTATGACCTGACTGTGTATAGAGTATAAACAATAAAGGTCCCAAATGAGAACCTTGAGGGACGCCAGAATGAATATATTTGAATTCCGAGCAAAATCCAGAAATTACAACAGCCTGTTTTCTTTTCTCTATGTAAGACTTTACCCATCGGAATAGATCACCATGTATACCAAGTTGCTAGAGATTTTTTAACAAGGTACTATGTCAAATTTTGTCGAACACTGGCAAAAGCGGCATACACAGCATCCACCTGGAACCCGTCAATCATAGCTTCCAGTACAACTTGGGTGAAATTAAGTAAATTATTTTCCACAGAAAGACCCTTATAAAAACTATGTACTACAAGACACATGACGGCGAACCAGCCTAGATAGTTAGTCGGTAACAAGTTTTTCAAGGATTTTTCCGAAATGGCATAATTATAAATAGGCCTATGTTTTCAATGTCTGAACTGACTTTACCTTTAGGAACTGAAGTAATCCAAGTCTGTTTCCAGATCTCCGGCATACAACTTTCCCTCAAGGATTTTGTAAATAAAATAGTGATTGGTAACGTTAGAGTTGAAGATCATTTTTTTATAAATAACGTAAGGATACCATCAGGACCTGCTCCCTTGTTTATATCAATTGATTTCAGATATTTGAAAAAAATGTCGGTGTCTATTTCTATAGAATGCATATCAATGATAGGGTTAAGAGGCGGTGGCTCAATATTGTAAGATTCAAAATATAATTCATTAGACTTCTCAGAAACAGAGTAAAAGTAATCGTTAAACAAGTTACAAATAATTTGCCCATCAGAGACCGTTGACCCTTTATAATTCATTGATTGTGGGAGCCCTTTATTAGAAGAAACAGACTCAACATAAGTCCAAATATATTTAGGATGGGTATTATTTCTTTTTATATATAACTTTAGAATAAATAAATAATAATAATAAGTAATATAATTATTGTAGCACTCTTTCATCATTTTTTCTACGCATTTGCGCAAGATTTTAAAACTCTGGTTATCTAAGGCGTTACCATATAATTTATATAGTCTGTGGAATTAACGCTTTTCTTTCAAAAGTTTAGTCAATGCCCTACTGTGCCAAACTGGAACTTTAGTAGAAATAAAGAAATACAGAAAATTTTGGTACGGTGGGCTTTAAAATACTTGGACCCTACCATACGGACAATATCCACCACCGTATCGTTCAGATCGTCCACATCTTGGCTGTCCTCAAGGAATTCGAAGCGGTTTTTTTCAAGTTCGAGTTGAAAGCTCTCGGGAATCTGGAGTTGTGCAGGTATTGGTCTGAGCGTAGACTTCATCATTCGAGATCTTTCGAGCTTAATGTTCATATTCAATGTGCCTCGTACTAACCGGTGATCACTTCCAGTTTTGACGGCGTTGATCACAGATACATCGTTTAATATTAGCTTTTTCGTCGACATGATGAAGTCGATCTCGTTTCGGACTTTACCGTCTGGACTCATTCAGGGCCAGTTTTGCCGCTCGCGGATATACCGCCCTAGACAGTCCATGAGCCACCGCCATAAGCAACCCTCTCTTCAAAGCAGCATTGTGCGAAACGCTCTCCCTTACGTCGGTAGACCTTCTTCCTTCCATCATTGCCATGTAACACAATTTTAGACTCATCAGAAAAGAGTACACGGCTCCCATCTTGCTGTGTCCAATTTAAATGACTGCGTGCGAAATGAAGGCGCGCTGTTCGGTGGGCTCGCGTTAGTTTGGGCCCATTAGCTGGCTTATGTGGTACCATATCGCGTTCTTTTAACCTTCTCCGAACAGTTCGAGCGCAAGAATTAAATCCAAGTAAACCAATAAAACCAAGTTTTCTTAGTATTCGATTGTTTGATATCAACAAACAGGCTCCAAATTGTCTTTTGTTTCTTTAAATTCTGTGTTCGAAATTCAAAAAAAGACTATTGAATGAAATTGTGAATGTGCCAGGTTCAAAACTGCATTAAAACTTTTTGCTCGACCTAATATAAAATTTTAGCTAGGACCAAACGAAACTGAAAATACAAGGTGGGCCAATAGATGTGTCCAGAAGTGTATATGTACAGTATATGTATTCTATCCGTTACCTTAATATCCCATAACACAAGCCTTACAGTGCTTACTTTGGGGCTAGGTTAATAGGTGTGACTGTTGGAAATAGTTATTTGTTATTTATTTATTTATAATAGCCACGCTTGGCAGCGATGTTAGCGATCGCAACAAGACGCTGCTGCCCGTCTTTCGCTGGCTGTGCTCTCTTCATCGCCTTTTACGACACCCTTACTATATGCAAAGTTAAGAAAAACGGATTTCAAGAAAAAAAATCAACTTTGGGAAAACTTCTACTTGATGCTATCTGGTCAGAAATACAAACAGTTTGTTAAAATTTTAAGGTTTTATTAGTGTCATCAAGTGAAGTGATATTGCTTCGATAAAAAATGAAAAGTTTGACTCTGGCTCGGTATAATACAGGCATAGAAAATTCAGATATGCGGTAGCAAACACCGCGTTGTAGGATCCATTATTGAGATTAGCAAGTTACCTTGAACAAGTTGTATGTCTTAGTACCTAACATTAATTAATCCCTAATGATAAAGGGACGAGTCATCATCATCATCAGTACTTTTTAATCGTTTGCTTTTGGGGACTGACCACCATTACAATGTAGTGGCCTGTTATTTTCAAAAGTGAGCTCAAAAAATATTTTAATGTTGTGGCCAAAATTTTGTAGGATATTACAAAAAATAATCCGATCGTTTTTTAATGCTTGAGTATACAATTGTCATAATCAAGTAATTTTGCAAAAACAAGAAATATTATATCGCTTCACCACAAATCTTCGAGTATAAAATATTGCGATATAATACGCATCTGTGTTGATTTCACTCTCAAAATGATAAACATTATAATATTTAATCTCCGCTTATCTGGATTGTTGTATTAACATTTTATCGTAGTCTTATTGTTCACAGGCTTGCAGACTTGACGACTGAACACTCTTCTTGAAATGTTATCACCAAAATGGCGAAGAGTTATATCAAGATGTAAGTTGATCTAGTTTTTTTTAATTACATATTGTTTTTTTTTTGCTTTAAAATCTTTAGGCAAAATTAGGAAAAATATAATACTGCCGTGAGGCAGGCAGATGAAACACCCTGTAAACGCCAGCATCTTGCTCTTATGTTTTGTCTTTTAATGTGTTCAAGATATTTGTCCAATATAATAAAAATCAATAGATTATTAGATCAGACTTCTACTGATTGAAACGATTGAACTGAATGAAAGATTCCACGATGAAATCTCTATAAGGGGTTAGTTGGGGAGTAGATCTAAGAGTGTTATTTATACAGCCCCTTGTTTTTTTTACGAAGAGGTTTTAGTATAGTCACAATTAGTCACATCGGAAGCCAAACGAAATCAAAGCTAACATATTATGCATTAATGGATGCTAACTAAGCTAGGCGAAAAGGGTTCATACTATTAACAAAAAAAATGTACCATTGCGTATACTTAATGGTAGCTCTTCACATAATTACTCATGCTTATTACTTACTAGCAGCCGCCCGCTACTTCGTCCGTATTTATTTTAGTTTTGGCGGAACCTAACAGTAACGTAATATTTTTTTCAGGATAAAAAGTATCCTTTGTCTGAATCCCGGTAATAAACTATATGTGTGCCAAATTTTATCCAAATCCGTTCAGTCGTCTGTTGTTTTCCTTATCATGTTTTTATGGAATGAAAGGAAGAAATTGCTGACAAATTTATAAAATTGTAAATAGGAATAACCATCTTAAGTGCCAGAATCTGCCAGCATTTATTATAGTCGTGTATTTTGGTTTGCTATAACGTTCGTGGTGATATTTAAGTATGAATAAGGGTATCGAAATAAACCTTTTTTCGCTCTCACTGTGGCGTAAACCTTCGTTTTTTTAACATAAAGTGTAGATGAGAAAGGTAAAGTGCGCGTATGTTTAATAAAAAGGTAATTAATAAACAAACATTGGTTAATTTCGTAAACAAATATTAAGGTCACCCGGGGAAAATGTAACTGATTCAAAATAACTTGTTACTGTTTTCTTTTAAAAATAGTAGACATCTGTAGTTCTGTACAGCAAAATCAGAATCTTCTGGACTTTACAAAACCACAGATATTTCTAATTTTAAAAACGAAACAGTAACGAGTGATTTGATACAGCTATATTTGCCCCGTGGCTACAATTGGCCCGGGTGACCTTACGATTTTTTCTTTACGTTACCGTAAAATGTGTTGTAGAAGGAATGTAACCCTCCACATTGATATTTTGAAACAAGAACTTAGCAAGTAGTTTATATAGAGTCTTAGTATCCGATTCATTGTCTTTATATGCCACTAGAAGCGAGCCTTACATAATATATGAAGTAACATAATTACAAGCTAAATTCAATTCTGATTCCAATCAACCATCTCAACTCAAGTATCAAGTGAGACCTCCCGTTCTGCAGATTGTTTTTGGTTAAAATAATTACTTATTTTAATGACTACGGTGTAACGTTACGTGTTCGTTGTGAAATTAAAATTAATGGAATATTTCAATAAAATATGCGCCATATGGACACGGTTTATCACTACTCGAGCCATTTATTAAAATTGTCAAGTAGGCTTCAAACACGTCTTTTGTTTATTGTGTAACTTCGTATTAACAAAGTAAAGTCGCGCTAAAATTTAATTTTTCCTAGCTTTGCGTTATCATAGTCCTATAATATGAAGCATGAGAATCTAAATTGTTTCACTGTTGGACTACATTTACCTTGAAAATATATCTATAAGCAATAAAGCGGGCTCCGCGTAAATTTGCGATTTCTAAAACACAAACTTTAATAAACGGGCTCCACACTGATTTATATATGCTAAAGACTGTTACAACTTTTTAACCCGAAATGTTTCACTCTCCATACATATTAAACTTCTATAATACCGTATGATTTATTTAATAATTTTCTCCGCTCAGTGTTCCTAATTCCCCAGCGGTATGTCCTCGGCATCATGGGACTGTTGGCGGTATGCAACGCGTACACTATGCGCGTGTGTCTCAACCTGGCGGTTACCCAGATGGTTAACAACACGAAGACTTCTGAGTCACACTACGACCCGAACGCTTGTCCCGACGATTCCGAGATCCTGGTCAACGGCACTGTCAGTCTCAAACCGGTAAATTGTTTATCAACATCAGATTATTATGGTGATCGCACATGTTTCAGCACCGTATGCGCCGCATATAGAATTCGTTATATGCAATCATATGAAACCTCGCATGCTTCCATCAGCACGGTACACCGCATATGCGGGGGATTCAGCGCGTGTGGCGCGTACGGCGTATGATAAAATATATACGATCACCTTTATTTACATCCCTACTGCTGAGGTACAGGACTTCCGCATGACATATAGTGCCTGCGTCTTTCTCAGACATATAATATCTGAGAAAGAAGTATACACATTTCAGCAGACTAGCCACATAAGTGAATATAGACCAACAGCTATAATTAATACAGTAAGGAGGTGCTCATATTTAGTAAGTAATTTTTCATATTATAAGGGTAGCAGATAAGCATATGACCCGCCTGACGGTAAGCGAACACCATATCCTCTAAACGCTTGCGATTCCAAAAATATCACTCGCACCGTTCCCTTCTCTGTCCCAATTCCCTACCCCGTGGAGCCCTGGAGCCTAACTCACCGACAGAGACACAACTACACCAAAAGGTGGTGTTATTTTACTGTAATTTATGAGTATTTCTGTAAGGTGGAGGTTACTCCCCCAGACGGAGGCTCCAATTCGCTACTTAAATTAAAGGTCCCTCTCAAATTTTAGGTCCTTAACATTGAATTCTTTTTACTATTCCGTAGCATTGTATCCCTGCTATAAGTAAGATTCCTGATACTCTACATAGCAGAAAGATTATGTATAACGTGTTGGATGTATTCCACCACTTTTATGGCTTGCGCAGACAAAGGACTTTTGTACGTGGAGGACAAAAATCCATGAATAGTGAATAAAATGTCACGGACTCAACGCGCATGGAGTTGCCATTTGTTGCCTGGAAATTAACAGAAACGCACGCTATGGAAGAAAAAGTTTTCGAGCGCGCAACGTGGGTTAATGTTCGCTCTGTGCGTTGCTGCGCCTAGTCACATGAGTTATTTTTTTTTCGGGGACACCCGCGTTCTTTTATCCAATCTGGTTTCTCAGTGTTCAGAATATTTTTGTACGCGGTACTTTTAATCCACCATGTGAGTTACTTGTTAAAGTTGTAAGCGGTCTAGGGGTAGGTCTGGCGGACAAAAAAGTCCGCGTACATAATTCCGTCGTCTGCGAAAACCATTATACTTTTCTGTAATATTGCTAAACTTCTTTGCTTAAAATCTACTTAGTCAACTTAAAATTGTCTAGATAAGACAATTTTAAGTTGATGCTGTTATTTTTTGTGATTATAATAGAATGAGACAACACGTGACTTATTAAATCAGTATATAAATTGCATATTTCTAAGTTCGACTTTCTGATTATTTGAATCCATTACTGCGTCGCGTCACAGTGTCCTGATCAAGTGATTTCTTTGGATCCTCAAGATTATTTAAAATTTTGTTAAAATATTAGATATATTAAATCATTATTATAACAAAAGGCGAACATCAAACGTAGCCGACATCTCTGTCGACTTATAAATTCAAGAATAGAATATGAATAATTTAAAGGGATATGAAGTTTCATGAGGCTACAGAAGGGCAAACGGGAAAACGACGCGGGACTAAAAGGAGGCTCATTTGCTTTAAGTGCTATGAAAAATTCTAATTTATGAATCTCTTTGTGTGTAGGAACTGCAATATCTTATCTTAGTGACATCATAGACATTTTTAAATATAACAAAACCTTGTTTGGTTGTAATTTTAAATATTATAGATTTACAGTCAAACATACAAGACTCAAAGTTGAAAAAAAAAAACACGTAAAAAGCTTAGATTAAAATAGCAAAAAGCGATTTTTATGTCATTTTTATTTAGAAAAGTATTATTTTACATGTATGTACATTTTTAACTATATATGTCAATATGCACGATTGACATGGATATCATTTATTGAGTAACCGGCAGAAATGATAATGAGATAAAATCTTTATCTTTTACTACTATATCCTTGTGATTGCTTTTTTTTATGATAAAAATACCGGCACGTCTCTGACCATTTCAATCTACATTGTGGATTTAATGTTTTTTTTTTAAATAATTGGGTAATATTTTCGATAAATGGAGAATATTACGCAGGTATGTGATATTGCAAAAAACCCTTTTTAATTTTACCCATTTAAGTTAAAAGCTCACCAAATATTGAGTTCTATGTTCAGCGCTCATATTACGCAGCAATTAGAGCTTAATTTATAGAGGGTATGACTTTAATTTAAGACATGGCTTCACGCAAAGTGTTCCCAAAACTACCGACATGATTGTGTTTTATTGAAGGATTATATGGTCGGCTTTTACCTCAAACCTTATTGATTTAAAGATAAGAGAGACTACACAATTCCCTAGTGGAAAAGTTTATAAGATAGCCAGGGAACATCAAAACTTTTGAAATCTTTGTGCAGATCAAAATTCTCTCGTACTATCATATGATCACGTGCAATATCAACAATTCAACATATATATCATAATTACGAAACAACTATTAATTAGATTTCCTGGAATGTATTGCCAGTGTGGCTTTTACATGATTTAATCAATTTACACCTTTGGCCACATAATCTAACACATAAGTGTGCAAAACTCACGCTTTGAGTCGATCTCATACTTAAATTTAATAACAATAACGTTATTAAGTAATTAACATCATTTTTACCTTATGGAGTTATCTGCTTTTTACAATAGGATCTCCTAATGGCCGAACTATTTATTTCTTTTTTTTTAAGAGAGGTAGAGTATGGCTGATTTCCCTCTCGAATTAGAGCGCCCGTCTGGGGGAAGTAACCACAACCTTACAGACCACAGTAAAATAGCACTACCTTTTGGTGATCTTGCGTTCCTGTCTGTAATGAACTTTCTTCACGGTGTAGCTGATTGGGTTAGGGTAAGCAACGGAACAAGTGATAATATAGAGTATCGCAAGCGTCTATAGACTAAGGTGGCCGCTTACCATTAGGCGGGCCATATTATGCATGTTTGCCAGCCTTTTTAACATAAAAAAGTAATAAGCATTTAAGACATTATTTATTATAACTGTTAACGGGATTGTTACCATGTACCTTGTTTTTTATGAGTCTCCGATATTTCGGCACTATTGCAAGCAAGCAAAGTTGCAAACGGTAAGGTATCGAGTGCAGTAAAAGACGACGTCAGAGGGTAGACCGATATGTCTGCGAGTAAAACATCTTCCCGCAATTACTTCTGTTATTTCGTGATCATGGCGCTTGCAACAGTGCCGAAATATCGGAGACTCATAAAAAACAAGGTACATGGTAACAATCCCGTTAATATCTATAATGGTAGTGACCATGAAAGTTTAAAACTTTATTTATTGTTCCAGCACGCTATTTTTGATTGGTCGGAGTCGACGCAAGGGTTGATCCTAAGCGCATTTTACTACGGGTATGCCATAACCCATGTGCCAGGAGGATACTTGGCTGAACGCTACGGTGGAAAATGGACCTTGGGTATTGGACTTTTGAGTACAGCCTTGTTCACGCTGCTGACTCCAGTGGTTGTCAAAGCTGGTGGGGCTACGTGGCTTTTTATTTTGAGGGTCTTGCAAGGCATGGGAGAGGTAAGATTAAATTTATATATAGCTACCTACTACTATAATAATAACACAGCACTCAAAGCAACGAAAGTTATAGTATCAACGGAAACTTAAAATTTTAATGAGAAGTGAATTATTAGGATTTTTTCTTTATTGACGTCATTTCCAAACTGATGATTCTGTGTGTGATGTTGAAATAAAACAGGGCGCAAAACAGGGCAGCTCAATTCTTGCTGGACCTTCACAGTGCAAAGACTTCCTTTGTAGATATGCATATGAGTAAGTTAAAATAACCAGGCGATCATGTCCTGACCTATTTAAAAACTTGCAAAGCTCTTTAGCTTTATTTGTTTTTTGACGTTCCGCAGCCTGAAAGGATGCAAAAAACAAATATATCAGTGAAATATATCAGATGAATGATTGATTGGTCTCGCTTCACTGAAGCGAGACCAATCATTTATCTATGAGTGCATCTATACTGTTGAAACTTGTTTTATTTAATGAGTGATGTGCGTGAAAACCTAAGAAAAAAATATTTTAAGAACATGATACAGTACTATGGATTAGGGGGTAAAGAGATGTTATCTGCTAGCAACGCGTGATTTATAAAACGATAGGAGGGATAAACAGTCTATTTTGTAATTTTGCATTATCTGAGCAAAGGAGATATTTATTTATTTGATGGGTATATACCGTTTCCATTTGAAGTTCTCTAACTCTTATAGAACCTTTTTGACACAACGTTTGTTTTATTCAAATTCAATATGGTTCATTCAGTTTACGGTGTTATAAGCACTTGTAAATGTCGAAAAGCTACGCCATCAGATCGCAAATCTAGGGCGAGAGACCTGAAAAATGAAAAATGACTCCAATATGACATAAATCATGAAGGCACCTTCCATTACAAATATAAATAATATAAAAATTAATCATCTATTAATGAATCATAATAAATTTGAAAAAAAAAGCTGATTTAACACGTAATTTAAGAACAGTTCTACAGTTTGGCCATAAAAAAATGTACGATTAAAATTAAATATAACGATAAATAATACCCAATGTAGCAAGAGTAGACTCATCTCTGCTGGCAGCACCCATTCATGAGCAAGACACATGAACCAGCCATCGCTTCGCTCAATCATTTTTTAGGGAACGTAACGATCCGCCTCACACGACACCGCCAAAGAGATTTTTAAGAGAGCATGACGACCCATAACCGCTTATGGATACTAGGTTGCTAATATAAATTATTTTATTTAAGGGGCCCACGATGCCAGCTTTGATGATAGTCCTAGCGCGGTGGGTGCCGCCTCACGAGCGATCGCGGCAGGGAGCGCTGGTGTTCGGCGGGGCTCAGATCGGAAACATCTTTGGCTCCTTTATGTCTGGCTTCCTAATGGCTGGCGATGGAGACTGGGCCAATGTCTTCTACTTTTTCGGCTGCTTTGGCATCATGTGGTTCTTGGCTTGGGTATGTAGTTTTATTCGTTATCTTAAAATTTGTTTAAGTATATTGATTGTTACTCGTTAATATGAAGAAGTCTACGCCCAATTTTTCGTGGAGTAGGGCGGTTCTAGCCTGGGGAAAGCGATGTGACTGATACTGTTCGGGCCTTGCAGTTATGATATAGTATCTCCGAAACATGATTAATGTAATATTAATAATTATTATATCTATTAGCGCAGTGTAGTCAGCGTCATCTGTTGACACAGAATGAGATGTTTGTCCTGTGTACTAGCAATGGACTTTTGGTTCAGCCAATGTATAAACGAACATAACTATTTTACCTCTTGTATGGTACCTTGCAATCAGCGTATGTCATGTAATGCAAAATATTAATTGATATATACCAGCCTTTATATTGTTCTTTAATTATAATACTTATTAGCTGTTTTTTTTTATTTTGTTGATAAACACATTTCTCATTCAATCGTAATTATTATAAAAAAAATGATAATTAAAATAAATATTTAATGCTTACAAGTTCCATATAAACATGTTGTTGTGTATCCTCTTTTAAGTATTTTACTTGTATTAGAGGATACTCGCTCTTTCGTGAATTTTAACATTGAACTTTATCATAACAATCATTGTTTACCATTGAACTTTACGATAACAATTATTGACATTAAAACAATTATTTCCGAAAGAAAAATAGAAAAGTTCCAACTGATCCCGCCCCCCTAGCATGAGCACCACAATTCATATTGTATCACGTGTCATATCGCTTCCAACTGTCAAACTCCAAAGAATTTGACACCTAAACGCGACAAAAAACGCGTCACATATTATATCGCGGTCCTCATACCAGGGGGGAAGGCATCAGACATTAATTATTTTAAGTATTTAACTATTTAAAGGACTAAATTTAATTTACGTTAGCAGTTAATTGTCAATATAATTATATAGTAAAGCAGTATGTGCGTGTGTTTTATGTATGTGAGAGACAGATAATATAGTGCCTTTTTTATAAGTTACCGTATATTATTGTCGTATCAATGATATTCTCGGTTTAAGAATATGTTAAGGATTTTAGCCAGGGAGTAATTACTATCACTTGTTACCAGAACTATGAACCTAGTCTTAAAACAATATTTGTAACTTAACGATATTTTTTTCCGTCCCAGAGTCTCCTTTGCTACAGCACACCCAACACACACCCATATATATCGGAAGAAGAACTCAAATATCTGAACGAGAATGTGACCAGTGCCGATACCAAGAGTGTAAGAGATCCGGTGCCTTGGAAGGCTATTGTGAGATCTGTGCCAGTATGGGCCCTGCTATTCGCTGCTGTAAGTTCAAATAAACTACCTATAAAGCTTACAAAGCTCTTAGACTTATTAATATTTAATTACCTATAAAAACGTATATACCTGCTTTGCTTCGCAAGGCAAGACTTGTTTGGGAATAACTACTGAAGTGAGTAATTTTCATAACGACTTAATTTTATATGATACTTCGGACAGATCCGATTACCACTGGAATGGCAGCGGCCGGCAGCTACGCGGCGAGGACTTTCAGTGTGCGGCAAGCAGTTTCAATTTTAAACTTTATCAACAAACCTACTTAAAAGGCCAGTCTAAGTGGTCGCGCGATTCCTCCCTCTTATGCTGTCGTGGGACCTTTTTAAGCTGGTCTTTTAACTATGTAGATAAAATTTAAAATTACTTCATTACTGAAAGTGCTCACTGCGTGTTACTGTTACTATACGCGGTCTTTTTATTCTTTTTTAAAAGCTTCGAGACCTGAGAGATGCTGATTGGATTCTTATATTTTTATTTTAAGCATATAAGTGCTAGATGTTTAGGTCTAAAGAAAATTTTACTAAAAAAAAATCCACTCCGTACACTTTCAGACGGGATTCAACCCCGCATTCTCTATGCATTTTCTCTATTAAAATTTTCTTGATATACTGATTTCGATTATACGAATCTAATTTTACTTTCATTTTAGTATATTTTATTATCATACTTTAATTATAATTCTTGCTTACAGGTGGGCCACGACTGGGGTTACTACACGATGGTTACAGATCTCCCTAAGTATATGACGGATGTGCTTAAGTTCAACATAGCAGCAACGGGTACTTTAACCGCAATGCCTTACCTCGCTATGTGGGTGTGCTCCTTCATCTTCGGATGGGTGTGTGACTTTTGCGTTAAGAGAGATTGGCATTCCATAAAGACGGGAAGAATCATTCATACGACAGTTGGTAAGTAAAACCTTTTTGTAAGTTAACATGTATTCATTGACCTGTTAAATAAATATTTACATTATTTATACGTGGTACATAATTTTGCGTCATATCGATTTACGATCGATTACCGTTACGATGTTAGCAAAGAATAATAGACAATTATTATTTAAACAAGTAATAAACATGCATAAGAGCAACAACAAGCGAGGCATGTGCCATAGACGATATGGTTAGGTTTATCGAAGTTATTGTCAGAAAACAATGGCTGGGAAGACTGGCGCCAGATCATTGCTAACAATAGTAGCCGAAACTGCCTCTTTTGGTCGTTTGAGGAAGGAACAGCTTGGAAAGATGGTTTCAAAGTCAGAAAGTAAGTAAGATTTTACGTCAAAGGGGTAGTATAATATGTCAAATTTTAAATATAAATAATATTAAACAACAAAAAATTCAAGGCTTCAATCAATTTATTAAGAAAAAAAGGTCAATTTTGTTGTTGCTTTCTTCATTATCATGGCTGTTATTATAATTAAACTAAATAAAAATGTGTAAACAAATAGTTTTTATTTCAAATATGCAAGTATAAAGTTATACGATGTACAGATGTTTCAACGTCTATGATTTTTAATTTGTGGACAATATACGAATTTTGATTTGATTAAGTTAACCCACTTTTTTTTGGAGAATGTGGCTAACCTGGTTTTTACTTACGCATTCGCACCGTGATAAAAATAATGACATTTCGCTGATGTTTCGCGAGTGTAAGATACAATTTCGCGTGTTTTGTTTTGTGTGTCCCTCACACAAGTATATAAATCCTAGTCTCTTTTTATCAGTGTTTACAAGGTGACGCTCTATCTTAAGAGTAAATAATCTAAGATTTTATAATATCTTTTTACACATATATTTAGGCGTAATACTAAGTGTTCTTCCTGAATTTAATAATCATTGAGTTTTTCGAATTTAAATCCATAAAGTCAGGATACCATTTCCACAAAGACCTGTAAAATTATCGTAGTTCATACTAAGTTTATTTTCGAATAATATTTTTGTTCTAAAATGCCAGGAAGCAGCGGCAATAGCTCTTCGTTGGAAACGGCATAAATAAAATTTTTCGATGCTGACTGAACATTTGCAATATCCTTTCCAGCTGCGACGGGTCCGGCCATCTGTATCATATTGGCTTCCTACTCCGGTTGCGACCGATACGCCGCAGTTGGGTATTTTATCGCATCTATGGCTCTTATGGGAGGCTTTTACAGCGGTATGAAGGTAAGTCTTGCATTTGTATGCTGAGAATTTTAAAATATATTATGTACTAGCAGATACTTTGCGCTACGCTAAAGAAAGATTTAGTGGATTTAGAATGCAATCTTAGGTAAAGTAAAAAAAAATTATAGGAAAAAAATAATCGAAATCATGAATGATACGAATGTGCCAAATATAAAAACTATCCTCACATTATTGCCTCTCATATGAAACCTACTTCGCTAAAGAAATAATTTGTGGATTTACATAATTTTTGAACTTTACCAAAAATGGTGTTCCCATTTTTTGGTAAAGTTCAAAAATTATGTTTGGGAAATGGGAAAACTTTAAAATTGACTTCATGAATGATCAGAATATGCCGAATAATGCATTATTTCCGTGGTAAAAACCTATTCCACATTATTGCCTCTAAAATGAAACTGGTTTCGGTTGAATGGTTTTAAAGTGTATAAAAAAATATGTAGAAATTATTTATGGGTTTTGTTTCATTTATGGTTTCATTTACACGTCTACTAAAAAAATGATTTTTACAAGCTCAGTTAAGCATAGTGCGTAAATCTGTAGTGACATTAAAACGATACTCAAGATACTATGTAAGTAATATACGATATTAATTTTATCATTGCTTAAAGAAAGTTCTTGACTATTGAAGATTGAAAAGATTTCCAATGATTAAAAAAGTAAATGTAGGATCCATTTTTATCCAAAATTTATTTATCCCAGCGGACCTTTTGAGCGATTACCGAACAAGGGTCGAATATGTTAAATGATCTGAGGGTGCTTCATTATTTCCTTTATCAAAGCCCAATGAAGCTGAAATTGATGTATCTATATTTATTCTATCTCTCTTATTATGCGGAATGAATACGAATTTTAATTATTTATATTTAGGATTGCACATTGTATAACAAACATTTTTTTTTCTATAATTATAAATTTTGAAAAAAAAATCAGTTTTTGCTGAAGCTATGTTTATGAAAACATTAATGGAGTGTTCATTATTAATAGATAGATAGATAGATATGTAAGACTTTATTCACACCAACATGCACACATACAAAATTGACAAGACAAATTTTACAATTAGATAAATTCAAAAATATTAGATATTAATATTAGATTAAACAGAGAGAGAAAAAACAAAAATGGTTTGATGAAGATTTCACCCTGACTTATCAAACGTAACAATATACG
Organism: Chilo suppressalis; assembly: GCA_902850365.2. Classification (NCBI taxonomy): domain Eukaryota; kingdom Metazoa; phylum Arthropoda; class Insecta; order Lepidoptera; family Crambidae; genus Chilo; species Chilo suppressalis. Next base: position 17,650,170 of record OU963903.1, on the reverse strand, counting down.
TATTTGTATCCCTAGCGTGAACCATTATCGAATTCGAATAGTTTGCGAGTGCGAAATGTTAATGTCAAATTTTGTATGGAAACTTTAACAGCAGCGCCACAAAGTACGTAACGAGAACTAAAAATCAGTGTTCAGTTGACAATGACATTTGGCATCAGTATTTGGCTTTAATGCTTTAAATATTTTTCTATTCTTATGTGCTCAATAATCAGTACCAAGTTTTTATTTAAAAAAAAACTTGTTTAATCATTCAGAAAATTCTATGTATTCTATGTACTTGTAAAAATGTACTCGTTCACTGGTCGCTTGAAAAAATCGTACACTCAATATTGTAGGATCTCCTTATGACTCCATACTTCTTAGGACACTTTCTATAATATCCATATTGCTATGGATAAGGAATCATATAATTCTCTATCATTTGTAATATTTGAAACTACTTTGTTGCAGGTGAATGCATTGGACTTGGCACCAAACTACGCGGGCTCCTTGACCGCAATGATCAACGGAACTTCGACTATATCCGGCATAATCACACCTTATTTAATAGGACTATTGACACCTGATGTGAGTACCACTTTTTAATTAATATTCGTATAAATTATCGAGTATCGATAGGTAAACGGTGCGGTATCATTTTGCGCAGCATCTGAGCAAAAGTCGGGGTTAATGATTGTACAAAATACCTCTTATTTTTTTTCCAACTTTCCATTTTACTCTCTTTATCTATGTCCACATTTAATGGAAAAACGCGCTGAATGAAGTGGCATTTATGAATATCTTCAGAAAATTTTACATTTTGTTAGATTTTATTACAGCAGAATATACCTATTTCGCTAATATCTTAACTTTGCGTCCCAAAAAGTTAACAAAAGTCGATTCATGGTTCCCTTTTCGTTTTCAATATTTTGTGCGCGCCTTCAAACTTCGTAACAAGTCGGACAACATAATTTTTAAACATCACGAAATTTCTGGCGTGCTCGTGAAGTTACGACCTTTTATAATAATATACCCGCATTGGTGAAGGCTCGTAACTCTCCATCAGCATCTGTTCAAGTTGTCTTCAACTTTGTCGGTTTCAAAGTTCTTATCTTCGCTATTTAGTTCGTATTTATTTCTATGAAGTCTAACGGCGTAATTCCTCTGTGGCTTTGGCGGCAAGAGAGAAGAACAGATTTGCGACTTAAATATGCATGCCCACGTTGTCTTCATAAACTCGTCTCTTAGAGCACGTCGCGTCGTGCGCTTACCTTTGTTACTGAAGTACATTGTATATTCTTGATTAACTTGGAAAACACAAGTTTTGATAACGAGATCCAAGCAGGCATTTCTTACGTGACTAAAGTATGTTACATTGGGCTCTTAAATTATTGAATTTTATGAAATTATGCAATAATATGGAATATTATATTGTTTTAAACTTTCATGGTCACTAACTTTATAGTAATATAAGTTATTTACGGGTTTGTTACCATGTACCTTGTTTAAGCGAGTTTCCGACATTTCGGCACTGTTGCAAGCGCCATGATCACGGAGTAACTATTCTCTCTCTGACTGAGTTACTTCGTGATCATGGCGCTTCCATTTAGTAATAGCCTTAACTCATTAAGATCTTCTTCGCATGTGATTGATATTTAATTAGAGGAAGCCCAATCAAATCTTGTGGAATTTTATTAGTATATAGTACTACCCAAAGGCAAGCCCGAAGCATGGAACGGCAAGTTTGTCCTTATTTCTTGTATTAAAATCATGCAGCGGAGTTCTGCGTAATTGAATATTGGAAAGCCATTTCACTAGCTCTCAATGACTTTGAGAAAATTGGATATTTCCTTACGTTTTCAGTGGAATCTGTATTGGTATGTTACATACTTTGTTCTCATTTATTTTAGATTCTCGAAAAGCTAATAACTAAAATTAACTCCGTAAAGAAGTTTTACTTTAAAGAAATCAGAATTAGCTAGTAATGTTCAAGACAAGTTTATGGAAACCAAATTGAAAATAATTATGACTAACATCGAAACTGTGGAAGACATTAGTAAAAAATATCAGATACTCTGGATCGTGTACCGAAGGACTGACAATGATTTTAACTGTTATCAAAATATATCCATACAATAATTGCCAACTATCATAGGTTCTGCTTAAAATATACTTGTTCACACAAATTTGTCATGGCTTTGCGAAGTTAGATATTGATAGATTACTACGCATTTCTTAACCAATTTGACCTGTTTGAACAAAATTATCGATGAATATTAGTAGGTTTCCATGAATGAACTGGAATTAGAAATCAAATAACCATTTGACTATTGACAAGGCGTAGATAGAGCAAAATAATAAGACTTTGAATTGTAAATGCTGACCCACGTAGTCACTACGGTACCATCTGAAATGGCTATTTTGTTCCCAACAGAACTATCCCGATGACGGCCGCAACTGTGATGGATATACCCTAGCCCCTACCTCACCACCTCACCATCTATAATAAATATACTGAGCACTGCCGCGTCTGTAATGGCTATTCTATGCATTTCGTAGTCAACTGAAACAGATATAATGATTTGCTCACCACCTGAAATGGATGTCTTAGGCCCGTATTACAGAATGACAACTAAGTGTTGATCTAGTCTTGAGCATAGTTAGAAAGGGATGTCGCTATATATAGCACATAGCGATATCCCTTTCTAACTGTACTCAAGTTAAGATCAATCTTTTTATAATACGGGCCTTAGTCTACTATATAAAAATAAGTCGGGTTTTCCTTCCTGACGCTATAACTCCAGAACGCAAGAACCGATTTCCACGGTTTTGCATTCGTTGGAAAGGTCTCGGGCTCCGTGGGGTTTATAGCAAAGAAAATTCAGGAAAAATTATAAAAAAAAACTTCTTTTAATCACCAAACGAAATGTTACATAAAAAGAAGCCATCTGGTGGCGAAACGGAGTTCGCCGGGTTTGCTAGTCTAATTAATAAAAATCGTGATCGACGGGTTATTGATTAAAATTCATGTATGATGAAGAGATACTCAATTATCAATCCTTCATATTAAAATTTAGTGAAATTTCTTCAATTAAGACACTTAATTTTTGTCCAATACGTTGTCACACACTGGTGACTTCAGCACAGATTGTTTAATTGGGATTATGAATATGAATATTTGATTGGAATAGACTGTGTTCTTCTAAATTCATAAAATTGATGGAGTGCGTTAATATGTAATATTTTGTGGTGCCGAAATACTAAATCCGCTATTTTATATAATTATTTAAAATAAACTACCTACCATTTCTTTTTTTTTTCAGTCTACGTTGGTTCAGTGGAGGACAGCGTTCTGGGTGTGTTTTGCTGTTCTGGTTGGTACTAACGTTGTTTACATCATTTGGGCTGACGGCAAACAGCAATGGTGGGATGACGTCAGGCAATATGGCTACCCATCAGATTGGAAGCATGGCCCTCTCAAAACTGTCGACTTGGACAAGGAAAAGAACAAGAAAGAAAAAGCAGTATTGGAAGGATCGAAACTGTGATTCGCCTAGAGTCCTATTTAACTTTATGAATCTATTGATTCCAAAGTTGTGATAGAATATGATTAACAGGGGCTTGAAAAGAAACATTTAGAATGTAAAAAAAGTATTATTACGGTAATTTACTTAAAATGTGTGTTTGTAAATATTTACAAGGATATAGCTAAAAATAATGTGTGATTACCTATGTTATGAATTTAAATTAAGCATTAATTGAGATAATTATTTTTTATTAGCGTACCTACTGTTTGATATGAATAGATGGATTTATTTAAACCTGGTTCTTTTTAGAGCTTGTACGAAATGGTTTTTATTTAGTACATCTTTGTCCTTCACTATCAAACTGCTTGTTAACAGTTTCAAATATATTTGATTTTTTCAATGAATCAATTCATGATAAATAAGAATTTATTACATAAATAATAGATTATAAAACAAAACGTGAAATGAGTAAAAACATTCTTGATAAACAGTGTGATTTAGTTATGTTACCGTATTTTTCAATTAGATTAATTTATTTATGGACTAGTAAATATCGTTTTGTAACGCATTTCAATGCAGTGATTTATTTTATTTTAACAGTTACTTATACTTATTTTTAATTAATAATAATGATTTTTAATTAAGATTTGCAAGTCAAACGCTATTTCTTAAGTTAATAGTGCCATTTATCAATTTTAAAGTAATATTTTTTTAATATTTTTGATAATATTTCGGTCTACCTTTGGAATTTTATACTCTTTGATGTAACTTATTTAGACAAAGGTACATAATAAATTGAGTACGAGCAAGGATTTTTTCCTTTTGAAGAGATTGACTCTAATGGTAAATTTATATTTAGTGTTAAATTCTTCATACTTTAGACTAGGTTTAGATTCAAATAAGCATAAATTATACTACGGATATTCAATAATAGAGAATAAGAAGGTACATACCTTCTTATATTATTGATAACTAATTACCATCATAAATTGAGTACAAATATTTGAGTCGAATTCAAGGTCCTATCAAGATTATAGTAAGTAAAGGTTGCATGACAGTTGGACCAAATCACTTAAGGTTGTACCCTCTGGTTATGTCAGTATAGTCAATGTCAATGTTTCGCACTTTGCTAAAAATTGTTCATAATACCTATCTATATATGTGTATATAACAAGTTACCTAAAATATAACAAAATACAAAAAAAATAAGTTACAAACGAAATAAGTTTAGGGGAAGAGAACTTTCTCACTCTTGTTACGTTTGTTACTTTATTTTTTCATTTCAAGATAAGGAATTTAGTTCGATATCCGTAATTATAAGAAATATCATATATATATTTTTTGAGTTTATTGTGATACTTTAGTGGACGAGTACGTCCAGTCGATCCCCAAGTGAGATATTAATGCCAGTTAAAAATACCGTACAGTTTTTAATATTGATAACTCTTTGAAATTTGTTTTAGGTCAGCAGGTACTTACTAAAATATTATATTATTTGACCAAATTCCATGAAATTTAACCAGCCATCTATATTATAAATATATCTATTCTTATTAATATTGCAGCTTTAGCTATGAACTTGCCATTTTATAAACAACATAAAAATAGAAAAACACTTATTTTATGAATTCAGTGATTACCAAAAGGATTTTCTTGATGGTAGTATGTGATGTGTTACCATAATATGGTAATACAGCTACATTGTAACGTTACGTTAACGTTTTCTAAAGGCCATGATCGTTGTATGGTACATAGCCATTAAACAGCTTTCTAAATATATTAAGGTACAACATTTTTCCTAATACATGTTGTATTAGAAAAAATGTGTTTACACTAGAATGAAAATGGTGTCGATACTGGCAGGATTCTCTAAACTCAAAAAATATTTGTTACATCACTCCCTTTTCATTCTGGTAAGAGAATGACTAGTTTAGAGCCCTGCAAATCGTAAGTGGTCCGGCTCAGGATCAGGGGCCTCCACTCCTTCGTGCCCGTGACCACATCTCCAATGGACAAGGAATCACGCCAGAATCGACACAAATATGTACTTAATAAAAACTCGAAATAAATATTACTTATTGTATTAATAACATAAAAATCTGCAATTCAGTGCAGGCATTTATTTATTGTAAATTTAAAGTATTTTTGCAAAATAATAAAATTATACAACGCAATGTGATAATAAATAAGTACCTTACCTACTAAGTGGTAAAAAACTCGTGCTTTTTATGTACCTAATTGATAAGTTAAATTGTTAAGTAATAAAGTTAATCAATAGAATTTTCTAGTGCAGTTTCTTTACAGATTTTCATTTCATTATTATTAACCGTGAACTATGAGTTACCTGAGAAAATTAAAAATCGTGTAATAAATATAGTGGGAACAGCTATAAACAGTAAGCATACTACACCCCGTACTACGATTTCTTTTAGCGGTTTGTTGCGATTTCTAGCTCGGAAACGAACAATTTTATAATCATTCCTCTGTTTTATTTTTTGTTCTTTTTTTTAACTGTTATTTATTTTGTTATTATAGAATAGCACTGCAGTTACTAATGACTAAAAGATAACGCCTGTTTTTTTATAACTGACAAAGGCGTAGAACTACATTTATTTATGTGACATAGTACATAGAGCTGAAGAACTGACGAATTTAATAGAATAATCACCATCAGCCGATTCTTATTGGTACTGCTGGCTGCTGGGACACAGGCCTTATTGACGGAATAGGGCAAACGCGCCATGTGGTGGGTACCACATGAGTCCATTGCGGATTGGTGGGTGCTAACTAACGACTGCAGTTGCAGCCGAGACCAACGGCTTAACGTGCATTTCGAAGCAAGCAAGAGCTTGAGATAAAAATATTTTGTTCACCCATCATACGATCAGTTATTGCGAAAGTTGCTTAACTTTCCCGGTCGCAGACAAGACGTGCCACACCCACACAGTGGCGTACTGTGCGCGGTTGTCATTCGAGAACCTTTCTGGCCCCTTTGAGTAAATAATAGGACTCTATTAATCTGACGCACCTGCCCCTCTAGCATGACCACCGAAAAGGGATATGATAAAGCGATATATCGACATTAACTGTCAGACTACTATGGAGTTTGACAGTAGTCTGACAGTTAATGTCGATATATCGCTTTATCATATCCCGTTTTGGTGATCATGCTAGAGGGGCTGGCGTGCTAGACGGCCGCGACCATAGCCAATCGTGGCCGTGGCCGCAACCTTGGCCATAGAAGCTATGGCTGGGCTGCGGCTGCGACCACGACTTGCTGTAAAGCGGCCATATTGCTGGACGTTTTTTTAATTAATTAATGATTAACTCTGTATAAAAGTCATAGCAGTAAAAAAAACGACGTCGTTTTGAGTTGCGGAATGATACGAAGCGTTTTCACTCGCGAACTGACCGCATGACACTGAGAATGGCTGGTAGCGGCCTGGCCGCATTCGCGGTGGCAGATCTAGTGCGCGAGCGCTCATTGCAAAGTATACGTAAGTTGGCCGCAACGACTATTCGTGCCGGCCCAGTGTGCGGGTAGTTGACGATATTCGTAATTGTGGTTTCTTCAGTAAATTTGGGCGTGGCCATCTAGTGCGCAAAGTGCCCGAGGGCTAACATAATACTATAGATGTGCCATTCGTGAAGTATCATTGACATTAAGGTAAACGCAAGTGTAAACCACTTACTTATATTTTTACGAAAATTCGACACGGTCATCAAAGACAAATCATCATGGTCAGTGCTGGATTGCGGAGGGTGCGGGTTCGAGGCCTGTCTGTTACTTGGTCCGTGTGGAATTTTTTCTAGTAAAATTTTCTTAAAAAGGAACAGTTTTGATAAAAACTTAATATTCTCGGGACGTATTCACAACACGCCGAGTTGTAGTGTACGGACGCGAGTTGATATTCGCTTTTGACTTGATATTTGCTTTGGTGTCGCGCAATCTAGTTACCGTGAGCTCCACCTGCCTTTAATTTTGTAATCTGAGCCACTCTCGCTTCGGTACAATTTACAGCTATAGTTTTTGTTCTGAGACTTGCATTAATAATTATATTATTAATATATTAATATTTATATATATATTTTTTTGTATCATTATTATTTATATTTTTAATTCTCCGGTTGACTGGTAGAGAATGCCTAATGGTTAGTCCGCCACTTGTACACTCATTTTTGCAATAAAGTATAAATAAATAAATAATCCTTCGGTAAAAATTATTGGGAAACTAACGATGGTGAAAATTGAATCAATACCTTTTTTTAATCATATCGTGTGAAAATATAATATTAAATTGTTTTATTTATATAATTATGTAATGTGTATTTTAAGTGTCTATTGGTTGAAGATTTCCATTAGAATTCCCCTCATTAGAAATCTGGAAAAACAGTATCATCATATTGTATTGATTTGCCAAAACTGTAATAATTTTCATATATTTGTGCATGATCGATCAACAAACAATAATCCGTAATTTCCAATTTCCGTTATTGGTAATAATAATTTAGGATTACGTAGAGCTGGTAGAGCTTTTTTCGCTTAAAACGCATTTTTACATTTTCTCAGGTTAAAGGAAGATTAAGATTTAACATGAAAGGGTGCTAATGAGACGCTCTTATGCGACAGGTAGAGTGTTGCTTAAGCTTCTTGAGGCACTAAGAACAAGGCAGCGTTTAGTTACAAGATTTTTTTTTCATATTTATGATGAAGATCAAGATAAGATACCTACCTTTGAATCTATAGTAACTAGTACATTGTTTCTAAGTAATCAATATCCTTTGACTCAGCCACAAGCAACCTTATACACTGAATTCTGAGTTACCTGAGAAACTTTATCAGCTAATTCAGGCAAGTATTTAGGTCATAGTTCCGGCAAAAAAATACCTTTTTTTAATGTTTCTTCGTCAACTCTATCATTATGCAAATATCGGCACATCTATGGCAAACTTAAGAATCTGCTTTTTTAGTAAAAAATTATAATAAAAAACTGCACATAATGGGGATAACACCACGGAAAGTCACACAATTTTATCAATGACTGTTCCAAAAGTCTGATTGTTTGAATTTGTATTTTATGTTTATACACCCAAAGTAAACTTACCAAATTGATATACGATATTTTGGCGTAGTAGGTTTTATGAAATTCAAATTCGGAAGTTTACTATGGAAATGACGTATAAAACCTTAACAATTTTAATGAAAACAAATCTAATTTTAGGATCTACGTAACATACGTAATTATTAAACGGATAATTATTCCATAATAGGTATGTTATTTACAAATTTGCGCCGTTTTTTTTTGGTTTTTGTATGAACATTATGAGTCGGTGTAAGTTGTGACGAAAACAAACACCTGTACCCTTAGCATGAACCAATATCGAATTCGTATCGTTTGCGAGTACGAAATGTCATTGTTAAATGTGTACTGATTTTTAGTTCTCGTTACGTTCGTTGTTTAAGTTTCCATACAAATTTTGACGACATTTTGCCTCTCGAACTATTTGAATTCGAGATTGGTTCGTACTAAGGGTACTTTTCCTTTCGCTGTTTTTTGAGATTTCTAGCTTGGAAACGAAACATTTCATGAGTCAGTGATGTAAAGTAGCTCCAATAACAGTATGAATATATGATTTTATTTATTTTTTAAGCATTTAACTGCTAGATGTTTAAATCTAAAGAAAAGTTTACTAGAAAACGGTCAGTGCATTCGCCCGGATAGCGAAGGATGCGGGTTCGAGTCCCGTCCGCTGCCTGGTCCGCGTGGATTTTTTTTTCTAGTAAACTTTTCTTTAGATTTAAACATCTAGCAGTTAAATGCTTAAAAAATAAATAAAATCATAACTATAATTGCTATTTCTTCTTTCAAATGTTTAATACTTGAAAAAGTATTCATTTGACATTGTGGGTTACCTACAATGCGAAGAGATGGCGCTGCCTTGCAGCTTAAGGCTAGGAAAATTTCGACGTGGCTAATAGGGCCGTGGTAGCATAATGGTCAGTGCATTCGCCCGGATAGCGAAAGATGCGGGTTCGAGTCCCGTCCGCTGCCTGGTCCGCGTGGATTTTTTTTTTTCTAGTAAACTTTTCTTTAGATTTAAACATCTAGCAGTTAAATGCTTAAAAAATAAATAAAATCATAACTATAATTGCTATTTCTTCTTTCAAATGTTTAATACTTGAAAAAGTATTCATTTGACATTGTGGGTTACCTACAATGCGAAGAGATGGCGCTGCCTTGCAGCTTAAGGCTAGGAAAATTTCGACGCGGCTAATAGGGCCGTGGTAGCATAATGGTCAGTGCATTCGCCCGGATAGCGAAGGATGCGGGTTCGAGTCCCGTCCGCTGCCTGGTCCGCGTGGATTTTTTTTTCTAGTATGAATATATATTTAGTTGTGTATTCACTTTAAAAATACAAATAAATAAAAAAATAACATAAATATTTAAAATCGCGTCTATTGCATGCATAATTTTTTTGCCGATTTTTGCTCGATATTACATATACGTATGATGTCGATCCATTTTAATACCCAACCTAGCACATTAACACGTAACAAATGTTTTATTTATATTTCTACTTGTTTATCCGGTTTGTGTGTTTCGAATATTAATTTATCTTATAACCTTGTAATGAAGACAGTAATAGATAATTATGTTAATGTTTTCACATACTAGGTATGATACGAAATTAAAACAACCAAATTGTAAATTGATATGAGTTTTATAATTTCTTGATTAAATGAAGAAAGCTGGTTACGTGTAACAATATTATGCTAAGAATAATACCGTCATATAAAATTCAAAATTCATTTATTCAGTTTAGGCTTCTATAAGCACATGTGAAAGTCAAAAGCTATGCCATCATCGGTTCGCAAATCTACAGCGGAGACCTTGTACTGAGAAGAACCGCCAAGAAACTCAAAAAGGACTGCTTTTTTCTCCATTTTTTATTTCATACAGTATCGTCAAATTAAAAGCTGACATCAAAGTTCTAAATGGGTATACATGTATTGAGGTTAACTTAAGCATAGAGTTTTGTTCAAAGATTGCTTAATAAAACCCACGTAATGTTATAGATGTAATTTCTATTGGCATAAGGATGGTTGGCATTCTGAAAAGTGTCTAGAGTTTATGTTACTGTGCACTGATTGATTTCAATCAATACAATATAAAAATGAAATAGATTAACGGCAAATAATATCAAGTCTAGACGTAACGGCGATAACCAATCATTACACATATAAATAAGATTCATTTTTTTTAAGATATGGTTCAGAAATTTAAACAAAATCCAGAGCTATAATTATTTCACCAAATGTTATTGAATCTTTTGTATACAAGAGGCATGAACGTTATTGATGCATTATAGATGCGTTCCAAAAATCAGCTTTGACTTATGGCATACTAGAGGTTCCCTGCGGTTTCACCCGCATTAATGTGTGGAAAAAGGTTTTAGTCGATCACCCTTTAACAGCTTATGTGTACCACATATGCTGTTGCGGATTTTTTATAGAACTTTTAATAGGGGAACAATTTCGTCATACATGAGTTTTGTGTAACTTTTACCGTTTACGCAGCACATGCAACGGAAGATCTCGAAAGGAATATTGTTTTTCATTTTTGCAACATTTTTCATTAGTGCTTCGCTCCTATTGGTCGTACGTAGCGTAATGTTATTTATAGTCCTTATACTTGCTCGAAAAATGCACTGTCTAGTAAAAATTTTTTTTTTAAATCGGTCCAGTATCAGTTCCTGAAATTAGGGCGTTCAACCAAACAATCAATAAAACAAACAAACTCTTCAGATTTATAATAATGGTATAGAAGTCTAAGCGAAGCCTTGCTTCGCTTCGGTGTACGTACAGCTATAGTATAGACTATGGTTTTTGTTCTCAGGCTTGTATTTATGCACTTTTTTTTAGTTGAACGCGCTAATCTCAGGAAATACTAGTCCGATTTGAAAAAATCTTTTGGTGTTGGATAGTGCATTTATCGAGGAAGGTTATAGGCATTACGCTACAACCAGTAAAAGCGGAGCATCGATGAAAAATTATAGGAAATCGGGTAAAAATATTCCATTTGTGAGCATCTGTTGCGTGCGTTGGGTAAACGGTCAAACTAAGACTAAAATCATGTTTTACAGAACTATTGCAGTTTCAAAATTCTATAAAATAGTCCGTGACAGCATATGCCCATCTTTTAAGTTTGACTCACTGTAACTTTTTTCCTCAAATTAACGCGTATGAAACAGCAGGGGCGCTCTATTTGTGATATAACTGTAATAGTTAATATATAATAGGTATCGCGAACTTTTTTGTAGATATTGATGTCTTCTATAAAATTTCAATTTAAATCACTTTGCTCTATTGTGAATGACTTCCGCAGCGTACGCGATAAAAGGTTTTTTTTTGTAATATTTTTCACACGTTAACGAAGTTTTCATTGGCATCCCTAACTTTTTTGGAAGCTATAGAGTATTCTATAGCCTATGTTAATTAGGGATAATGTAGGATTCTAAATGTGAAAGAATTTTTCATATCGGTCCAGTAGTTTTGGAGCTTATTTAAAACAAACAAATATACTAAATTTTCCTGTTTATAATATTAGTATTGATGGTTTTATTGGTTCATGTTTATTATCTAGCTTCAGATAATGAGAATGGTCATTATCTTAAATTCATTTGTGCTGTATTTTCCCGTTGTTTTATAGACTGTCTGTGATATGACACGAAGTTCCCAGAACAATCGATACTCAATAAGAATTCAACTTAACAACAATAACTTTTCTAGGTTTATAGACAGGAGTAAGAGTCAATAATTTGTTGACAAAAGTTTTAAATGACAGACAAGTTCTTGGAAAAAATGTGCATCTTAAAAACATCGTTTCGATGTTTAAAATATGTTTATAAGCAATATTCTATGGTAGAATTTTTATTCACCTATAGAACGATTGTGATTGCACAAGACCCGTGCCTAGCTCATGTATTACCGTATATCGATCAAAGAGTTGAATCGATAGCCATTAATTTTTAAACACACAAAAAAAATTGACACAAAAAAAAACAACTATGGAAATAACCATACTAAAACATACCAGAGTGTTAACCAGTAATTAATCATTCTTATGACGAAACAGTTACTATTAAAAATGTCACAACGGAACAACAGTTAACTGGAACGTTATGAAGATGGCGACCTATTTCTTGACAGTATTCATCTCGAATTATTTCAAGGAGAATTTAATGATAAACTTTTGATCGAATAAACAAACGTTCATATTATGAGGTCACGATATGCAAGTTCTATGGGAAAATGTTGATGGCGATACGCTTATCAGGCGTTCTAATGCATATGACCATGAGATTTTATGCTGCATATCATAACAAAGGATTTGTATCGTAGTGGATTTCGTGGAGTACCTACGATGTTGGGTTGTTAATGCAGAGGTTGAGCAACTACCGCGAAGAAAAAATTAATGAATTCCGAGTTCTTACGTGATTCGGAAGTTGTTTGCGCATCTGGGCAGTTGATTTTATGTGTATACAATACTATTTACGTTTCTTTTTTTTATGTGTAACATCTTTCCTTTCGCTTTCCTGCAATTTGTGGGTGTGATTTTGTGAAATGGGATGCAAGTGTGTAATAGAAATCGCGAAAGCGCGCGCTATTTGATTTGATTTTAGAACATAATGTTCAAATGTCTTGTTCCTTTTGAAGTAGGTTTTATTTCTTTTTTTACTATTAAGGTGAGGTTTCAAATGTTACACATCATACGCGACTACTGTAAGTCTCGCTCGTTTTTTTTTTCTTTACCTTTGATGTAAATAAAAAAAATATTGTCATCCACAGGAATCGTCGATTTTCAATGCAAAGTTTCGTTCCAGTTTTCACATCCTTAAAAATTTCAACCGACTAAAAAAAAGGAGGAGGTTCGACTGTTTTTTTTTATGTTTGTTACCTCAGAACTTTCGACTGAGTAAACCGATTTTGATAATACTTTTTATTATATGAAATCTGGTACTTCCCGTGTGGTCCCATTTCAATTTGGTAAAGTTCTTACAGCGGTATTCATTAGAAAACTATATAAGTCTTAAATATGCATTAAGTATGTGCGTAAGAAATGGACAAATAACTCAATATCACGGTATTCGATTTCGATGACTATTTTTTTGTTTAGAAGAGTTGGTTAGCGAAATTATTCCATATTAATTTGGTGAAGATCTGATAAATGCTTTAAGAGATAAATAGCTGAATTCCTCAAATACAAACAGTACACATATCGTGTTTGATTTTTTACAAAATATGAAAGAGAGATCACAGGTCAGACATCTATATTTAGTAAGTTAATGTTGCTCTGGCAAAAGAGAAAAATAAAAACTTTTTACCTCTTAAAACCAAACCACTAAAATGAAAGAAATCATGCATATTCTTAACTTAAATCTACGTTTGAAATCAAATTAACATTTGGAATCGGTGGCATAAAAACTTTAGCAGTACCTAAATGTCAACTCAGATCTATTAATATACATGACAACGATTCAAAATGATAATTACACTATAAATGTAGATATAAGTTAAGTATTATGCATTATTAATTAAAACTAATTTTAACGGGTTAATGCATGAAACTTTATTTATTTATTGACGTTTCGCAGCCTTTTCAGGTGCATGAACCCGTTAAAACTAGTTTTATTTAATGAGTGATGTGCGTGAAAACCTAAGAAATAAATATATATGCATTATTTCTTATATTTTAGTGATTTTGTTTTATGAAGTTGGTTTTTATTTGTTAAAAAGTTTTTTATCAACATAAAGTACCCTTTGTACTTTTCCGATGTCACCTTTATATTTATACCAAAATTCATTATAATCAGTTTTGTTATTTTGGCGTAAAAACATTACATACTAACAGGTTGATAGGGTTGCCCCCCCACCCCCATAGGCGCTTTATTATCGGTCGATAATATCGGATGCGTTATTGCGATATCTGTTTTTAGTATATTATGTATGAGAACAGCTACAAAGTTACACACCGCTGCGATAATAACGACGCAATAGAAGTATCACAAAATATCGCAATAACGCATCCGATATTATCGACCGACAAAATAACGCGCCTATGGGCGGGAGGCTTTATTATCGTATTCACTTATTTTTCATGTTTCAACGCATACCAATTATTCAAAACCACTCATTTATTGTGTATGTATATAGTAAGATATATTCGATTTCACCATTATAATATTAGGTACTAACCTATACATATATGTACATTATGGTAGCGGTTTTTGTGAGTTATTTGTCAAGCTGCAAAATAGTACACAATTAATCATCATCATCAGCATCAGCTTATTAATGTCCCCACTGCTGGGGCACAAGCCTTCCCTATGCATGGGATAGGGAGTTTGAGCAATGACCCAACACGCGAGCCCAGCGCGGATTGGCAGGTGCTAACGACTGCGGACTCAGCCGAGACCAACAGCTTAACGTGCCTTCCGATGCACGGAGGAACTCGAGATAGAAGATTTTTGGTAACCCATCCAATGACCGACCACTGCGAAACTTCAACGATCGCAGCCGAACGCGCTAACCACCTGCGCTAGCGAGCTCCTCAATTTATCAACATAGCTCAAATAAAAGTTGCGTTATCATCAACGGTAGATAATCTCTTTTATTGAGCATATCTGTATGGGATATAATCTAATATTTTCTATAGCGAATTGAAGGGCTTATTCAGTGAGGTAATCGTTCATTTTTATCGTATACATTCTTGACAGGCGAGTTTGCTAGCTACGGGGCTTAGTTCCACTGTAGTGAGTGTTCGAGAACTATTTTTTACTATTAGCTGACTTTTAACATTTTAAATTAACTACTTAGATTTATTATTGTTGCTAGCAAGCAAAAAATATAATACGAAAAAATATAGAAAAAATTTACTTATGTAAGCATACATAAGTAAATTTTTTCTATATTTTTTCGTTAAACTTATTTTTATCTGGAACGACAAGTCGATATTCTTAAATATTTCTAAATTTATATTTGTGAGAAAAATATATTTGAAGCCTTCAAATTGAGCCCTTTCATTTGATATATGGCATAGTTAGGAAAATTTTAATTTTCCAATTTACCCCCTAAATGTAACCCGACAATTCTGAATTTATTTAGTTTGCTGTGACACAGACAGACAACCGAGTGATCCGTTCCGTTACGTTTTAGCCGATTGAGGTCAAGAACCCTGAATAACTTTTCCTAGGCTGGGAATCGAACCCGGGACGCCCGCATAGCAGGCGAGCTTTCTACTACTGAACCACTGATGCTTGTAGATAAGATCTGATTTTTTTAATAACAATTAAAATTTAATGCAACGCGCTAAAAAAATACACATGCATGGGGTGATGTAGTAAAAGTTTCACTTTAAAAAGTGTTTAATAAGTATTTTTTCATTTCAGTATAATAACGAAATAACGTTTGTCACATTATTCAAAGATTATATCATACTGGAGCACAAGCCTTCCTTACAAACCAAATCAAATAGCATGAACGGATCATAACTCATTGCGTGGAACGAGTGCGGATTAGCCCATTCAATAAACTCGGAAAGTTTACTACTACAGGAGAATATTTATAGCCGATAATATAATCAGTAGGTATCTACTTGAATGTCACTTATACAATCCGTCCAATGAAAGGCGATAAATCGGTAAGCCGTTTTATTGAGCATAGGGTAGCCAGTTCGATTATAAAATTACAGGACACACATTCTTTTAACGCGTTTAGCCTCTGACTGAATAGAATTCGAATATAGTTCATATTAAAACTGATTCTAGAAAAACTGTGACAGTCCGAATAAGTGGAAAATAGTCCCTTTTGATGCCTGAGACAAGTTAAATTTATTTCGAGTACAATTTTCTTAACATATATGTAAAAAATGTGATCGGAAAAGATAAAATTGTATTAATCGATGACGTATCATGAGACTGCGCTAATGGAAGGACAGCGGAGGCATGATAAAATCATTCTGTTGACTCCTTCGTTACAGAGCCCCAATTTATATCTTGCGATTTGTCTTTGATAAATAACGTGTTCATATCCATGTGTTCACATTGACGCGCCAATTAGACGGTCACAATTTCGTTGATCTTCATTGAAGAGTGAGAAAAATAATCATGATGTTGTTTATGAGTCACTAAAGTACCTACAGTTTATTTGATTCTGACAACCGGCGTTATGAGTATATTTAATTGACGCTATTATTGATGCTACCAGGTTAATAATATGTACTTATAAATGAATGATGAATCTATGGTTAAATTTAATCCATATGAGAGTACATAGGAACATTACCAGGGAGGGGGAGGGGGTCAAAAGAGGACTGAGTTGGCTCGTGTAAATTATTCACTGCTACGGCCAGTTTCTCACGAACTTGTTTTACGAACTTGGCTGACCTACTGTCATGTACCTAGGATGAGAGTCATAAACTAGTCAATGTTGATAATATAATAATAAATTAATTCCACAAACAAGATTTTGAAGCTAAAGCTTTTTCCTAGCTACAGAAAATATAACTACAAAAAAGATTACCCGGTTTTAATTATGTCTTAATCAAAAAGTCTAAGTCCTACAGTCGTACAAAAAAAAAATAATGTATTATCAATAATATGGATACCCTAGTAATGGACTAATATATAAAATTACTAAAGACTTATAGTATAAAACTGGTTATGTGTATGGGCCAATTTAAGAACTTCAAATTAGCAATATGTTTTTATACTTATTATAACAATATTGTTCTCATAATATTATTAAAGAAGAAAATCTTAAATCCAGATTCGTAAATCCATCACTACACATTTGATTCCAGCGCGTTCTTATTTTAAATTTCTTTGAAAAAGTCTTTATATTTAATACAATGTTTTCATATGGTATTGATTTATACCGATATCAATTTTGATCAGAGGATTTGTCAGTGGATACATCTCTACATTATAGGTATTTCTATTTAAGTCAGATATTCACAATGTAAATGAATTCAATATCATGACCTTGAGCCATGCCATTATTACTAGAGATGCACCGGAATTCGTTTTACATTCGGTATTACCGTAGTTCGGCAGCTTTTACCGCGGCTGAATTTAGTTTAGATCTCCCGAGTGTCGGCCGAAATTCGGTAGCTTAAATTTATTTAAAAAACAAAATAAAAAATAAAACTATACGTTTTGTTTATGTAACGTTAATCAAATGATGATTTGTAAGCGTATAGGTATAACGTGTATCCAGGCGTAGTAAGCGGCGACTTATAACTGGATCCCACAGTTACGCCTGGAGGTTGAAGAGTCGATCGAGGAGTTGGTTTACTTGGTAGGTACGGGAGCTGGTAGGCTGGCTAGCTGCTCGAACTGCGGTCCGTGAGACTAGTCAGGTGACCCTGTGAAGGGAGAAATCCAGGATAGGCTAAAGCGGGTGCGGACCGGGCTGCCGGTCGGAGGCAGGGTGGTTTGACGTATGCCACGCTTGCGTAAGTGCACGTTAAAGTATACCCGCACCGACTTGCGGCCCTTGGACTGCTTGCCGCTTGCCGAATGCACCACGCAATTAACTACGTCGCGTCGCGAGGGTTTGTTAACAGCCAACCAACGCGGCGTTGATCATTGTCGTCTTAGTAGTACGGCGGGCTGTTTCCGCAAATTGACACCCAGTGCCTATTTTGCGTGGGGATTGGCATCAGTCCTGCCATCC